>CM038671.1:743915621-744515621 GCA_021605145.1 Aegilops bicornis
AACCCGTGGTGGAGGGGTCGATGAATGGAAAGATGGTGGAGGGTGGTTGAACATGACCCCTTGGTGTGGAGGCTAGATGAACAAAGAGACGGTGGAGGGGTGCCCGTGGAGGTGGGTTGAACAGTGGCCAGGAGAAGCAAGCAAGGTGGAGGCTGGATGGAACAGTGGTTTCTCCTGTGGAGGTGTGCCCGGAGGAGGTCGGATTGATGAGCCCGTGGAGACCTGGAGGAGGTCGTGATTGGAGATGAACACAAGTATTCCGTGGAGTCCTTTTATGCGGTACGCCACACCCCCCCCCTCCCTGCTTTCGGCCCTTAAAGCGCCTCCAACACAAGTCCGCTTGGTCTGGCTTTTGGCAAGACAAACTTACACCCCTCCCCAATCAACAGGACCCCTCTGCTTTCAACCGTGGTGAAGCGCCTCCAAACACACAAGTCCAAGCTTGCGTCCTGCTTTTTGGGCACGCCACACCCCACACGCATCAACAGGACTTCGCTCAATTACGACCGTAGGAGGTCACGTTTCCGTTCCTGCTTATGGTCAGACGTACCGGGCCCCTCCCGATCAATCATCAGGACCCGTGCTTTAACGCGGGCGAGGTCGAACATAAGGCTGTTTTCCTCCGTTCAGCGGGTAACGCCAAAGCCTCGCTTCCATCGCCTGTTCCGGCCCAAGCCTCCTCTGATGAACACACCCACGCATTCCGTTCCGACCAACCCGGATGGTCTTCGCCATGAACACTGACGACGACGTCAAGCCCGTTCCCGTACAGCCAAATGTGTACCGTGACAAGCGATGCTGTAGGCATTCGAGACCCTGCTCCGTGGCATGTACGAGCGTGGATGTATTTTCTTTCTTTGCACCCTACGCCGCTGTAATGACGCGTACATGCCACGTCGCGGCGCCTCTACCTACGACTGCGTGCGGCGCTACATCTACATCTACGACACGTCAAGGCGCCGTTTTCACATCGACCAAAGATGTACATACACGCTCGCGACCAGACTGCACGACAACGTGCGGCTACGTGACGCTCTGGACCGTGTGGAATCCCTCACCGTCGGTGCACTTCCCTTGCTCACAAGATGTAGCCTGGTGGGTCCCAGCAATGGGGGTGTGAATCGTTTTTTTGCCCTAGACGCACTTCCTTTGCGCAGGAAGGTGTAGGCCCCGGTGGTTCCCCAGCAGATTCAGGGGGGAAATGCCGTGAAATATGGTGGGCCCGTCCGGTGGGGTCCCCTACCGGTGGAGGAATAATTATTTTGCCGTAATAAGGAGGCACTTCCTTGCCGCGCCGTCAGGACCCACTGTCACCGGCCTCTCCACGTGACAAGTACCCACGTCCGATGGAAGCCGCTCTTGACCATTGCTTGACCATGCTGCGCTACCGAGAAGCACCAGAGCGGGTGGACGGACTGGCGAGGCCTAGGGAAGGGGACGACGCGGGAGCCGGGGAAGACGGGGCAAGGTGGATGCCCAGCGTAGCAGGAGTAACGCTGGGTTCCAACTTCAGATTCACGCGTGCAGGTGTGAGGCCGCCTTGCAGAATAACGAGGGGTGTGGGTGAGTAGAGGGATGGCCCGCCCGCAGCGAGTGGGTGTAGTAGGGCGGTGGAGGCCTCACGCTGCATCGGCAGACCCGGCCACGGGAGGCAGGGAGCATGAAGGCACGCATCGGGCGCGCCGGGTTTCAAGGGCGGGTCGGGAGCAAGAAGACCCGGAGGTTGAAGAAAGCACCTACGGCCATTGGATGGACATCGTGTAGTCACTTGAGCTAGAATGTCGTGCATATTGACTAAGTTGACAAAAGCCCTCCGTCCCTCGTCAACTTAGTAGGAGACCCTAAGTCAGCTTTGCCACTATCTTTGGGTCCCGTAGCTAACTGCGGGGAGTATTCATTTTTGTGTGCGTAATAAGGAAGTACTTCCTTAGCGTGCAAGATGAATATTGCTAGTGGGTCCAAGCTGTCCGGCCCATTGACCGCGTAGCGTTTTCACGAAAATCTTTGAGGCCCTTTCGATTGGGTCCACACGATCGTCGTGAGTGGGCCGGAGAATCATTATTTTCGCAGCGTAATAAGGGAGGCATTTCCTTGCGTCTGCGGCCGTGGACCAGTATCGGCCTCTCCAACGTATAGTCCGCCCAGATGCATGTCGATTAGTTGACCCACGTTGACCAGAGCCCCTTGGCCTTGCGAACGGCGGTGGGCGGCGGCGAGGCCTAGGAAGGAGCGACCACGAGGCGGGGAAGACTCGATGGTTGTTTCTGCAGCGGAGAGTGCTGGCCCGAACAAGGGGAGTTCTTGGTTAAAATGCAAAATCGTAGGAGAATAACGATGGAAATTGTGGATGTAGTAGAGGGATGGCTAGGCCAGCGATGGGAGTACTGGTGGGGGCGGTGAGCTGTCAGCTGTAAGGCAATGACACAGCCCGGCAGCATGAGGGAGGAAAGGGAAGCGAAGCAGATCCCTTAGCAAGTAACTTGTTTGGTAATTTGGAGGCCAATTTGGAAGCGAGAAAAATGCAGAGATTGAAGAAGCCTGACAGTAGTTGGATGGCCATCCAGCGATCCTTTGTTTAATGCGTCAACCTTTTTTAGGAAAGCCTCAAATCTGTGGAAAACAGCATACAACCCATCTCGCCATTATTACTAATAATTTACAGCCCATTTGCTAATTCTTAAGGTTTTTTTGGAGCCAATATTCTTTTTTGTTAGCATTACAGCCCATATTGGTAGCCACGCAGTTAAAAATTATCTGACAATTTTGCATATTTACGATTAAGTGCAGTCGAACTGTTTTTAATCCGAAATTTAGAAGCTCACATTCAAACTGATTTTTTAAACTAAATGTATATCAATATAAAATCCAACAAATTCTCACGCATAAAAAATTAATCCCAATTTTAAAATATCGAAATAAAAAAAAAAGATATTTTGAAACTAATTACTTAGCTTTGATGTGTTTTTAAAATGGTACAGCCCATTTCTCATTCTTGATAGGCCATTTTCTCGGCCAGTAGAATGAAAAGCTCTCCTACGTCTTGAAAGATTTGCAGCCTTGAGGCTGACAAGCGAGCTGTGGCAAATCCACAAAAAAGCGAAACTGGGCTGTAGCCGCTTGGACCCCAGTATCGGCCTCTCCACGTATGCAGTACTCTTCCGTTAGAGTGGAAATGCGTTCCTTACGGACCACGTTAATGACCATACCGATGCGGAGCTTACCACGGTGATGGAGGCCGACCCGAGCCGAATAGGAAGGGACTTGAACGCGGGCGAGGGAAAGCCAGCGGTGGAAGCCAGCAGCGGAGAGGAATACGAGGTTCAACTGGTTCGGTGTGGTGTGAAATTTGCCCAAATCACCCTTGCGAACTGGCACGGCCGGTGGGGAATAAGTAGAGAGCGGTGAGTCCTCGTGCGTGCACAACCGATCGGCCCGGAGGGCGAGGAGCATGAGAGCCGCGACCGGGCGCTGGTTTAGGCGGCTGTTGAGCAAAGAAGACCAGAGGTTGAAGAAGCACTACTGACGTTGGATGGACGCATCGTGTGCGGTCCGATGGAGCTAGAATCGTTCATATGGACCTAAGTTGACAAAACCCTATACGTCCCGTCAATTTGAAGTAGGCCTAGAGTCAATACCTCCCCACCAAAGGTGGGTCCCGGCTAGTACGGGGAGTATTCATTTTTTTTAATGCGTAATGAGGAGGCGCGCCGGTGGGTCGGTGACGGTGTGAGATGTTTTTTCGCGAAATCACGGTGGCCCGTCGGAGTGGGTCCTAGCAGTCGGAGGGGGCCAAGCGTTTTTCACAAAATCGGTGGCCCGTCCGATCAGGTCCGTCTTTGTCGATTGGAGGAATCATTATTTTCAGCAATAAGGGAGGCACTTACTTGCGCTGCTGACGTGGAACCCGGTGAGACTCTCCAGTCTGATATACTTCGATGTAAGTCATTTCCTTGACCACGTTGACCTCGCTTGGCGTTCCGATTTGCATGCATGCGTCCATGGCGTGAGTCGCGTCCCCATTGTCGACCTCTCACGATACAATCATCTTCCAGATGACTCTCGGTTTGATTGACCATGTTGACCACACCGTGCCAGGCGCTGCAATTTGGAGCGACCGGAGATGGGGGAAAGGCAGGCGGTGGAGTCCACAGATGGAGAGAGGTGGGTAACTTCACTGGTTAGGTGTGCGGCAGCCTGACAGCCAGCGGCAGCCGCCACGGGAGGCGAGGAGCAAGAACGAGAGGTTGAAGAAGGGCACGGCTGTACATTGGATTAACATCCAGCGGTCCAGTTGCTAGAATCATTTGTTGATTAAGTTAATAAAGCCGTGCGTACCGTCCGCTTAAGCGAGGCCCACAAGTCGATCGTACCAAATCAATGGCGTGAACCAGAAATTTGTCCAGCCAGGATGAATAATTTTTTCACAAAACAAGGAGAGCACTTCCTTCCAGTCACCCGAATCTGATCTGGCGAAGTGGGTCCCGGCTGTCACGTGGAAAACATTTTTCCAGCTTAATAAGGAAGGAACTTTCCCTTTGCGTGCGACCATGGACCTCGATGGGTCCCTGGCCCGTCGAGGACTCTCCGCGTCTGATCCTCTTCCGAAGTGACTCTCGATTTGTTGACCACGCCGCACCGAACACGGCCGAGGCGGGCGGCTGTGCCGAGGCCCGGATAGGAATGAGCTTCGGAGATGGAAGCATGGCCCGATTGGAGTCCGCGATGATTGAGGGAAGGAGGAAAGGAGGTTACTAAGCTGGTTACATTGCAATTCATATCAAACTCGGGAGTTCCTGCTGAGGACCGCGTTCATATTCATAGCCAATGACATTCACTTACT
This sequence comes from Aegilops bicornis, assembly GCA_021605145.1. NCBI lineage: Eukaryota > Viridiplantae > Streptophyta > Magnoliopsida > Poales > Poaceae > Aegilops > Aegilops bicornis. The sequence continues at coordinate 743,920,462 of CM038671.1, forward strand.
CCGACAACTCAAAAAGATTCATATATACAAACTCGGCTATATCTATGCATCCAAATGATTGATAGTTCACACGACAATATTCATACATAATAATTCACAAAAAGATTCGAGGATATACACATGTTGATTCGGTATGTTTATGCATCCAAATGATATAGATAAACGTAGCCAATATGATCCATATGGATGAACTTTAATTACCTAGGGCACAATTTGGTAAATATGGTGTTCAATCGAGAGGTACTTCTTGCTAAGAAATTAGTTCTTATGCGATAAACTTTCCAGTACATAAGAAGCTGACTGAGACAATACGAACTTTGCTTGTAGGTTTATCCTCAAATAGTGGCCTCTATACCAAGAAAGCGGAGAGTTTGAAGCAACATGGCCACTACTTTCATCCAACTAGTTTACTTTGGCTCATCTTGGTCACATGTCTCGCCAAATTCTACATTGCAGAATGATAAAGGAGGCGGTTGAGAAAATGAACCACCCAAATTTTTTTATGCAGTTCAAGCTGAAATGGAGCATCCTTGGCGTGGAGGTGATTAAGTCCCGAGATGAATATCTGGCGTCAACCAACTTATGCAGAATCTTTAGACTCCATGCCATATGAATTCGCTACAATATGTGCCGATAACCAAAAGGCACAAGTTGGGACCAAAAAGTGGTATGTTTTTCGGGCTATGCAAAAGCAATATTTTTGGCGTTCACTCTCCTAATACTTGGAGTTTGACAATTGGTTGACGCCAGCGGTTGATACTCGAATGAATATAGGCACTTCTTGTCAACATCGATGCTTATGCAGTGAAATTTGGAGTACATAGCAGCAGCATAAGTACCTGTCCATCTGATCATTTTGTGGCGGTTCTCTGAAATCACCCGATGTAATGATTTGCCTGCGAGTTCGGGCTCCAAATTACTCCTTTATGAAATCGGCAAACCGTAGCACAATACCAAATTACCAATACATATAGCGGGCACAATAATCGAGGATAAAGACCGGTACCAACACATGAGGTAGCATATCAATTACTATTTCCTTTGGGCGAGAGATAAGCCATAGCGGTATGACACAAAGGAAGAAAGAAAAGCAAGCGGAGATTAGCGGTAGCGAGGAAGACGGAAGCTGTCGAGGCAATGAAGCACCCAAAGTTTTTGTGCGATTCCACCAAAATCGAGCATCCTGTTGGCACATATATTGAGAGAGTGAGATTACGATAATAGTGGGACTAGTTAATGAAACATACACTAACAAATAGAAGCACCCTCATTATCTTAATGGGTAAAGTTAGCAACATAGTAGTCTTGCTTAAAGAGGTATTAGTTTATTTAATCAGTGCCAATTAGCTCAACTCAACGCTCAAAGCATTGCCATTTATCATAGGTTGCAAAACTTAAAAGTGCAAAGATAAAAGAGTTTCTCATAGCGATGTACGATACAAATAGAGATGATATGAAACTAATATGGATGAAGGCCTTAGGCTGTACCAACTGAGAAAAAAGCTTATTCATGTAGTCCCATAAGAGATGATAAAGCACTCCTTTTGAATCACACAATAGTATATATTTTGTGCACTTCAAATGTGGTTGAAATCACTCTTGTTTACGATCTTTGAGATTATATGGAAGATTATCAAGAACTTCCAGCGAGTTAAAGCCTTTGGCTGGGATCTGATTCATTGTATTGTACATGTAGTTCTACTAAAATGTATGATTGGCACAACATGATCCCTGTTTGCACAAGTAGGAACAAATTGAAACCTTCATTATCTTAGTGAGAAAGGATAGGAAGACATTAGCATATTACTCAAGCAGTGGGATCAAATTCATGATGGACAATATGCAAAAACATTGCCTCATTGAACCAATGGCAATAAATTGACATGCAAAACAATAGCACTATTATGTCATGACACTAATAATATTCCTCCCTGCTCCACCACATGATTCACCTGCATAGACAAACATTCACCGCATTACATGATTGACGCATAGGGTCCTACTAAGATTTGTTTAACTCCAACGGAAAATTAAGCGAGTAATAAATTAGTGGTACTTAAGTGCTCCTAATTAATTAAGTGAGGCAATGAGAAGTGGAAGGGCTCCACGGAGGATGCGTCTCACATGTAAGGTAGTCGTTGGGAGCCCTTGAATAGCCTCGTGGGGCCTCACAGCTTCAGCCAGGATCGCCTTAGCCTTTGTTTATTCTTCTTCTTCTTCCTCTTCATGCTTTCTGTTTCTCTTTCTCCTCACAAGTTAGGTGAAACCAAGTACATGATTAGCCTTCTAATTCAGAATTGGTTTTTTTCATTGAGGGAGTACAAGTGTACTAGTAAAAAACAACATTATTTTTCTCATGGCGGTCGGAAAATAGAGATGAACACATGCATTAAATATCATTCTTACCTAAAGGAAGGTTATGGCGCCAATATGGATGATGAGGATTGGAACACATATCTCCCTTTGTGGAGTTCCACCAAAATGAACCAACTGTTCCATCTGACATTCCAGTTAAACAGCACAAAAGTCACTTCTTTTTTAAGAAGAGAGTTTTATGCGATACATGCAAAGGTCTACAAGCAACGACGAGTGAATTGGATATCCTGTTTGCACAAAAGGCCTGGAGAGAAAGCGATCAAACGTCTCAAACAATTACTGAGGCAAAACATTTGGCTAAACTTGCAGTCTCAAACAATTACAGAGGCAAAAAGCAGTGGCATGGCTTCATTTTTACCGGGGGACATTATATTAAGAACAGCTAAAGGCTGCGTTAGGTTCCACCCAGGTTTGGTGCGCGAGGATTTTCGTAGGAACACAATTCCTACCATATTCTTTCCCTTCCAACCCGTTGAACACGGGAAAGGTGAATAGTGTTTCATAGGAAAGCTGATGCAGTAATCTTGATTCCATTGGATTAGAAACATCCACCTGTGTTGCTCATTTTTGGTGGTAGGCTTTGAGAGTGGCGCCTTCGCTGCCATCGTTATCTGATTCTTTGTCTTTGTGTTTGCGGAATAAAAAATCAGCCTACGTGTGGTACATGAGGTGAGGACAAGAGTAGTCAACATGCAGCTGAATAAACAAATAGCATCTCATCTTGCCAAGCATGCTACTCTAAAAACAAATCTGTACATTTAAGTAGTCCATCCAGAACACATTCTCTTGAGAGTTTCCTCCGGTTCGCTGTTCCATAGTTTTTATACCTACATTCCTTTCTATTCCTCTATTTTCATCAAGACCTATATTTTTCTGCCCCATTATTCCAGGCGAACCTAAATATTTGGTATAAGGGCATGGCACGGTGGGTGCACCAGCCCAGTCTGACACCATGTCTGCGTAAGGGGCATAAAGTGGTGATTCATAGTTTGTTGCCCGAGAAACAAACATCCAAGAAACATATCTGGGTTGGTCCCATTTTGTTCCTCTAGCCACCCTACTCCTATGTGTTGATAGCAAATCTAGTCCTGGTCATACCCTTTGTATGCAAGCGTTACCCCTATATTTCCCTTACGACCAAGAGACGGTTGGATGACGGTCTGTACTACTTTCATCCCCTTTCCTTCCTGTTTGTACCAAGTCCGATGTACATACTAAATTCCCCCACCCCCATTTTATTTCAATGACAAGTATTTTCGGACGGAGGGAGTACAAGATTCGACTCCATGAAGTAGCTTTACCTCTAACAATAGAAGAAAAAAAAATAGGTGACGTTGGACCATCCGATCGAGAGGGGTTGAGAGGTAGAAAGTGATGCACATGGAACAACGTGTGAGCTGGGGAAAGTAGAGCTAAGGCGATTTGAGCGAAGATATACACGAAGGTCGTCGGGATGTGGATAGGTGGGCGGCAGGAATGGGATCATACTGAGCAACAGAAGGGATCGGAGGACCTCCATGGCAGTGCTCATCCGGAGATAGCAGTGCGGCCCGGCGATCAGAGTCTCCTCCCTCACTACTGTCGGCAGCCTAAACGTTGCCCTCCTCCCCTTCATCGCCCGGAGGAGATAAATGGGATCTGTAACCAGCCCGGTGAGGATAAGCAGTGTTTTTGAAGGAGAAAGAGCGAGGTTACTACCCCTATCTTGTTTATATCTGGAGAGGATGAGAGTGTGTGAATAGAGCAGCCCTAGCAAGCAAGCGAAGGCTCACGGCCTATATATAAGTAGTGGGGTAGTTTTCCTTTTCACTCCATCAAAACAATCGTTTAAAATTGTGTACTACTACTACATGCACGGTCGTGGTTTTTTAGTTGTTGATTGTTTTTTGAGATAGCTACCGCTTGTTCCAAAGTGGTTATTCTGATACGGTGTGCCAGGTCGCACTTTGTATCGTTCAAGTCTAGTAGTACTACAAGTCCCTCCATTAAATGAACAACCACCCCTCGTAAAAATTGTGAACAAGCCCACGGCTAAATTAGCGGAAACGTGGGTTGCCTCAACATGCGTTATTATTTATATTTTCTACTCCCTCCATTCCTAAATATAAGTCTTTTTTATTAGCCACACCTAAGACAAGAATTTATTTTTATTAGCGATGAACCCCACATGTCCATAGACACAAAAATTGTGGCAAGATTCCCTTAGAGCAAGCCAAAGTGTGTCTAACAATTTGAGCAACTCAGGTTAGGCAACTGTGGCAAGTGTGGGAAAAATAATGTGGCAACATAAGATAAACATAGTTAGAATCCAAACAACCCCGTGATTTTTTGTGACATGCATAGTTAAATTTATAGTCAAAATTTGGCAAGGTGCATCAAATCAACACATGCAAGTATCAAAAGGAAAGTCACGGCATGCATGCATGCGTTGTACTCCCTCTGTTTCGAAATATAAGTCTTTTTAGAGATTGCAACAAGTGACTACTCCCTCCGTTCCTAAATGTAAGTCTTTTTAGGGATTCCACTACAAACTACATACAGATGTATATAGACATATTTTAGAGTGTAGATTCACTCATTTTTGTTTCGTATGTTGTTCATAGTGAAATCTCTAAAAGACTTATATTACACAGGAGGGAAAATATCTGAAAGCAAGAATATGTCTACTCCCTACATGTGAAGTAGCCCATTTTGAAATGTGTAAAAGACTTTTTATCGAATGCGGTGCTTTGATGTGTCGCGTCGGCTCATTACAAGCCCGAGAAATTTGATTACTCTGACGCCCTCTCCCTCGCGGACTGAGCTCCGGTGCCTTGCACCTGCCTTTGGCTGCATGGCCAGGTGGGCCAACCACTGTTGGGCCCCTGTCATGGGCGCAAAGGCGGGAGGCGATGGTAGAAGCTTTCGCTACGCTATCCCTCCCTTGCGAGGTGGGCGGACATACAGCAGTGGATTCGATCTTTGTAAAGTAGGAGTAACATCATTGTTACGTCTTCTCGAGAAGAAGCGAAGAGCCAAGTGCAAAGCCGAACATGGCGATTCTGAGCAGCTCGCGTGGTCGCGGTTCCTTGGAGTACTAGCCGGGCTCTTGCATGAGACAAAATTGCTATTGTTTAACAATTAAACTCCATTATCCATTGGTTGATACTCATTCTGCATAGGTCCACAGCAGCACTTTTCCGTTTCCTCCTGGGGTCACCAATGTTTATTTACTAATTAATAGCATTTGATGCAATGAACTAGCCATTGCAAGTCATTAAAAGCATGCACACCTCTCATTTCTTATTGGTTGATACGTATGTCAAGAAACAAGAAATAAGGTAGAAGTTAATGCACCGCGCCTAAGTGTTTTGGGACTATTTGGTTTTTGTAAGATGACTTACACACCTAGGCGGAGGATTAGTATAGACACATAAACCCGGAAAGGAGTATTTAACTTTCTAGAGATTTCAACAAGTGACTAGACTTGGCTCAAAAAACAAGTGACTAGACTACACGTGTGCGGTACCCCCCCTTCCAGGTTTATAGGGCTCAAATCTCAAATCTCATGAACCAAGGCATTTTGCTATTGGAGGAATGTATCTAAGTACTTTACAAAACTACCTAATTAAACTCATGCATTAATTACGTAGTTCTCTCGTTTTCCTCTCCGCCTTTGAGTGGCGGTGCACAATATTGAGAGAGTGCTTGGATACGTTTAGTCTCATGACTAAAAAGTAGTGGGACTAAAAACTTGTTAGCCTCATCCATGCTTGGATCCAAATACTAAAGGACTAAAAATCAAGTTAATGACATTTCAAAGCATCCAGGGCCCGCGTGCCATCCACCAAATCACAGCGAGGTGCTCTGATCGAGACTCTGTCACCCGGTGTAGCCCGTCATAACCGTCATATCCACCAAAACCCACACCTTTACGGCGGTGGTAAGGTGGCCTCCAAGATTAATTTGGGCAGAAGCAACCATCATTTCATTGGAGCAGCTCGTTCAAGCCCTTTCTTCCCTTTCTTGAACAAAACCTCACTCCAGGCTACTCACTTCTGCCATTTTCTTCTCTCTAAGCGAAGGAAAGGTGGGCCGAATCGATTATGCTTTGCTATATTTTCATTCAATAATCTTCTTTTTGTGAAGCTTATGACCGATTCTCACATCCTATTCTTTTCCCGTTTCATTGCGATTGTGGTTTCCTTTCGATTGCTTTTTGTCTGTCGATTCATTGATGGATCTGGAGCACTAGGCAAAGAGTTTCCGGTAGACGTACTTTGAAACGATCTCGAGGCGTGCCGACCAAGGAGTTGACCATGTTGGCGGGCCAACCCATGGAAACGAAGAACTCCAGAAACAAGCAGCAGCCAAAGAGTTGAGGGCGTTGGCGGACGAACTCCTCAAAGAAAGTTGGAAGAACGGCAAGGGCCCCACCGTGCCTACCCAGGAGCTCTGATTGCCACCTATGTGAGGCTCAAGGGCGAGTTTGAGGAGATAGTCGCCGTTGAAGCGGTATTCCCAGCAAGGTGATGGCCCCCATCGAGGCGAGGAGATGGCCGGGAGGATGAGATCCCCGGTGACCTGCACAAGGTAAAAAATAATGGCTTATTACCATAGTTGTTGTTTTTGATTATTTGCAATGTGCTTGCTTTTTGATTATTTGCAATGTGCTTGCTAATATGTTAGTGTTGTGCAGGTGCCAGTGGTTGTCCTTGATGATTCCGATGTCGTGGCCCGTCCTGTTGGCATCGCCCCGGAGATCGATTCTGATGCCACTGTCCATCCTATGGAAATCACCCTAGAGATCGATTCCGATGTCGCGGTCAGTCCTATGGACATGGCCCCAGAAATCGATTCCCATGCCGTTGTCCGTGCTGTGGTCATTGCAGAGATCGATGACAAGAAATAGTTGGTCGCTAATCCTTGAGGTAGTTTGCATTGCCTGTGTTTAATTACGAGCGATGCGTGTTATCAAACCATCTTAGGGCTAGTGCACCTTGTCTTGTGTGGGCGGATCTTGCTACTTTTGTTAGATAGTGAATCATGCGAACCCTCTCAAGTTATGAAGCAGATGTATCCTCACCCGACTTTTGATGTAATATGGCATGCTTAGATGTAAGTTTGAGCTATTTATCATATCAGCGAGGGCTTGTTTGATGATTCTTGGTGTTAGTAGGCTAGCCTCTTTGCGAGCTATAGTACTTACCAAAACACTCACCAAAGAGAGAAACATTGGGGGCTGATGAGCTCGTGATGCGCTTATACTTATCCTCGTCGATCGACCAATAGCCCTACCTCCTAAAATTGTAGGCTTAGCGATCGATCAGACAATAGTCGACATACATTCAGGCCTCATTTGGTTCATAGGGTAGGAAAATCGTAGCAAAAGTATAGAGAATGTGCAACACAAAATCATAGCGGTCTTGAGGCGGTACTCCTCCGTTCCAAAATAGATGACCTAAGCGGGCTAGTTTGGCCTAGTGGGTTTTAGTGATATGGCGTGATGCAGTCAAATCCGGTCTTGGCGTGTGGTAGCGATATTAATGCAGGTCTGAAGTTTTCTTGAAGAAGCGGAACTCAACGAAGTCATGATGGTTCCTTCGTCCGAACAACTTCTACGGTGGGAAAGGTTGGGCCTGCGATCTGACCGGGGTGGACAGGATAATTTTGTGCATGGTAGGTGGACGGGATGGTCGGCGTCCCACATGTCGGCGAATGAAAGTATTCTTTCCGATATAGAGGGCCCGAGCAACGCAGTATTCATTGTTTAGTTTGATGAAAGCTATTGTCTCCATTGTTACTCCTTGACTTTGTCAATGCCTCTCTCTCCTCCACATAGCGGGGACTACTTGCTATGCATGCAGCTGGCATTTGGCGTCTTGAGGAGCCAGGCGGTGAGAGTGCGCTCGAGGCGGTCGAGAACTCCAGCATGGCCCACCTCACATTATCACCATATATTTCTTGGAGTCCGATGCTTGTGGCGAGGCGATCTCTTCTCCCTCCCGTTTCTCTCTTCTCGGTAATTGAGGCCAGTGATTAGATTTCGTCTATCGATGGTTTATTCAATTATGGTCCCACATGTCAGTGAAATTGCAAGACAACGCGTGTCCCCTTTGGTGAGCGGCGTGCGACCCGGACTGTCGGGGTTGCGACGCTTACGAGTCGTAAGTGTGCCGCCTTTTCCTTTCGAACTTGCGAAGCGTAACATTTTCGTGCGATCAATCGATAGAAATCCAGAACAAAATAACGAGGGCGGTGCTTTCCCACTCGTTAGGCGGGCTAGTTCGAGTGATATGACGTGCTTTCTGATGCCGTCCACTTGCTCCATTTTATGTAAGCAAGAGTTTACACTCAAATGCAGCGGGACGGCCTTGAAACACCTTGGATCTGATTTTGATCGAGGATAAGCTGTTCCTGCCAAATAATGGAGGATTGTTAGCGATTATAGCATGATAGTTAGGGCATATCCGGTAGCTGGCCCACAAATTTACACCGGCATATGTCCGAGGACAACGATGGATGCCATCTGATGCTGCCCGCATACCTTTACGACAACTATATGAACTAACGGACGAAATTCGTGCAAACAAAGCAAATTTCAAATTAGCGGATGAAATTCATTACATTCGAAAACTTTTCCTACAAACTGGACACAAAATTATTACATATTTACGCACAAACCGTACTAAACCTACATAAAACCTAATCTAAGCGATCGGCTTGGCCCGACCACCAAGTCCGACCATGAACCCGAAAAGCCGGCCATTGCCTTTGCCTCCTCCTCATCCGCCTCGATAACCTCCTCCTCGGCGGAGCACAAGGTTATGAAGATTTCCGCCTCAAAGTAAATCAGCGGCTAATCGGCGCCGATGTTTACCCACCAAGCTTGGCGTCGGTGAGTGGAGTAGCGGTGGCCTTCCGAGACGAGCGGCGGCGACCTACCGTGTACTACTCTTCCTACTGTCATTTGCGCCCATGCAGCGTCTTTGGCTTCATAGTCATGGCGATTGGAGGGCGTCCCGAAGTGCCGGCGATCTCGCCGTTTGCTCCTGCGGACGATGCGTCGAAAAAGAGCTTTGGAAGCGCGCGGAGCCCAGGCCGCCGATGTCCCTCGTCTGCTCCTCGTGATGCGTCAAAGAAACCCGGGCGCCACGAGGCCATGGTTGAAGTGGTGCAGAAGCGAAGGAAGGGCCGGAGGAGAATAAGTGTGGGTCTTTGGCTATGGCTGGGGAGGCGGGGCTCAAGTTAATATAAGCGGGTGAATGGCAATGAGCATGACGGCGAACGGATGGACAAGCGCACGGGAGTAGGTTAAATCGAGGCGTGAATGCGAAGCGCTGCTTGATGACTTAACCCGGATGCGTTTGAGTGTACGACATATGGGCCCCAGCAGGCGTCAGCCCCGCATGTCGGTGACACCAATTGCACTGCGGTTAAGCCCGATGAATCGGCATTGACATTATGGAGAGGCGGTGACCGTTTGGTATGCGGACTGTTTGGTAGTCGACCATACAAACTGCGGAGCTATATCTTTGAGCCGACAGCAACAGTATAATCACCGTATCTAGTATACAATGATCAAAGTGAGCTATCAAGACAAGTTCGATGACGTAATGCATTTTTACTCGGTAATAAATGACCAGGATTGAAGGGAATCCTAATTTGCTTGGTCTTACATCCTTGAGCTCTTGACAAACCAATGCACTATCTCGGTTGTCCGGCCACTCCACCCAGAGCTCTCACCAGCGTCGTTCATGCCACCACGCGCACACTAACGGTAAAAGGCGGCGATGGCATCCAGCCACAGTGAGTTCCTCGCCCATACGAACACACACAAAATGGTAGGGAAGCGATGGCATCCCGTGATCGTTGGGATTCATCGCAGCTCGCGACCTCACAACTATGTGGGAGGAATTTGAAGATGCCAAGGCGAATGGGTGGTAGTAGAGCAAAGGGTGGCCAAAGCCGCCTGAGAGGGCGGAAAAGTCGAAAGCACTCGAGAAAAGAGAGGCCGCCGCCCGCAAGAAAGAAAAGGGCCTTGTATTTCTGCGGAGAGGTCGTGAGGAGATCCAAACGCAGTGGGGAATTAATAGCCGACAAAGCCGGGAAGGAAGAGCACAGCGGCGTCTGCCAGCATGTGAGAAGTAGTAGTACTAGTAGTTAGTGTGTGTATACGTATGCGAGTGCGAGCATGTACCGGTACTAGTAGTTACTCTTTGTAGTTCTTAGAGCAAATTACGGTACATTAGCCTAGACTAAGTGGAAAAATTCCTATCCTATGCATCAAATGGCATCTCTTTCTCTATAGGAATTGAGATGCATGTCATCTCACTTCCTATGATTTTCATATTCCTGTCCTATGAGCGAAGAAGGCCTGCATTGGAGTAAATCACATGGCTAGTAATGCTATTTGATGCAGTAGTTTTCTTCAGAAGTGGAATTCAATGAAGTCATGATGGTTCCTTCATCAGAGCAACTTCAAAGTGGGAAGTGGGCCTGTGATTTGTGGCTCATTTGTCATTTATTCTTTATGGTAGCGACTTGACACAGGTGGAGTCTCCTTGGAGTTACATGTGCATGGCAAGTGGACCAGGATGGTCGACGTCCCACATGTTGGCGAACGGAAGTATTCTTTCTGATATCAAGTGCTGATTGGTTCGCAAAGATATAGTATCACTGTCGATTTATAATTATTTTTTATTTCTGATGAATGCTAGCGTTTCAACTCTTACGACGAAGGGTGCCAAACACGGCACGTGCTGGATGTCCCACCTGCGTCGGTGAAGGAGTGGGACATGAGCAGCGTGGTAGAGGCCCAGCGTAAAAAAGCGCGTGGTAAAGCGTCTCCACTTCTTTCACTTACGGGTGGGAGACCTGCGTAGTAATGCTTAGCTGTATGAGCGATACAAAGTGCGACCTGGAGAGAAAGACACGTCTAGTTGGAAGGTCTCGGGGCATACTACGTAAACAAATATAAAAAGTTAAGATGTGCACCCTCCAACTAATATAGTAGTAGTAGAGTACTTGAACCGTACTCCATAACATCACCCGTGCATTGCCGTACAACATTAGTGGTAGTACGTAGTAAGAGAAAAATGCCAGCCAGAGTTCCCTTCTCGACCTACTTTTTGGGTGTTTGGTAGAGTGTATGGAGGGTGCATGAGTCCACACTAGTTTAGCACAAATACACTAGAAGCATGCATGAAGAGAGCATGCATGAAGAGGTGTTGAGTTGAGCATGCATAAGAGGGAACAACTATCTTTGAGGGCGAAGCATGACCAAACACACCACCTGTATGCCACACATGTTCATACCATTTGTGCCTTTCTACTTCACTTCTTGCGCTACATTACTTTCGAGGTTCGTCGTCCACTCCACGGGTACATGTCCATCTCGTAGTTCGATTGCCGCGTGTTCTTCATATAGATGGAGCGATCGTTTGCATAACACGTCGCCTTGATGCTAGATGTCTGGCGTGTTGGCAAAGGATGAACAAAGCTCACGTAAAAATGAGAGTGGAAGAACATAGATTAGGACGGCAAAGAAGGAGCAAGGAACCTCGTGGTGGGCGTCTGCACTCATAATATTTAATATTATTCAGCGATATAAAATTAACCAATCATCTCCACGGTGGACTAGAAGAGTCTGAAACACGGCAGCCGGTGTAGTTACATCATACTAGTACATGGCTAACCGCTTATCACCATATTTCTTGGCTTCCATCGACACCTATCTCTAGTAATCTAGCACTGTATCACTTCTCCCTCCTCGTCTCTATCAAAGTTTGGCGGGCTGGCGTTTACGCCGTCTATTGAGGTCGATTAACTATCACATGTTCGCGACATGCCAAGAGCATTCTAAAAAAATCCTTTCACGTTACATTTTCAAAAAGAAAAAAATCCTTTCACGTACGAATTTGCATGTATGCTTTGAGCAACTTGCATGTCCTCTCTTGCTCTGTTTGATACTCTAACTTAGCTAGAGGTTAGACTAACCTGAACTAAGCATAGCCAAAGAGGTGTTTGGGTGACGAGGTTAGATTGACAATAAATGCACTTCATGGAGAGAGAAAAGTGATTTTTGATGGTCCCAATGAGAACTATCTCCGATTAGCACCTCTTGAGTGGGATAGTTTTTTGGTGGGTTCGGTGCAACTTGCTCCAATTTAAACCCTCATGCTTGGATACTTTAGGGCTATTTGAGCCCCAACTAGCTCAAACTAACTCTAACCCATGGATCCAAACAGGGCCTATGGCCGATCTCGGCAGGCGATCGCGTGCACGAAGCGGCGCTCTCTCGGCCCGTCGCGCCACTTCAAAGCCGGCGCCCGGTGAGAGGTCGCCTCCCCGCTGGCGAGGCATTAATCGGCAGCAGCGCTCCGAACCGTGACCGTTTCCGCAGCAGGAAGCCTATGCCTTAAAGGAGTATAGGTTTTGAACACGTTTGGTGTAGTAGTAATGGTAGTTTGCAAAACTATTCAATTATTGCACTCAGTTTCCTAAGAAATTGTGGTAAAAAACGTTACTCCACAGCCCGCTTCCCTTCTCTTTCCTGCTCGTGATTTACGTGGCCATGTTAACGTGGTTGTGTCAAAAAAATGTCACTTCCTGTTCGTGATTTGCATTATATAATTACAAGCAAGATTCTCGTGCATTGCACGGAACATCAATATGCATTTTTCTACAAAACACCTGTTGTGATTGACCCATGCAGGAGTAATCCCATGTGTAAAAACTAATGATATCTCAAGAATTTTATCGGAAAAGCTGGTATCTCGAGAATGTCATCGAAAAAATGAAAGATGAGAGATCGGTGAGGAGGAGTGGGCGTGGTGGTGGTGGTGGTGGAATGGGGCGGAGGCATGGGGATGGGCCAGTAGCCCGGCGTGGCCAGCCGCCACCATGCACGCTAGATTATTCGAGACTTATTCCTTTTTAATTGCTTTGAGCAATGAGGTTGCGGGAGATAATGATGTGGAGAGAGGTGCGGGTATCTTTTGTAAAATTATCATAGTTTGCTTCCTATCCATCAGATATAGATCATACGGTCTGTATTACAAGATGGCAAGGCACACCATCATCGCCAACTCGTTCTTTTATAAGGGTATACAAATGATAAGTTTTCTTGACTACTAAAAAAAGTAACGTGGAATACATCCATGTTATGCAAGTAAATAAAAGGTGATTTTTTATCATACAGGTAAGGTTGGATGAAGGGTGGGTGGGAACAAATGCTCCGCCTAGAGCATGTGTGTGTGTGATGGTGTCTTTGTGTGTGGGTGGTGTGTGTGTGTGTGTGTGATAGAGAGAGTGTGAGAGAGTGAGAGGGGAGAGAGAGATGGAGTCTTAGTTTGTGTGTGTGTGTGTGTGTGTGAGAGAGAGAGAGAGATGGAGTCTAAGTGTGTGTGTGTGGGGGGGTGCGTGTGTGTGTGTGTGTGTGTGTGTGTGTGTGTTTGTGTGTGTGTGTGAGAGAGAGTGTGCGTTGGAGTCTTAGTGTGTGTGTGTGGGGTGTGTGTGTGTGTGTGTGTGTGTGTGTGCGTGCGTGTGTGTGTGCACCGGGGTCCTCTATGGCGGATGTAATTTAAGTGTGCATGGCTTCATCATAGAGAGGTGATGTGTATGGCAGAGGCCACAAACGATGGGGTGCGAGGAGAAAATGCCCGTGGGAGGGGAAGAGAAGGTGCGTCTTGGCGTGAGGAGGAGTCGACATCGAGGAAGAGCGTGTTTGTTTGAGAGACACCACGGAAGACTACTATATATCGATGGTGCATGTAGGTGAGAATTAAACAAATGGATGGTCTTATTGGTTTCGGGGATGTAGGGGAAGAGTGAGAGGCGGCGAGGGGGGGGGTAGCTAGAAGGAGATTGTTAAGTGTGAGTGTGTGTTTTGCCCATCCAGTGGAAGTTATGTGCACAAAGAGGAGAATGATTCGATGTGGCGTTAGGATTGAGGTAATTAAATGCGTATGGAAACATAGAGACCTTGAACATGCATGTGTGAGAGGTATACATGTATCGTGGGATGTGTGTGTGTGTGCTCGGCGCATGATCGAGATAAAAGAAAGAAGACATAAGTCCTAAGATCAGCGACATGGGAGAGACGGATCGGTATGACAATATGCATGCATGTGAGAATCACGAGGGAAGAGGGCCCGAAACAATTGAGCATGTGTTTTTGTCTTTAAGAGATAGTGGCGTGGTTTGGAGCATGCATCTATATGGCGGCGAGAGAGGGTGAGGCGCATAGCGATTGTGCAAAAGAGATCAGCCTATATATGCATATGTATGGATAGACATATATAGTGTGGGTGATAGGAAGCAAGACTCCGTGCGAGAAAGAAATGTTGACGGAGAAACTACAGATAGATCTGAGAGATGGAGATGCTAGCTAGAGACATCCGTTAGTTTGGGTGTCGGAGATGACCGTCGGGTGGTTCAAAGGGTGAAGTTATATATGTGTGTCGGAGGGCACTTATTTGCATGCATGTAGAGAGAAACATATGTAGTGTGCGTGATAGTAATCAAGAGTGAGGGCGAGAAAGAAGGTTGATGGAGAAAGCGGATAAATAGAAAGATAAAGATGCTAGCTAGTGTGCGCTAGAGATAGGAGTCGAGTGGATCATAAGGCTGGAGTTATGTGTGTGGGTGTGAGAGAGATAGAGAGAGGTGCATGTGAGTCACATACAAACAAATATAAGAGAGAAATGAGATCCGAGACACGGAGTTTTGTAATGTGAGAGAGAAAGATATTTCACAACAAGAGTGATAGCTAGAGAGACATATGAGGGAACGCATAAGATATCTCTAGGGAGAGAGGTGTGTTTGAGCGACATACAAGAGAACAATGGAGAAATATGAGACCCTAGGAGACAGGAGTTTGTGTTTGTGTGTGAGAAAGAGATATTGAAGAGGAAGAGTCGTGGGTTCTCACATCTAAGGAAGCGAAAGACATCTACATATGAGGGGTGTGCGAGTGGAACACAAAGGGGAATAGTTGAGAGAAATGAGACCCGGAGACAAAGTTTTGTGTTTATGTGAGAGAAAGAGATTCCACATGGAGAATCCATAGCTAGAGACACATAGCGAGGAGCGAGATATACTTAGAGAGAGATAGAGTGATGAAGGTCGATGGAGAGAGTACCGTCGGTGTGTTACGAAGATAAAAGATCATTGTCGACATACGGTGTGGAGAGAGATGCACGAGAGGCGATGAGCAGCGTATAGGTCCGGAGAGATAGTCCTATATAAGCATGAGTGATAGCTATATGAGATGAATATCTGGATTAAAGGGGATTCAAATATTTAAATGGAGATCACGACATCGATAATATCATAGCATAAATTGGTGTATCAAACATGCATATTCATTTGAATTTGGGCACCGTGTAATGTTATATAGTTTATCAATATTGGTGATCCATAGATTCTTCAATTACAAACAATGCATGGTTTATATGCAATTAATGTCTAAACGGGATTACACTATATGTTGCGTGTGTGAAACACATTATACATGTTTGAGAAGTTAAGAAAACCCGCATCAAACACACATTAATTGGAGACAGATAGCGAGGAATGCATACATTGGATTTCAACATAAAGTGGTTTCAAATATTTGAAAATCCAAATTGATGGATACAACCTTATGAATCTAAGATCATGCCATTTGTAAACCATATTTATGTATAAATGGTGTTGTGCTTTTGAAAGTATATATGTAAAAAATGATGTATATAGAATGTAATTCTAATTGAAATTGGATCCATGAAAAAAATAGTAGAATACAAGCAGGATTGAATTGAGTTGTACGCGATGGCGATGCCTTTGTGCAAAAATTTGAGCAAGCGGGGAAAATCGCGATAATGCTTGAAACCAAAATCGCAAGATGGAAATCACTACTGCCTATCCTTGCCGCGCAAAGCCTATCTGCTGGATTTCTATAGGTTTTCGATAGGGGTAGGTTTGTAATTTCACCCAAAGCGTGGCGTAACTTACGCCTCTCACCCAGTTCATACTGCGGTGGGCGCCAAAACACAGTGTGCCCTCGGCGAAATCGACTCCCTCCCGATTCATATTCATACTGCGGTGGGCGCCAAAAACAAACTCTAAATCGGCAAATATTAGGATTATTGTCTTGAGATTACCGTCCTATCCCCAACCGACTAATGTTGTTGTGATGTAGTAGAAATTTGAAGCAGGGGCTAAGTTTGTAAATTTCCTCGCATTTGAGACAAGCGGCATACTGAATACATGGTTCCCCCTTCCTCTCTACCTCCCTTTTCCCAATTAGGTACTCGTGGGCGCCAAAACACCCTCTCCACCCCACCTCCTCCTCACGTCCCAGCCGTTCGCCCCCCATCCACCGTAGTCCTCCTCCACCATGCCGGGCTGATACCCAGCGCCACCGTCCATTACAAGAGATCGACCACTCTCATCACGCCTTGGATAGGGATCCTTGCATCCCGTCCTCTCGCTTTCATCCCGTCGATAAATCCACCTTGCCGGGCGCCCGCTCTCTGACCGTCTAAATCCACGGCGCCCGCTGCCACGTCTACCCTCCTAGATCTGCTTTCACGCTGCCGACAGCCATCGCTACAGCAGCACCGTCAAATTCTCACCGGATGCATACACGGCGCCCGCACAGGCGGTACTCTTTGTATCTGCTCAACTTATTTATTACTGACAAGAAAATAGATTGCCACTTTGCTTTACTACGATTTCTTGTCTTGGTTGCGAAGTTGCCTTTGTCCGGTTTGCACCTTCGGATCCGCCATGCGCACGCTCAACACTATACTCCCAATGCTTATGGTTTTCCCCTTTTATATTCCACACTAGTTAAATCACGATGAGACTAAATTTCAAAATTGGGCGATCGATCTTCCAGGCTCGCGAGGAGTTCTTGGTGCGATCAAGGGGCTCGGGTGGTTGTGGGAGCCTCGCCGAGCAGAAGAAAACTTCGGCCTTGGTGGGGGGTGGGGGTGGCGGAGGAACACATGCGGTGGGGGCGGTGGTCCGGCCCGGCTGACCCGTGCATTGTTCTGTATGGGAAGAATCGAGAGCGAGGAAGAAGAAGGGTTAGGAGACATAGGATCTTCATCCAACCGCTGAAATGGTCGAGAGACAGCTGGGAGTTGCATTCTTAATGCGCTCTGGTTCATCATGTATGGGCACTCATAACCAACATTTTATTTTCCAAAATCTGCTTGCTCTTCTTTACCATGTTCGATAGTGCTGGCTTTGGCACATGCGTGATCGATAGGCTTTCAATTACTAGCGGCAATACAACACCGTATTTTCAAGCCGGTTCCACTTTCTCGATTTATATATCGTGGTTATGGTGTACCCCTGTTATGTACCTTTGTGATGCTTGCCTAGTTGCTGTGCTCTTGTTATCATGGTTTGGCAATAAACTATCTATACGATATATTATGAACCTATCATCGCCATGACTATCCTTACTTACGGAGCCTATTTTTTTGTGTACTTGTGCGGATTATATAAATGCATGCACGATATTATAGCACACATGAACTCTCTCATGAGAATCCGGTGATAGCACATAAGTGTTTTACTGAGGCGCCCTATATTAGAATATCATCTGCATTACAAGATAATCTCACAACTATTTATGTTTTCATGGTTCTCGGATATTATCGCAATTCCCAAGTGAATATCGAGAATCCGTGCATCGGGAAAGAATATTGTGGAACACCGCAATGACTTACAAAATTGGCACCAAGGCATTGAGTGCCATTACGCAGAAGCAATGAAACTCGTCGCTCCCCACCTATTGATTCTTGTTAGAATATCATTCTAATGACTATTCTAACCTCGAGGAGTCAAAGCGGATGGCACTGTCTGTTCACCCATCAAGGTGCCTGTTCTAATTTGGCAAGGTTTTATTGATTGCGCGTATCTTGCATATGTTGTCTTGCATTTCTTCTACTTTGTTGCACTACCATCTGCTTAGTTTACTCATCATATAACTCGAGATGCTATCCCCATCCATTATCAATACATATTCCATCTGTCGTCATACCATGTTTTTCCACTCAAATGCTGTACTTGTGCATCAGACATCAAAAAGGAAGAGGGTGATTGCGAACACTGAAGGAGCACCGGCAAAAGTCCTTGAAAAAGCGTGGTGGTGCCGAGAAATCGATGCCCCACTTAAATTGGCTGTACAACCCGGTGACACAAAACATAGGACCGACTCCGGATTTGTACCCATACTTCTTGGCCACACCACTAGCCCCACCACACGGGACACTGCACTCCAACAAAAGGTATACGATTTTGTTGCCATAGCACCAGTAGTACCACAGAAAAATCCCACTCCGGCAAAAAAGTACAGCAAGTCCCACCGTGAAGACCTATCCCAAGCTGCAGAGGCGACCAATTCCTGCAGATTGGAACCCCATTCCATTTATTCCCAGTTTAAAAGACAATGCTTTCAATGTTGTTAGGGACTACGTGCATATATTCCCATCATGGGAAGATTATAGTGAAGACAAACACCATTTCCACATCTTCCTGTCCAACTTACATGTAAGTGCTATTATTCATGGTTATTATTTTCCTATTTTCTGCTGATCGAACAAATCAATGATTTACATTACATTGTTGTAACTAGGTGAGGGTCAATATGGATAGTCATGACGAGCAAAGCTTGCTTGTGCTTTTCAAGGAAGCATTAAAGCAGTATCGGTGTTACTTGAGGAAATCACACTTTGATGGCAAGTCTATAAACGAATTTCCGGTGAAGTCTCCTGTGCTAAATTTAGAAGACATTGAATGGAAAAACCTTGTTATGCACTGGTCTCGTTCGGGATGAAGTCACCTATGAAATCACATGACAATTTGAACTTCTACTTTTTACGCATGTGCCTTACGGATCTTTTTTGCAGGAAATCAGCTCAAAGAAGAATTCGGTTTGAAAAAACGACGAGGATGTCACAAATATGCTGCCGCTACTTTGCTCTTGTTAGTACTTGTTGTCTGTATCCTTTGTACTTGCATACATACAGTTCATTATGTGATGAGTATGCATGATAGCTTCTTATCAATTGTTAAGCTCAAATTATCGATCTGTATGAATGGTTACATTAGTGTAGAATATATCCAATGCCAATGAATTTTTTAGCTCTTGCATTGTTCTTGTAAGTACATCTTGTCATTTATCGATTATTACTTATATTGTGAGTAGTTGTTCATGTACCATCACTCTTGCAGCTTATTTTCCTTTGCCCTCCATTTTCTACACATCGGATCTATATTAAGCTGTTACCATAAGGTTAGTCTTGAAGAAGTTTAGCTGTGTATTGCTCTTGGTTGTGCCTTTTGCATGTATCATTTGCACATACATTTATAGCTACTTGGTTATGTAGCATCACTCTTCATCTTATCTTAAATATTCTCCATTTTTTTAAGTATATTATCACATCTATATTTACTCTTAACAAAATGTAGAATAATGGCAATGCTTATGAAGAACATTACATGCTAAACTTCTTGAATTGCCCCCCCATCGGCATGGACAAGGGCTTTATAGAGCTGTCTTCACCGATAATGTAAGTTTGTCCTTCTCAAGCCTTCAAACTTTGTTGTGCATATTTGGTTAGGCATGGTACTGCATTTGTTTATTTTTGTGTTTGCATCAAATTGCATGTTTTAAGTTTATTATGTAGTTCATAAACAAAAGTTTGTCCTTCTCAATTTTAGTTTTCAGTTGTACAACCAAGTTCCTTCTTCATACCATGTAAATTAAACTATCTGAGCAAGTGATCTTCTTTTTGCCTTTGCATGTATATACATTCTTCATCAAGTAATCAATGGTGCGGTGAACCTACCCACTCTGACACAATGTCATATTACTGCAATGTCTTAACTATGAACAATGTCATATCATTCTACTATTATTTAAACCGCCTCTTTATTTGCCAATCTAAAATGGGATAAATTAATGACACACTAACCATTGATACTTATGAGTTCTTGATCTGTAATCCGGTGGTGTCATTGAAGCTCCCAACTCCTTCACAATGTCAATTTCTGCCATGTCTTGACGAGAATAATACCATATTACATTAATGCAATTTTAAAGCTGTGTCACTTTATTAAATCGATTAAGAAATGTGATGAATTGTCATACTGATACTTTTATGTGCAAAACACATCATATATGCCTTGTTTATCTTTGAGTGAGGAAGATATAAGTGTTGAACAAGCCTTGATCTCATCATCTTGCTTTCAATTTGCTTGCTATGCTGCAGCTCCCAGCCGAGGCTAACCTTTCTTGAACTCTATTGAAGTCTTTGTCGGTTTTGTATATTATTTTGTCGGCGTGTTTATTTACCTTTGGTGGCGATCTTTGATGCCCAGTGTATGTAATCTTTGTCTTGCTTGTGCTTTATTATCATAGTGGCGAACTTTGATGCCCAGTGGATGTAATATGCCGTAATTTCTTTATTGTCTAGTCTAGGTTTTTTCTTATTCACGATTCTGCAGTTATTTTACTGTATATATATATATATCATGTCTTCACAGTAAACTGGCTAAACCGTAAAATTATGGTACATAATCGGGCCGTCATGCAATCACGATGTATGATCCGCATCATGGGCCCCGTCAAACTGGCCCACTAGTAGATTCGGGCCTTTAATAGGCTGAGTAACCCCTGGCCCTCTTTTACTTAGAAAACTCAATGGGCTTTAGGAGGGAGAATTTGAAGTAAATTTGGGCACAACGCGTGCCGAATAGCTTTTCACGCTGCAGGGCAGTTCGAAATGGAGCACTGGCCCATGATTATGCGAATCAATTCACGAACTTTTAACAGGCCAAAGTTGTCTCGGTCCTTTTTTTGGTCGGATATCGGTATGACGGGCGGATGCAAACCAATGTAGTAGTTAGGCCCAACTATATGATTTGGTCTTTTAACGGGCGAAAGTAATATAGGAAATGAAATGTTAAATGGGCCCTTAATAAAGTCGAAACTAATATCGGGCCGAATTACTAAATGGGCCTTTTAGCAGCTGGGCCCAAAAGCATAGCGTCCGGTCAGCGGGCCTAATCGATATGGGCCATAGTGAGCCCAAAGCCTCTTAAAGGGCGAACGATTTGGGCCGTGATTTGGCCCGAAAGTGGGGAGGCTTTTAACGGGTCGGATCTTATATGGGCCATTACTAGGCCCGAGCATTGTGAGCCATTAATGGATTGGATCAATTATGGTAAGCATTTGGCCCAAAACATGGCAGCAGGTTAATGGGCGGCCTACTAGGGTCCTCAAAATCTTGTGGGCCTCAATTTGGGCGGCCCATTAATGTCGTGAAATCTCATGGGCCTTTTAATTTGGGCGACCCATTATGATGCTTAAAGAATTTTGTGGGCCTTTACTGGTAGGCCCATTATGGCACACAAAATCTTGTGGGCCTTTACCTTGGCCTATTATGGCCCATGAAATCTTGTGGGCCTTTAGCTGAGCCAGCCATTATAGTCCACAAAATCTAAATGGGCCTTTAATTGGGCGGCCCATTATGGGTCATAAAATCTTGTGGGCCTTTAGTTGGGCGGTCCATTTAAACTTGATTGGCACGTCTTGACGTGTCGGCGTATCTTTGGCGCCTATACATCCAATGAGTGGATGACATCTGTCCCCAGCGATGAGCCGACCACGTGTTTCCTCCGACCAATGATGATTTTACACGTGGAAAATCCCCCATTGGTCGGCTATTAACGGAGTTATCGGATCCAAAACCCAACTTGGAAGTAAGCTTAACGGCGTTAAGATTACGGTGGATGCCGCGTCTTGGTCACCTTGACGAAAAGCACTTCTTGACGTGACGCGATTTATCGTCATGGAAATGGTCACTTCCGTGATGATAATTTTGGTAATGTCATTGAAGACTTCTACGATAGCTTAGGTATGACTATCTTGATTCTGTCATAAATTTGTCATGGATGTACATGCATGACAAAAAACGCGACCTACTATGACAAACACGTATCATCACGGAAGTGTATTTTTTTTTTGTAGTGTTAGTAACTCACTGGTACACTATTCTACAAGTTCAAACTTTCAGGAAGCTATGGAACAAATGATTGAACAGCCACAACCACACAGAAGGTGGCAGAGAGGCTACTACGGGCACAATGTCACCTCTTGCTTGCGCGGTCGTCGGCATCTCTCCACTAACGGTGCAAAAAGCACCTTCTGCGTAATTACGGGTTGGTTGTCAAGGTAACCTCGTCCAAATCGCCCTCTTGAACAAAATCTTCACCGCTAGGCAGTGATATATGTGTGCTCCGGACACAAGTCCAATCCCTAATGGACTTTGTTTGAGAAACAAGAATAGTGGTTGAGAAATGTTGTCCGAGATATGAATGGTTTTGAAACCGGACTATCGGACATTAACCCGTTGTTGAAGAGCAATGGTGGAAAAAAGGTGGAGATCGTCTTTGCTCCATCAGATTCTGACTGAAACATTAGCACTTTTCGAGTCAAATGATGCTGTGCTTCTATACATCGATGGTGCTTTTATCTGGAAGGATTTGTAAACTTTTATGCCAACAGGCCTTTTTGTTGTATGATTGGAGTTTATTTTGTTGTGATACAACATTTATGATCTTTGCCACAGGCTGCGATAATTGTGACGCTATTTTTGTATAGTGTAGGTTTATCTTAGTAATGTATTCTTGGACGAAAGCTTACGTAGGAGCCCAACATGCCAACATTACATGGGCCCATTCCAATTGGGCTAAAAAGCGATTATGGGCGAAATTGGCATGTAGCCCACTAAAAATATCACAGGCTTAAATTAGCATAAGCTTTCAAATTTTTCTGGTGAGCTGCGCCCATAGTGGGCCTTCAACGAACCTAAACATAATTTGGGCCCTCGGTAAAAATAGGCCGTTCTGACGGTGTAAATATCTCGAGCCCATAAAAACATGGGCCTTTAATAGACCGAAAGTGAGATTGGGCCTGATTGTGCCAAATAACCCCTTTGGACTTAGCAGGTAAAATGGTGGCCCACTTACGATTTACGCGGATATTTGGCGGGCGAAGTCGGATGGGCCATAAATGCGCCCGACCTAATACACGGGCCTTTAACAGGCGGAACTTGATCGGGCTAGATCATCATCATTTTTTATATGGGTAGTCAATGGGCCCGATATGACGTTGGGCCACATATGGCCCATGGTTTCCGTCCGGCGTTAACGGGCGAAAATGACAACGGTAAAGTGGCCCCAAATCTATAGTGGGCCTCTAATAGGCGAATGATAGACATGGCGAATATGACCCAAATCCTTCACGGTGCGTTTATGGGCGAAAGTTTTGATAGCCTATAAATGGGCCCAAATGGCCGGGACCTTTAACTTGAGGAGCTCCTCGAGGAAATACACTTGGGGCCGTAATTCGCCCAATTACTTAGTGGTATTCTTAGGGCGTGGTGACCATGGGCCGCATTGGTGACAAGTTTAGACCAGGCCGTTGACGGGCCGATTTGACAGAGAATGTTGGGCCTTTAGCTAGGCCGGCCTTTTATGGTCTGTAGAATCTTGTGGGCCTTTAGCTGGGCCGACCCATTGTGGTCCGCAAAATCTTGTGGGCCTTTAGCTGGGCCGGCCCATTATGGTCCGCTAAATTTTGTGGAGCCTTTAGTGAGCCCATCCCATTATGGTCCGCTAAATCTTATGGGCCTTGGTTGGGCTGGCCCATTTAAAATTTAGGAGCCACTTTTGGGCGGTCCACGTGTCGACATATCATAGGCCCATCTCGACCATTGGATGAGTGACACATGTGCTTAGCAGCGGAGGTGACCGTGGATCCATCAGCCAATGAGAATTTTACGTGGAAAATCGGCATTGGTCGTGGTACTGTTAGCAGGTTATCGGATCCAAAATCCGACCCGATAGCTTAACGGGCGTTAAGATTCACGGTGGATGCCATGTGTCGGTCACCCTTGGCGAAAGCATACGTGACGTGCGATTTATCGTCATGGAAGTGGACACTTCCATGATGATAATTTTAGTAATGTCATGGAACACTTCTCTGACAACACGAGTATGACTATCTTGATTACATCATAAATTTGTCATGGATGTACATGCATGACAAAAAACGCGACCTATTGTGACAAACACGTATCATCACGGAAGTGTATTTTTTTTGTAGTGTACATCATCCTTTATGCCTTCTGATGATGCATGAGTAGTTCACCACAGACCTACGGGTCCATAGCTAGTAGCTAGATGACTTCTTCTCTGTCTTTGATCTTCAATACAATGTCCTCCTCGATGTTCTTGGAGTTCTATTCGATGTAATCTTCTTTTGCGGTTTGTTTCTTGGGATCCAATGGATTGTGGGTTTATGATCTGAATATTCATGAGAAGTAATTGAGTCTTTTCTGAACTTTATTATGCATGATTGTTATAGCTTGTATTTCTCTCTGATCTATCCGTTTGGTTTGGCCAACTAGATTGATTTATCTTTAGTTGGGGCGGTGCTTTGTGATGGGTTCAATCTTGCATCCTCATCAATGGCAACCAGGGCCCACCAGTTGATCACGTCTGCAGGCTTCGTCAAGGCGAGATGGTATCTCCCATGCTCTTCTCCATTGTCATTAAATCTCTCAACTCCCTGTTGCAGCATGATGTGTCTACCGGCATGCTACATCGGCTGACCACTAGGCACGCTGCCTCGAGCATCTTCCTCTTTGCCGATGACACCATCAGCTTCCATCACCTAGACCCTCTCGGGCATGCCACAATTCATGAGCTGCTACACGTGTTTAGTGATGCGTCCAGCCCGCGCACTAACTTCTCCAAGTGCTCTGCCACTCCTACCTAGTGCCCCGCTGAGGCTACCGGCGCGATCGCTACTGAGCTCTCCTGCATTGTGTCCAACTTCCCCATCCTCTACCTTGGGTTGCGGCTTTCCATTCGTAAGTTGCACGCGAGAACATTTTTTCCCTTAGTCGTGCGGATGATCAAGAAGCTCGCTACCTAGAAGGCCTCCCTCCTCTCGCATGGTGGGCGTTTGGCCTCCACGTGATCACCGCCATGCCGGTGCACATCGTCCTTACTATGGGGTTGAACTCCTCAATCCTCAAGTAGATCACAACAATGGTGCGTGATTTCCTCTGGCACGTCCGCAAGGACGCCAAGATCGGATGTTGCCTCGTCAGTTGGTGGTCGCTCGAGCCGGAGGCCTTGCTATGTGCGACATCCACCGCACGGGCATCGCCCTTGGCGTCTGCTAGCCGTGGCTATAGGTGTTGGGAACGTAGCATGCAATTTCAAAAAAAAATCCGATGCTCACGCAAGATCTATCTAGGAGATGCATAGCAACGAGAGGGGGAGAGTGTTTCCACGTACCCTCGTAGACCGAGAGCGGAAGCGTTTGACAACACGATTGATGTAGTCGAACTTCTTCTTGTTACGGCCCGATCAAGCACCGAGCGTAATGACACCTCGAGTTACGCACTGCGTTAACCGATGATGTCCCTCGAACTCTTGATACGAGAAAAGTGTCGAGGGGGTGATACGTTCCAATGTATCTATAATTTTTATTGTTCCATGCTATTATATTACCCCTTTTGGATGTTTATGGGCTTTATTTTACACATTTATATCATTTTTGGGACTAACCTACTAACCGGAGGCCCAGCCCGTATTGCTGTTTTTTTGCCCTATTTCAGTATTTCAAAGAAAAGGAATATCAAACGGAGTCCAAACGGAATGAAACCTTCGGGAGCGTGATTTTTGGAACGAACGTGATCCATAGGACTTGGAGTGCAAGCCAAGAAGCAGCCGAGGCAGCCACAAGGGTGGAGGGCGTGCCCACCCCTACAGGGCGCGCCCCTGTCTCGTGGGCCCCTCGTGCGGCCATCGACGTACTTCTTCCTCCTATATATACCCACGTACCCCGAAAACATCCAGGGAGCCAATGAAAAACAATTTCCACCACCGTAACCTTCAGATCCATGAGATCCCACCTTGGAGCCTTTAGCCGAGTTTGCCTCCGCCGAGGGGGAATCGACCATGGAGGGCTTACATCAACACCATAGCCCCTCCAGATGAGTTGTGAGTAGTTTACCACAGACAACCGGGTCCATAGGTATTAGCTCGGTGGATTCTTCTCTCTTTTGGATCTCAATACCATGTTCTCCCCCTCTCTTGTGGAGATCTATTCGATGTAACTCTTTTTGCGGTGTGTTTGTCGAGATCCAGGAGTGAATTGTGGGTTTATGATCAAGTTTATCTATGAGAAATATTTGAATCTCCTCTGAATTCTTTTATGTATGATTGAGTTATCTTTGCAAGTCTCTTGAATTATCGGTTTGGTTTGGCCTACTAGATTGATCTTTCTTGCCATGGGAGAAGTGCTTAGCTTTGGGTTCAATCTTGCGGTGTCCTTACCCGATGTGTTAGGGGTTGCAAGGCATGTATTGTATTGTTGCCATCGAGGATAAAAAGGTGGGGTTTATATCATATTGCATGAGTTTATCCCTCTACATCATGTCATCTTTCTTGTCGTTACTACTGTTCTTATGAACTTAATACTCTAGATGCATGCTAGATAGCGGTCGATGTGTGGAGTAATAGTAGTAGATGCACGGCGAGTCGGTCTACTTATTTGCGGGACGTGATGCCTATATACATGATCATAGCTAGATAATCTCATAATTATTAGATTTTCTATCAATTGCTTTCAAGCGATAATTTGTGCACCCACGATAATACTTATGCTATCTTGAGAGAAGCCACTAGTGAAACCTATGCCCCGGGTCTATCTTTTATCATATAAGCTTTCAATCTACTTTTATTTGCATCTTTACTTTTCCAATCTATATTATAAAATACCAAAAATATATTTATCTTATCATAGTATCTCTATCGGATCTCACTTTACATAAATGGCCGTGAAGGATTGACAACCCCTTTATTTCGTTGGTTTGCGAGTTCTTTGTTTGTTTGTGTAGGTGTGTGGGACTTTTGAGGAGCCTCCCTCTTTGGATTGATACCTTGGTTCTCAAAAAGCGAGGAAATACTTACGCTACTATTGCTGCATCACCCTTTGCTCTTCAAGGAAAACCAACGCAAGCTCAAGGCGTAGTAAGAAGGATTTACAGGCGCTGTTGCGGGAGGTCTTCGCTCAAGTTAAGACATACCAAGTACCCATCAGAAACTCATCTCCCTCGCATTTACATTATTTGCCATTTGCCTCTCGTTTTCCTCTCCCCCACATCACACTTGCCATTTTATTTGCCCTCTCTTTCCCAATCTCCTCTCTCTTTTTCGCTTGCCTTTTTCTGTTTGCTTGTGTGTTGGATTACATGTCGCCATGGCGCAAGATAATACCAAATTGTGTGATTTCTCCAATACCAATAATAATGATTTCCTTAGTACTCTGATTGCTCCTCTTAATGATGTTGAGTCTTGTGAAATCAATCTTGATTCTTTGAATCTTGTTATGAAAGATCAATTCGCCGGCCTTCCTAGTGAAGATGCCGCTACTCATCTAAACAACTTTGTTGATTTGTGTGATATGCAAAAGAAGAAAGATACGGATAATGATATTGTTAAATGGAAGTTATTTTCGTTTTCACTTAGAGATCGTGCTAAAGTTTGGTTTTCGTCTTTGCCTAAAAATAGTATTGATTCTTGGAACAAGTGCAAAGATGCTTTTATCTCTAAGTATTTTCCTCCCGCTAAGATTATCACTCTTAGGAGCAATTATTATGAATTTTAAACAACTTGATCATGAGCATGTTGCCAAATCTTGGGAAAGAATAAATAGATGATTCGTAATTGCCCTACTCATGGTTTGAATTTGTGGATGATCATACAAAAAATTTATGCCGGTTTGAACTTTGCTTCTAGAAATCTTTTAGATTGACGTCGGGAACGCGTTTATGTAAATCACTCTAGGAGATGCTAAAAAACTTCTTGATAATATTATGGCTAATTATTCTCAATGGCACACCAAAAGATCTACTAGTAAAAGAGTGCATGCTATAGAAGAAATTAATGTTTTGAGTGGAAAGATGGATGAACTTATGAAGTGTTTTGCTACTAAAAATACTCCTCTTGATCCCAATGATATGCCTTTGTCTACTTTGATTGAGAATAATAATGAATCTATGGATGTGAATTTTGTTGGTAGGAATAGTTTTGGAAACCATACTTATAGAGGAAACTTTAATCCTAGACCGTTCCCTAGTAATTCCTCTAATAACTATGGAAATTCCTACAATAATTATTATGGTAATTTCAATAAGATGCCCTCTGATTTTGAGAATATTGTGAAAGAATTTATGATTTCTCAAAAGAATTTTAATGCTTTGCATGAAGAAAAAATTGCTCAAAGTTAATGATTTGGCTAGGAACGTTGATAGACTTTCGCTTGATGTTGATTCTCTTAAACTTAGATCTACTCCTCCTAAGCATGATATCAGTGAGTCTATCAAAGCAATGAGAATTTCCATTGATGAGTGCAAGGAAAGAACCGCTAGATTGCTTGCTAAGATAGATTGCTTTGTAAAGGCGTGTTCTTCTAGTTTCCGTTAAAATAATGATGAAGATCTTAAAGTTATTGATGTGTCCCCTATTAGATCTTTGTTTTGCAATATGAATCTTAATAATAATGGGACTGGAGATGAGTAAAGTTTAGTTAGAAGGCGTCCCAATAATTCGGAGTTTTTAGTTCTTGATGCTAAATTTGGTAAAAGTTGGATTGGAGAGGTCATGACTTTAAATAGTATTGAACCCACTATCTCGGATTTCAAGGAATTTGATTATGATAATTGTTCTTTAGAAGGTTGTATTTCCTTGCTGCAATCCATTGTTAATTCTCCTCATGCTTATAGTCAAAATAAAGCCTTTACCAAACATATCGTTGATGCCTTGATGCAATCTTATGATGAAAAACTTAATTTGGAAGTTTCTACACCTAGAAAACTTAATGATGAGTGGGAACCTACTATAAAGATTAAAATTAAAGATCATGAGTGTTTTGCTTTGTGTGATTTGGGTGCTAGTGTTTCCATAATTCCGAAAACTTTATGTGATATTCTAGGTTTCCATGATCTTGATGAGTGCTCTTTAAATTTTACCTTCTTGGATTCCACCATTAAAAGCCAATGGGAAGGATCAATGATGTTCTCATTGTTGCAAATAGAAATTTGGTGCCCGTAGATTTTATCATTCTTGATATAGATTGCAATATTTCTTGCCCTATTATTCTTGGTAGACCTTTTCTTTGAACAATTGGCGCGGTTATTGATATGAAGGAAGGGAATATTAGATTCCAATTTCCGTTAAGGAAGGGCATGGAGCACTTTCCAAGAAAGAAAATTAAATTACCTTATGAATCTATCATGCGAGCTAGTTATGAATTGAGTGCCAAAGATGGCACTACTTAGATCTATCTTCGCTTTTATGCCTAGCTAGGGGCGTTGAACGATAGCGCTAGTTGGGAGGCAACCAAATTTTATTAGTGTTTTTTGTTTTGTTTTCTGTTAGTAATAAATTTTGCATCTACCTTCTGTTTAGATGTGTTTTTATATTTTAATTAGTGTTTGTGCCAAGTAGAACCTGTAGGATAACCTATGGTGATAGTTAATTTGATTCTGCTGAAAAACAGAAACTTTGCGTGCACGAAATTTGTTTTGTTAAATCACAAAAACGTGATTTTGCGTTGATTCTTTTTGCTGCTGATCAATAGAAAAATTTCCCAGGACTTCATATTTTTTGTAGGATTTTTAAAGTTCCAGAAGTTTGCGTTAGTTACAGATTGCTAAAGACTGTACTGTTTTTGACAGATTCTGTTTTTGTGTGTTGTTTGCTTATTTTGATGCATCTATGGCTAGTATTAAGTGGTATGAACCATAGAGAACTTGAAATACAGTAGGTTTAACACCAAAATAAATAAAGAATGAGTTCATTACAGTACCTTATGTGGTGGTTTTATTTTCTTTCACTAACGGAGCTTATGAAATTTCCTTTGAGTTTTGTGTTGTGAAGTTTTCAAGTTTTGGGTAAAGATATGATGGACTATGGAATAAGGAGTGGCAAAAGCCTAAGCTTGGGGATGCCCATGGAACCCCAAGATATTCAAGAGTAGCCAAAATCCTAAGCTTGGGGATGCCCCTTGAAGGCATCCCTCTTTAAATCTTCGTTCATTGGTAACTTTCCTTGGAGCTATATTTTTATTCACCACATGATATGTGTTTTGCTTGGAGCGTTGATGACCCACAAGTGTAGGGGATCTATCGTAGTCCTTTTGATAAGTAAGAG
Organism: Aegilops bicornis; assembly: GCA_021605145.1. Lineage (NCBI taxonomy): Eukaryota > Viridiplantae > Streptophyta > Magnoliopsida > Poales > Poaceae > Aegilops > Aegilops bicornis. Next base: position 743,951,116 of record CM038671.1, read on the forward strand.
TGTCGAACCCAACGAGGAGCAGAAGGAAATGATAAGCGGTTTTCAGTAAGGTTTTCTCTGCAAGCACTGAAATTGTTGGTAATAGATAGTTTTGTGATAAGATAAATTGTAACGAGTAAGAAACAATGAAAGTAAATAAAGTGCAGCAAGGTGGCCCAATCCTTTTGTAGCAAAGGATAAGCCTGGACAATATCTTATAATGAGAAAAGAGCTCCCGAGGACACATGGGAATTATCGTCAAGGTAGTTTTCATCACGCTCATAAGATTCACGTTCCGTACTTTGATAATTTGATATGTGGGTGGACCGGTGCTTGGGTACGGCCCTTACTTGGACAAGCATCCCACTTATGATTAACCCATATTGCAAGCATCCGCAACTACAAAAGAAGTATTAAGGTAAACTTAACCACAACATTAAACATATGGATCCAAATCAGCCCCTAACGAAGCAACGCATAAACTAGGGTTTAAGCTTACATCACTCTAGCAACCCATCATCTACTTATTACTTCCCTATGCCTTCCTCTAGGCCCAAATAATGGTGAAGTGTCATGTAGTCGGCGTTCACATAACACCACTAGAGGAAAGACAACATACATCTCATCAAAATATCGAGCGAATACCAAATTCACATGACTACTAATAGCAAGACTTCACCCATGTCCTCGGGAACAAACGTAACTACTCACAAAGCATATTCATGTTCATAATCGGAGGGAGTAATAATATGCATTAAGGATATGAACATATGATCTTCCACCAAATAAACCAATTAGCATCGACTACAAGGAGTAATCAACACTACTAGCAACCCATAGGTACCAATTTGTGGTTTTGATACAAGATTGGATACTGAAAGAGATGAACTAGGGTTTTGAGAGGAGATGGTGCCGGTGAAGATGTTGATGGAGATTGACCCCTCCGATGAGAGGATCGTTGGTGATAGTGATGGTGATGATTTCCCCCTCCGGAGGAAGTGTCCCCGGCCCGCAGCTCTGTAGGAGCTCTCTAGATTGGTTCCGCCAAGGTTCCGCCTCGTGGCGTAGTGAGTTTAGATCCGTAAGCTTGCCCGATTTTTCGAGGTAAAAGCCTTCATATAGCGGAAGATGGACACCGGAGGGCCAGCGGTGAGGGGCCCAGGAGGCAGTGCGCCCGGTGGGGTGGGCGCGCCCCACCCTCCGAGCCAGTGTGGGCCCCACAGGTGTTTCTTTCGCTCAATAATTCTTATTAATTCCGAAAATAATTTTCGTGGAGTTCTAGGATTTTTGGAGCAGTGCAGAATAGGTTTCCAATGTTTGCTCCTTTTCCAGCCAGAATTCAAGCTGCCGGCATTCCCCCTCTTCATGGTAAACCTTGTAAAATAAGAGAGAAAGCCATAAGTATTGAGATATAATGTTTAACAACAGCCCATAATGCAATAGATATAGATATAAAAGCATGATGCAAAATGGACGTATCAACTCCCCCAAGCTTAGACCTCGCTTGACCTCAAGCGGAAGCCAAAATCAAAAAATATGTCCACATGTTTAGAGATAGAGGTGTCGATAAAAATAAAATACTGGACATGAGGGCATCATGATCATTCTTATAACTTGACAACATAAATAGATTTAATCATATGATTTCTTATGCTCAAGTAACGATCAATTCATAATGTCAAGTATGGTTCAGAAACTTCATTGGAAGCTAACAAACTATAATCTCAGTCATTGAAGCGATTGCAATTTATCATAACATCAGAAAGAGTCAAGAATAGAGCTTTTCAGCAAGTTCACATACTCAATTATCATGTAGTCTCCTAAAATTGCTAACACTCACATGGTACTTGTGGTTATGGAGTTTCAGCCGGACACTGAGAAAGATAGGGGCTTATTGTGTTGCCTCCCAACGTATTCACCTTTAGGTGATGTCAACAATAATAACCCATGCTAACTTACATCCAATTGGATATATATATATATATATATATATATATATATATATGTATGTATGTATGTATATATATATATCATGATCTTTCAAACACGAGGAGCTTGCCAAAGGATAAAATGAAAAAGGGAAAGGTGAAGATCACCTTGACTCAAGCATAAAGTAAAAGATAGGCCCCTTGGGAGGGAAGCGGAGGTTGTCATGTGCGTTTAGGGTTGGATGCATAAAATCTTAATGCAAAATAACATCACTTTATATTGCCCCTTGTATGTGGACCTTTATTATGCGATGCAACCGCTTTTATTGCTTCCACAACAAGATGCGTATAAAAGCTTATTTTCTCTGCACTAATAAGTCATACATATTTAGATAGCAATTTTTTATTGCACTGCTACATGACAACTTACTTGAAGGATCTAGCTCAATCCATAGGTAGGTATGGTGCACTCTCATGGCAAAAGCGGGTTTAAGGATATTTGGAAGCACAAGTAGTATCTCTACTTGGTGCAAGGAATTTAGCTAGCATGAGGGGAAAGGCAAGCTCAACATGTTTGGAAGGTCAATGACAATATACTTTAACTGAGATGTGAGAAAACATAAACCATTATGTTGTCTTCCTTGTCCAACGTCAACTCTTTTAGCATGTCATACTTAATGAGTGCTTCACAATCATAAAAGATGTCCAAGATAATATATTTATATGTGAACCTCTCTTTCCTTATTACTTCCTATTAATTGCAACGATGACCAAAACTACATTTATCAACTCTCAACAACTTTTATGCCTCATACTTTTTATATGTGAAGTCATCACTAACCATAAGATCAATATGAACTCTTTTATTCTTTCTACTTTCTGAAGATCATAGCATGATAGCAAAGCCCTTGACTCAACACTAATCTTTATTATAGATAGATCACGGACTCGATTACATAAAGAGATCACAAAGCAAAATCCAAAAGTACTTGATATCAAAACTTCAATCTACTAGATCAAGATACTAGTAAAAGGATCGAACTAAATAAAACGGTAAAGATAGGAGTGTGATGGTGATACGATACCGGGGCACCTCTGACGGAGTCCTGGATTAGGGGTTATCCGGACAGCCGGACTATACACTTTGTCCGGACTATTGGAGCGTGAAGATGCAAGACTCAAGACTTCGTCCCGTGTCCGGATAGGACTCTCCTTTGCGTGGAAGACAAGCTTGGCATCCGGATAATAGATTTCCTTCTTTGTAACCGACTCTGTGTAAACCCTAGCCCCCTCCGGTGTCTATATAAACCGGAGGGTTTAGTCCTTAGAGACTAAATCATAATAATCATAGGCTAGCTTCTAGGGTTTAGCCTCTATGATCTCGTGGTATATCAACTCTTGTACTACTCATATCATCAATATCAATCAAGCAGGAAGTAGGGTTTTACCTCCACAGAGAGGGCCCGAACCTGGGTAAAACATCGTGTCCCTTGCGTCCTATTACCATTAGCCTTAGACACACAGATCGGGACCCCCTACCCGAGATCCGCCGGTTTTGACACCGACATTGGTGCTTTCATTGAGAGTTCCTTTGTGTCGTCGCTTCAAGGCTCGATGGCTCCTTCAATCATCAACAACAATGCAATCCAGGGTGAGACTTTTCTCCCCGGACAGATCTTCATGTTCGGCGGCTTTGTACTGCGGGCCAATTCGCTTGGCCATCTGGAGCAGATTGACAGCAACGCCCCTGGCCATCAGGTCAGGTTCGGAAGCTTGAACTACACGGTCGATGTCTGCGGAGACTTGATCTTTGACGGATTCGGGCCTATGCCAGGAGCTCCAAACAGTCACGATGAGCATGGCTTAGACCTGTTGTCTGACAATAATCGAGATATCGCACCTGCAGGAGCTCCGGATCTAAATCCGGGGCAAATCGCGTCGTCCAGGGGCCGGGTGGATGGACCCTCCCGGATCACGCACACTCATCACCAGTGGTAGAGCCGAACACCGGCCCTCAAGGAAGCTGCGACCACGGACCCGGACTCGTGCCGGCTGTAGGTTCGGTCTGCGCATCCCCGAGCCCTTGAAACTAGTTGGGCCCGGTAATGGAGTTCATCTCGGCGGATATCTTCGGCCTTTTTCGCCCTTTGGCGACATCTTGAACTTCGTTAAAGTCTCTTTCTTTGTCAGAGACTCTTGGCGAACTATGTCTGCGGCTCGAGTGGGAAGCAGCTGACGAGGGGAATTAGTTGCCCACCCACCACCCACTTCATTGCCACGGTCGATGATTTGACCGGCGATGCTTGATTACGACTCGAAGACATTGGCGGTGTGTGGGCGGCGATGTAGGAGAAAAGCAGAACCACCACCACGCAGGCGTTGGACAGCCACAGCTCATATGATATATATATATATATATATATATATATATATATATATATATATATATATATATATATATATATATATATATATATATATATATATATGGTGGACACTCCAAAAAGAAACCGATGGCGATAAGGCAATGGAGGATAATCCTTCAAGGAAGAAAGCATAGCGAGGCGTCGTCAGGCGCCCGCTCCCAAGCTCCCGCCACGGCAATACCAAGCACGAGGCGGAAGCGAGTCCGGATGGTGCCGAAGATGAATCTAACCCGATAAGCCTGCCTTGAGCAGGCCGAACAGAAAGGCAGGCAGCCCGAGCCCAGCCAGATAGGCGGCAGACGGATACCCGGAGGAGGACAACTACATGCCCCCCTCGAAGGCGAGATTAGCCTCGGCGGCAGCATTTAGTTCGGCGTGCTGTGGACCCCAAAGAAGGCAACTTCTGGCGCCCGGCTTATAGCCCGCGAGGAGCACGAAAAAAAAGCGGCATTAGCTCCAAGCTGATCAAGACCTGCTCCGCAGACGGATGGGTGAAGTCACGGCAGTAGGAATATGGACTCGGCGCCCGCGGCGGTGACCAGCGCCACATCGTGGCGGGATAAAACGGCGTATCAGCCGCACCCTCGCCAATACACTACGACCATCGGGGCAATGGGCGGCACCTGCAAAGATACATCAAGGCAGGGCGGAAGATCGATCTACGGATCGCGGGGGCGCGCCCCAACACGTGACGATGATCGTCACGCCGGACACACTATTGACAAGTCCGGCCGGGCCGAACATAGCCAACCAGACTCATTCGAACAGCGTAGCCACATAGCCCGACATACAGGCACCTCACACCCCCTGTGCTTCACTGACGAAGTAATGGACCATGAATTCCCAGAAGGGTTTAAACCCGTAAACATCGAATCATACGATGGCACCACAGACCCCGCAGTATGGATCGAAGATTTCCTTCTCCACATTCACATGGCCCGCGGCGATGATGCACTGCGCCATCAAGTATCTTCCCTTAAGCTCAAAGGACCAGCCCGGCCTTTGGCTCAATAGCCCTACCGGCAAATTCAATCGATTCTGCTGGGAAAACCTGGAGGAGCATTCCTCGACAACTTTCGGCAACGCACGTCATTAAACCACCGAATCTCTTGATGACTTGAGTCACACATTACCCAACAGCCGGAGAAGTCGGCCAGGAATTTTTGGACTCGGTTCCTAACTAAAAGAACCAAATTGTCGATTGTCCGGGACACGAAGCCTTTGGCGGCCTTTAAGCATAATATCCGTGGCCGAGTGGCTCGCCCGACACCTCGGCGGGAAAAACCAAAGTCCATGGCAGCCCTCCGACACTCATGACCCGCTTTTGCGCAGGCGAGGGCGGCTGGTTGGCTCGTAGTAGCACCACGCCAATGAACTTGACGCCCAGGGCGTCCCACGACAATAACGGCAAGCCATGGCGCAACAGACATCAGCGACTGAACAATGGCGACAACAACTAGGACACGACAGTTAACGCCGTATTCAGTGGCTCAAAATCCGGTCAGCGAAAAAAGCCGTTCAAAAGGAACAATCGAGGGGCCGTCCGATGCGGACCGCATACTTTCGATCGCTTCGTGCCAAATTCACGGCACCCGGATAAGCCGACAAACCATACTAACGAGAGATTGCTGGGTATTCAAACAGCCGGTAAAATAAATGCCGAAAACAAGGACAAAGGGGCTGCAGCGGCGATGACGAGGAGCCCCGGTGTGTCCCAACATGAGAGACGAGAAGAAATTTCCTCCCGGTGAAAACAGTCAATATGATCTCATACCCACATCCCCAAGCAGGAGCAGGCGATCACTACGGGGACGTCTATGCAATGGAGCCAGTCACCCCAAATTCAACCCATGGTCAGCTCGTCCAATCACCTTTGATCGTGAGGATCACCCTACCGATATCCGTCCACGGTGTTTCAGCGCATTGGTCCTAGACCCAATCATCGGCCGGATTCCATCTCACGCGAGTCCTTATGGATGGCGGCGGCAACTGAACACTCTGCTTTATCAGGACACAGTGTGCAAAATGGGCATCGACCCTTCAAGGATCAAGCCCACCAAAACCACCTTCAAAGGTGTAATTCCAGGAGTAGAGGCCCGTTGCACGGGATCCATAACACTAGAAGTGGTCTTTGGATCTCCGGATAATTTCGAAGCGAGAGTTAATCTTCGATATCGTCCCTTTCCGTGAGTGGCTATCATGCGCTTTGCTCAGGGCGAACCGCATTCGCTCGGTTCAATGTGGTACCACACTATGCATACCTCAAGCTCAAGATGCCAGGACCTCGCGGGGTCTTAAACGTTAACGGAAACATGGACCGCTCTCTCCGTACAGAAGAGCATACTGCAGCCCTCGTGGCAGAAGTGCAAAGCAGCCTTTTCCGGCAAACCACCAATCCGGCGACAACAAACCCGAACACCGTCAAGTGAGTCTGGAGTACCCCGCAACAGGATCGCCAGGCACGTCAAGAGCACGACTAGCAGTCCGGCCTCCGCTCCAGCCCCATCAAGGCAGCATTCGTCCCACGCGTACATAATTACGCACTCAAAATACCATGGGCATAGGCGGAGGCGCAATAATGACTTCGATCGGCCGATGCGGTACAGCCGCAACGTACTTTAATAACCCCCTTTATCTTTCAGGACCCTGCTTTTGGGAAGCCCCTTCAGAAGAGCCGGATTGTCAGACTTTCACAGGAGAAAAAACCAAGGAGGAAAAAGCCTCTGCGCACAAAGGGAATACCCAGGTGGGATCTATTCACGATCGTTATACCTGTTTCATATACCTACATGCGGCCCGCCCTTGGATAGGATATGTCAAATAGTCCTATTTGTTTCTACTTAAACGCATTCATTGTAAACATACGCTTAGACGTATTATTCATCAATGTGAGATAATATATAGCGACAACTTATTATTCCTATCTGCACATTTTTCCTATAAATGTTTATTTCATATTGCATGCGTACTCCACAGTGCGTTCGGTTTGCTGAGGGCTTCTTATGGCGCCCCTGTAATACGGCAAGTTAAGTCCGAACACTTTGACCGGTCGGCACCACTGAACTTATAGCATTATATGCATCATCTCCGAATCATGTCTTGGGTCAATAGTTGGGTTAGCCCGGCTCCCTTGTTTTGGTACCTTACGTTCCGTTATATCGGCTAAGGTAGCGTGGAGAACTCTTTGCGATTGTGTCCCGGTTCTTCCTGGACGAGCACCTCGATGAAAGCGAAATCTGATCATCATGATGCGGCGAGAGCTGGTCGCTGTTCGAGAGGTCTTGAAATCTTTAAAGATTTTTTCCACTTAAAGGCGAAGTCGGCCTCGTCAGGATTTATCGTGTATAAGCGCCCCAATTGACCTTCGAATTCTGAGGCTTCGCCGCAATTTAAAATTATAGACTTCTATGGCTAAGTGAGAGTTATACTGCCGCATAGTCCGATTGCCTCGTTCTCTGCGATAAATACCTCCTTCATGGACCAAAAATTTGGATAAAAGAGTGTGTTGTGTTTTCCAAGAACACCCGATTACTGAATTACGTGGGGGCGAGAAGCCTTGACAGTGGCCTACTGTCAGAATTTTATAAACAGCCGCACAGAAGGTAATATTTTAAATCACCAAAGCGCTATATAGTGCAAACAAATTCGTTTTCATATTACAAAAAAAACAGTACATTTACTCAAAGATGGCATCCTTGGTACATTCATCGTCCACAAGACGAGCGCCTTTCATAACACCATCATAATATTTTTCGGGACAGCGATGCGCCTTGCCCTCCGGCGGTCCATCCTTCACCAGCCTATCCGCATCCAGCTTGCCCCAATGCACCTTCGCACGGGCAAAAGCCCAGCAGGCACCCTCAATGCAAACGGATTGCTTGATCACTTCAAGCCGCGGACAAGCATTTACCATCCGCTTTATCATGCCAAAGTAGCTGGCGGGCAGGGGCTCACCAGGCCACATTAGGACTATGAAATCCTTCATAGCCACTTCGGCCGCCCTGTGGAGTTCCACCAATTGCTTCAATTGGTCACTCAGAGGCATCGGGTGTTCGGCTCCAGCATACTGGGACCAGAACAGCTTCTCCGTTGAGCTCCCCTCTTCGGCACGGTAGAACTCCGCGGCATCTGATATGCTGCGTGGAAGATCTGCGAATGCCCCTGGAGAGCTCCGAATGCGGGTAAGTAAAAGAAATATCTCCTCCACATGCTTGCTCTGCATAAAGAATGTCTTACCCGCCGCTATCTTCTTGGCCGCCTGGATTTCCTCTTTGGGCCTTTTAAACCCCGGCCTTGGCGTCTTTCATGCTCGAAAGGGCCTTCGCAAGCTTCAGACTCTTTCGTCTTGAGATCACGCTCCAAGGACTCGAAATTCTTGCAGAACTCCCGGAGCTCTTCTTTGCTACCTCACCCACTCTAGCATCTTGCTTTTCACGCTCAATGCGCTCCGTGGACGCCTTATCTTCGGCCTTGGATAGCGCTTTCTTCAGGGCCGCCACTTCGGTCGTGGCCCCTATTACAAAATCATGATGTTTTTTAGCGTCACCAATTTTTTCTTCTCTATATAATATGAGAATGGGGTATCACTCACCTTTGTTCTCTTCGAGCCGCCTCTTTGAGGCTGAGCTCCTCTTCGGCCTGCTTTAGGTCCCGTTTGAGTCCGGCGACCTCGGCGTCTTTGGCGGCCAATGACAAGCAACCTTTGCACCTTATTCTGAAGACACCTATTATTAGACTCCTGCGGATTAAAATTGACCCTCCGTTCGGCTTTTCTTTTCGAACACCAAACAGAGTATCAGGGGCTATTGTCTATCGGGTGATAATTTCACACTCTTTTTACTTACCTCAAAGCCTATCGGGAGGTGAGTGCGAGCTTCGGTCAATCCGCTCTTGGCGGACAGAACCTTCTAATCACCGCACTCATAAAATGCGGTGCTCTTCATCCATGGAAGCGCCGTGAAGCACTTCCAAAGACTATCCGGCGCTTACAGGCGCGACGGAAGTCATCGGCACGGCCGGCTCGCCCTCCTTAGCGAGGGGCTGCCTGCCCAAATCCGGAACCCTTAGAGGTTCAGTGTCCGGCTAAGAGCCCAACTTGCTGCGGCTCTCGTCGGCCTAATCCGTGGGGATCTTATGCCCCGTATGCCCGGCGTCTGGAATTTCGCCTTGGGGTGTCTCCAGAGTCGCCTCCCCCTGCTCGGGGAGCCTTTGGGATAACACCTCCGTGTCATCCGCAGGCCGATGGGAAGTGGCCGTCGGGAGCAAATTCATTTCCAAATCACTCAAAGACCCATCCGAAGAAGATACCTCGGGATGGGCCCTGGCCGGACTGCACATATGTGTTCAGCGTTACAACAAACTATGAAGCTAAGCCGCATTAAAAGTATTGTAGAGTGCGGATACTTACGATCTTACTGGGGGCTTCCCCCTGGGCAGCCACTCTTCCTCGCTGTAGGCGGGCGTGGCAGAGTAGTCCAGAAGGGACGCCTTTCCCTTCTTTGGCATCCTAGCCTCCCCTTCTGGGGCGGCTTTCCTCTTCTTCTCCTCCCCAGTGCGGGGAGGCAGAATTTCCTCATGTTTCCCCCCGCCTCCGCGGGAGGAATCTGCCTCGTCGTCTTCGGACGACGAGCTTATAACGATCCTTGCGCCGAGGGACCCTTCACGGTCCCACACAGGTGCCCTCTTGGGCCCTTAGGCCTCCTCGGGAGGGCGGCCCCTTCCTTTCCTCCTCCCCTTGGAGAGGAGTGCGCCTCGTCGTCTTGGACGAGGCGTCAGATCTGACTTTTACGCCGGAGACCCTTCACCTGGTCCCTGGGCCTTCTTTTTCGGCCTTCTTTTTCGGCGCCTTGTAGGCGCGGAACTAACATCTCCGTCGAGAAGGCGTCTGCTGGACCTTCTGGCAGTGGAGCCGGACAGTCAATCCGCTCCGCCGTCACCACATACTCCTGATTAAATACACACGGTGACTTAAGACCCCTCTATGAGTATGCTGGGAAAAACTACATCTGGTAATGGTAAGGAGACTCACCGGACTGGGGAGCCGCGTGGCATGGAGTCCGCGGTCCTTGGATGTGGGAGGAGGTATTTCGGAGGCCTTGAACAACACCTTCCATGCATCCTTGTGTGTCGTCCCGTAGAGCTCTTGAAGTGTCCGGTGTTCGGCCGGAACGAACTCCCACAGAGTAAATACCTGTCTTTGGCATGGAACGATGCGGCGGACGAGCATGACCTGGACCACGTTGACAAGCTTGTTCTTCTTGTCCTTCATACTCTTGATGCAGTTCTGAAGTCCTGTCAGCTCCTCCAATTCGCCCCAAGCCAGGCCCTTCTTTTCCCAGGAGGTGAGCCGTATGGGAATTCCGGATCAGAATTCGAGGGCCGCCGCCCAGTTAGCGTCGTGCGGCTCGGTGATGTAGAACCACCCCGACTGCCATCCCTTTACGGTCTCCGTGAAGGAGCCGTCAAGCCATGTAACGTTGGGCATCCTGCCCACCATGGCGCCTCCGCACTCCGCTTGCTGGCCGCTCACGATCTTCGGCTTCACGCAGAAGATTCGTAGCCACAAGCCGAAGTGAGGATTGATGCGGAGGAAGGCGTCGCACACGACGATAAACGCCGAGATGTTGAGGATGAAATTTGGGGCTAGATCATGGAAATCTAGCCCGTAGTAGAACATGAGCCCGCGGACAAAGGGATGAAGTGGAAATCCCAGTCTACAGACGAAGTGGGCGAGGAACACGACCCTCTCGTGGGGTTTCGGAGTTGGGATAATCTGCCCTGCGTCCGGTAGCCGGTGCGCGATATCTGCTGACCAAATGTCCAAGCCCGGAGCTTCGTAACATGCTCCTCCTTCATGGTGGAGGCCACCCACTTGCCTCCTGCTCCGGACATGTTTGGCTGTGCGGAGAAGGCATGAACTAGGGCGCTGGAGCTCGAGGGTGTGAGAATGGATAAGCAGAGGAGGAAGAAGGCGTGGGTAAAAAGGAGGAATCCTTATCCCTTTATAGAGGCAACGAAAACGGTGCACCTCCCCACTTGCCCATTGAAAATCGCTTATTTCCCAAGCGCCACGGTTGATGGCGCGGTTGGGTTACCCGTACCCGTATTGATGAGAATCCCATAATAAGGGGACATGATCTCTGCTTCGACAAGACATGCCGAGGAACTGCCTCGATATGTGCGGTAGCTAGCTGTGGGAAGACGATTCAATAATGACTCGACCATTTTTGTCGTGTCACGTCATCTAAAAGTTGTCAGCAAAGTATATTTGTAAAATATCATTCTCTCTACGGTGGGATGTGAAGATCGTCTTATAGATCCGGACATGATTGAAGTGTTCGATAATTACTTTGGAGTATTCAGAGATGGAGCCCGCCTTGCAATGCCGCAGACAAACTACGCGTCGGACTTATCGTCATTGAAGCCTGGTTCAGGGGCTACTGAGGGAGTCCTGGATTAGGGGGTATCCAGATAGCCGTACTATACACTTTGTCCGGACTATTGGAGCATGAAGATGCAAGACTCAAAACTTCGTCCCGTGTCCGGATAGGACTCTCCTTTGCGTGGAAGACAAGCTTGGCGATCCGGATAATAGATTTCCTTCATTGTAACCGACTCTGTGTAAACCCTAGCCCCCTCCGGTGTCTATATAAACCGGAGGGTTTAGTCCTTAGAGACACAATTATAATCATCATAGGCTAGATTCTAGGGTTTAGCCTCTATGATCTCGTGGTAGATCAACTCTTGTACTACTCATATCATCAATATCAATCAAGCAGGAAGTAGGGTTTTACCTCCACCGAGAGGGCCCGAACCTGGGTAAAACATCGTGTCCCTTGACTCATGTTACCATTAGCCTTAGACACACAGATCGGGACCCCCTACCCGAGATCTGCCGGTTTTGACACTGACAACCTCCCCCAAGCTTGGCAGTTGCCAAGGGGAGTGCCCATACCCATGTAATTATGTCCTCGGAGGTGGTGACGTAGGAGTTGTTGATGATGTAGGCTTCTTCCTCAATTTATGCTTGAGTATAGTATTTTGCTCTTTTAGGTCCTCGATCTCCTGCTCAAGGCTTAATACTCTTTTGCACAATTCCTGTTTATTTTCCTGCAAGAGACGAAAAGGGATAAACTCGATCTTTGGCTTCTTTGCTCTAGCAAGGAGGCTTGACTTTTTAAACTCCACATGCATGTCCCAGTGTCTGAGGTAATGGGGCTTCGTCCTCGTCTGAACTTCGTCTCCTCCTTTCCCTTAGGCTCATAGTCTTCCTCTTCTTCAGAGGTCCAGCCATCATGCCCCAAGTCCCCGTAGACCTTAGGGTCTGTAAGGTAACCAGCCACATAGCTCTCTCCTTCCGAATCCTGAGATGACATATTGCTGGGATGCATGTGAACAGCTCGAAACAAAAACAGAGGATATTTGCGTGATAAGGTGGTCAAAACCTTCGGGAGTTTATATAATGAATTTTTACCGACCAAAATATGTAATGTGCAAGAAAACGGAGTCCGGAAGGCACACGAGGTGGCCAGGAGACAGGGGGCGCACCCAGTAAGGGTGGGCGTGGCCTCCACCCTCGTGGAGGCCTCGTGTCCTCCCGGACTTCTTCTTTCTTCCTAAAATTCTTAAATATTCCAAAACTGATAAAAATTGACATTAGAATTGTTTTGGAGTCGGTTTACTTACCGTACCTCATACCTATTCCTTTTCAGTGTCTGGAACATTCTGGAAAGTGTCCCTTATGTATTCCTCCGGGGTTACGGTTTCAATAATAGTAGTTTCAACATTGATAGGATTACCTGAGATATAGTGTTTAATTCTTTGACCGTTCACCACCCTCGGACTTGTGCCTTCGAAGTTGTTGATTTTTATGGCACCAGAACGATAGACCTCCTTGATAACGTAAGGACCTTCCCATTTAGAGAAGAGTTTTCCTGCAAAAAAATCTTACACGAGAGTTGAATAATAACACATAATCACCTACGTTAAACTCACGCTTTTGTATCCTTTTGTCATGCCAGCGTTTAACTTTTTCTTTTAATAGCTTGGCATTCTCATAGGCTTGGGTTCTCCATTCATCAAGTGAGCTAATATCAAACAACCTCTTCTCACCGGCAAGTTTGAAGTCATAGTTGAGCTCTTTAATAGCCCAATATGATTTATGTTCAAGTTCAAGAGGTAAATGACATGCTTTTCCATAAACCATCTTATATGGACACATACCCATAGGGTTTTTGTATGCAGTTCTATAGGCCCATAATGCATCATCAAGTTTTTTGGAACAATTCTTTCCAGATCTATTGACAGTCTTTTGCAAAATTAATTTGAGCTCTCTATTGCTCAACTCTACTTGACCACTAGACTACGGATGATAAGGAGATGCGATTCTATGATTGATATCATACTTAGCAAGCATCTTACGGAAAGCACCATGAATAAAATGTGAACCACCATCAGTCATAAGATATCTAGGGACTCCAAACCTCGAAAAAATAACTTCTTTAAGCATTTTTAATAGAAGTGTTATGATCAGCACTACTAGTTGGAATAGCTTCTACCCACTTAGTAACGTAATCAACAACAACTAAAATATGTGTATAACCATTAGAAGCGTGAAAGGGTCCCATATAATCAAAGCCCCAAACATCAAAGCGGTTCAATAACAAGAGAATAATTCATAGGCATTTCTTGGCGTCTACTAATATTACCAATTCTTTGACATTCATCACAAGATAAGACAAACTTACGAGCATCTTTGAAGAGAGTAGGCCAATAAAACCAGATTGCGATGCCTTATGTACAGTTATATCTCCAAAGTGTGGTGTCCTCCATAGGATTGAGTGACACTTGCGTAGGATCTGTTCTTGTTCATGCTCAGTACACAACGTCTAATAACACCATCTACTCCTTCTTTATAAAGGTGCTGGGTCATCCCGAGTAATGTCTTAAATCATAAAAGAACTTTTTCTTTTGCTTTGGTATGTGAAACTAGGTGGTATAAATTTAGCAACGATGTAATTAGCATAATCGGCATACCAAAGGAGCAGTCTGAGAAGCATTAACAACCGCTAATTGTTCATCGTGAAAGCTATCATCAATAGGCGTTGGGTCATCAAGAACATTCTCTAACCTAGACAAGTTGTGCGCAGCAGGTTCTCGGCTCCCTTTCTATCAAGAATATGCAAATCAAATTCTTGGAGCAAGAGAACCCATCTAATGAGTCTAGGCTTAGCATCTTTCTTTCCATAAGATATTTAATAGCGGCATGATCCAATGTGAATAGTAACTTTGGAATCAACAATATAAGGTATAAACTTATCACACGCAAACACAACTGCTAAGAACTCTTTTTCAGTAGTAGCATAATTTCTACGGGCGTTATCAAGAGTCTTACTAGCATCTTTGGATAACATTCAATTTCTTATCGAATCTTTGCCCTAGAACAGCACCTCTGACATAATCACTAGCATCACACATAATTTCAAAGGTAAATTCAATCGGTGGCTGAACAATAGGTGCGATGATCAAAGCTTTCTTAAGTATTTCAAATGCTTCTACACAATCATCATCAAAGACAAAAAGAATATCCTTTTGCAATAAATTAGTCAGAGGCCTAGAGATTTTAGAAAAGTCCTTAATGAACCTCCTATAAAAACCGGTATGACCAAGGAAACTTCTTATACCTTTTATGTCCTTGGGACATGGCATCTTTTCAATAGCATCAACTTTAGCTTTATCAACTTCAATACCTCTCTCGGAGATATTATGCCCCAACAATGCCTTCATTAACCATAAATTGGCACTTTTCCCAATTCAAGACGAGACTAGTGTCTTCGCATCTGTGCAAAACTCGATCAAGGTTGCTCAATAAATCATCAAAAGAGGATCCATAAATGGAGAAATCATCCATGAATACCTCACAAATCTTTTCACAAAAGTCAGAGAATATAGCCATCATACATCTTTGAAAGGTAGCAGGTGCATTAAATAAAACAAAAGGCATACGTCTATAATCAAAAGTACCGAAAGGGCAAGTAAAAGTAGTTTTTGATTGATCCCCTGCTGACACAGGTATTTGAGAGAAACCAGAATAACCATCTAGAAATCAGGAATGTGTGTGTTTGGATAGCCTTTCTAGCATTTGATCAATAAAAGGTAAAGGGTAATGATCTTTCTTAGTAGCTTTATTTAATTTACCGAAATCAATTACCATCCTATAACCAGTAATAATTCTTTGCGGGATCAATTCATCTTTATCATTAGGAGCAGCGGTAATACCTCCCTTTTAGGAACACAATGGGCGAACTTACCCAATCACTACTCGACAACGGGATAAATTATACCTGCCTCAAGGAGCTTTAGTATCTCCTTTCTTACCACTTCTTTCATCTTAGGATTCAATCGTCATTGAGGATCTCTAACTGGTTTGGCATCCGCCTCCAAATTAATTTTGTGTTGACACAACGTGGGACTAATGCCCTTAAGATCATCCAGAGTATATCCAATAGCAGCGCGGTGCTTCTTCAGAGTTTTCAATAATCTTTCTTCTTCTTGCTCTGAAAGGTTAGCACCAATAATAACAGTATATTTACTTTTCATCAAGGTAAGCATACTTAAGATTATCAGGTAATGGTTTGAGTTCAAACACGGGATCACCCTTGGGTGGAGGGGGATCCCCAAGAATTTCAACGGGAAGGTTGTGTTTCAGCATAGGTTCCTGTTGAAGGAACACTCATCTATTTCCATTCTTTCCTTCATAAACATATCGTTTTCATGGTCAAGCAAATATTGTTCTAACGGATCAGTAGGAGGTACGGCAATGGAAGCAAGACCAATAATCTCATCCTTATTAGGTGATTCTCTATCATGAGGTTGTCTACGAAACTTAGCAAAATTAAACTCATGAGACATACCATCTAAGCCAACTGTGACAGTATCCTTTTCACAATCAATCCTAGCATTAACTGTATTCAAGAAGGGTCTACCAAAAATAATGGGACAAAAATCACCTTGTGGGGAACCAAGAACAAGAAAATCAGCAGGATATTTAACCTTCCCACACAAGACTTCAACATCTCTAACTATCCCAACGGGTTTAATGGTGTCCCTATTAGCAAGATTAATAGTAACATTAATACCTTCCAACTCAACGGGTGCAATATCATGCATAATTTCTTTATATAAGTCATAGGGTAATGCACTAGCAATAGCACACATATCACATAAGCCATGATAACAATGATCTCCTATTTAACAGAAATAACAGGCATGCCTACAACAGGTCTATGTATCTTAGCACCTGGTCTAGCAATATTAGCAGTCTCGCCACAGAAATAAATAACATGCCCATCTAAATCATCATCCAAGAGATCTTTAACCATAGCAATACTAGGTTCAACTTTAATTTGCTCGGGGAGGTGTATAAGTCCTAGAATTACTCTTCACGAACAACAAATTAAGTTTTAGCATGATCATTTATCCTAACAAGAAAGGAGGTTTCTCAACATAAAGTAGTAGGAACAATAGGATCACTATAGGTGACAGTCTTTTCTTCAACTGTAATAGGTGCAACTACTTTTACTTCAATGGGAGGATTATATTTAAACCACTTTTCCTTAGGGAGATCAACGTTAGTAGCAAAAGATTCACAGAAAGAAGCTACTATCTCAGAGTCAAGTCCATATTTAGCGCTAAATCCACGAAAAGCATCGGTATCCATAAAAGATTTAACACAATCGAACTTAGATGTCATACCTGACTCCTTACCATCGTCGGAACCCCAATCTTCAGAGTTGTGTTTAATTCTTTCCAATAAGTCCCATTTGAAATCAATAGTCTTCAAAGATGTAAGAACCGACACAGGAAGTATCGAAGCGAGTTGCGATCATTGAGAGAAAGCCGAGCATAATTTTTTTTGAATAATCATTTCTCTGGAGAGCTCATGATTGGGGCATGAATATAACATTGACTTAAGCCTCCCCCAAGCTTGAGCGATGATTTCTCCTTCGCGAGGCCAGAAATTATATATGTAATTACATTCACGATTAACAAGATGCATAGGATAGAACTTTGGGTGAAATTCCAACTTCAATCGCTTATAATTCCAAGATCTTGTATCATCCCATAGCCTATACCATGTCAATGCATTTCCCTTCAAAGATAAAGGGAAGACCTTCCTTTTGACGACATCATCGGGAATACCTGCAAGCTTAAATAATCCACAAACTTCATCCACAAAGATAAGGTGTAAATCAGGATGCAATGTTCCATCTCCTGCAAATGGATTAGCTAGCAGTTCTCTATCATACCCGAAGGAATCTCAAAGTAAATATTTTCAAAACGTTTAGTAGGTTGAGGAGCAACTCTTTGCTCTTCTGGTCGGGGTGAAGATACCCTGAACAAGCCCCTCAAAGGATTAGTTTCCATAGTGACAAGTAACAGGAAATTTCAGCACACTATATAAATGTTTCCTTACCAAGTTCCACTCACCAAAAGCGCTACACTCGACAGCGGCGCGGAAAAAGAGTCTTGATGACCCACAAGTGTAGGGGATCTATCGTAGTCCTTTCGATAAGTAATAATGTCGAACCCAACGAGGAAGCGAAGGAAATGATAAGCGGTTTTCGATGGGTTTTCTCTGCAAGTTACTGAAATTGTAGGTAATAGATAGTTTTGTGATAAGATAAATTGTAACGAGTAACAAGCAATGAAAGTAAATAAAGTGCAGCAAGGTGGGCCAATCCTTTTGTAGCAAATGATAAGCCTGGAAAATATCTTATAATGAGAAAAGAGCTCCTGAGGACACATGGGAATTCTCGTCAAGCTAGTTTTCATCACGCTCATATGATTCGCGTTCGGTACTTTGATAATTTGATATGTGGGTGGACCGGTGCTTGGGTACTGCCCTTACTTGGACAAGCATCCCACTTATGATTAACCCCTATTGCAAGCATCCATAACTACAAAAAGAAGTATTAAGGTAAACCTAACCACGATTAAACATATGGATCCAAATCAGCCCCTAACGAAGCAACGATAAACTAGGGTTTAAGCTTACATCACTCTAGCAACCCATCATCTACTTATTACTTCCCTATGCCTTCCTCTAGGCCCAAATAATGGTGAAGTGTCATGTAGTCGGCGTTCACATAACACCACTAGAGGAAAGACAACATACATCTCATCAAAATATCGAGCGAATACCAAATTCACATGACTACTAATAGCAAGACTTCACCCATGTCCTCGGAACAAAGCGTAACTACTCACAAAGCATATTCATGTTCATAATCGGAGGAGTAATAATATGCATTAAGGATATGAACATATGATCTTCCACCAAATAAACCAATTAGCATCGACTACAAGGAGTAATCAACACTACTAGCAACCCACAGGTACCAATTTATGGTTTTGATACAAGATTGGATACAAGAGATGAACTAGGGTTTTGAGAGGAGATGGTGCTGGTGAAGATGTTGATGGAGATTGACCCCTCCCGATGAGAGGATCGTTGGTGATGACGATGGTGATGATATCCCCTCCCGGAGAAGTGTCCCCGGCAGACAGCTCTGCTTGGAGCTCTAGATTGGTTCCGCCAAGGTTCCACCTCGTGGCGGCGGAGTTTAAATCGTAAGCTTGCCCACGATTTTTCGGGTAAAAGCCTTCATATAGCGGAAGATGGACCTTTGGAGGCCCGGCGGGGCCGGGGAGGGGTGCGCCCAGTAGGGGTGGGCGCGCCCCCCACCCTCCTGGCTAGGGTGTGGGCCCCCTGAGGTGTTTCTTTCGCTCAATAATTCTTATTAATTCCAAAAATAAGTTTCGTGGAGTTTTAGGATTTTTGGAGCAATGCAGAATAGGTTTGCAATGTTTGCTCGTTTTCCAGCCAGAATTCCAGCTGCCGGCATTCCCCCTCTTCATGGTAAACCTTGTAAAATAAGGGAGAAAAGCCATAAGTATTGAGATATAATGTTTAATAAGAGCCCATAATGCAATAGATATTGATATAAAAGCATGATGCAAAATGGACGTATCAAGCGTCGTGTATGATATTAGTATTTGCTTTTTAGTTTTCCACAATCATCCTTGCTGTACACACCTTTTGGGAGAAGCCCACTTGATTAGAATTTATTAGAATACTCTATGTGCTTCACTTATATCTTTTTGAGCTATATAGTTTTGCTCTAGTGCTTCACTTATATCTTTTAGAAACGCATGGTGGCTTAATTTTGTAGAAATTGCTAGTCTCTCATGCTTCACTTATATTATTTTGAGAGTCCTTAGAACAGCATGGTATTTTACTATGGTTATAAAATTGGTCCTAGAATGGTAGGCATCCAAGTTGGGTATAATAAAAACTATCATAGGAAGTGAATTGGATGCTATGATCAATTTGATACTTGATAATTGTTTTGACATAGTGATATTAAAGTCATGCTAGTTGGGTGATTATGAATTTAAAGAATGCTTGTGTTGAAGTTAGCAAGTCCCGTAGCATGCACATATGGTTAAAGTTGTGTAACAAATTTGAAACATAAAGTGTCCTTGGATTGTGCATCCTTATGAGTGGCGGTCGGGGAGATGACGATGGTCTTTTCCCTACCAATCTTTCCCTCTAGGAGCATGCACGCGTAGTGCTTGGTTTTGATGACTTCTAAATTTTTGCAATAAGTATATGAGTTCTTTTGACTAATGTTGAGTCCATGGGTTATACATACTTTTACCTTTCCATCATTGCTAGCCTCTTGATTGCGTGCATTGCCCTTTCTCACCTTGAGAGTTGGTGCAAACTTACGGTGCATCCAAACCCCGTGATATGATACGCTCTATCACACATAAACCTCATTATATCTTCTTCAAAACAGCCACCGTACCTACCTATTATGGCATTTCCATAGCCATTCTGAGATATATTGCCATGCAACTTTCCACCGTTCCGTTTATCATCATGACACACATTACTTTTGTCATACTACCATTGCATGATCATGAAGTTGACATCGTATTTGTGGCAAAGCCACCATGCATAATTTTTCATACATGTCACTCTTGATTCATTGCACCATCCCGGTACACCGCCGGAGGCATTCATATAGAGTCATATCTTGTTCTAGTTTTGAGTTGTAATTCATGTGTTGTAATCAATAAAAGTGTGATGATCATCTTTATTAGAGCATTGTCCCCAAAAAGAAAAAAAGAAAAAAAAAGAAAAAAAGAAGGAGAAAGGCCAAAAAAAAAGAAAGGCCCAAAAAAAGAAGAAGAAAAAAACAAAAAGAAAATAAAATAAACAAAAAGGGGCAATGTTACTATCTCTTTTTCCACACTTGTGCTTCAAAGTAGCACCATGTTCTTCATATAGCGAGTCTCATATATTGTGCTTCAAAGTAGCACCATGTTCTTCATATAGAGAGTCTCATATGTTGTAATTTTCATATACTAGTGGGAGTTTTTCATTATAGAACTTGGCTTGTATATTCCTACGATGGGCTTCCTCAAAATGCCCTAGGTCTTCGTGAGCAAGCAAGTCGGATGCACACCCACTAGTTTTCTTTGTTGAGCTTTCATACATTTATAGCTCTAGTGCATCCGTTGCATGGCAATCCCTACTCCTCATGTTGACATTAATTGATGGGCATCTCCATAGCCCGTTGATTATCCTCGTCAATGTCAGACTTTCTCCTTTTTGTCTTCTCCACACAATCCCCATCATCATATTCTATTCCACCCATAGTGCTATATCCATGGCTCACGCTCATGTATTGCGTGAAAGTTGAAAAAGTTTGAGATTATTTAAATGCAGAAACAATTGCTTGGCTTGTCATCTGGGTGTAGAATTTGAGAACATTTTTGTGTGACGAAAATGAAGCATAGCCTAACTATATGATTTTGTAGGGATAAACTTTCTTTAGCCATGTTATTTTGAGAAGACATGATTGCTTTTATTAGTATGCTTGAAGTATTACTATTTCTTTTGTCAATATGAACTTTTATTTTGAATCATTTGGATCTGAACATTCATGCCACAATAAATAAAATTACATTGAGAATTATGCTAGGTAGCATTCCACATCAAAAATTCTGTTTTTATCATTTACCTACTCGAGGACGATGAAGGGAATTAAGCTTGGGGATGCTTGATACGTCTCAACGTGATATATAATTTTTATTGTTCCATGCTATTATATTACCCTTTTGGATGTTTATGGGCTTTATTTTACACATTTATATCATTTTTGGGACTAACCTACTAACCGGAGACCCGGCCCGTATTGTTGTTTTTGCCTATTTCAAAGATTTCAAGAAAAGGAATATCAAAGCAGTCCAAAGCGGAATGAAACCTTCGGGAGCATGATTTTTGGAACGAACGTGATCCAGAGGACTTGGAGTGCAAGCCAAGAAGCAGCCGAGGCGGCCACGAGGGTGTAGGGCGCGCCCACCCCTACATGGCGCGCCCCCTGTCTTGTGGGCCCCTCGGGCGGCTACCGACATAGTTCTTCCTCCTATATATACCCACGTACCCCGAAAACATCCAGGGAGCCAACGAAAAACAATTTCCACTGTCATAACCTTCTGTATCCGCGAGATCCCATCTTGGAGCCTTTGCCGGCGCTCCGCCGGAGGGGGAATGGACCATGGAGGGCTTCTACATCAACACCATAGCACCTATGATGAGTTGTGAGTAGTTTACCACAGACCTTCGGGTCCATAGTTATTAGCTAGATGGCTTCTTCTCTCTTTTTGGATCTCAATACCATGTTCTCCCCCTCTCTTGCGGAGATCTATTCGATGTAACTCTTTTTGCGGTGTGTTTGTCGAGATCCGATGAATGGTGGGTTTATGATCTAGTTTATCTATGAGAAATATTTGAATCTCCTCTGAGTTCTTTTATGTATGATTGAGTTATCTTTGCAAGTCTCTTCGAATTATCAGATTGGTTTGGCCTACTAGATTGATCTTTCTTGCCATGGGAGAAGTGCTTAGCTTTGGGTTCAATCTTGCGATTGTCATACCCAGTGGCAATGGGGGTTGCAAGGCACGTGTTGTATTATTACCATCAAGGATAAAAGGTCGGGTTTATATCATATTGCATAAGTTTATCCCTCTACATCATGTCATCTTTCTTAATCGTTACTACTCTGTTCTTATGAACTTAATACTCTAGATGCATGCCGGATAGCGATCGATGTGTGGAGTAATAGTAGTAGATGTAGGCAGGAGTCGGTCTAGTTGTTGCGGACGTGATGCCTATATACATGATCATACCTAGATAATCTCATAATTATTCGCTTTTCTATCAATTGCACAACAGAAATTTGTGCACCCACCGTAATACTTATGCTATCTTGAGAGAAGCCACTAGTGAAACCTATGGCCCCCAGGTCTATCTTTTATCATATAAGCTTTCAATCTACTTTTATTTGCATCTTTACTTTTCCAATCTATATTATAAAATACCAAAAATATATTTATCTTATCATACTATCTCTATCAGATCTCACTTTCGCAAGTGGCCGTGAAGGGATTGACAACCCCCTTATTGCGTTGGTTACGAGTTCTTTGTTTGTTTGTGTAGGTGCGCTAGACTTTTGAGGAGCCTCCTACTGGATTGATACCTTGGTTCTCAAAAACTGAGGGAAATACTTACGCTACTATTGATGCATCACCCTTTTCTCTTCAAGGAAAACCAACGCAATCTCAAGACGTAGCAGAGAGTTCCGTCAGCACGACGGCATGGTGACAGTGATGGTGAAGTAATCTCACGCAGGCTTACGCTAAGCACCCATGAATATGACCGAGGCGTAAAACTGTGGAGGCGCTGCACACGGCTAGGAATCAACCTTGTGTGTTCTAGTGGTGCCCCATATATATATATATATATATATATATATATATATATATATATATATATATATATATATATATATATATATATATATATATATATATATATATATATATATATATATATATATATATATATATATATATATATATATTTTCTTCTCTGTACTCACGAGTATGTACTCCCATATTCAATATACCTTATATAATTGATTATACCTCTTTATCATTTCTAATATACTTCATTAAATATTCTAAGATACCCCAATATGAGTTTTGTTGAAAAAATATCGTTTGCGATGTACTTTTTGTAGTATACCTTTTTCATGTACAAACACATCAGTATATACGTAAACATTTTAAAATATGTAGACTCACATAATTTTTTTCGTGTAACTCATTTTGGGGTATCTAGTAATTATTAATGAAGTATATTAAAATAATAAAGAGGTATAAAAGATTCATCTATGTGGTATATTAGAGGCATGAATGCGATTCTGTGAGTACATAGCCATTTTCTATATATATATATATATATATATATATATATATATATATATATATATAGGTGGGAGAGGGAGAGGGGGCAGCAAGGGCACCCCAAGTAGGAGTAATCCTGCTTGGGAGCCTCCCACAAGTCGGCATCCCCTTCCAGTAAGTATCGGAGGGGAAGGAAGGAAGAGGGGGAGAAGGAAATGGGAGGCAGATCCTCCCTTTCCTTCTCCCTTCCCTCCTTCCTTCTCCTCCTATTTTGGCCTATATAGCACACCAGCCCACTAGGGGCTGGTCTGTCCCTATCTTGGCCCATAAGGCCCATATCTTTGCCGGGGGTGCCCGGAACTCCTTCTCGGTGACCCGATATGTACCTGTACCCCTGGAACACTTCTAGTGTCCGAATACCATCGTCCTATATATCAATCTTTACCTCTCGATCATTTCGAGACTCCTCTTCATGTCCGTGATCTCATCCGAGACTCCGAACAATATTCGGTCACCAAATCACATAACTTATCTAATACAAAATCGTCATCGAACGTTAAGCATGCGGATCCTACGAGTTCGGGAACTATGTAGACATGACCGAGACACCTCTCCGGTCAATAACCAACAGCGGAACCTGGATGCTCATATTGGTTCCCACATATTCTATGAAGATCTTTATCGGTCGTACCGTAATGACAACATACATTATTCCCTTTGTCATTGGTATGTTACTTGCCCGAGATTCGATCGTGGGTATCTTCATACCTAGTTCAAGCTCGTTACCGACAAGTCTCTGTTGGGGAACGTAGTAATTTCAAAAAAAATCCTACGCACACGCAAGATCATGGTGATGCATAGCAACGGCGGGGAGAGTGTGTCCACGCACTTTCATAGACCGAAAGCGGAAAAAGCATTAGCACAACGCGGTTTATGTAGTCGTGACGTCTTCATGATCCGGACGATCCAGAAATGCGAGCGTCTGGCACCTTCGAAGTTCTCAAAGACACGCTCAGCCCGATGACTTCCCATGAACTCTGATCCGGTAGAGCTTGAGGGAGAGTTCCGTCGGCCACTGACGAGCGTGATGACGGTGATGATGTTGCTACCGGACGCGGGGCTTCGCCTAAACACCGCTACGATATGATCGAGGTGGATTATGGTGGAGGGGGGCACCGCACACGGCTAAGAGATCAAGAGATCAATTGTTGTGTCTCGGGGGTGCCCCCTGCCCCCGTATATAAAGGAGCAAAGGGGAGGCCGGCCGGCCCTTGTTGGCGCGCCAGGAGGAGGAGTCCTCCTCCTAGTAGGAGTAGGACTCCCCTCTTTCCTACTCTGACGAGGAGGGAAAAGGAAGGAGAGGGAGAAGGAAGAGGCGCCGCCCTCTCCTAGTCCAATTTGGACCAGAGGGGAGAGGCTGACCCTGCCCAGGCCAGCCTCTCTCTCTCTCTCTCTCTCCACTAAGGCCCATAAGGCCCATTATTTCTCCGGGGGTTCCAGAACCCTCCCGGCACTCCGAATTTTCTTGAAATCACCGGAACACTTTCGGTGTCCGAATATAGTCGTCCAATATATCATCTTTATGTCTCGAACATTTCGAGACTCCTCGCCATGTCCGAGATCATATCCAGGACTCGGAACTACCTTCGGTACATCAAAACACAAAAACTCATAATACCAACCGTCACCGAACTTTAAGCGTGCGGACCCTACGGGTTCGAGAACTATGTAGACATGACCGAGACACGTCTCGGTCATTAATAACCAATAGCGGAACCTGGATGCTCATATTGGCTCCCACATATTCTACGAAGATCTTTATCTGTCAAACCGCGAAACAACATACGTTGTTCCCTTTGTCATCGGTATGTTACTTGCCCGAGATTCGATCGTCAGTATCTCAATACCTAGTTCAATCTCGTTACCAGCAAGTCTCTTTACTCATTCCGTAATACATCATCCCGCCACTAACTCATTAGTTACAATTCTTGCAAGGATTATAGTGATTTGCATTACCGAGTGGGCCCAGAGATACCTCTACGACAATCGGAGTGACAAATCCTAATCTCAAAATACGCCAACCCAACAAGTAATTTCGGAGACACTTGTAGAGCACCCTTATAATCACCCAGTTACATTGTGACGTTTGGTAGCACACAAAGTGTTCCTCTGGTAAACGGGAGTTGCATAATCTCATAGTCATAGGAACATGTATAAGTCATGAAGAAAGCAATAGCAGAATACTAACGATCAAGTGCTAAGCTAACTGAATGGGTCAAGTCAATCACATCATTCTCCTAATGTTGTGATCGCGTTAATCAAATGACAACTCATGTCTATGGCTAGGAAACATAACCATCTTTGATAAACGAGCTAGTCAAGTAGAGGCATACTAGTGACACTCTGTTTGTCTATATATTCACACAAGTATTATGTTTCCGGTTAATACAATTCTAGCATGAATAATACACATTTATCATGATATAAGGAAATAAATAATAACTTTATTATTGCCTCTAGGGCATATTTCCTTTCAATTCTTTTCTTCTGGAGATTGTTCATGATGAAGTAATTCTTGGTTATAGTGTTTCATCTTTTCCTTTTCCGGAGTTTCAAGTTTTCTCGGTTATATCGTGGCGAAGCTTCATCAAAATCACCGCAAGGCTTCACCTTGTGTTCTCAACTTCTCTTTTTTTATCATCCTTTTATTACCGGAGTTCTTCATGGAGGCTCTACATGGTGGTTCGTCAAGGATGCCTTTCATTCTTCAATTGTTCTTCAAGATTTCTCTCGAAGTTATGACCCGCCAAGCTATACTCTAAAATAAACATGGTGCCCAACACATGTTTTGTTTTGAGGAGTTCAAGCATTCTTCATCTTGCATTCCAAAGTGCAATTCCTTCTACCTTATCTTCGAGATGGCATTTTATCATTCTTGACAATTTCCATTCATGTTTCTCGATTCACATGTTGTCAAGAATGAGGTATTTTAAATCCATTAATCTCTTCATTGGATTTATCTTTGGTTATATTTCACCTAAAGCCTTCCCTATGGAATGTTGCTATTGTGGTGCTTATCACTGATCCAAGTTATCTCTCTATCATCTTGGTGGAAGAAGTTCTTCATCTCGTTGGTGTTATCAATTATATTACTTGTTTCCGTAGTGGCAGAATTTTTGCCTCAATTTTGAGAAGTTTTCCATAAGCCCATTACAAGCTCATTCGTTTCGTTGTTGGTTTTCCAACAACTCCATTCAATCCTTCTTTGCAAGGATACTTTCTGATGACCCACAAGTATAGGGGATCTATCGTAGTCCTTTCGATAAGTAAGAGTGTCAAACCCAATGAGGAGCAGAAGGAAATGATAAGCGGTTTTCAGTAAGGTTTTCTCTGCAACCATTGAAATAGTAGGTGATAGATAGTTTTGTGATAAGATAAATAGTAACAAGCAAAAAGTAAATAAAGTGCATCAAGGTGGCCCAATCCTTTATGTAGCAAGGATAAGCCTGGACAAATTCTAATAATGGAGAAGGAGCTCCCGAGGACACATTGGGAATTATCGTCAAGCTAGTTTTCATCACGTTCATAAGATTAGCGTTCGGTACTTTGATAATTTGATATGTGGGTGGACCGGCACTTGGGTACTGCCCTAACATGGACAAGCATCCCACTTATGATTAACCCCTATTGCAAGCATCTGCAACTACAAAAAGGAGTATTAAGGTAAACCTAACCACAACATTAAACATATGGGTCCATATCAACCCCTAACGAAGCAACGCATAAACTAGGGTTTAAGCTTACATCACTCTAGCAACCCATCATCTACTTATTACTTCCCTATGCCTTCCTCTAGGCCCAAATAATGGTGAAGTGTCATGTAGTCAACGCTCACATAACACCACTAGAGGAAAGACAACATACATCTCATCAAAATGTCGAACGAATACCAAATTCACATGACTACTAATAGCAAGACTTCACCCATGTCCTCAGGAACAAAAGTAACTACTCACAAAGCATATACATGTTCATAATCAGAGTGGTACTAATATGCATAAAGGATCTGAACATATGATCTTCCACCAAGAAAACCAAATAGCATCAACTACAAGGAGTAATCAACACTACTAGCAAACCAATGGTACCAATTTGTGGTTTGGATACAAGATTGGATACAAGAGATGAACTAGGGTTTTGAGAGGAGATGGTGCTGGTGAAGATGTTGATGGTGATTGACCCCTCTCGATGGAGAGGATCGTTGGTGATGACGTTGGTGATGATTTCCCTCCCGAGGGAAGTGTCCTTGCAGAGCGCCATGAGCCCTAGATTGATTCCGCTAAGGTTCCGCCTGCGTGGCGGAGTTTCGTCAAAAGCTTGCCCATGATTTTTCCGGGGAAAAAGTGATGATATAGCGGAAGATGGATCTGCGGAGGCTCCACCACAGGGGGCCCAGGAGATAGGGGCCGCGCCCTATAGAAGCGCCCTCATCTCTCCCCGGATGTGTGGGCCCTCGGCCTATTTCTTTCGCCCATAAATTCTTATTAAATCCAAAAGTTGTTTCGTGGAGTTTCGGGACTTTTGGAGTTGTGCGAGAATAGGTTTCCAACGTTTGCTCCTTTTTCACCGAATTCCACTTGCCGCATTCCCCTCTTCATGGTAAACCTTGTAAAATAAGAGAGAATAGCCATAAGTATTGAGATATAATGTGTAATAACAGCCCATAATGCAATAAATATTGATATAAAAGCATGATGCAAAATGGACGTATCAACTCCCCCAAGCTTAGACCTCGCTTGTCCTCAAGCGGAAGCCGAAATCGAAAAATAGGTCCACATGTTTAGAGATAGAGGTGTCGATAAGAATAAAATACGGACATGAGGGCATCATGATCATTCTAATAACAGCAACATATATAGATTTTTGTCATATGATTTCCTATGTTCAAGCAATAAGCAATTCACAATGTCAAGTATGGTTCAAAAACTTCATTGGGAACTAACAAACTATAGACTCAGTCATTGAAGCAATTGCAATTTATCGTAACATCAGAAAGAGTCAATAATAGAGTTTTTCAACAAGCTCACATACTCAACTATCTCGTAGTCTGCTATAATTGTTAACACTCACGCAATACTTGTGGTTATAGAGTTTCAAATGTTATTAACCGAGAAAGATAGGGGCTTATTGTGTTGCCTCCCAACGTATTCACCTTTAGGTAATGTCAACAATAATAACCTATGGCAACTTACATCCAACTGGATATATGTATCATGATCTTTCAAACACGAAGAGCTTGCCAGAGGATAAAATGAAAAAGGGAAAGGTGAGGATCACCTTGACTCAAGCATAAAGTAAAAACATGAAGTAAAAGATAGGCCCTTCGTAGAGGGAAGCAGAGGTTGTCATGCGCATTTAGGGTTGATGCATAAAGTCTTAGTGCAAAAGAACGTCACTTTATATTGCCCCATGTATGTGGACCTTTATTATGCAGTCAATCGCTTTTATTACTTCCACAACAAGTTCTGTACAAAGCTTATTTTCTCGCACTAATAAGTCATACATATTTAGAGAGCAATTTTTATTGCTTGCACCGATGACAACTTACTTGAAGGATCTTACTCAATCCATAGGTAGGTATGGTGGACTCTCATGGCAAAACTGGGTTTAAGAATGTTTGGAAGCACAAGTAGTATCTCTACTTGGTGCAAGAATTTTGGCTAGCAAGAGGGGGAAAGGCAAGCTCAACATGTTTGGAAGGTCAATGACAATATACTTTAACTGAGATGTCAGAAAACATAAACCATTATGTTGTCTTCCTTGTCCAACATCAACTCTTTTAGCATGTCATACTTAATGAGTGCTTCACAATCATAAAAGATGTCCAAGCTAATATATTTATATGTGAACCCTCTTTCCTTATCACTTCCTATTAATTGTAACGATGACCAAGGCTACGTTCATCAACTCTCAACAATTTTTATGCCTCATACTTTCTATGTGTGAAGTTATCACTATCCATAAGATAAATATGAACTCTTTTGTTCTTTCTACTTTCTCAAGATCATAGCAACATAGCAAAGCCCTTGACTCAACACTAATCTTTATTACAGATAGCACACGGACTCGATTACATAAAGGGATCACAATGCAAAACTCAAAACTACTTGATATCAAAACTTGGACTACTAGATCAAGATACTACTAAAAGGATCGAACTAAATAAAGCGGTAAAGATAGGAGTGTGATGGTGATACGATACCGGGGCACCTCCCCCAAGCTTGGCAGTTGCCAAGGGGAGTGCCCATACCCATGTGATTATTTCTTCAGAAGTGGTGAAGTAGGAGTTGTTGATGATGTAGGCTTGTCGTCCGTCTTCCAAGGCATAGGATCTCCGTCATAAAAGGATGATCGAGTCTCCCGGATCCTTAAATCTGTAGCCAAACTCATTCGCTTGAATCTATATTCATACTCACAGTTCTGGTTTTGCAGGTCATAAATCTGGGCTTGGAGGTGCTCGATTTTCTCTTGAAGCTTGAAGATGGTCTTCCCAGTGACTTTGGCATCCAGCTTGTGGTTGTTGGTGAACTCTGTGATCATCATCTGGTTGGCGTTGAGTCCACGCCTCCACCATCCTTGACACTTGAAAACTTCTTGCACCATGGCTTGAGCTTTGTCTCCACGCTCCCGATGCACGCTTGGTCCCTCCACATCGTGGATGTGCAGCACCCCTCACGCATCTCAATGGTTTGAGGGTGATGCAACACCTCCATGAGATAGGGGTTGATAACCCTCTCGAAAAACTTGTCCTTGGGAGGCGCTCGGAGACGACATGATGCTCTAGATCTGAAGCGAAACAGCTCGAAACGAAAGCAGAGGATATTTGCGTGATGCGGTGGTCAAAACCTTCGGAGTATATATAATGAATTTTTACCGACCAAAATACGTAACATACAAGAAAGCAGAGTCCGAGAGGCACACAAGGTGCCCACGAGGGCGGTAGCGCCCTATAGGGCGCGGCCTCTCTCGTGGGAGCCTCGTGTCCCTTCGGGACTACTTCTTTCTTCCTAAAATTCTTAAATAATCAAAAACTGATAAAAATTGACAATACAGTAGTTTTGGAGTCGGTTTACTTACTGCCGTACCAATGACACTGCCTTTTCTTGAGTCCTGAACGCTCGAAAGTATCTCTTATGTATTCCTCGGGGTTATGGTTTCAATAATATTAGTTTCAACATTGATAGGATTACCTGAAATATAATGTTTAATTCTTTGACCATTTACCACCCTCGGATTTGTGCCTTCGAAGTTGTTCATTTTTATAGCACCAGAACGTTAGACCTCCTCGATAACGTAGGGACCTTCCCATTTTGAGAGAAGTTTTCATGCAAAAAATCTTAAACGAGAGTTGAATAATAACACATAATCTCCTATGTTAAACTCACGCTTTTGTATCCTCTTATCATGCCAAATTTGACTTTTTCTTTGAAGAGCTTGGCATTCTCATATGCTTGGGTTCTCCATTCCTCAAGTGAGCTAATATCAAATAACCTTTTCTCACCGGCAAGTTTGAAATCATAGTTGAGCTCTTTAATAGCCCAATATGCTTTATGTTCAAGTTCAAGAGGTAAATGACATGCTTTTCCATAAACCATCTTATAAGGAGACATACCCATAGGATTTTGTATGCAGTTCTATAGGCCCATAATGCATCATCAAGTTTTTAGACCAATTCTTTCTATATCTATTCACAGTCTTTTTGCAAAATTAATTTGAGCTCTCTATTGCTCAACTCTACCGACCACTAGATCGCTGGATGATAAGGAGATGCGATTCTATGATTGACATCATACTTAGCGAGCATCTTACGGGAAGCACCATGAATAAAATGTGAACCACCACTACAAGAAATATGTCAACTAGTGACCTTCTGTCAGTGACCCTGGAAGAATTGGTCATAGATCTATGACCATTTGAGACCAATTGGTCAAAAGGCATTGAGGGGCTCCAAACCCTAAACCATTGCGACCATTTTGGTTAGAAAGGTCGTAATTTCCTTACACGAAATGGTCACAAAGCAAACAGTGCAGGTCCGATGCCTTATTTCTAGTTGTTAACTACCAATATAGATGGTCATAGCCTTGTAGATTGTGGTGGGTTGTGATGACTAGGCGCCATCTCATCAGTTTTGCCTATGTGTCATGTCCATGTGTCAATTTTTGCCCTAGATTGTGAACCAACATATATTTCTGTTATTCCAAAAATTCCCAAAAAATTCTCATAAATTGTTTGGATCATATCTTCATCAAATATGTCAAAAACCTTCCTTGCCTAGTTCAAAAATAACTCAACAATATTCATTTTCCTATCATGTTCAAAGCAGCACTTTGTGAAGGAAGTACCACTTTGGCATGTCCAAATGGTATCCATTTTCTACAGTGCTTTCCTATGCCCAAATAACCATCCTCCACCAAATTCCAGCTCAATCCATTCATTATTTTGAGCCCAGCTTCAACATTCAGTATTTATGTCCAAAGTGTGGTACTTTGCAAAGAAAGTACCACCTAGGCTCCTCCTTTTGAGGTGAAAATTTGTGAAGACGGTCTTCTTAATGGCTTGGTCATCCTCGGCCAACTCACGCCCATTAGCCATGTGCATTTCCCGTCTGCAATCAAACACTTGGCTGCTTATTCATGTTTGAGCATCGATGGTCTCCTCGTGAGAATCTTATGTTGTGATTTTCTTCCTAGCACCTACCTGGGAGTGCCCAACCCACTAGACATGCCTAGGCCGCCCTGAACACATGGCAACGCCACGGTCACGCCTTGATGACCACACGCCGCATTCGAGCTTCTGGCAGCTCTAGAGTTGGGGCCTCGGCCACCATCCAAACCTCGATGTCTCGCCATCAAACCATGTATTTCTGATTAAATACATACTTATTTACCTAGAAATGATTTTTGGAAAAATAAAGAGCAAACTATGAGGCAGCTGCAGTTCAAATTTGACCGCTCCAACCCAGAATCGACGGATTTTGTCTTTTTCACCAGAGGTGGATCAAAAAATTTGACACCGAAGCATTTTGTCAATTGTTCATTAAATATGGTCTAGTATTTTATAAAATTGATTAGGTCCAATTTTGCAACAAATATATGGTATGTCCTTCAAAATAAACTCATTTGGACCTTTCGGAAAATGGAAAATGAATTTTCCGTGCAAAGAAAATGAAAACTTCCTTAGGCAACATTGTTTGCCATTCCAATATGCACCCTTGTGCACAATATGAGATCATTTGAACAAACTATGCCATGGATGTGGCCATAAGATTGATCATTTGGCTTGAAAGCCATGAATCTTCACACTTGATAGCTCGTTTCCGAGAACACTTTTTTAAAATAATTACTGTATTACAAGTTTATTATTTTTCCGGGTAACTTGGTCACATATAATGACACAATGCGAAGGTTTTCCATTTTTGGATTTTTTTGAATTTTTATACCCGTTTCAAAATGCGGTCAAAACGGCGGGCTTGACCGTTCCTAGCTAGTGGTTGAATCTTGGAATTTTTTTGGTGTTTCTCTGATTAAATAGATACTTATGTACCTAGAAATGATTTTAGGAAAAAATAAATAGCAAACTATGAGGCAGCTGCAGTTCAAATCTCACCCGCTTCCAACTAAATCGACGGGAATTTGTCTTTTTCACGAGAGGTGGATCAAAAATTTTTACACCCAACCATTTGGTCATTTGTGCATTAAATATGGCCTGGTATTTTATAAAATTGATTAGGTCCAATTTTGCAACAAATATATGGCAGGTCCTTCACAAAAAAAACTCATTTCGGGCACTCGGAAAATGGAAAATGAATTTTCCGTGCAAAGAAAATGAAAACTTCCTTAGGCAACATTGTTTGCCATTCCAATATGCACCCTTGTGCACAATATGAGATCATTTGAACAAACTATGCCATGGATGTGGCCATAAGATTGATCATTTGGCTTGAAAGCCATGAATCTTCACACTTGATAGCTCGTTTCCGAGAACACTTTTGTAAAATAATTACCCTATTACAAGTTTATTATTTTTCCTGGAAACTTGGTCACATATAATGACGCAATGCGAAGGTTTTCCAATTTTTTGATTTTTTTTGAATTTTTTATGCCCGTTTCAAAATGCGGTTAAAACGGCGGGCTTGACCGTTCCTAGCTAGTGGTTGAATCTTGGAATTTTTTTGGTGTTTCTCTAATTAAATAGATACTTATGTACCTAGAAATGATTTTAGGAAAAAATAAATAGCAAACGATGAGGCAGCTGCAGTTCAAATCTCACCCGCTTCCAACTAAATCGACGGGAATTTGTCTTTTTCACGAGAGGTGGATCAAAACTTTTTACACCCAACCATTTGGTCATTTTTGCATTAAATATGGCCTGGTATTTTATAAAATTGATTAGGTACAACTTTGCAATAAATATATGGCAGGTCCTTCACAAAAAAACTCATTTTGGGCACTCGAAAAAATGGAAAATGAATTTTTCGTCCAAAGAAAATGAAAACTTCCTTAGGCAACATTGTTTGCTATTCCAATATGCACCCTTGTGCACAATATGAGATCATTTGAACAAACTATGTCATGAATGTGGCCATAAGATTGATCATTTGGCTTGAAAGTCATGAATCTTCACACTTGATAGCTCATTTCCGAGAACACTTTTTTAAAATAATTACCCTATTACAAGTTTATTATTTTTCCTGGAAACTTGGTCACATATAATGACGCAATGCGAAGGTTTTCCAATTTTTTGATTTTTTTTGAATTTTTTATGCCTGCTTCAAAATGCGGTTAAAGCAGCGGGCTTGACCGTTTCTAGCTAGTGGTTGAATCTTGGAATTTTTTGGTGTTTCTCTGATTAAATAGATACTTATGTACCTAGAAATGATTTTAGGAAAAAATAAATAGCAAACTATGAGGCAGCTGCAGTTCGAATCTCACCCGCTTCCAGCTAAATCGACGGGAATTTGTCTTTTTCACGAGAGGTGGATAAAATCTTCTGACACCCAACTATTTGGTCATCTGTGCATTAAATATGGCCTAATAGTTTATAAAATTGATTTCATACAATTTTGCAATAAATATATTGTATGACCTTCACAAAAAATCTCATTTTGGGCACCCAAAAAAGGGAAAATGTTTTTTTTCAAAAAACTCATTTCCGACGACACCTTTTTAAAGATATTTATCTTATTCCATGTTGTTATTTTTTTGAAAACTTGTTCAAATTTTGGTGACACAATGAGAAGGTTTTCCATTTTTTTAGAACTTCTCAGATCATAAAGTAGCTTAAATGATTTTAACACATTATTTTAAGTCAACTACGACCAATTTAGATGGTCATAAAATCAGATCAAGCATTATGATTGGTCCGTGGACATATCACGCGATCGTGCATCCAACACCGTCGGATGCTCGGGGATCCAACGGCGTCCTCGACCCATCCACACCAACCAAACCCTAGCTATGTCCTCCGTGTCAATTTCCATCCACCACCCCCGCCTCCTTCCTGTCTCTCGCGAGCTCCTCCGAACCCTCCCCGCCTCCACTCCTCTCCCCAATCCAGATCCCTCCGCCGCCGCCCCGTCTTCCCCTTCCTTCCGCCATCGCCCCATCCTCCCCTTCCTTCCGCCGCCCACCTCTCCCCTCGTTGCTGTTCTGCAGCCATCTGCACCCTAACCCGATTCAGATCGACCACCGTCTGCCCCCCTCACCAGAGAGAGAGAGAGGCGTTGCCCCCAGCCTCTCTGGAGTGGAGAGCGAATCCATCCCCTTCCCCACTCTCCTCTCCTCTCGTCTCCACTGCGGCCTGCAGTGACCACCCGCTGGAGGAGCCTCCTCCCTCCCTAGGGTTCCGCCTCCTCGCCAAGGCTCCCATCTCCTCCCCTGCATTACCCGCCCTTCGCCATCGCCATCGCGGCATGGCCGACGCCGACGAAGCTGGCCGGGAGGCTGGCCGCCAGCGGA
Source organism: Aegilops bicornis (assembly GCA_021605145.1). NCBI lineage: Eukaryota > Viridiplantae > Streptophyta > Magnoliopsida > Poales > Poaceae > Aegilops > Aegilops bicornis. The sequence continues at coordinate 743,986,786 of CM038671.1, forward strand.
CCAGGACTCAACGATGTCACGCACCGGCTGACAACCTCTTCCAGGTCATGCGCGCCGTCAAGGACGCCGAGGCCACCATCCGACACCAGGTCAGGCCCCTCTCTCTCCCTCCAGACCCCATTTCTGTTTCTTCCCCGTCCATTAGCCACCCAATATCACTCACTCACCCATTGTCTCCCACGCGAACGCAGCTTGAGGAGAACAGCCGCCTCAAGGAGGAGCAGATGCGCAAGACCCGAGAGCTCGACAGAATCGTAAGCCCATCCATCCCTCCGTGCTCCCGAGTTTCATTATTTCCCAGATCAAATCCACCAAATCTATCTATCCTTCTCGCTCCCACCCAATGTTGTGCCCCTGGCATTACTGTGCGTATTATATTACATTATATAACGCCTTGCACTTCGTTGATAGTGCATACAGTGCAGACCTCACTCTGTATTTTGCCTCTGTATTTTGTACATAATGCGATGTTTTCATTCACCGGGGCGAGATTAGATGATTGCAGTTATGCGCGATAGTGTTGATCAATCCTTCTGTTGCAATCTTTGTTTGCAATGAGGTAGATCAACCTTCTTCTTGACTGACACATGGTGATCGATTGCTGCTGGAAACTCGTCTGCTATCTTAGCAAATCATCTCATCATTGCTGAGAACCATATGTCTGATTTAGGGTTCATCTTTTTTTGTGTGTGTGGTTTATTTAGGGTTCATCTTAACTGTACTATGTAAAAATCAGTGCTTAAGTTTGTGGATTGTGTATACACTGGACAACACTAAATGATGTATATAAACATCGACATATATATCGTCATCCAAATAAAGCAATGACATTATCAACCAGAGAGTTGTTGAGATATCCTGCAGCCTTGCTCATTTCCATCCACTACATATAAACATCTTTTGATATAACTATGAAGTTCTTCTGCAAACTGGGCTGATTATAGGAATAGTTTACTTAATTTCTTTGCACTACCTTGCTGTTTGACCGCTATTTTTATGGTTTGGATGTATATACGAGATGGTGGGCTGTTGGATGTGGATTGTGAGTCCACGACAAGACTGAGCATTCTTTTATCAACTTGTTGTACACTTGCTCGCTTGAGGCTACTATATAACTTATGCCTTTTAACTTGATGTGCATAGCATGCAATTTTTTACTCAGATCACATTCACACCTTTATGCTAATCCTACTACCCATTTCATGCAATATCACATTCCGGCGATGGCAATGGCCATTTCTTCTTCTCCTCACTTCGATTCCTCAAGGTTTGTTTGTTTGTTTTGTGTGCAAAGTTTGCTCGATGTTCTTCTTTGTTCCCTCCTTTGCTCTGCCTCCTCCTCCTAGTCTTGCTCCCTCCTCTGCTCCGCCCTACTCCTCCTAGCTACTACTCATGGAAGGTTTGAAATCTCCTCCCTCCTCTCTCTCTCTCATGGAAGGTTCCGTTTGATCCGACAAACCACTTCTTATTTGTTATTATGCGTCAAGAAGAAATGACAAAGGTTCGCTTTGGTACAAAGAAAGAGCGAGGAGCTACATCTTCAAGGTCACAGTTAGCAGCCTACATGGATGCAGGACGCCACCATGGATGAAAGAGAGCAGCTCAATTTGGTAGCCCCCCCTCTCCGATGCATAAGTGACAAGTTTTTTCTTTTGCTAGGACCGCACCACACCTACTATACTACTATCAGTTTCATTTCTACTAGTTGATGAGCGTGGGAATTTTTGTTGTTGATGAGCACATGTTGCACATAGCAGCCGTAGCTATTCAAGTCCCTAGTTGCACGGCAGTGCTCAATTCTAGCCTCCTTGTACAGCTCAATAAGAACTGGATGCCAACTCCTCAAAAGCATTCTCGTTAACATAAATAAACATCATTTTTCAACAACTGTGCACATCATTTTACCACATAGAAATGCACTTCGCTTCTTAAATTGCTACGACGCATTCGCCAATCCTGCCAACTAATAAAGTGTATTCTAGTTTGAAGGCTTACTGTTTCATAATAGCCAAATAAATAGCCTGCATTTAATAATTCTGATCATGAAAAATATGCCACAGTAAACTTTGAAACAATGCTGATAACAGTTTCACATAGTTGTGCCCCTTTATATTGCTTGCTCTCACTCAATAGGCACCATTTGTGCATTTCTATTCCATATCTCTTACCCTGATGTTGAAAAAGTCATTAAGTCTTGAACTACTTGAATCATTGATGTGCTGTAAATCTATGCTTGGTTCTATATGCGAAGGTAGACACTATCTTTCTTTGCTTATGTGTCTTGAATAAATAAATAAAATTACGTAATGATGATCTGAAATGTCACAGGTGACCATTTGTGATGTCGCCAGCCGTCAAGCCGGGTTGGAGGTGCCTCTTGCTACATCTGGCGGGCTGAAGTACTGCCGCCCCAAAGGGCAACCTTCATCAAACACAACCCCATAAAAGGGCCTCAAGGTTCTATGCCCCATCGCCCCTCTTTTCTAAATTCTTGAAACGAAAATGGCTAGGCACGATGTGCCGCTTGTATCTCATTGCTTTCGATTTGTTATGATTTGATTCACCAAGAATGATTCTTCTACACTCTTGTAGTATGGTTAAATGGAACAACGAGGATGTTCCTAATTTGGTTATTGCTAGAATAATTCATCGACTTGAGATATGTCAGATGTTTTGCTGTCCTTCATCAAGAAGATGAGAATGGAATTTAATTGGTTGGTCCCTTTCATCATGCTTAATTATGTTCTGCTTGAGTTTACTGCCTTATTATGTTCTGCTTGAGTTGACACTATTTATGTCCAAACCTGGGTTTATACTCTTTGCTTGTCGTCATCACTCATCGGTTGGGCTGTTTACTTAATGTATTTGTTGTCCGATTGCTCCATCATATTTCCTGATGTACTTCTACATATATATGTTGGTTGTAATCTGCTTGAACGATCCAAGTACTTGATATTCCATTCTGTTCTTGTAGGTGAATGGAGCTTGTGTTGTTGATAGAACACCATTGATGACTTCTTCCTATGTTGAAGAGCATGTTCCGTGGTATCCAAGAGTAGCTAGCTTTAGCTTGGCAGAGCGTTTTATTTTTCAATCGCAATATTTGTGATTGTGTGGAATATTATTGTGGTTATGTACGTGAAGTTTTAAGTTCATGGGCATGCAATATTTGTAGGTTAAACTGGTTGTTGTGATGTGAACGAAAGTGTATGGAGTTTCACATGTTCTGCTCGCATGTAATATATTGTAATAAACCTATTTTGGTTGTTATTTGAAGATTTTCATATTCTTTTCTTCTTTCTCGCTTGATATATCTTTGCTTAAAAAGCGATGTGGATCTACCGCCAGAAAAATCGACAATTGGGACCCATCTAAAAATGGACCACAAAAACTCTCGAGAATAAAAATAAAATGGACCGCATAAAGGCCATGCCTAGAAAATAAAAGGCCAAATTGTTGGGCCAGGCCCATGTAGCTAGAGAAAATTAATAGAGAAAATATACAGTAAAAGGCCGAATTGTTGGGCTAGGCCCATGTAGAAACCGAATTGGACCGGGCTGAATCTTGTGCCACATCGACCTGCCACGTTGGATGCCCTACGTGGCACAGGGGAGGCTGCCGGTGACTAAAACGCCACGAGATTTATTTTGGTCATAAACGCTCACGACCATTCCGTAAGAAAGGTCGCTATAGTCGCTTTAATTTACCACCAGCTTTTGACCTTATGTTTTTTGTCACAAAAAGGTCACAAATTGAAAACAGTGACTATTCAGTGACCAATAGTGGTGGTCACAAGTTGACATATTTCTTGTAGTGCACCATCAGTCATAAGATATCTAGGGACTCCAAACCACGGAAAAAACAACTTCTTTAAGCATTTTAATAGAAGTGTTATGATCAGCACTACTAGTTGGAATAGCTTCTACCCACTTAGTAACATAATCAACAAAGAACTAAAATATGTGTATAACCATTGGAGGCGTGAAAAGGTCCCATATAATCAAAGCCCCAAACATCAAAGCGGTTCAATAACAAGAGAATAATTCATAGGCATTTCTTGGCGTCTACTAATGTTACCTATTCTTTGACATTCATCACAAGATAAGACAAACTTACGAGCATCTTTGAAGAGAGTAGGCCAATAAAAACCAGATTGTAGTACCTTGTGTGCTGTTACATCTCCAAATATGGTGTCCTCCATAGGATTCAGAGTGACACTTGCGTAGGATTTGTTCCTATTCATGCTCGGGCACACAACGCCTAATAATACCATCTACTCCTTCTTTATAAAGGTGTGGATCATCCGAAGTAATGTCTTAAATCATAAAAGAACTTTTCTTTTCTTTGGTATGTGAAACTAGGCGGTATATATTTAGCAACAATGTATTTACCATAATCAGCATACCAAGGAGCAGTACGAGAAGTATTGACAACCGCTAATTGTTCATCGGGAAAGCTATCATTAATAGGCAGTGGGTCATCAAGAACATTCTCTAACCTAGACAAGTTGTCTGCAATGGGGTTCTCAGCTCCCTTTCTATCAATAATATGCAAGTCAAATTCTTGGAGCAAGAGAACCCATCTAATGAGTCTAGGCTTAGCATCTTTCTTTTTCATAAGATATTTAATAGCAAAGATGATCGGTGTGAATAGTAACTTTGAATCAACAATATAAGGTCTAAACTTATCACATGCAAACACAACTGCTAAGAACTCTTTTTCAGTAGTAGCATAATTTCTGCAAGCGATATCAAGAGTCTTACTAGCATCTTGGATAACAATCAATTTCTTATCGACTCTTTGCCCTAAAAGCAGCACTCTGACATAATCACTAGCATCACACATAATTTCAAAAGGTAAATTCCAATCAATTGGCTGAACAATAGGTGCGATGATCAAAGCTTCCTTAAGTGTTTCAAATGATTCTACACAATCATCATCAAAGACAAAAGGAATATCTTTTGCAATAAATTAGTCTGAGGCCTAGAGATTTTAGAAAAGTCCTTAATGAACCTCCTATAAAAACCGGCGTGACCAAGGAAACTTCTTATACCTTTTATGTCCTTGGGACATGGCATCTTTTCAATAGCATCAACTTTGGCTTTATCAACTTCAATACCTCGCTCAGAGATCTTGTGCCCCAAGACAATGCCTTCATTAACCACAAAGTGACACTTTTCCCAATTTAGGATGAGACTAGTGTCTTCGCATCTCTGCAAAACTCGATCAAGGTTGCTCAAACAATCATCAAAAGAGGATCCATAGATGGAGACGTCATCCATGAATACCTCACAAATCTTTTCACAAAAATCAGAAAATATAGCCATCATGCATCTTTGAAAGGTAGCGGTGCATTACATAAACCAAAAAGGCATACGTCTATAAGCAAAAGTACCAAAAGGCAAGTAAAAGTAGTTTTAGATTGATCCTTCGCTGACACAGGTATTTGAGAGAAACCAGAATAACCATCTAGAAAGCAGAAATGAGTGTGTTTGGATAGATTTTCTAGCATTTGATCAGTAAAAGGTAAAGGGTAATGATCTTTCTTAGTAGCTTTATTTAACTTATGGAAATCAATTACCATCCTATAACCTGTAATAATTCTTTGCGGGGTCAATTCATCTTTATCATTAGGAACAACGGTAATACCTCCCTTTTTAGGGACACAATGGACAGGGCTTACCCATTCACTATCGGCAATGGGATAAATAATACCTGCCTCAAGGAGCTTTAGTATCTCCTTTCTTACCACTTCCTTCATCTTGGGATTTAATCGTCTTTGAGGATCTCTAACTGGTTTGGCATCTTTCTCCACTGAAATTTTGTGTTGACATAATGTGGGACTAATGCCCTTAAGATCATCCAGAGTATATCCAATAGCAGCTCTGTCCTTCTTCAGAGTTTTCAATAATCTTTCTTCTTATTTCTCTGAAAGGTTAGCACCAATAATAACAGGATATATTTCTTTTTCATCAAGATAAGCATACTTAAGATTATCAGGTAAGGGTTTGAGTTCAAACACTGGATCACCCTTGGGTGGAGGGGGATCCCCAAGAATTTCAACGGGAAGGTTATGTTTCAGCATAGGTTCTTGTTTAAGGAACACTTCATCTATTTCTTCCCTTTCCTTCATAAACATATCGTTCTCATGGTCTAACAAATATTGTTCTAATGGATCAATTGGAGGAACAACAATGGAAGCAAGACCAATAATTTCATCCTTACTAGGTGGTTCCCTTTCACGAGGTTGTCTACTAAACTTGGAAAAATTAAACTCATGAGACATACCATCTATGCCAACAGTGACGACCTTCTTTTTACAATTAATCTTAGCACTAGCAGTATTCAAGAAGGGTCTACCAAAAATAATGGGACAAAAATCATCTTGTGGGGAAGCAAGAACAAGAAAATCGTGGGGTATTTAATCTTCCCACACAAGACTTCAACATCTCTAACAATCCCAATAGGTTTAATGGTGTCCCTATTAGCAAGCTTAATAGTAACATCAATGTCTTCTAATTCAACAGGTGCAATATCGTGCATAATTTCTTTATAAAGATCATAAGGTATCGCACTAGCACTAGCACCCATATCACATAAGCCATGATAACAATGATCTCCTATTTTAACAGAAATAACAGGCGTGCCTACAACAGTCTACGTGTTTTAGTATCGGGTCTAGCAATATTAGCAGTTTCACCCAAGAAAGAGATGACATGCCCATCTAAGTCCTCATCCAAGAGATCTTTAATCATAGAAATACCAGGTTCAACATTAATTTGCTCAGGAGGTGTATCGGTCCTAGTATTACTCTTACGAACAACAGTCGAAGCTTTAGCATGATCTTTTATCCTAACAGGAAAAGGAGGTTTTTCAACATAAGCAGTAGGAATATATGTAATAGTCTTTTCTTCGACCGTAATAGGTGCAACTACTTTCACTTCAACAGGAGGATTATATTTAAACCACTTCTCTTTAGGGAGATCAACGTGAGTAGCAAAAGTTTCACAAAAGTAGCTACTATCTCGTAGTCAAGTCCATACTTAGAGCTAAATCCACGGAAAAGCATCGGTATCCATAAAAGATTTAACAATCGAACTTAGGTGTCATACCGACTCCTTACCATCGTCGGAACCCCAATCTTCAGAGTTATGTTTAATTCTTTCCAATAAGTCCCATTTGAAATCAATAGTCTTCAAAGATATAGGAACCCGGCCACGAAGTATCGAGCGAGGTTGCGATTATCAAGAAGAAAGTCGAGCATAAAATTCTCAATAATCATTTCCCGAGAGAGCTCATGATTGGGGCATGAATACAACATTGACTTAAGCCTCCCCAAGCTTGAGCGATGCTTTCTCCTTCATGAGGCCAGAAATTATATATGTAATTACGATCACGATGAACAAGATGCATAGGATAGAACTTCGGGTGAAATTCCAACTTCAATCGCTTATAATTCCAAGATCTCGTATCATCACATAGCCTATACCATGTCACTGCATCTCCCTTCAAAGATAAAGGGAAGACCTTCCTTCTGACAACATCATCGGGAATACCTGCAAGCTTAAATAATCCACAAACTTCATCCACAAAGATAAGATGTAAGTCGGGATGCAACGTTCCGTCTCCTGCAAAAGGATTAGCTAGCAGTTTTTCTAGCATACCCGAAGGAATCTCAAAGTGAATATTTTCATAAAGTTCAGTAGGTTGAGGAGCATCTCTTTGCTCTTCTAGTTGGCGTGAAGATACCCCAAACAAGCCTGTCAAAGGATTAGTTTCCATAGTGACAAGTAATAGAAAATTTCAGCACACTATATAAATGTTTCTTACCAAGTTCCACTCACCAAGAGGCCATTCGCTCCCGACGACACCGGAAAAGAGTCTTGATGACCCACAAGTATAGGTGATCTATCATAGTCCTTTTCGATAAGTAAGAGTGTCGAACCCAACGAGGAGCGTATGAAGGAAATGATAAGCGGTTTTCAAGAAGGTTTTCTCTGCAAACCTTTGAAATAGTAGGTGATAGATAGTTTTGTGATAAGATAAATAGTAACGACCAAAAAGTAAATAAAGTAAATAAAGTGCAGCAAGGTGGCCCAATCCTTTATGTAGCAAGGATAAGCACTGGACAAATTCTAATAATGGAGAAGGAGCTCCGAGGACACATTGGGAATTATCGTCAAGCTAGTTTTCATCACGTTCATAAGATTCGCGTTAGATTACTTTGATAATTTGATATGTGGGTGGACCGGCACTTGGGTACTGCCCTAACATGGACAAGAATCCCACTTATGATTAACCCCTATTGCAAGCATCGCCAAATACAAAAGGAGTATTAAGGTAAACCTAACCACAAAGATTAAACATATGGGTCCATATCAACCCCTAACGAAACAACGCATAAACTAGGGTTTAAGCTACGTCACTCTAGCAACCCATCATCTACTTATTACTTCCCTATGCCTTCCTCTAGGCCCCAAATAATGGTGAAGTGTCATGTAGTAAACATTCACATAACACCACTAGAGGAAAGACAACATACATCTCATCAAAATATCAAACGAATACCAAATTCACATGACTACTAATAGCAAGATTTCACCCATGTCCTCGGGAACAAGCGTAACTACTCACAAAGCATATTCATGTTCATAATCGGAGGGTAATAATATGCATAAAGGATCTGAACATATGATCTTCCACCAAGTAAACCAAATATCATCAACTACAAGGAGTAATCAACACTACTAGCAACCCACAGGTACCAATTTGTTGTTTGGATACAAGATTGGATACAAGAGATGAAGTAGGGTTTTGAGAGGAGAAGGTCTTTGGTGAAGATGTTGATGTTGATTGACCCCTCTTGATGAGAGGATGCGTTGATGATGATTTCCCCTCCGGAGGGAAGTGCCCCGGCAGTAATGCTCCGCCAGAGCCCTAGATTGATTCCGCCAAGGTTAGCCTCATGGCGGTGAGTTTCATCCCGTAAGCTTGCCCACGATTTTTCCAGCATTAAAAGTGATGATATAGCAGAAGATGACGCCGGAGGCCCACCAAGGCCCAGAGATAGGGGGCGCGCCCTACCAGGCGCCTGCCTCCTCTGGACAGTGTGGGCCCCTGGCCTATTTCTTTGCCCATAAATTCTTATTAAATCCAAAAGGTTGTTTCGTGGAGTTTCGTGACTTTTGGAGTTGTGCGAATAGGTTTCCAATGTTTGCTCCTTTTTCAAATTTTAATTCCACCAAGCGGCATTCCCCCTCTTCATGGTAAACCTTGTAAAGTAAGAGATAATAGCCATAAGTATTGAGATATAATGTGTAATAACAGCCCATAATGCAATAAATATTGATGTAAAAGCATGATACAAAATGGACGTATCACTTTCCAAATTCATTTGTGGCAGAAGTTGGCATTTTCTTCTCCATTCTTTTATCCCAATGATCTATCTTCTATTCTTTCTTCCGGAGGCATTGTGATATTGCTCTATTCACTCATCATCTCGAATTGTGAGGATCATGTTCTTTTCGTGCTTATCCATTTAATCGGAGTGTCGTGTCCTCTTTTCAAGTTCTTTTCATCTTATCAAGTCTTGCATCTGTTTTCAACCGGAGTGCTGTCCAAATTTGTTCTTCCTTGTTCCTTGTTTATCTCGTTTCAACCAGAGTGGTTCCAATTCCTTCTTGTCCATTGTACTCGTCATTCATAGCTTTGCAACCTCCAAGGTTCACATGGTGTTCCTTGTTTCTATTTTCTACTACAGTGCTCTCAATTGTGTTCAACTCCGTTGTGTTCTTTCTTCCAAGTTTTTTTCAACCTCTCAAGGATCGTGGTTTCACTCGTTTGTCAAAGAAGCAACTTAGTTTTACCTCTTCTCTTCCTCTTTCGTTTCTCTCCGGTGCCATCCTAGATCTCGGGACGAGATCCTCTTGTAGTGGTGGAGTGTTGTAACACCCCGGATGTAACTTTCCATAATTGTAACTCCAACTCTTGCCTTTTCCGGCAATGTGATATGATATTTCCTTCGCGGTTGGGTTTTTGTCTTCGTTTTGCTTTTTGTTCATGTCACGCATTCATCATTGCATCATTTGCATTGCATCATGTCATCATGCAACCCTTTTTAAAACTCAACTGAATAAATCGGGTGGATCCTCGGTCCATTTAAATTGAGGATATTCACAATGGTGATTTCTCTTTATAACATATCCTCCCATATTAGGGAGCTATTATAAAATATTCCATTAATTTGGAATTCACCATAACACAATTGCAAAATATTCCATGCCTTTGTTATCTCACTTCTTGAGCTCAAACTTTGTCCATAAATTCTTTCATCACTTTCTCGAGCTCCACCAAAATCCTCAACATTTTTGGACACTTCAAAAACCCAGTCCTAGTTCAAACCCATTTGAATTTGAAATGAGTTTGAATTTAATTCCTGCAATCATGTCCACGCCATTTTTCCTGGACCAAGCGCATTTTGCGAGTCCGGGAAAATTAACCGCATGCACAAATTCTTCCTCTAACCTTCTCTTCTCTCCTTTCCTTTCTTCTAGTTCTCTGTTAATGAAAAGAGTACAGAGGGAGAGAAGAAGCCCAGCAGCCTTGCAGCCCAGCAACCAGGCCGGCCCATTTGCATCATGGCCCAGCCGCTGCCCTGTTAACCCTAGCCTCCCCTCCGCTCGATCCCCATTTCTCCCATCGATCCGTCCTCCTCCTTACCTCGCGCCGCCACACACAACACTCATCGCCAGGGAGAGGAGCTCCCCGCTGCAAGGCCCGAGTGCCTCTTCCCTCCTCCCGTGCCTCGATCCAGGTTGGATCGGGAGCAGCACCGCCCTGCGCCAGCCGCCGGAGCACCGTCCGCCCCCGGCGCACCTCAAACCCGAGCACCAGCGGGAACTGCTTGCCTCCCCTGTTGCCATGGACGCCAGCCTCCGCAGCAACCTCCTCGCCATCGCCGCCAAGCTCCTCCGCCCTCCGTCGCCTGCACCGCGCCACCCCTGCCTCGACCCTTCTTTGCCTCTGCACCACGCCGCCCCGTCGACCCGCCGCGTCCTCGCGTCTCCCTTCCTCGTCACGCACCCGAGCCGTCCCCGAGCGCCTCCTCCTTGCTGCTTTGCCTGTCGCTGAACAGGAGCTCCGCCGCCTCGACTCCTGGTTCGGCTGCCGTCGACTGCCCCCTCCCCGACCTCCGGCCTTGTCCAGGGCTCCAAGCCATCCCTGCAGTCACCTCTTCGGGTGCCGCTGTTCGTCGTTGTTGTCACCCCGGGCCCCGTGCTGCCACTGACCACCACCATCGCCTCCTTGCTGCTGCCCACCCGAGGCCCTTGTGTTGCTTCGTTTCGGGTCATCAAGACCAACAAGTTCGCCTACACGGCCTCTACGTTGAACGACTGAGACGTCCCCGAATGCATCCAAATCATGTAGACCAAAGACCGCCAAGTGTATCTCTACCGCCGTTGTGGGATTCGCTAAGTACCAAGATGACGACGACTCGTCAAGTTCGTCTATGTGCGTGTACCAATACCGTCGCCGAAGACCCATGCAACGCAAACACCAAGTTCCACTACGGTCGCCCCCGGAGACATCAGATGCGTCAAGCCCCACTACAACCCATGTACCACCACTTCCACTACGACCTGTGTACCACTACTTCTTTCGATGAACGTGTTCCACCCTGAATGCACGCTTTGAAGATATAACCAATGAGTCGATCACCCGTGGACCGAGTGCATGTGTTGTATGAAATGCTCGTGTTTGCACCGTCCCCGAGATGTCTTTGCACGTTCCTCCTCGTTTGCCATGCCGCCGTCCCATGGGAACCCGGAATCCGGGATCACCCCACCATCCTTGCATGACAAGCTCACGTCCACTTCCTTTTGCACCGGTATCTCCGTGAGCTACCGGAACCGATATGTTGCCGTGGCATCATTTTCTGATTCGTTGCCGTGGCACCCGTTTTGTTCCGCCATGGTGACCAAATGCTTCATAACATGCTCATGTCAACATTTTCATAAAGTTGCATAAGATTTGCATATGTCATCCGCATCATGATAACAACATTTAAAATGTTTAAAATTGTTGTTGCATTAAATTGCTAAATAACATGAGGATTTATCAAAAAAATTGTTCGATGTTTCCGGCCTCATTTAAACTTGCCTAAATAGTTAGTTTAATTATGCTTCACCTCTTGCCATGTTTAATAACATTTAATATTGTTGGGTACATAAACGAGAGAGAACTAAATACTTGAAGGTGGTGTTAAAATCGATATGCAACTCGTTGCATATTGAGCTCCACTTAAATTGTAGTGTTGTTTGCTTCACCTTGCCATGCCATGCCTCATTAAACTGGACATGCATCATACTTGATTGTGCATCATGCCATGATTATGCTTGTGTGTTTACCATGTTGTTTGCTTCTTTCCGGTTTGCTTCTCTCGTTAGCTTCGGTTTCGTTCCGGAGTTGTGAGGGTTCGTTCGACTACGTTCGTTTGTCTTCTTCATGGTCTTGTTCTTCTTCCTTGCGGGATTTCAGGCAAAATGACCATTACCCTTGATATCACTTCTATCTTTGCTTGCTAGTTTGCTTCGTTCTATCGCTATGTTGCGTTACCTATCCCTTGTTTATCAAGCCTCCCAAATTGCCATATGTCGGCCTCTAACCTTTGTACCCTTCCTAGCAAACCGTTGCTTGGCTATGTTCTTAGCTTTTGCTCAGCCACTCTTATAGCGTTGCTAGTTGCAGGTGAAGATGAAGATTGCTCCATGATGGAACATGCTTATGTTGGGATATCACAATATCTCTTAATGCATCTATATACTTGGTAGAGGGTGGAAGGCTCAGCCTTATGCCTGGTGTTTTGTTCCACTCTTGCCGCCTTAGTTTCCGTCATACCGGTGTTATGTTCCTTGATTTTTGCATTCCTTACGCTAGGGTGTATGGGACCCCTTGACAGTTCACTTTGAATAAAACTCCGCCAAAGGCCCAACCTTGGTTTTACCATTTGCCTCATCTAAGCCTTTTTTCCCTTGGGTTTTAGGAGCCCGAGGGGTCATCTTATTTTACCCCCGGGCCGTTGCTGCGTCGTGAGTGTTGGTCCAACTTTGTCGTCCGGTGGCCACGAACTGGGCAACTCTGGGCTGGCCTACCGGAAGCTTGGACAATCCGATGTGCCCCGAGAACGAGATATGTGCAGCTCTATCGGGATTTGTTGGCACATTAAAGGCGGCTTTGATGGTCTTGTTTTACCATTGTCGAAATGTCTTGTAGCAAAGGATTCCAGTTCCGATCGGGTCTTCCTAGGAGAAGGAATATCCTTCGTTGGCCGTGAGAGCTTGTAATGGGCTATGTTGGGACACCCTGCGAGGTATAAACTTTTCGAGAGCCGTGCCGCGATTTATGTGGCGGATGGGAATTTGTTAATGTCGGTTGTAGATAACTTGACACTTGACTTAATTAAAACGCATAAACCGCGTGTGTAGCCATGATGGTCTCTTTTCGGCAGAGTCCGGGAAGTGAACACGGTTTGGGTTATGTTTGAATGTAAGTAGTTTCAGGATCACTTCTTGATCACTTGTAGCTTCTCGACCGTTCCGTTTGCTTCTCTTATCGCTCTTATTTGCGTATGTTAGCCACCATATATGCTTAGACGCTGCTGCAACCTCACCACTTATCCATTCCTTTACCCATTAAGCTTTGCTAGTCTTGATACCCATGGTAATGGGATTCTTTGAGTCCTCGTGGCTCATGATTACTACAACAACGATTCTTTGGTACAGGTTATGCGATGATCATGAATGGCGAGAGCGATGTTTGCTTGTTTTGGAGTCCTTCTTCTCGCTTCTTCTTCGATCGGGGATAGGTTCGGTCGGCACACTGGGCTAGCCAGGTGGATGTCGTTTGAGTTTCTGTTTGTGTTTCATCCGTAGTCGGATGTTGCTCTTATGTATGATGATGTTGTATTCGTGTGGCATTCTATGCCTCTTGTATGTATCCCCAACTATTATGTAATGGTACGATGTAATGATATCCACCTTGCAAAAGTGTCTCCAATATGCGCTTCAATCCTTGGTGGGACCTTCGAGTTCCTTTAGGATAGGGTCGCATATAAGGCGTGACAAGTTGGTATCAGAGCCTCGACCGACCATAGGAGCCCCCTTGATTGATCGTGTAGTTTGGACGTTGTCGAGTCTAGAAGAAAAGCTGCTTTTGAGTCTAGTTATATCGGAGAGTAGGAATTCTTTTACTCCTCAAATTTCTTCGTCAGCTTCTGGTGTGGAATCTTGACGTAGGTGTTTTGAGTTACTCCTCTTCCCCTTCAAATTTTTCTTTAGGATCACACAGTTGGTTTTTCGATTATTGGTTCTCAGCTCTTTTTTATCTGGTGCATTTCTCGTCAAGTTGACTCGAGCCTCTTCTTCTTTGCTAAGTTCAATCCTCAGTTGTTTCCTTTTTCCACCCGCCCACCCCTTTTCCTCTCGGAGTCGAGTCCATAATCGAGTATCCATCCTACTCGTGTGAAGCCTTTGCATTCTTTCAACCGGTGTTTTCTCTTCAAACTATTCGTCGGTTGCCCCTTCCAAGTTGCCTTTGTTTTTCCCGCCCTCCCACCCGCTTCTTCCCGGAGTCTGAGTCTCTTTCAACCAACAATTTCATTCGTATGGAGCCTCTTCAGTCTTCCCTCAATTATTTCAACCGGTGAATTCTCGTCTCGTTTGACATTCTTCATCTCTTTTTCTTTCTGGTGGATTCAATTCAAGTTTTTCGGGTTGATCATATTCTTTCCCTTGGATCAATTGTTTCCCCTGCTCGTTCTCCTCTCGCCAGTTTATCCTTCCGGAGTGCTCAAGACATCTTAGGATATTCGTCTATGTTCCAATTAATTCGAGGTTGTCACCTCATTCAAATATTTCAATCATTTCGATGCACCATCTATCTCTTCAACAATCCTTTTCCAACGGTGTTTTCTTTTTAATGGGCCCTAACCCACAGGTCTTTTCCCAGGATCTTACCTGACTCTTCTAATTATTCCGGAGTTATTCTTAAATTCTTTTCAAGTGTGACGTAAGAATGGATTCCATTAGTCACATGCCTTCTCCAAGATCAATTTCAAATTCTTTTCATCTTTGGTTCAACCCTTCCTGTTTTTCATTCTCCCGGAGTATCTCAGTAATTTTGGTGGTGTTTCCCGTCGTCATTTGAAGACCGAAGAAGAGTTTCTGTAAATCTTGCCCGTTCTCCCGAAGATGTGTGGTTCTAACTTGTTGCCATCCTCTCATAATTGTTTTGATTGTGAGAATTCTTTTCACCCATTCGGACCAATTCAGGAGTCTTTTCAGTTTGATTCTCCGGAACTCATCATGTCATAATTCTTCATTCTCAGTGTAGCTATCGTTCTCTAAATCTTACCGATGCATCGTTCAAATACCCTCTAATCAGTTCATGATCTGTTTGTTCTCTTGTATCTAAATTCTGTCAAGTATCTTTATTCGTTTTCAAATTATTCCCGGTGAATTGTGCCTTTGCTACGTTCATTTTTAATTCTTACGGTGGTTCGTTCAAGATTTCACTTCCTTCGTTATCATATCAATTCATTCGTTGTTTCCAAATCCCAGAATTGGTTCCATCAATACCTTAAAGTTCGCGCTTATATCTCTCTTTAATCATTTTTCAACGCTAATAAGTAGTATGCCAAATCCATTGCTTGTCATCAATTTAATTTGATGAAGGATAAGCACACAATAAATCTTATTCTTATTTCCTCGAGGTGGTTCAATTCTTTTCTTCTAGAGATTGTTCATGATGAAGTGATTCTCGGTTCTAGTGTTTCATCTTTTCCTTTTCCGGAGTTTCAAGTTTTCTCGGTTATATCATCGCGAAGCTTCATCAAAATCATCACAAGGCTTCACCTTGTGTTCTCAACTTCTCTTTTTTTATCATCCTTTTATTACCGGAGTTCTTCATGGAGGCTCTACATGGTGGTTCGTCAAGGATGCCTTTCATTCTTCAATTGTTCTTCAAGATTTCTCTCGAAGTTATGACCTGCCAAGCTATACTCTAAAATAAACATGGTGCCCAGCACATGTTTTGTTTTGAGGAGTTCCAGCATTCTTCATCTTGCATTCCAAAGTGCAATTCCTTCTATCTTATCTTCGAGATGGCGTTATATCATTCTTGACAATTTCCATTCATGTTTCTCGATTCACATGTTGTCAAGAATGAGGTATTTCAAATCCATTAATCTCTTCGTTGGAGTTATCTTGGGTTATATTTCACCTAAAGCCTTCCCTAAGGAATGTTGCTATTTGTTGGGGAACGTTGCAGAAAATAAATTTTTTCCTACGGTTTCACCAAGATCCATCTATGAGTTCATCTAGCAACTAGTGATCGGAGTGCATCTACATACCTTTGTAGATCGCGAGCGTAAGCGTTCAATGTAAGCAGGGTTGAGGGAGTCGTACTGCTGTGATCCAAATCACCGATGACCAAGTGCCGAGCGGACAGCACCTCCAGCGTTCAACACACGTGACGGAGCGGATGGCGTCTCTAGCGCCTTGATCCAGCAAGGAGGAGGAGAGGTTGAGGAAGAAGGCTCCAACAGCAAGACGACGGGCAGGTGGTGATGGAGTGGCGATTCTCCGGCGGGGCCGCCAAGCTCACGCGGAGGAGGAGGTGTTGGGGAGGAGGGCTGCGCCTTGGATGTTGTGTGCAGCCTCCCTCGCCTCTATTTATAGGGAAGGGGAAGGGGCGGCCCCTCTAGATGAGATCTAGAGGCGGCGGCGGCCAAGGAGGGCTTGCCCCCAAGCAAGGGGGGGGCACTAGGGTTTCCCCCCAACCCTAGGCGCATGGGCCCAAGGGGGGGGCGCGCCCAGCCCTCCAGCGGCTGGTTCCCTGCCCACTACGGCCCATGAGGCCCTCCAAGAGAGGTGGCCCCTCCCGGTGGACCCTCGAACCCCTCCCAAGGGCCCCAGATATACCGATATGCCCCAAAACTTTCCGGTGACCGTGTGACAACTTCCCATATATAAATCTTCACCTCCGGACCATTAGGAACTCCTCGTGACGTCCGGATCTCATCCGGACTCCGAACAACATTCGGTAATCACATACAAGTCTTCCTAATAACCCTAAGCGTCACCGAACCTTAAGTGTGTACACCCTACGGGTTCGGGAATCATCTGAACATGACCGAGACAGCTCTCCGGTCAATAACCAACAGCTGGATCTGGATACCCATGTTGGCTCCACATGTTCCACGATGATTTCATCGGATGAACCACGATATCGAGGATTCAATCAACCCCGTATACAATTCCCTTTGTCAATCGGTACGTTATTTGCCTGAGACTCGATCGTCGGTATCCCAATACCTCGTTCAGTCTCGTTACCGGCAAGTCACTTTACTCGTACCGTAATGCATGATCCCATAACCAAACACTTGGTCACTTTGAGCTCATTATGATGATGCATTACCGAGTGGGCGAAGATACCTCTCCGTCATACGGAGTGACAAATCCGATCTCGATTCGTGTCAACCCAATGAGACACTTTCGGAGATACCATAGTGCACCTTTATAGTCACCCAGTTACGTTGTGACGTTTGGTACACCCAAAGCACTCCTACGGTATCCGGGAGTTACACGATCTCATTGTCTAAGGAAAAGATACTTGACATTGGAAAAGCTATAGCAAACGAACTACACGATCTTGTGCTATGCTTAGAATTGGGTCTTGTCCATCACATCATTCTCCTAATGATGTGATCCCGTTATCAATGACATCTAATGTCCATAGTCAGGAAACCATGACTATCTGTTGATCAACGAGCTAGTCAACTAGAGGCTTACTAGGTACATATTATGGTGTATGTATTCACACGTGTATTACGATTTCCGGATAATACAATTATAGCCTGAATAAAGACAATTATCATGAACAAGGAAATATAATAATGATCTTTTATTATTGCCTCTAGGGCATATTTCCAACAAATCTCCCACTTGCACTAGAGTCAATAATCCGGTTACATTGTGATGAATCGAACACCCATAGAGTTACGGTGTTGATCATGTTTTGCTTCCATGAAGAGGTTTAGTCAGCGGATCTGCGACATTCAGATCCGTATGCACTTTGCAAATTTCTATGTCTCCATCTTGAACATTTTCACGAATGGAGTTGAAACGACACTTGATGTGCACGGTCTTCTTGTGAAACACAGGCTCCTTGGCAAGTGCAATAGCTCCGATGTTGTCACTGAGAAGAGTTTGATCGGCCCGACGCATTGGGTATGACTCCTAGGTCGGTGATGAACTCCTTCACCCAAATTGCTTCATGCAGCGCCTCCGAGGCTGCCATGTACTCCGCTTCACATGTAGATCCCGCCACGACGCTACGCTTTGCGGCTGCACCGACTCACCGCTCCACCATTCAACATAAACACGTATCCGGTTTGTGACTTAGAGTCATCCGGATCTGTATCGAAGCTAAGCGTCGGCGTAACCCTTCTGACGAGCTCTTCGTCACCTCCATAAACGCGAAACATGTCCTTAGTCCTTTTCGGTGCCGGGATATTCTTGACCCATTGTCCGGTGTTCCTTGCGGGATTACTTTGGTATCTTCCTAACAAACTTACGGCAAGGTTTACATCGATGTCTCAGTACACAAAGATGGCATACATAATAGATCCTATGGCTGAAGCATAGGGGATGACACTCATCTCTTCTTTGTCTTTTGCCATGGTCGTGGGGCATTGAGCCGAGCTCAATCTCACACCTTGCAATACTGTCTGAGCAAGAACGCTTTCTTGGACTGATCCATTTTGAACTTCTTCAAAATCTTATCAAGGTATGTGCTTTGTGAAAAGACCTATGAGGCGTCTCGATCTATCCCTATAGATCTTGATGCCTAATATATAAGCAACTTCTCCAAGGTCCTTCATTGAAAAACTCTTATTCAAGTAGGCCTTAATGTTGTCCAAAAGTTCTATATCATTTCCCATCAAAAGTATGTCATCTACATATAATATGAGAAATGCTACTGAGCTCCCACTCACTTTCTTATGTAAACGCAGGCTTCTCCATAAGTCTGCATAAACCCAAACGCTTTGATCATCTCATCAAAGCGAATGTTCTAACTCCGAGATGCTTGCACCAGCCCATAAATGGATCATTTGGAGCTTGCATACCTTGTTAGCATTCTCGTGGTCGACAAAACCTTCCGGCTGCATCATATATAGTTCTTCCTTAAGATAGCCCGTTAAGGAATGCCGTTTTGACGTCCATTTGCCATATCTCATAATCATAGTATGCGGCAATTGCTAACATGATTGAGACGGACTTGACTTAAGCTACGGGAGAGAACGTCTCATCGTAGTCAACCCCTTGAACTTGCCGATAACCCTTAGCGACAAGTCGAGCTTTATAGATGGTAACATTACCATCCGCTGTTAATCTTCTTCTTAAAGATCCATTTATTTTCTATCGCTCGCCGATCATCGGGCAAGTCTGTCAAAGTCCACACTTTGTTTTCATACATGGATCCTATCTCGGATTTCATGGCTTCAAGCCATTTGTTGGAATTTGGGCCCGCCATCGCTTCTTCATAGTTCAAGGTTCACCATTGTCTAACAACATGATTTCTAAGACGGGGTTGCCGTACCACTGCAGTGCGGAGCGTGTCCTTGTGGACCTTCAAGTTCAATGGGAGCTTGATCCAAGTATCTTGATCATCATCATTAACCTCCTCTCTTGTCGGTGCAGGCACCACAGGAACATCTTCTGAGTTGTGCTACTTTGTTTCAAGAGGTAGTACTTCATCAAGATCTACTTTCCTCCCACTTAATTCTTTCGAGAGAAACTCTTTTCGAGAAAAGGACCCATTCTTGGCAACAAAGATCTTGCCTTCGGATCTTAAGTAGAAAGTATACCCAATGGTTTCCTTAGGGTATCCTATGAAGACGCATTTTTCCGACTTGGGTTCGAGCTTCTCAGGTTGAAGTTTCTTGACATAAGCATCGCATCCCCAAACTTTTAGAAACGACAGCTTAGGTTTCTTCCCAAACCATAATTCATACGGTGTCGTCTCAGCGGATTTAGGCGGACCCTATTTAAAGTGAATGTAGCTGTCTCAAGAGCGTATCCCCAAAATGATAGCGGTAAATCGGTAGAGACATCATAGATCGCACCATATCCAATAGAGTGCGATTACGACGTTCGGACACACCGTTCTATTGAGGTGTTCCAGCGGCGTGAGTTGTGAAACGATTCCACATTTCCTTAAGTGTGTACCAAATTCGTGACTTAAATATTCTCCTCCACGATCTGATCGTAAGAACTTTATTTTTAGGTCACGTTGATTCTCTACCTCATTGTGAAATTCCTTGAACTTTTCAAAGGTCTCGGACTTGTGTTTCATCAAGTAGACATACCCATATCTACTCAAGTCATCGGTGAGAGTGAGAACATAACGATATCCTCCATGAGCCTCAACGCTCATTGGACCGCTTTTACATCGGTATGTATGATTTCCAATAAGTTGGTTGCTCGCTCCATTGTTCCGAGAACGGAGTCTTGGTCATTTTGCCCATGAGGCATGGTTAGCATGTGTCAAATGATTCATAATCGAGAGACTCTAAAGTCCATCAAGATGGAGCTTCTTCATGCGCTTGACACCAATGTGACCAAAGGCGGCAGTGCCACAAGTATGTGGGACTATCGCTATCAACTTTACATCTTTTGGTATTCACACTATGAATATGTGTAACATCACGTTCGAGATTCATTAAGAATAAACCATTGACCATCTGGGCATGACCATAAAACATATCTCTCATATAAATAGAACAACCATTATTCTCAGATTTAAATGAGTAGCCATCTCGTATTAAACGAGATCCTGATACAATGTTCATGCTCAAACTTGGCACTAAATAACAATTATTGAGTTTTAAAACTAATCCCGTAGGTAAATGTAGAGGTAGCGTGCCGACGGCGATCACATCGACCTTGGAACCATTCCGACGCCAAGCATCGTCACCTCATCCTTCGCCCGATCTCCGCTTATTCCGCAGCTCTGCTGTGAGTTACAAATATGAGCAGCGGCACGGTATCAAATACCTGTGAGTTACTACGAGTCTTGGTAAGGTACACATCAATTACATGTATATCAAATATACCTTTAGTGTTGCCGGCCTTCTTATGCGCTAAGTATTTCGGGCGGTTCCGCTTCTAGTGACCCTTCCCTTTGCAATAAAAGCACTTTCGATCTCGTGCTTGGGTCCATTCTTTGACTTCTTCCCTAAGAATCGGCTTGACGGTAGCGGCAACATCCTTGCCGTCTTTCTTGAAGTTCTTCTTGCCCTTGCCCTTCTTGAACTTAGTGGTTTTATTGACCATCAACACTTGATGTTCCTTCTTGATTTCTACCTCTGCCGACTTGACATTGAAAATACTTCAGAATAGTTTTCACCATCCCTGCATATTGTAGTTCATCACAAAGCTTTTGTAGCTCGGTGGGAGCGATCAAGGATTCTGTCAATGACCGCCTCGTCCGGGAGGTTAATGTCCAGTGGTATAGGCGGTTGTGCAACCCGGACATTTTGAGTATGTGCTCCTTGGCAGAACTATTTTCTTCCATCTTACAATTTGTAGAACTTGTCGGAGACTTCATATCTCTCGACCGGGCATGAGCACAGAAAACCATTTTCAGCTCTTCAAACATCTCATATGCTCCGTGTTGCTCAAAACGCTTTTGGAGCCCGGTTCTAAGTCAGAAAGCATGCCGCCTTTGAATGAGGGAGTAATCATCGGTAGCTGCTTTGTCAGCGTTCATAACGTCTTGGTTCTTCGGGACGGGTGCATCACCTAGCGGTGCTTCTAGGACATATTGTTTCCCGGCAGCTATGAGGATGATCTCGGGTTAGGACCTAGTCCGTATAGTTGCTGCCATCGTCTTTTCAGCTTGGTTTTCTCTAGGAACGCGTTGAAGTTCATGTTGACTTGAGCGTTGGCCATTTGATCTACAAGACATATTTGCAAAGATTTTTAGACTAAGTTCATGATAATTAAGTTCATCTAATCAAATTATTAAATGAACTCCCACTCAGATTTGACATCCCTCTAGTCATCTATGTGTTACATGATCCGAGTCGACTAGGCCGTGTCCGATCATCACGTGAGACGGACTAGTCATCATTGGTGAACATCTCCATGTTGATCGTATCTTCCATACGACTCATGTTCGACCTTTCGGTGTCTCGTGTTCCGAGGCCATGTCCGTACATGCTAGGCCTGGCCAAGTTAACCCTAAGTGTTTTTGCATGTGTAAACTGTCTTACACCCGTTGTATGTGAACGTAAGAATCTATCACACCCGATCATCACGTGGTGCTTGAAGCAGCGAACTTTAGCAACGGCAAGCACGCTTAGGGGAGAACACTTTCTTGAAATTTTAATAAGGGATCATCTTATTTACTACCGTCAGTTCTAAGTAAACAAGATGCATAAACATAATAAAACATCACATGCAATTATATAGTAGTGACATGATATGGCCAATATCATATAGCTCCTTTGATCTCCATCTTCGAGGCTCCATGATCATCTTCTTCACCGGCATGACACCATGATCTCCATCATCATGATCTCCATAATCGTGTCTTCATGAAGTTGTCACGCCAACAACTACTTCTACTTCTATGGCTAACACGTTTAGCAATAAAGTAAAAGTAATTTACATGGCGTTCTTCAATGACACATAAGTTATACAAAAATAAAGACAACTCCTATGGCTCACACTTACGTTGTCATATTCATCGACATGCAAGTCGTGATTCCTATTACAAGAACATGATCTCATACATCACAATATATCATTCATCATTCATCACAACTTTGGCCATATCATATCACAAAACACTTGCTGCAAAAACAAGTTAGACGTCCTCTAATTGTTGTTGCAAGTTTTACGTGGCTGTAATAGGGTTCTAGCAAGAACGTTTTCTTACCTACAAAAGCCACAACGTGATTTGTCAACTTCTATTTACCCTTCATAAGGACCCTTTTCATCGAATCTGCTCCAACTAAAGTGGGAGAGACAGACACCCGCTAGCCACCTTATGCAACTAGTGCATGCCGATTGATTGGAACTTTGTCTCACGTAAGCGTACGTGTAAGGTCGGTCCGGGCCGCTTCATCCCACAATACCGCTGAAGCAAGATAAGACTAGTAGCGGCAAGAAAGTTGACAACATCTACGCCCACAACAAATTTGTGTTCTACTCGTGCAAAGAGAACTACGCATAGACCTAGCTCTGATACCACTGTTGGGGAACGTCGCAGAAAATTAAATTTTTCCTACGGTTTCACCAAGATCCATCTATGAGTTCATCTAGCAACGAGTGATCGGAGTGCATCTACATACCTTTGTAGATCGCGAGCGGAAGCGTTCAACAGAACGGGGTTGAGGGAGTCGTACTCGTCGTGATCCAAATCACCGATGACCAAGTGCCGAACGGACAGCACCTCCGCGTTCAACACACGCGTCTGAGCGAATGACGTCTCGCGCCTTGATCTAGCAAGGAGGAGGGAGAGGTTGAGGAAGAAGGCTCCAACAGCAAGACGACGGCCAAGGCGTGGTGGTGATGGAGTGGCGATTCTCGGCAAGGCTTCGCCAAGCTCACGCAGAGGAGGAGAGGTGTTGGGAGGGAGGCTGCGCCTTGGATGTTGTGTGCACCTCCCCCTCGCCCCTCTATTTATAGGAAGGGGAAGGGCGGCCCCTCTAGATGATATCTAGATGGGCGGCGGCCAAGGGGGAGGGGGCATGCCCCCCAAGCAAGGGGGCGCCCCACTAGGTTTCCCAACCCCTAGGCGCATGGGCCCAAGGGGGCGGGCGCCCAGCCTCCAGGGGATGGTTCCCCGCCCACTACGGCCCATGAGGCCCTCCGAGAGGTGGCCCCTCCCGGTGGACCCGGAACCTCCTCGGTGGCCCCTTAAGACAATACCGATATGGCCCAGAAACTTTCCATGGCCGTATGACAAATTCCCATATATAAATATTCACCTCCGGACCATTAGGAACTCCTCGTGACGTCAGGATCTCATCCGGACTCCGAACAACATTCGGTAATCACATACAAGTCTTCCTAATAACCCTAAGCGTCACCGAACCTTAAGTGTGTAGACCCTACGGGTTCGGGAATCATCTGAACATGACCGAGACAGCTCTCCGGTCAATAACCAACAGCGGGATATGGATACCCATGTTGGCTCCCACATGTTCCACGATGATTTCATCGGATGAACCACGATGTCGAGGATTCAATCAACCCCGTATACAATTCCCTTTGTCAATCAGTACGTTACTTGCCCGAGACTTGATCGTCGGTATCCCAATACCTCGTTCGGCCTCAAGTTACGCAAGTCACTTTACTCGCATCAGTAATGCATGATCCCGTGACCAAACACTTGGTCACTTTGAGCTCATTATGATGATGCATTACCGAGTGGGCCCAGAGATACCTCTCTCCGTCATACGGAGTGACAAATCGATCTCGATTCGTGTCAACCCAACAGACACTTTCGGAGATACCGTAGTGCACCTTTATAGTCACCCAGATTACGTTGTGACGCTTTGGTACACCCAAAGCACTCCCTACGGTATCCGGAGTTACACGATCTCATGGTCTAAGGAAAAGATACTTGACATTGGAAAAGCTATAGCAAACGAACTACACGATCTTGTGCTATGCTTAGAATTGGGTCTTGTCCATCACATCATTCTCCTAATGATGTGATCCCGTTATCAATGACATCTAATGTCCATAGTCAGGAAACCATGACTATCTGTTGATCAACGAGCTAGTCAACTAGAGGCTTACTAGGTACATATTATGGTGTATGTATTCACACGTGTATTACGATTTCGGACAATACAATTAAAAGCATGAATAAAGACAATTATCATGAACAAGGAAATATAATAATAATCTTTTATTATTGCCTCTAGGGCATATTTCCAACACTATTGTGGTGCTTATCACTGATCCAAGTTATCTCTCTATCATCTTGGTGGAATAAGTTTTTCATCTCGTTGGTGTTATCAATTATATTACTTGTTTCCGTAGTGGTGGAATTTTTGCCTCAATTTTGAGAAGTTTTCCATACGCCCATTACAAGCTCATTCGTTTCGTTGTTGGTTTTCCAACAGCTCCATTCAATCCTTCTTTGCAAGGATACTTTCCAAGTTCATTTGGCAGAATTTGGCATTTTCTTCTCCATTCTTTTATCCCAATGATCTATCTTCTATTCTTTCTTCCGGAGGCATTGTGATATTGCTCTATTCACTCATCATCTCGAATTGTGAGGATCGTGTTCTTTTCGTGCTTATCCATTTAATCGGAGTGTCGTGTCCTCTTTTCAAGTTTTTTTCATCTTATCAAGTCTTGCATCTCTTTTCAACCGGAGTTTTGGCCGAATTTGTTCTTCCTTGTTCCTTGTTTATCTCGTTTCAACCAGAGTGGTTCCAATTCCTTCTTGTCCATTGTACTCGTCATTCATAGCTTTGCAACCTCCAAGGTTCACATGGTGTTCCTTGTTTCTATTTTCTACTACAGTGCTCTCAATTGTGTTCAACTCTATTGTGTTCTTTCTTCCAAGTTTTTTTTAACCTCTCAAGGATCGTGGTTTCACTCGTTTGTCAAAGAAGCAACTTAGTTTTACCTCTTCTCTTCCTCTTCCGTTTCTCTCCGTTGCCATCCTAGATCTCGGGACGAGATCCTCTTGTAGTGGTGGAGTGTTGTAACACCCCAGATGTAACTTTCCATAATTGTAACTCCAACTCTTGTCTTTTCCGGCGATGTGATATGATATTTCCTTCGTGGTTGGGTTTTTGTCTTCGTTTTGCTTTTTGTTCATGTCATGCATTCATCATTGCATCATTTGCATTGCATCATGTCATCATGCAACCCTTTTTAAAACTCAACTAAATAAATCTGGTGGATCCTCGGTCCATTTAAATTGAGGGATATTCACGATGGCGATTTCTCTTTATAACATATCCTCCCATATTAGGGAGCTATTATAAAATATTCCATTAATTTGGAATTCACCATAACACAATTGCAAAATATTCCATGCCTTTGTTATCTCACTTCTTGACCTCAAACTTTGTCCATAAATTCTTTCATCACTTTCCCGAGCTCCACCAAAATCCTCAACATTTTTGGACACTTCAAAAACCTAGTCCTAGTTCAAACCCATTTGAATTTCAAATGAGTTTGAATTTAATTCCTGCAATCATGTCCACGCCATTTTTCTTAGACCAAGCGCATTTTGCGAGTCCGGGAAAATTAACCGCATTCCCAAATTCTGCCTCTAACCTTCTCTTCTCTCCTATCTTTTCTTCCAGTTCTCTGTTAATGAAAAGAGTAGAGAGGGAGAGAAGAAGCCCAGCAGCCTTGCATCGCAGCAACCAGGCCGGCCCATTTGCATCATGGCCCAGCCGCTGCCCTGTTAACCCTAGCCTCCCCTCCGCTCGTCTCCCATCGATCCCTCCTCCTCCTTCCCTCGCGCCGCCACACACAACACACATCGCCAGGGAGAGGAGCTCCCCGCTGCAAGGCCCGAGCGCCTCTTCCCTCCTCCCGTGCCTCGATCCAGGTTGGATCGGGAGCAGCACCGCCCTGCGCCAGCCGCCGGAGCGCCGTCCGCCCCCGGCGCACCTCGAAGCCGAGCACCAGCGGGAACTGCTCGCCTCCCCTGTTGCCATGGACGCCAGCCTCCGCAGCAACCTCCTCGCCATCGCCGCCAAGCTCCTCTGCCCTCCGTCGCCTGCACCGCGCCACCCCTGCCCAGAGTTTTGGATTTCGTCCGAAAAAAACGAAATTCCGGTGAAATTCGTCCGTTTCGTTCAGGCACGGTAGATATATGTTAGCCGGCCAAAATTTTCGGCCCTATTTGATTTTTTTGGCCCATTCCAGTGTCCGGCCCAGCCTGGATAGCCCTTCCGTGAAAGTAAAAGGCCTAAATAAAGCTCCTAAACCTAAACGTCATCAAATTCCCCACATCTCTTCTAGCGGCGGCGCCTTCCTCGCTCCCGACCCAGATGTGCTCGCGCCGCCGCCTCCTGAGCGCATGGCCTCCGCCACAGGGCGCTAGCTGACCGTTCCATATGCCTCTGTCCGGCAGCTTGGTGCAGCGACGAGTCCAAGTATGCCCCTAGCTCGGTCGTCGGTCATAGGACTTGCGTGAGGCGTCTGTGCGCTGCTAGCGGCCGGAACGGGACAAGGACTGAGCAGCGTGATTGGATTTTGCTGCAACTGAAGTGAATCATGTGTGCAAGCAATCAATTGGTAGTTGCGATTCTGTAAGATCCTGATTTGTTTCCTTTGCTGCAAGATTTCAATTTTTGGTATAATTTCGGTCGTTTTTCGTCCAAATTTCGCTCATTTTTCGTTCAATAATTCAATTTTGATTCAGTATTTTCGTCCGGAATTTTCTGAAAAAATACGAAATTACCGAAATTCGCCCATTTCGTCTGGGGACGGTAAAATTTGCAAAACGAAATCCAAATCCTTGCCCCTCGCCAATTTCGCTTTTGCCTCCCGCATCATACGCTTCCGTCGACCAGCATCCTCGCGTCTCCCTTCCTCATCCCAAGATCCGAGCCGTCCCTCGAGCGCTCCTCCTTGCCGCTTACTGTCACGAACAGAGCTCCGCTCGACTCTGGTTAGGTCATTGCCGATCGCTTCTCCCCGACCTCCGCCTTGTCTCTGGCTCCAAGCCATCCTCGTCACCTCTTCGTGTCATTGCTGTCGTCGTTGTTGTCACCTCGCCCCGGTCTTGCCATCGACCACCACCATCGCCTCCTTCTACGCTTGCCCGAGGCCCTTGTGTTGCTTCGTTTCGGTCATCAAGACCGACAAGTTCGCCTACACGGCCTCTACGTTGAACGATCGAGACGTCCTGAATGGATCCAAATCATGTAGACCCAAGACCGCCAAGTGTACCTCTACCGCCGTTGTGGGATTCGCCAAGTACCAGGATGACGACGACTCGTCAAGTTCGTCTACGTGCATGTACCACTACCGTTGCCGAAGACCCATGCAGCGCGAACACCAAGTTCCACTACCGTTGCCCCCGGAGACATCAGATGCGTCGAAGTCCCACTACGACCCGTGTACCACCACTTCCACTATGACCTGTGTACCACTACTTCCTTCGACGAACGCGTTCCACCCCGAATGCACGCTTCGAAGGTATAACCAATGAGTCGATCACCCGTGGACCGAGTGCATGTGTTGGATGAGATGCTCGTGTTTGCACCGTGCCCGAGATGTCTTTGCACGTTCCTCCTCGTTTGCCATGCCGCCGTCCCATGGGAACCCGGAATCCGGGATCACCCCACCATCCTTGCATGACACGCCACGTCCACTTCCTTTTGCACTTTGGTATCTCCGTGAGCTAATGGAATCCGATATGTTGCCGTGGCATCATTTTACGATTCGTTAAGTGGCACCCGTTTTGTTCCGCCATGGTGACCAAATGCTTCATAACATGCTCATGTCAACATTTTCATAAAGTTGCATAAGATTTGCATATGTCATCCGTGATCATGGCGATAACAACATTTTAAAATGTTTAAAATTGTTGTTGCATTAAATTGCTAAATAACATGAGGATTTATCGGAATTGTTGTTCGATGTTTCCGGCCTCATTTAAACTAGCCTAAATAGTTAGTTTAATTATGCTTCACCTCTTGCCATGTTTAATAACATTTAATATTGTTGTGTACATAAACGAGAGAGAACTAAATAATTGAATGTGGTGTTCCGTCAATATGCAACTCGTTGCATATTGAGCTCCACTTAAATTGTAGTGTTGTTTGCTTCACCTTGTCATGCCATGCCTCATTAAACCGGACATGCATCATACTTGATTGTGCATCATGCCATGATTATTCTTGTGTGTTTACCATGTCGTTTGCTTCTTTCCGGTTTGCTTGTCTCGTTAGCTTCGGTTTCGTTCCAGAGTTGTGAGGGTTCATTCGACTACGTTCGTTTGTCTTCTTCATGGTCTCGTTCTTCTTCCTTGCGGGATTTCAGGCAAGATGACCATTACCCTCGATATCACTTCTATCTTTGCTTGCTAGTTTGCTTCGTTCTATCGCTATGTTGCGTTACCTATCCCTTGTTTATCAAGCCTCCCAAATTGCCATGTCAGCCTCTAACCTTTGTACCCTTCCTAGCAAACCGTTGCTTGGCTATGTTACCGCTTTGCTCAGCCACTCTTATAGCGTTGCTAGTTGCGGGTGAAGATGAAGATTGCTCCATGTTGGAACATGTTTATGTTGGGATATCACAATATCTCTTAATGCATCTATATACTTGGTAAAGGGTGGAAGGCTCGGCCTTATGCCTGGTGTTTTGTTCCACTCTTGCCGCCTTAGTTTCTGTCATACCGGTGTTATGTTCCTTGATTTTGCGTTCCTTACGCGGCCGGGTGTATGGGACCCCCTTGACAGTTCACTTTGAATAAAACTCCTCCCTTGACAGTTCACTTTGAATAAAACTCCTCCAGCAAGGCCCAACCTTGGTTTTACCATTTGCCTCATCTAAGCCTTTTTCCCTTGGGTTTCCGGAGCCCGAGGGTCATCTTATTTTTACCCCCCCGGGCCAGTGCTCGTCGTGAGTGTTGGTCCAACCGGTCAGTCGTCAGTAGCCACCAGGGGCAACTATGGGCTGGCCTACCGGAAGCTTGGACAATCCGATGTGCCCTGAGAACGAGATATGTGCAGCTCCTATCGGGATTTGTCGGCACATTCGGGCGGCTTTGATGGTCTTGTTTTACCATTGTCGAAATGTCTTGTAACCGGGATTCCGAGTCTGATCGGGTCTTCCTAGGAGAAGGAATATCCTTCGTTGACCGTGAGAGCTTGTAATGGGCTATGTTGGGACACCCCTGCAGGGTATAAACTTTCGAGAGCCGTGCCTGCGGTTATGTGGCAGATGGGAATTTGTTAATGTCCGGTTGTAGAGAACTTGACACTTGACTTAATTAAAACGCATAAACCGCGTGTGTAGCCATGATGGTCTCTTTTCGGCAGAGTCCGGGAAGTGAACACGGTTTGGGTTATGTTTGAACGTAAGTAGTTTCAGGATCACTTCTTGATCACTTGTAGCTTCTCGACCGTTCCGTTTGCTTCTCTTATCGCTCTTATTTGCGTATGTTAGCCACCATATATGCTTAGATGCTGCTGCAACGTCACCACTTATCCATTCCTTTACCCATTAAGATTTGCTAGTCTTGATACCCATGGTAATGGGATTGCTGAGTCCTCATGGCTCACAGATTACTACAACAACAGTTGCTGGTACAGGTTGTGCGATGATCATGACGCGAGAGCGATGTTTGCTTGTTTTGGAGTTCTTCTTCTCGCTTCTTCTTCGATCGGGGATAGGTTCGTGTCGGTAGCACTGGCTATCGTGGTGGATGTCGTTTGAGTTTCTATTTGTGTTTCATCCATAGTCGGATGTTGCCCTTATGTATGATGATGTTGTATTCGTGTGGCATTCTATGCCTCTTGTATGTATCCCCAACTATTATGTAATGGTACGATGTAATGATATCCACCTTGCAAAAGCGTCTCCAATATGCGCTTCAATCCTTGGTGGGACCTTCGAGTTCCTTTAGGATAGGGTCGCATATTGGGCATGACAGGAGGTCGGCCGCCCTTGTTGGGCGCGCCAGAGGAGGAGTCCTCCTCCTAGTAGGAGTAGAACTCCCATCTTTCCTACTCCTACTAGGAGGGAAAAGGAAGGGAGAGGGAGAAAGGAAAGAGGCGCCCCCTCTATCCTAGTCCAATTCTGACACGGAGGGAGGGCGCCAGCTTGGCCTAGGCCAGCCTCTCTCTCCACTAAGGCCCATAAGGCCCATTATTTCTCCTAGGGGGTTCCAGGTAACCCTCGGCACTCGATTTTCTCCAAATCACCTGTAACACTTCCGGTGTCCGAATATAGTCGTCCAATATATCTATCTTTATGTCTCGACCATTTCGAGACTCCTCTCCATGTCTGAGATCGTATCCGGGACTCCAAACTACCTTCGGTACATCAAAACATAAAAACTCATAATACCGATCGTCACCGAACTTTAAGCGTGCGAACCCTACGGGTTCGAGAACTATTTAGACATGACTGAGACACATCTCGGTCAATAACCAATAGCGGAACACGGATGCTCATATTGGCTCCCACATATTCTCTGAAGGTCTTTATCGGTCAAACCGCATAACAACATCGTTGTTCCCTTTGTCATCAGTATGTTACTTGCAGAGATTCGATCGTCGGTATCTCGATTACCTATTTCAATCTCGTTAAGGCAATTCTCTTTACTCGTTCAGTAATACACCATCCCGCAACTAACTCATTAGTTACAATGCTTGCAAGGCTTATAGTGATGTGCATTACCAAGTGGGCCCAGATACCTCTCCGACAATCGGAGTGACAAATCCTAATCTCGAAATATGCCAACCCAACAAGTACCTTTGGAGACACCAGAGAGCACCTTTATAATCACCCGATTCACGTTGTGGACGTTTGGTAGCACACAAAGTGTTCCTCCGGTAACCGGAGTTGCATAATCTCATAGTCATAGGAACATGTATAAGTCATGAAGAAAGTAATAGCGTATACTAAGCGATCAAGTGCTAAGCTAACGGAATGGGTCAAGTCAATCACATCATTCTCCTAATGATGTGATCCCGTTAATCAAATGACAACTCATGTCTATGGCTAGGAAACATAACCATCTTTGACAAACAAGCTAGTCAAGTAGAGGCATACTAGTGACACTCTGTTTGTCTATGTATTCACACACGTATTATGTTTCCGGTTTATACAATTCTAGCATGAATAATAAACATTTATCATGGTATAAGGAAATAAATAATAACTTTATTTTGCCTCTAGGGCATATCTCCTTTCAGTCTCTTTACTCATTCTGTAATGCATCATCCCGCAACAAACTCATTAGTCACATGCAAGGCTTATGAAAGCACAAGTGCTCCCTGGGTGATTTTGGTAATTAATGTCAACATATCCCTTGTTGGACTAATGTTTTCATCTAGTATGCTTTAGATAAGTTCAACAATGGAGTGGCATGGACTAGAGGATGTGGAACCCCTTCAAGATGATAAGGACAAAGGACTGGCTCAAGCTCAAAGCTCAGGACTCTACATTTTTCATTTTTGTGATCCAAGATCACATTGAGTCCATAGGAAAGCCAATACTATTAAGAGGGGATGAGGTGTTGCTTAATGGCTTGCTTGCTCAAAGTGCTTACTGATATGCTCCAAAGCCCTCAACTACTTTCTCATATCCACATATGTCCCAAACCAAAAATCAAACTCGGCCCCACCGAAATTTCCTATCCGGCGCCACCGAGTTCTCTTGACATAGCCACTGCCACAAACCCTAGTCACTTCGGTCTCACCGATAGGGATCTCGGTCTCACCGAGATGGGATTGCAAACTCTCTATTTCCCTTCGTAACGTTTTGGTCTAACCGAGATGAGCGATCGGTCCCACCGAGTCTGCAATGCAAACTCTCTATTTCCTTTTCGTAACGCTTCGGTCCCACCGAGACGAGCGAATCGGTCCCACCGAGTTTGCCTGACCAACTCTCTGTTTGCATATTACCAAAATCGGTCCCACCGAGTTTGTGTAATCGGTCTCACTGAGATTACGTTATACCCTAACCCTAGTGAACTCGGTCCCACCGAAGTTGACATAATGGTCCCACCAAAATGCCTAACGGTCACATTATGAACCAAATCGGTCCGACCGAAGTTTTCTGATTCGTCCCACCGAGTTTGGTGATTTGTGTGTACGCTTAGATTTTGTGTGGAGGCTATATATACCGCTCCACCCACTCTTCATTCGTGGAGAGCCATCGAGAACATGCCAACACTTCCAAAGATATATTTTACGAGAGAGAGAACCACCTACACTTGTGTTGAGACCAAGATATTCCATTCCAACCACATAAATCTTGATCTCTACCCTTCCCCAAGTTGCTTTCTACTCAAACCATCATTCTACCAAATCCAATCCTATGAGAGAGAGTTGAGTGTTGGGGAGACTATCATTTGAAGCACAAGAGCAAGGAGTTCATCATCAACACACCATCTATTACCTCTTGGAGAGTGGTGTCTCCTAGATTGGTTAGGTGTCACTTGGCGCCTCCACAAGATTGTGGAGTTGAACCAAGGAGTTTGTACGGGCAAGGAGGTCGCCTACTTCGTGAAGATCTACCCTAGTGAGGCAAGTCCTTCATGGGCGATGGCCATGGTGGGATAGACAAGATTGCTTCTTCGTGGACCCTTCGTGGGTGGAGCCCTCCTTGGACTTGTGCAACCGTTACCCTTCGTGGGTTGAAGTCTCCATCAACGTGGATGTACGATAGCACCACCTATCGGAACCACGTATAAAAAATCACCGTGTCTCCAATTGCGTTGGCACACTCCAATCCCATCCCTTTACATTATTGCAACTTGCATGATTTACTTTCCGCTGCTCATATACTCTTGCCATGCTTGCTTGATATTTATTGTGAATGTTTGAACTTGTGCTAAACCTCTACTGCAACTTAAAGAATTTAAAAACTGCAACTTTTCTTGCTAAGAGTCTATTCACCCCCCTCTAGACACCTCTTCTCGATCCTTTCAATTGGTATCAGAGCATTGGTCTGCATTGCTTCGGTTTAAACACCGTTGGAGGAAGATGGATGAGTTTACATTGGGGTGTCTTAGACATAGAGTGCCTATACTTGATGGAGAGTACTTTTATGAGTGATAAAATGAGATGCTTAAAATTTTCAATGAATATCACCTAAACAAGTACATTACTAGTCCTTGCATTTCCCCTAGTGATCCCTTGAATCCCTCTCCCGATGAGGATCTTGACATGGTTCGCAATCTTAGAACTATCAATCTTATCATTAAAGGATTGCCTAAAAATTTGATTGCTAGATTACCTACTCTAGATTGTGCTTACACCATATGGAGATTTCTAGAGGAACGATTCCCAAATTATTCCTTGAAAAATCTAGATGAGATTCTCCATAAGTCTGTTGCCTTGAATAGGATGAGTACTAGTGATCCTAAGTTTTATGATTGTCTATTTGAGCTTCGTGATCTCATGCGTGCCAAAGGAGATGTTGGAATTATTAGCAAGATCGTTTCAGAAGTCATTAGAATTCATAGAGATGAACATTGTTACGGTCATACTTCTAATGAATCACTCTCTCTAGGAACTGATCCATCACATGACGATGTTGAACATGGATACTATGATGAGGATGATGACAGTGACTATGATCTTGATGATGCAATGAGACACTTTGGTCTTATGGCTAATCTTCGCGGCTATATGGCTGGAGGAAAGGAATGGGTCCTTGATAGTGGATGTACTGATCATATGACCGGAGACAAAGATATGTTTCGTGAGCTTGTTGAAAACGATGGCCCTCGAAAGTATGTCACTTTCGGTGATAACTCAAAGGGTAAGGTGGTTGGCCTTTGTAAGGTGGCCATCTCACATGATAGCTCCATAAAAAATGTTATGCTCGTTGAATCGCTTGGCTAAAATTTACTTTCCATATCTAGACTTGCCGAGTTTGGTTTCAATGTCCTATTTACTGAAGTAGATTGCCAAGTGTTTTGTAGAGATAATCATAAAATGGTCTTTACCGGTATCCGAGGTGATCTTTACATTGTTGATTTCACTAAAAAGGCTCAACCTAGAACTTGCTTTATTGCTAAATATTCGAAAGGATGGTTGTGGCATAGAAGGTTAGGTCATGTGGGCATGTGAAATCTTGATAAGCTTATTAAGTGTGATCATATCCTTGGAGGGAAAGATGTTATATTTGACAAGGATAGACTTTGTAGTGCTTGTCAAGCAGGAAAACAGGTTGGATGAAGCCACCCCATGAAGAACATTATGACCACGAGAAGACCGCTCGAGCTACTTCATATGGATCTCTTTGGTCCCAATGCCTACAAGAGTCTCGGTGGTAACTCATTTGGTCTAGTTATAGTTGATGATTTTTCAAGATTTACGTGGGTGTTCTTTCTTGATGATAAATCTCAGGTCCAAAAGATCTTCAAGAGCTTTGCTAGGAAGGCCCAAAATCAATTTGAAGTGAAGATCAAGAAGGTTCGCAACGACAATGGAACGGAGTTCAAGAATACAAATGTGGACACCTTTCTTGACGAAGAAGGGATTTCACACGAGTTCTCGGCTACGTACACGCGTCAACAAAATGGAGTTGTTGAGAGGAAGAATCGAACTCTTATTGAGATGGCAAGAACGATGATTGATGAGTACAAGACTCCAAAACACTTTTGGGCGGAAGCGGTTGAGACAGCTTGTCATGCAACAAATCGCTTGTATCTTCACAAGCTACTCGGCAAGACGGCATATGAGCTCCTCACCGGTAACAAACCCCAAGTTGGATACTTTCAAGTATTTGGCTCAAAGTGTTACATTCTTGATAAGCATTATCGCTCTAAATTTGCTCCTAAATCTCATGAGGGTTTCCTACTTGGTTATGGCTCGAACTCTCACACTTACCATGTCTACAACAATTTCACCCGAAAGGTTGAAGAGACGGTAGATGTGAAGTTTGATGAATCTAACGGCTCGCAAGTAGAGCAATTGCCAATTGATGTAGGATATAAAGATCCTTCGGAAGCAATCCAAGACTTGTCTATTGGAAAGATTCGACCAAACACTACTAGGGAAAACATTATACACATAACTTTAGCAGTAGCGAGGGTCAAAAAAGCACGCTGGTGCTAAGTAGCAGTAGCGCTCCTGAGCAAACCACGCTGCAGATAAAGTTCTAGCAAAGGCAGCGTCTTGCTCTAAACACGTTACTACTAAAATTCCCACGGCTTAGCCGATAGGCTACACATAGTAGTAGCGGCCTATAACGAACCGCGCTACCGCTACTTTATTTGTAGCAGCGGGTTTTAATCTAAACTCGCTACTGCTAAAGGATATAAAATTAAATGGAAAGAAAATAGAAAGGTAATTGAAAATGAAAGAAATAGAATAAGGTGAAAGGAAAAAAAATAAAATGTGAAGAAAACTAAATGAAAAGGGGAAAAAGAGAAAGGAGTAGCGATGGCGTGTATCCCGAGCAGCAGCTGTAGCTAACGTGAAATAGCCGCTCTTCCCTGAACGCTGCCATCGCTACTCGACTTAACCACGAGGTTCGTCCTTCCCCATGGACACTTTGCCCAAATCCAACTCTCCACTCTACATGCACCCTTGCCGTGTCGGCCAAGGCGCCTCTTCAGACACCCTCTACGCTGCCCGACCCAGATTCAACGCTGCCCGCCCGACCTCAACGCCTCTTGACGCCCGACCCGACCTCGACGCCGCCATCCGCAAGGCCGAGGACCACGACCTCGGCGCGCCTCCCTCCTCGTCCACGGGCACCCGAGGTGAGCACGCCTACTCCTCCTCTCCCTACCTCTGCCTAGGGTTTCTTTATATTTTAGTTGCATCAAATTAGTTAGGATTCATGTAAGAGTGGAAACAAATTGGATGCGGATGCGGCTCAAATGAGTTAGGGTTCATGTAAGGGTGGAAACGAATCAAATTTCTAAGATGAATCATAAAACGAGTAAAATTTGACCACTTATTTCACTTTATAGTTGGATAATTGGAATATCCGATACCACTTTCCACCCTATAGGTTCATCATATTAGATGGTAATTAGGCAGAGGTTCCTAGGTACTAATTAGTTAGTAAGAACTAGGTACTAATTAGGTACTAGAATATTTTTATTTATAGTAAGTTTATTTTTAGTAAGAACTAGTTGAATTAATAGAACTAGTTAGTAAGAACTTGTTGCTATTTTTTAGTTAAAGCATTTTTTCCCGCCTCGATGTGGACGATGCCTATCCCGCATCCTCGTCATCGAGTCGGCGGAAGACGACACCTGCTTGACCAGATGGGCCATGTCCGGGACTGGGCTCCGCCGGGGTGGTACTGGGAGGCGCTACCTACCGGGGTGCAGGTTGGTGAGGAGCCACTGTCGTTGACCCGAACCTTCTTTGGTGGCGGTCGCATGGGCGATGACGGTCCGTAGGGTCGAGGACTCAGCGGAGGTGGTGCGTCACCGTGTCGGTGAGGAGGACGCACGTCTGTCGCTACTTATTTGGCGTTGGAGCACAGGTTCTTCAATACCGGCAGTGTTCTCTAGGATCTCACTAGAGCTATGATCCCGTGATGGTTCCTTCTCTGTGGGTGTCCACCGCCCGCGCCGATACCCGTCGTGTGCTAGGGTTTTAGTTGTATTAGTGATGTTATATGTATGTCACTATTCGTGATGTATTAGTGATAATATTCACGATGTACAGACGCATGAGATGATTTACTTTTGCTTATTGAATGCATGCTAATTTGAGTCCTATAAGATATTTTGAAATGTATATCTTGTGTTGCTCAATATCCAAGTGGCCGGTCATGTTTGCAGGTTACACCTCCGAGTGGCCTATGTATTGCCGGAGTGTTGATTCATTTCCGTTCCGGCAAATTTCAGCGCCGATATGTCCTATTTTAGCAAAGGTCATGCCGGATTTTTCCGTGAATTTTGGCATGACTTGTGCCGAATATGTAGGAAATATCGAGTGCCGGATTTGTGTGTTGAGTATCCTGGTAGTTGTCTTCGATCGATTTTCAATTAATGTTTTAACTATGAACATAGGAAATGTCTGACGAAAAGGATTTGGTATTTGCAAATCTTTTAAGACGAAGCGCCGCCTCGTAAGACGGAATCTTCCTAGATGAGTCGGACGAGAACTTCAAGTGGATACTGATGAAGTCACAACGACAAGTCTTTTTTCGTAATTAAGCATGACATCTCGCTTCATTTGCTTCAACTTATATTTTTTTTACTATTCTACTAGCGTATCCCCGCCATGCAAGAGTTTTTGTATTGGATAAGATAGGTTTCGGTCATACTACGGAGGTAAAGAAAGTTTACTTGAAGGCCGAGCATGGTTATATTTTCCATGCAAAATTATACAATTCAGATGACTACACCTATTTTGGATGCAAAACATGGCGAGCACTATGCAAGACTTATGCATTTGAGCACGATATGGTTATCACCTTTGATATTCGTCCAGGAAGATGATATTGAAGGTAATACCGACATCCGGGTCGATGTGCGACGCCTCCAGTTATATACCATTATGTAAGTTTCTCAACCATATTTATGTCTTTGATATTGTTTATTCAAAAATAGTTGACAACTAATTTGTATTGTCACTTATTTCGTGCAAGCAAACATGTCCGGTAGCTTGGTAGATGTGACCTACTACTTTCCCGGATCTGAACTCAACTGCGAGGAGCTAAGTCATTATGTTTCATGGCTTGAGGATCTTGATAATGTCAAGACAAATTTTCTTCCTGCATTTAGAAATGTTAGTCTTTGAAAACGTCGACCAATAGTGTTCATAATGAACTACGGTCACATCTATTTAGGAAGGATGGTAAGATTTTTACTATTTTTCCTCGATTGCATCTTTTCCATACATTATTTTTGAAGCTAAACTTCATTGCTAAGTATGTTACCATACGATGTTCTTCAACAGGGACTCCTGATGAATGTTGTGCCTTATGGGATCGAGACTAAAGGTACCATGAGTATTATTAGCTTACGGCCAAGATATCCTACAGATTACTTTAGTGCATTCAAGATCGGCTGACGGGTGCTTAATAGTGCAAGACTGGACCAAATATGTGATGGGGGAGCGCAGAGAAGTACTAGGGGGCAGCAAACAGATGCTCTACCCACGATTAGGAGACAGGTTCATCTGCATGCTCCAACTTGATCAAGGAGGAGAGCTATTGTGACGCCCCTGATTCAATCGTACACTAATCATGCACGCAAATGTGTACGATCAAGATCAGGGACTCACGGGAAGATATCACAACACAACTCTAAAACATAAATAAGTCATACAAGCATCATAATACAAGCCGGGGCCTCGAGGGCTCGAATACAAGTGCTCGATCATAGACGAGTCAAGCCGAAGCAACAAAGATCTCGAGTACGGACATAAGTTAAACAAGTTTGCCTTAAGAAGGCTAGCACAAACCGATCTGAGATCGAAAGAGCGCATGCCTCCTGCAGGATCCTCCTAACTACTCACGGTCGTAGTCCTGGCGGCATTGCGTAGTAGTAGGCACCTCCGGTGTAGTAGTCGCCATCGACGGTGGCATCTGGCTCCAGGCTCCATCGTCTGCTTGCGACAACCGGTAAAGAAAGGGGAAAAGGGGAACAAGGCAACCGTGAGTACTCATCCAAAGTACTACATAAAGGAGCTACACTACATATGCATGGGTATATGTGTAAAGGGCCATATCGTGGACCGAACTGCAGAATGCCGAATAAGAGGGGATAGCTAATCACCGTCGAAGACTACGCTTCGGCGACCTCCGCCTTCTTGACATGTAGAAGAGAGTAGATCGATGTCCTCCAAGTAGCATCGCATAGCATAATCCTACCCGGCGATCCCCTCCTCGCCACTGTTAGAGAGCAATCACCGGTTGTATCCGCACTTGGAAGGGTGTGTTTTATTAAGTATCCGATTCTAGTTGTCATAAGGTCAAAGTACAACTCCAAGTCAGTCACATTCAAGATCACGGCTATTCGAATAGATTAACTTCCTGAGGCGCACCAATAACCCAACACGCTTGATCCCATTTGGCCGGACACACTTTTACGGGTCATGCCCGCCGCGGAAAGATCAACACGCCGCAGCCCCACCTAGGCATAACGGAGAGGTCGACCATGGTTCAAACCTAAGCGCCGTGGGTGCAGGCCCATCGCCTGAAAGCACACCTTGCGTTGCTAGGCGGCGGCGAACCTAGCCTAGTGGCGTTCGGTCCAATCACGTGGCCGCTAAATTCGCTAAGTCACGAAATGCTTGGCCGATACCACGACGCCGAAAGTGCCCATATCTTTCCCACGTGGTTGGTTAGTGCGTATAGGCGAGCAGGACTCGATCAAATACCAAGATCTCGTTAGCGTGTTAAGTATCCGCTAACGCCCGAACAGGGCTGTGCCCACCTCTCTCCTAGGCGGTCTCAACTCGCCTGTCGCCCGCCACAAAGATCCACTTATGGGTGCTCCACAAGTCGACCCGACTTTAGTCACCACATGTATCATGTATAAGTATATAGTATATACCCGTGATCACCTCCCTAGTGATCACGGCCCGATAGTATAGCACAATGAGACGGACAAGAATGTAGGGCCACAGATGGAAATACTAGCATCCTATACTAAGCAAGTAGGATTGCGGTAAAGGTATCAACAAGAGTAGCAAGGACAGGCTATGCATCGGGATAGGAATAACGAAAACAGAATATGCTATACTACTCTAATGCAAGCAAAGATAGAGGAGAGTAGGCGATATCCGGTGATCAGGGGGGGCTTGCCTGGTTGCTCCGCAAGAGAGAGGTCGCCAACACCGTAGTCGCATCGGGTACCAGTGGCGTCGGTCTCGGTGTCTAGCAGAAGAAGAGGGGGAAGAAACAATGAATACAATGCAAACAGATGCATAACGGTGCATGACAAAGCAATGTGTGATGCTAGGCGTGCGCGCCCTAACACGGTATGAGGTGATACCGGTGAAGGGGGGAAACACCGGGAAAGTATTCCCGGTGTTTCGCGTTTTCGGACAGATGAACCGGACGTCAGGTTCACTATGCTAGGGACGTGTGGCGGACTAACGGACTGCGTATTTGGATTCGTCTCGTCGTTCTGAGCAACTTTCATGTACAAAGTATTTTCATCCGACTTACAGATTATTTTATATTAATTTCTAAAGTTTTAATTCATTTTCTAAATTAGTTTAATTCAATTTAAGTAATAAAAAGCTGTGTGTACACACAATGAGTAAGCCTCCATGACCCTATGACCTGTGGGGGCCGGGGGACCTGACCAAGTCAACGGTTGACTGGTCAATGGTGTGAATAGTGCGTGTGAGACCCACATGTCATTGTCACAATTTAATTAAAAATAGGCTTAAACACCTAAGCTAGTTAATTAGGTCAAATTAAGTAAGGCTAATTAATTAAACTAATTATATTACTAATTATTTAATTCACTTTCTATTTCCTTTTATTTTCCATTTTCGTTTTTCTCTACTCTTATCCTTTTATCTGATTTACAGGGGTAGGGCCCCACCGTAGGTGGCTCAAAGCCACCTCCTCCCCAACGAACGCGCTGCAGGAAGGGCAAGGGTGCGTGGCCGAACTGGCTCCGCGAGGCCATGGTCGACGCTGCAAAGCGGGTAGCCGACCAAGAAGACCACCGCAGTGGCGGGCGATAGCGAAGCGTAGGGGCGGGAGAGGCAGCAGCATGCCGGGAGCCAGGGCAGTGGCGTGCACGCCGGAGGCAAGCGCCGGTGGTCGGGCACGAGGCCGACGGCCGCACGGGTCGCAAAGATGTGCGGGCGGGCCACCGGGGGGTGCGGCCGGCACGGGGCGACGGGCATGACCGGACGGAGCTCAAGGGCACACCCGGCCAAGCGGAGCGCAGAGGCGGCGCAGGCGAAAGCACGGGCGGTGCGGGTTGGGCGAAAGGAGAGGGGGAACGGCGGAGAGCTCACCCCGATGCGGTGGGTACGGGAGATGAGGTTGATTTGAGTCCGCTGAGGGGAGGTCGAGGACGCGGTTCCGGGCGAACGTGACGGGCAGGCGTGTCCTGGGCGTTGGGGACGGCGGCATGGCGACAAGCTGGCCCTGGGCGGGGTCACACAGGGCGAGGTGGCGGCAGTGAGCGCCGGCGAAGACTCCGGGTGAGGGCGGGGGCGACTGCGTATGGGCGGGCGTCTGCCGATCCAGATCAAGGCTGAGGAGGGAGAAGGGATCGTGGGGGCGATCGGGTAGTGGGGACGAGTGAGGAGGGAACTGCTAGGGTTCCGGCCACCCGAGGGTTAAGGAGGCGATGGGGGCGGTGGGCCTGTGGGCTGGTGGGTTGGATGCCCAGTTGGGCCAAACGGCCAAAGGGGAGGGGGGAAGGCCCGGGGTTTTCTTTCTTTCCTTTTTCTTTGTTTTCTTTTTGTTTATCCTTTTCGATTTATTATAGTTTCTATTTATTTTAGATTAGTAAAATATGACTATAGCCCCTAAAATAACGTTTCAGCACAATCCACTACTGTAAAAAGTTTTGGCCCGATATAAAATAGTTTAGTATATTATAAAATACCAAAGGCGTTTAATTAGTGGTTTTTGCTACTGTTTAAATCATTTTAGAGTATTTAAACATTTTATCAAAGTGGGGTTTCTCCAACATAGTTACCTATGCATTAGTTGGATCACTCCGAACATTTTAGTTTTAATATTTGAAAACTTTTATTGTTTGATTGATTTTGAATTTGAATTCGAATCGGTTTCGAACTAACACGAGGTTAGCAACAACAACCGAGGTGACGTGGCATCGTTAACGCGTGATTACTATAGCCTAATTATCCGGACGTCACAGCTATACATGTTTTATGTTATTTTACCTAAGAGAGAGCAGCAGGAGTGATTAGCTAGCTAGAAATGAGTTTGAGGATGATGATGTGCTACACTATTACTATGATGATAAAATAGCTAGTGTTGGTGGTAATGACTATGATGATGATTATTAGCTAGTGTTAGTGGTGATTAAATAAATATCGTTGGTGGTAATGACTATGATGATGATTAAATAGCTTGTCTTTGGCGGATTAGATTCAAGTGGAGGCAACATGTGGTGCACATCGAAAGTACTACTAGTCCAAACTAGGTCAAGTTTGGATTAGTAGTATACTTTGACATGCACCACATATTGCCTCCACTTGAACCTAATCCACCTTCATTTGACACCTGTTGTTATGGACATAATGATGTAAACCTCATAACCTGCTATTGTACCAATATTTCTACGATGGAGCATAAATACACTAAAAATAAAAATAATAAAAAGAATACTAGTAGCGATGGAGAGAAAACACGCCAAGAGTTACATTAGCGATGGCGTAGAGTCAACAAACGCCGGCCTATTTGTCCTAGCGATGGCGCGTGCGAACGCGTTCGCTAAGCAATAGCTGTAGCGCCTTATTAGTAGCGCGCCTACCCGCGCTACTAATGAGCACAAAACCAGCGCTACTGCTAGGGTTTTCCCTAGTAGTGAAAGGAGGTGAAGGAGAGTACCTCGTCCGTCCAAGTGGAAGCTTCTACCTCACGACAAGGTGAACCAAGAGTTGATACAGAAGCATCCACAAGTAGGACACACCAAGATGAAGAGAACGAGGAAATACACCAAGATGAACCTCAGCAACCTCCATCTCCACCACGACAAGAGAACGACAACGTCAACAATGAAGAAGGCCAAGAAGAAGGACAATATGAAGAAGATTTTCCACCCCGACCCAAGCAAAAGCTCCCATGAGTTCGAGCAAGAGTCTCAAGAGATCATCCCGTCGAACAAATCTTCAATGATATTCAAACCGGGAGAATCACTCGCTCTAAAACTCGTTGCGCTAATTTTTGTGAACACTATTCATTCATTTCTAGCATTGAACCTACGAAGGTTGAAGAAGCATTGGAAGATCCGGATTGGATAAACGACATGCATGAAGAGCTACACAACTTTGAGAGAAACCAAGTGTGGACATTGGTCGAGAAGCCCAACAACAACCATAACATCATCGGTACCGAATGGGTGTTTCGCAACAAGCAAGATGAATATGGACAAGTAGTTCGCAACAAAGCACGTCTCGTTGCCCAAGGCTACACTCAAGTTGAAGGTATGGACTGCGGTGAGACATATGCCCCCGTTGCTAGACTCGAGTCCATCTGCATCTTACTTGCCTATGCTAATCACCATGATATCACTTTATACCAAATGGACATTAAAAGTGTTTTTCTAAATGGTGAAATTGAGGAGGAAGTTTATGTTAAACAACTTCCCGGCTTTGTCAATCCTAAGAAACCCGATCATGTTTACAAACTTCACAAAGCTCTTTATGGTATTAAACAAGCTCCTAGAGCATGGTATAAATGCTTGACCAAGTTCCTTATTGAAAAAGGCTTTGAAATTGGTAAAATAGATTCTACTCTTTTCACTAAAAGGGTTAATGGTGAATTATTTGTATGCCAAATTTATGTTGATGATATCATATTTGGTTTGACTAACCCTCATTTTAGTGAAAAGTTTGGAAAGCTAATGTCAAAGAAGTTTGAGATGTCTATGATGAGTGAACTCAAGTTCTTTCTTGGTTTGCAAATCAAGCAAACTAAGGAAGGCACCTTTGTTTCTCAAACAAAATACACCAAGGACTTATTCAAGAAGTTCAACATGCAAGAAAGCAAAGGTATGAAAACTCCCATGCCTACTAGTGGAGATCTTGACTTGACTAAGGATGGTAAACCAGTTGATCAAAAGGTTTAACGCTCTATGATTTGAACAATGTTATAACTATTTGCCTCTCGTCACAATATTATTCTAAGCGTGTGCATGTGTGCATGATATCAAGCAGCCCCCAAAGAATGTCATCTTAAGGCTGTGAAAACGATAGTGAGATACTTAATACATACACCAACTTTTGGCATTTGGTATCCTAAGAGGTCCTATTTTTATCTTGTTGGCTATTCCGACTCGGACTATGCCGGAGACAAGGTTGATAGAAAGTCCACTTCGGGT
Source organism: Aegilops bicornis (assembly GCA_021605145.1). Taxonomy (NCBI): domain Eukaryota; kingdom Viridiplantae; phylum Streptophyta; class Magnoliopsida; order Poales; family Poaceae; genus Aegilops; species Aegilops bicornis. The sequence goes on from CM038671.1 coordinate 744,031,543, forward strand.
ACTTGTCAATTTCTTGGTAGATCTCTTGTGTCTTGGTCTTCTGAAAGCACAAGTGCTCCCTAGGTGGTTTTGGTAATTAATGTCAACATATCTCTTGGTGAACTAACACTTTTACCTAGTATGTTTCAGATAAGTTCAACAAATGAAGTGGCATGGACTAGAGGATGTGGAACCCCTTCAAGATGCTAAGGACAAAGGATTGGCTCAAGCTCCAAGAACAAGACTCTGCATTTTCTATTTTGGTGATCGAAGATCACATTGAGTCTATAGGAAAAGCCAATACTATCAAGGAGGGATGAGGTGTTGCTTAATGAGGTTCTTGCTCAAAATGCTTAGTGATATGCTCCAAAGCCCTCAACTACCTTCTCACATCCACATACGACCTAAAACAAAAGTCTAACTCGGCCCCACCGATTCTTTCTATCCGGCGCCACCGAGTTCAGATGTCATAGCCATTGCCACAAACCCTAGGCAAATCGGTATCACCGATAGGGATCTCGGTCTCATCGAGATGGGATTGTAATCTCTCTATATGTATCTATTACCAAAATTGGTCTCACCAAGTTTGCGTAATCGGTCCTACCGAGATTGCAATGTAAACTCTCTGTCTCCTTTTAAAAACATTTTGGTCTCACCGAGATGACCGAATCGTTCCCACGAAGGTTTACACGACCAACTCTCTGGTTAGCTTATTACCAAAATTGGTCTCACCGAGTTTGTATGTCGGTCTCATCGAGATTACGTTATGCCCTAACCCTAACCATATCGGTCCTACCGAGTTGCATGTCGGTCCCACCGAAAATCCTAACGGTCACTAGATTTGCTGAATCGGTCCGATCGAGTTTATCAATTCGGTCCCACAGAGATTGGCAAGTTCTGTGTAACGGTTAGATTTGATGTGGAGGCTATATATACCCCTCCACTTCCTCTTCATTCGTGGAGAGAGCCATCAGAAAGAACATACACTTCCAACTTACATTTTCTGAGGGAGAACCACCTACACTTGTGTTGAGGCCAAGATATTCCATTCCTACCATATGAATCTTGATCTCTAGCCTTCCCAAAGTGGCTTTCCACTCAAATCTTCTTTCCACCAAATCCAAATCCTGTGAGAGAGAGAGTTGAGTGTTGGGGAGACTATCATTTGAAGCACAAGAGCAAGGAGTTCCTCATCAACACACCATCTGTTACTTCTTGGAGAGTGGTGTCTCCTAGATTGGCTAGGTGTCACTTGGGAGCCTCCTACAAGATTGTGGAGTTGAACCAAGGAGTTTGTAAGGGCAAGGAGATTGCCTACATCATGAAGATCTACCGCTAGTGAGGCAAGTCCTTCATGGGTGACGGCCATGGTGGGATAGACAAGGTTGCTTCTTCGTGGCCCCTTCGTGGGTGGAGCCCTCCGTGGACTCGCGCAGCCGTTACCCTTCGTGGGTTGAAGTCTCCATCAACATGGATGTACGATAGCACCACCTATCGGAACCACGACAAAAACATCCGTGTCTCCAATTGCGTTTGCACACTCCAATCCCATCCCTTTACATTCTTGCAAGTTGCATGCTTTTACTTTCCGCTGCTCATATACTCTTTGCATGCTTGCTTGATATGTATTGTGATTGTTAAATTTGTGCCAAAACTCCACTTCAACTTAAAGAAATTAAAAAGTCCAACTTTTGGCCCTTAGTGTCTAATCACCCCCCCCCCCCTCTAGACACCTCTTCTCGATCCTTTCATCTTCCAAGAAACAAAACTCGGTAACCTTATCCACCGAAAGCGGAATACATTACATTGGTTCATGTTGTGCTCAATTACTTTGGATGACCCAAACTCTTAAAGATTATGGGTTATCTGTGAAACATGTTCCTTTGCTTTGTGACAATGAAAGTGCCATTAAAATTGCTCATAATACCGTGCCACATTCCCGGGCTAAGCATACTGAAGTTTGTCATCATTTCATTCGCGATCATGTTGCTAAAGGGGATATTGATCTTAAGCATGTTCGTACCGATAAGCAATTGGCGGATATATTCACCAAACCGCTTGATGAGAAAGTCTTTTGCCGGTTGACAGGAGAATTGAACATCATTGATGCTTCAAACTTGGAGTAGGAACTTCATTTGGATACATGCAAGGCATGAATCTATGACTAATCCTTGATATTTCTCTTATGACGATATTCGTATGTCTTGGATATACTTGCACCCTTGCATGCTATGTAACCCTTGTAGGTACTTGGATGAATCTAAATCTATGAGATTGCAACTCACTCACATGTTGAGCAATCTCTACATCACCAAGTCGCTACAATACTGTCTGGTGGTTGATGACAAGGAAGCACAAAACCCTTCAACATATCCTTTGACAAATTCTATATATCAAAATTAATTTGGTATCAAGTTTCACGACTGTCATTTTGGATACACAAGTGCTATTCCTTGCAAGACTAACCCATGTAGGTAGATGAACTCAAATTATAAGTGGTGCTCCCAACTCATGATGAGCTACATCAACCTTGAGCATCCCACACAAGTTCAACTACATGATCAAGATCAACACCACCACCCAAGGTATGTCATTCCATCTTAGAGAAGCTTTACTCAAAGTCATCGATAAAGCAACTCAACAAGATGTGAATACATCAAGTTGTAAGCGAAAAATGGTAACCCCATTTTCAGCTTAAACGATGAGTATGACTTATGATCAAGTGTTCTCACTTGACTCCTTAGTCAATATACTCTAACATAGGTGACTTTGTCACCGCCCATTTCTAGATGAAGTTATCTTGTGTTTCTCTGAGTTCTTGCATTTGTTCTTTGCATTTGTCCATTGCATAATTTTCCCCCTCTTTTATCAAAAAAAACTTCATCTAGATTTTCTTTTCTCTGTTTTTTTCTGCATTCCCTGCATCCAATTCCTTGCAAATTCTTCAGTTAATTCATTCCAAATCTTTATTAGATCTTATTTGCCTAGTGAGCTGAGGTGCCAAGTGTTCTCTCTATGTTGAACTCGGTCACACCGGTCTGCCATTTTCGGTCAAACCGACACCTTTCGGTGCTACCGAAGTAAACAACTCGGTGTCACCGATTTCTATGCAGAAAAGACTATTTTCCAGTTGTTCCTGCATTTTTTTTGTTCCAGCTCCACTCGATGATCCCTGTCCTCTACCAGCATCACATTTTATATGCTGCTTTGCTCTGTGACTCAAGGACTAAACCTATTTTGACTCACACTCAATAAGAACCCTTCTTGGAAATTGATGTCAAAGGGGAAGAGAGAGATCACATCAAAGCTTAATTCTTCAAAAAGGGGAAGAGAGAAAACTTCAAAGAGGAAGGAAGAGAGAAATCACATAAAAGACCCAGATGCTTGGTATTCAAAGAGGAGAGAATTCACATGTCTTTAGAGGGGGGAAAAGACATGTTCATGTTTGCTTATTTGGTTTGCTCTAATTTTCTTTGCTCTGACTTTCTGTTCCCTATCTTCTCCCAGTATCCGATACAAGATTCAGGGGGAGCAAGACATCTAAGGGAAGAAAATCTTTGAATTCATTGCATATCTTTATCTTTAGGGGACATGTCTGTATCTAATAGAGTATCCAGTGCTCAGACTCTACATGTCATCCCAATCTTGGTACTCTTGTGGTTCCTTTTGTTTGCTCTAGCTAGTAGATGTATCTGTGTTATCTAACCTTGTTTACTCAGGTTCATCCCTTTCTAAGCCAACTCAAGACCGCAAGGTAAGTATATGCATCACACTTATGTGCATGAAGATTTCTTGCTGATGTACATACTGTTTGCAAGAAGGACTCATGAGCATGAAGGTACATTGCCTACATTCACATCTTTTTCTCTGATGCATATAGCCAAGATACATGTAACACATTGCTTACTTTGTCATGCCTATGCATTCGCATGCTCTTATATTCCATATTTGCATGATTGCATACATATAGGGGGAGCCTATGCATGTTACATGTCTTTCCAAAGATTTACTTGTTATTCTCTATATCTTTATCTAAAGCTTTGATGTATGTTGTCATCAATTACCAAAAAGGGGGAGATTTAAAGCACAAGTTGTCCCTGGATGATTTTGGTAATTAATGTCAACATATCCCTTGTTGGAATAATGTTTTCATCTAGTATGCTTCAGATAAGTTCAACAATGGAGTGGCATGGACTAGAGGATGTAGAACCCCTTCAAGATGATAAGGTCAAAGGATTGGCTCAAGCTCAATGCTCAGGACTCTACATTTTTCATTTTTGTGATCCAACATCACATTGAGTCCATAGGAAAGCCAATACTATTAAGAGGGGATGAGGTGCTTAATGGCTTGCTTGCTCAAGGTGCTTAGTGATATGCTCCAAAGCCCTCAACTAATTTCTCATATCCACATATGTCCCAAACGAAAAGTCAAACTCGGCCCCATCGAAATTTCCTATTCGGCGCCACCGAGTTCTCTTGACATAGCCACTGCCACAAACCCTAGTCACTTCGGTCTCACCGACAGGGATCTCGGTCTCACCGAGATGGGATTGCAAACTCTCTGTTTCCCTTCGTAATGTTTCGGTCCAACGAGATGAGTGATCGGTCCCACCGAGTTCGCAATGCAAACTCTCTGTTTCCTTTTGGTAGCAACTTGGTCCCACCGAGACGAGCGAATCGGTCCCACCGAGTTTGCCCGACCAACTCTCTGTTTGCATATTACCAAAATCGGTCCCACCGAGTTTGTGTAATCGGTCTCACTGAGATTACGTTATGCCTTAACCCTAGTGAAATCGGTCCCACCGAGTTGACATACCTGTCCCACCAAAATGCCTAACGGTCACATTATGAACCAAATCGGTCCACCAAGTTTTCTGATTCGGTCCCACGAGTTTGGTGATTTGTGTGTGACCGTTAGATTTAATGTGGAGGCTATATATACCCCTCCACCCACTCTTCATTCGTGGAGAGAGCCATCAGAACATGCCAATACTTCCAACATATATTTTCTGAGAGAGAGAACCACCTACACTTGTGTTGAGACCAAGATATTCCATTCCAACCACATAAATCTTGATCTCTAGCCTTCCCCAAGTTGCTTTCCACTAAAACCATCTTTCTACCAAATCCAATCCTATGAGAGAGAGTTGAGTCTTGGGAGACTATCATTTGAAGCACAAGAGCAAGGAGTTCATCATCAACACACCATCTATTACCTCTTGGAGAGTGGTGTCTCCTAGATTGGTTAGGTGTCACTTGGGAGCCTCCGTCAAGATTGTGGAGTTGAACCAAGGTGTTTGTACGGGCAAGGAGATCGCCTACTTCGTGAAGATCTACCCTAGTGAGGCAAGTCCTTCGTGGGCGATGGCCATGGTGGGATAGACAAGGTTGCTTCTTCATGGACCCTTCGTGGGTGGAGCCCTCCGTGGACTCGCGCAACCATTACCCTTCGTGGGTTGAAGTCTCCATCAACGTGGATGTACGATAGCACCACCTATCGGAACCACGGATAAAAAATAACCGTGTCTCCACTTGCGTTTGCACACTCCAATCTCATCCCTTTACATTCTTGCAACTTTCATCATTTACTTTCCGCTGCTCATATACTCTTGCCATGCTTGCTTGATATGTATTGTGAATGTTTGAACTTGTGCTAAAACTCCACTTCAACTTAAAGAATTTAAAAACTGCAACTTTTCTTGCTAAGAGTCTATTCACCCCCCTCTAGACACCTCTTCTCGATCCTTTCAATTGGTATCAGAGCATTGGTCTGCATTGCTTTGGTTTAAACACCATTGGAGGAACATGGATGAGTCTATGTTGGGGAGTCTTAGACATAGAGTGCCTATACTTGATGGAGAGTACTTTTATCAGTGAAAAAATGAGATGCTTGAAATTTTCAATGAATATCACCTGAACAAGTACATTACTAGTCCTTGCATTTCACCTAGTGATCCCTTGCATCCTTCTCCCGATGAGGATCTTGACATGGTTCACTATCTTAGAACTATCAATCTTATCATTAAATGATTGCCTAAAAATTTGATTGCTAGCTTAACTACTCTAGATTGTGCTTACACCATATGGAGATTTCTAGAGGAACGATTCCCAAATTATTCCTTGAAAAATGTAGACGAGATTCTCCATATTGCCTTGAATAGGATGACTACTAGTGATCCTAATTTTGATGATTGTCTATTTGAGCTTCGTGATCTCATGCGTGCCAAAGGAGATGTTGGAAATATTAGCAATATCATTTCCGAAGTCATTAGAATTCATAGAGATGAACATTGTTACGGTCATACTTCTAATGAATCACTCTCTCTAGGAATTGATCCATCACATGATGATGATGAACATGGATACTATGATGAGGATGATGACAGTGACTATGATCTTGATGATGCAATGAGACACTTTGGTCTTATGGCTAATCTTCGCGGCTACATGGTTGGAGGAAAGGAATGGGTCCTTGATAGTGGATGTACTGATCATATGACCGGAGACAAAGATATGTTTCGTGAGCTTCAAAAATGACGGCCCTCGAAAGTATGTCACTTTGGTGATAACTCAACGGGTAAGGTGGTTGGCCTTGGTAAGGTGGCCATCTCACATGATAGCTCCATACAAAATGTTATGCTCGTTGAATCGCTTGGCTACAATTTACTTTCCATATCTAGACTTTAGCGACTTTGGTTTCAACGTCCTATTCTTTGATGTAGATTGCCAAGTGTTTCGTAGAGATAATCATAAAATGGTCTTTACCGGTATCCGTAGAGGTGATCTTTACATTGTTGATTTCACTAAAAAGGCTCAACCTAGAACTTGCTTTATTGCTAAATCTTCGAAAGGATGGTTGTGGCATAGAAGGTTAGGTCATGTGGGCATGCGAAAACTTGATAAGCTTATTAACGGTGATCATATCCTTGGAGTGAAAGATGTTATATTTGACAAGGATATACTTTGTAGTGCTTGTCAAGCAGGAAAACAGGTTGGAGGAAGCAACCCCGTGAAGAACATTATGACCACGAGGAGACCGCTCGAGCTACTTCATATGGATCTCTTTGGTCCCAATGCCTACAAGAGTCTCGGTGGTAACTCATTTGGTCTAGTTATAGTTGATGATTTTTCAAGACTTACGTGGGTGTTCTTTCTTGATGATAAATCTCAGGTCCAAAAGATCTTCAAGAGCTTCGCTAGGAAGGCCCAAAATCAATTTGAAGTGAAGATCAAGAAGGTTCGTAGACAATGGAACAGAGTTCAAGAACGCAAATGTGGACACCTTTGTTGACGAAGAAGGGATTTCACACGAGTTCTCGGCTACGTACACGCCTCAACAAACTGGAGTTGTTGAGAGGAAGAATCGAACTCTCATTGAGATGGCAAGAACGATGTTTGATGAGTACAAGACTCCAAAACACTTTTGGGCGGAAGCGGTTGAGACAGCTTGTCATGCAACAAATCGCTTGTATCTTCACAAGCTACTCGGCAAGACGGCATATGAGCTCCTCACCGTAACAAACCCCAAGTTGGATACTTTCGGTATTTGGCTCAAAGTGTTACATTCTTGATAAGCATCGTCGCTTTAAATTTGCTCCTAAATCTCATCAGGGTTTCCTACTTGGTTATGGCTCGAACTCTCACACTTACTGTGTCTACAACAATTTCTCCCGAAAGGTTAAAGAGACGGTAGATGTGAAGTTTCATGAATCTAACGGCTCGCAAGTAGAGCAATTGACAATATATGTAGGAGATAAAGATCCTTCGGAAGCAATCCAAGACTTGTCTATTGGAAAGATTCGACCAAAGGAGGTGAAGGAGAGTACCTCGTCCGTCCAAGTGGAATCTTCTACCTCACGACAAGGTGAACAAAAAGTTGATACGGAAGCATCCACAAGTGGGACACACCAAGATGAAGAGAACGAGGAAATACACCAAGATGAACCTCAGCAACCTCCATCTCCACCACGACAAGAGAACGACAACATCAACAATGAAGAAGGCCAAGAAGAAGGACAAGATGAAGAAGATGTTCCACCCCGACCCAAGCAAAAGCTCCCACGAGTTCGAGCAAGAGACTCAAGAGATCATCCCGTCGAACAAATCTTCAATGATATTCAAACCGGGAGAATCACTCGCTCTAAAACTCGTTTCGCTAATTTTTGTGAACACTATTCATTCATTTCTAGCATTGAACCTATGAAGGTTGAAGAAGCATTGGAAGATCCGGATTGGATAAACGCCATGCATGAAGAGCTACACAACTTCGAGAGAAACCAAGTGTGGACATTGGTCGAGAAGCCCAACAACAACCATAATATCATCGGTTCCAAATGGGTGTTTCGCAACAAGCAAGATGAAGATGGACAAGTAGTTCACAACAAAGCACATCTCGTCGCCCAAGGCTACACTCAAGTTGAAGGTATGGACTACAGTGAGACATATGCCCCCGTTGCTAGACTCGAGTCCATCTGCATCTTACTTGTCTATGCTAATCACCATGAATCACTTTATACCAAATGGACATTAAAAGTGCTTTTCTAAATGGTGAAATTGAGGAGGAAGTTTATGTTAAACAACCTCCCGGGTTTGTCAATCCTAAGAAACCCGATCATGTTTACAAACTTCACAAAGCTCTTTATGGTCTTAAACAAGCTCCTAGAGCATGGTATAAATGCTTGACCAAGTTCCTTATTGAAAAAGGCTTTGAAATTGGTAAAATAGATTCTACTCTTTTCACTAAAAGGGTTAATGGTGAATTATTTGTATGCCAAATTTATGTTGATGATATCATATTTGGTTCGACTAACCCTCATTTTAGTGAAAAGTTTGGAAAGCTAATGTCAAAGAAGTTTGAGATGTCTATGATGAGTGAACTCAAGTTCTTTCTTGGTTTGCAAATCAAGCAAACTAAGGAAGGCACCTTTGTTTCTCAAACAAAATACACCAAGGACTTATTCAAGAAGTTCAACATGCAAGAAAGCAAAGGTATGTAAACTCCCATGCCTACTAGTGGACATCTTGACTTGACTAAGGATGGTAAACCAGTTGATCAAAGGTTTAACGCTCTATGATTGTATCATTGTTATATCTATGTGCCTCTTGTCCCGATATTATGCTAAGCGTGTGCATGTGTGTACGATATCAAGCGGCCCCAAAGAATGTCATCTTAAGGCTGTGAAAAGGATAGTGAGATACTTAATACATACACCAAATTTTGGCATTTGGTATCCTAAGAGGTCCTCTTTCGATCTTGTTGGCTATTCACCGGACTATGCCGAGACAAGGTTGATAGAAAGTCCACTTGGTACTTGTCAATTTCTTGGTAGATCTCTTGTGTATTGGTCTTCCAAGAAACAAAACTTCGGTATCCTTATCCACCGTTGAGCGGAATACATTGCTGGTTCATGTTGTGCTCAATTACTTTGGATGACCCAAACTCTTAAATATTATGGGATATCTGTGAAACATGTTCCTTTGCTTTGTGACAATGAAAGTGCCATTAAAATTGCTCATAATCCCGTGCAACATTCCCGGACTAATCATACTGAAGTTCGTCATCATTTCATTCGAGATCATGTTGCTAAAGGGGATATTGATCTTAAGCATGTTCGTACTGATAAGCAATTGGCGGATATATTCACCAAACCGCTTGATGAGAAAGTCTTTTGCCGGTTGACAGGAGAATTGAACATCATTGATGCTTCAAACTTGGAGTAGGAACTTCATTTGGATACATGCAAGGCATGAATCTATGACTAATCCTTGATATTTCTCTTATGACGATATTCGTATGTCTTGGATATACTTGCACCCTTGCATGCTATGTAACCCTTGTAGGTACTTGGATGAATCTAAATCTATGAGATTGCAACTCACTCACATGTTGAGCAATCTCTACATCACCAAGTCGCTACAATACGGTGGTTGATGACAAGGAAGCACAAAACCCTTCAACATATCCTTTGACAAATTCTATATATCGAAATTAATTTGGTATCAAGTTTCACGACTGTCATTTTGGATACACAAGTGCTATTCCTTGCAAGACTAACCCATGTAGGTAGATGAACTCAAATTATAAGTGGTGCTCCCAACTCATGATGAGCTACATCAACCTTGAGCATCCCACACAAGTTCAACTACATGATCAAGATCAACACCACCACCCAAGGTATGTCATTCCATCTTAGAGAAGCTTTACTCCAAGTCATCGATCAAAGCAACTCAACAAGATGTGAATACATCAAGTTGCTTAAACGAAAAATGGTAACCCCATTTTCAGCTTAAACGATGAGTATGACATATGATCAAGTGTTCTCACTTGACTCCTTAGTCAATATACTCTAACATAGGTGAATTTGTCACCGCCCATTTCTAGATGAAGTTCTCTTGTGATTCTTTGAGTTCTTGCACTTGTTCTTTGCATTTGTCCATTGCATAATTTCCCCCTCTTTTATCAGAAAAAAACTTCATCTAGATTTTCTTTTCTCTGTTTTGTTCTGCATTCCCTGCATCCAATTCCTTGCAAATTCTTCAGTTAATTCATTGCAAATCTTTGTGAGATCTTATTTGCCTAGTGAGCTGAGGTGCCAAGTGTTCTCTCTATGTTGAACTCGGTCACACCGGTCTGCACCGACACCTTTCGGTGCTACCGAAGTAAACAACTCGGTGTCACCGATTTCTATGCAGAAAAGACCATTTGCCACTTGTTCCTGCATTTTTTTGTTCCAGCTCCACTCGATGATCCCTGTCCTCTACCAGCATCACATTTTTTATATGCTGCTTTGCTCTGTGACTCAAGGACCAATCCTATTTTGACTCACACTCAAGAAGAATCCTTCTTGGAAATTGATGTCAAAGGGGGAGAGAGAGATCACATCAAAGCTTAATTCTTCAAAAAGGGGAAGAGAGAATACTTCAAATAGGAAGGAAGAGAGAAATCACATAAAAGCCCGAGATGCTTGGTATTCAAAGAGGATAGAAGTCACATGTCTTTAGAGGGGAAAAGACATGTTCATGTTTGCTTATTTGGTTTGCTATAATTTTCTTTGCTCTGACTTTCTATTCCCTATCTTCTCCCAGTATCCCATACAAGATTCAGGGGGAGCAAGACATCTAAGGGAAGAAAACCTTCGAATTCATTGCATATCTTTATCTTTTGGGGACATGTCTATATCTAATAGAGTATCCAGTGATCACACTCTACATGTCATCCCAATCTTGGTACTCTTGTGGTTCCTTTTGTTTGCTCTGGCTAGTAGATGTATCTGTGTTATCTAACCTTGTTTACTCAGGTTCATCCCTTTCTAAGCCAACTCAAGACCACAAGGTAAGTATATGCATCACACTCATGTGCATGAATATATCTTGCTGATGTACATACTGTTTGCAAGAAGGACTCATGAGCATGAAGGTACATTTCCTATATTCACATCTTTTGCTCTGATGCATATAGCCAAGATACATGTAACACATTGCTTACTTTGTCACGCTTATGCATTCACATGCTCTTATATTCCATATTTGCATGATTGCATACATATAGGGGGAGCGTATGCATGTTACATGTCTTTCCAAAGATTTACTTGTTATTCTCTATATCTTTATCTAAAGTTTTGATGTATGTTGTCAACAATTACCAAAAAGGGGGAGATTGAAAGCACAAGTGCTCCCTGGGTGATTTTGGTAATTAATGTCAACATATCCCTTGTTGGACTAATGTTTTCATCTAGTATGCTTCAGATAAGTTCAACAATGGAGTGGCATGGACTAGAGAATGTGGAACCCCTTCAAGATGATAAGGACAAAGGATTGGCTCAAGCTCAAAGCTCAGAACTCTACATTTTTCATTTTTGTGATCCAAGATCACATTGAGTCCATAGGAAAGCCAATACTATTAAGAGGGGATGAGGTGTTGCTTAATGGCTTGCTTGCTCAAAGTGCTTAGTGATATGCTCCAAAGCCCTCAACTACTTTCTCATATACACATATGTCCCAAACCAAAAGTCAAACTCGGTGTTGGAAATATGCCCTAGAGGCAATAATAAATTAGTTATTATTATATTTCCTTGTTCATGATAATCGTTTATTATCCATGCTATAATTGTATTGATAGGAAACTCAGATACATGTGTGGGTACATAGACAACACCATGTCCCTAGTAAGCCTCTAGTTGACTAGCTCGTTAATCAATAGATGGTTATGGTTTCCTGACCATGGACATTGGATGTCATTAATAACGGGATCACATCATTAGGAGAATGATGTGATGGACAAGACCCAATCCTAAGCCTAGCACAGATCGTGTAGTTCGTATGCTAAAGCTTTTCTAAATGTCAAGTATCATTTCCTTAGACCATGAGATTGTGCAACTCCCGGATACCGTAGGAATGCTTTGGTTGTACCAAACGTCACAACGTAACTGGGTGGCTATAAAGGTGCATTACAGGTATCTCCGAAAGTGTCATTCGGGTTGGCACGAATCGAGACTGGGATTTGTCACTCCGTGTGACGGAGAGGTATCTCTGGGCCCACTCGGTAGGACATCATCATAATGTGCACAATGTGATCAAGGAGTTGATCACGGGATGATGTGTTACGGAACGAGTAAAGAGACTTGCCGGTAACGAGATTGAACAAGGTATCGGATACCGACGATCGAATCTCGGGCAAGTACAATACCGCTAGACAAAGGGAATTGCATACGGGATCGATTGAGTCCTTGACATCGTGGTTCATCCGATGAGATCATCGTGGAACATGTGGGAGCCAACATGGGTATCCGGATCCGCTGTTGGTTATTGACCGGAGAACATCTCGGTCATGTTCGCATGGTTCCCGAACCCGTAGGGTCTACACACTTAAGGTTCGATGACGCTAGGGTTATAAAGGAAGTTTGTATGTGGTTACCGAATGTTGTTGAGTCCGGATGAGATCCCGGATGTCACGAGGAGTTCGGAATGGTCCGGAGGTAAAGATTTATATATAGGAAGTCTTATTTTGGTCGTAGGAAAAGTTTTGTGCATTATCGGTATTGTAAAGGGAGTGCGAAAGGGGTCCGGGGGTCCACCGGGGTCCACCTGCCCTGGGGCCACATGGGCTGTAGAAGTGCGCCTTGGCCCATATGGGCCAAGGGCACCAGCCCCAAGAGGCCCATGCGCCAAGGAGACTTGGGAAGGAAGAGTCCAAAGGGGGAAGGCACCTCAGGGTTCCTTGGGGAGGATGGACTCCTCCCCTCTTGGCCGCACCCCTTCCTTGGAGGAAGGGCAGGCTGCGCCCTCCCCTCTCTTGCACCTATATATAGTGTAGGGAGGGAGGGAAGCCACACCCAGTCCCTGGCACCTCCCTCCCTCCCGTGACACCTCCTCCTCTCCCGCAGTGCTTGGCGAAGCCTGCAGGATTGCCACGCTCCTCCACCACCACCACGCCTGTTGTCTGCTGCTGGATGGAGTCTTCCTCAACCTCTCCTCTCTCTCCTTCTGGATCAAGGCATGGGAGACGTCACCGGCTGAACGTGTGTTGAGCAGCGGAGGTGCCGTCTGCTCGGCACTAGGATCATCGGTGATTTGAATCACGACGAGTACGACTCCATCAACCCTGCTCACTTGAACGCTTCCGCTTAGCGATCTACAAGGTTATGTAGATGCACTCTCCTTCCCTCGTTGCTGGTTTCTCCATAGATAGATCTTGGTGACACGTAGGAAAATTTTGAATTTCTGCCACGTTCCCCAACAGTGGCATCATGAGCTAGGTCTATTGCGTAGATTCTTTGCACGAGTAGAACACAACGTAGTTGTGGGCGTTGATTTTGTTCAATATGCTTGCCGTTACTAGTCCAATCTTGTTTCGACGGGTATTGTGGGATGAAGCGGCCGGACCGACCTTACACGTGCATTTTACGTGAGACAGGTTCCACCGATCGACATGCACTTGGTGCATAAGGTGGCTAGCAGGTGCCGCCTCTCCACTTTAGTCGATCGGATGCGATGAAAAGGGTCCTTATGAAGGGTAAATAGCAATTGACATATCACGTTGTGGTTTTGCGTAGGTAAGAAGCGTTCTTGCTAGAAACCCATAGCAGCCATCAGAAACATGCAAACAACAATTAGAGGACGTCTAACTTGTTTTTGCGAGGGTATGCTATGTGATGTGATATGGCCAAGAAGAATGTGATGAATGATATGTGATGTATGAGATTGATCATGTTCTTGTAATAGGAATCACGACTTGCATGTCGATGAGTATGACAACCGGCAGGAGCCATAGGAGTTGTCTTTATTTATTGTATGACCTGCGTGTCATTATACAACGCCATGTAATTACTTTACTTTATTGCTAACCGGTAGCCATATTAGTAGAAGTAATAGTTGGCGAGACAACTTCATGAAGACACGATGATGGAGATCATGATGATGGAGATCATGGTGTCATGCCGATGACGATGATGATCATGGAGCCCCGAAGATGGAGATCAAAAGGAGCAAAATGATATTGGCCATATCATGTCACTATTTGATTGCATGTGATGTTTATCATGTTTATGCATATTATTTTCTTAGAAAGACGTTAGTAAATAATATGATCACTAATTAAAATTTCAAGAAATTGTTCCCCTAAGCGTGCACCGCTGCGAAAGTTAAATGCTTTGAAGCACCACGTGATGATCGGGTGTGATAGATTCTTACGTTCACATACAACGGGTGTAAGCCAGATTTACACACGCAGTAACACTTAGGTTAGCTTGACGAGCCTAGCATGCATGCAGACATGGCCTCGGAACACAAGAGACCGAAAGGTCGAGCATGAGTCGTATAGTAGATACGATCAACATGAAGATGTTCACCGATGATGACTAGTCCGTCTCCCGTGATGATCGACACGGCCTAGTTGACTCGGATCATGTAATCACTTAGATGACTAGAGGGATGTCTATTCCGGTGGGAGTTCATGAGATGAACTTAATTATCCTGAACATAGTCAAAAGATCTTTGCAAATTATGTCATAGCTCGCGCTTTAGTTCTATTGTTTAGATATGTTCCTAGAGAAAATATAGTTGAAAGTTGTGATGTAGCAATTATGCGGTCAAGAGAAAGCTTATGTCCTTAACGCATCTTGGTGTCTTTGGACCTCGAATGTGGTCTCGTGGATGTTGCGTAACATCGACACACGCTTTGATGACTACGTGATAGTTCGCAATGTTAAACGGCTTAGAGTTGAGGCACCAAAGACGTTTCAAACGTCGTGGAACATATGAGATGTTTGAGGGCTGAAATTGGGATTTCGGCTCGTGCCCACGCCAAGAGGTATAAGACCTCCGACGATTTTCTTAGCACGCAAACTAAGGGAGAAAAGCTCAATCATTGAGCTTGTGCTCAGATTGTCCGAGTGCAACAATCACTTGAATCGAGGGAGTTGATCTTCCAGATGAGATATTGATGTTTCTCCAAAGTCATTGCCACCAAGCTGCTAGAGCTTCGTGATGAACTATAACATGTCAGGGATAGATATGATCATCCTTGAGGTATTCACGATGTTTGACACCGCGAAAGTAGAAATCAAGAAGGAGCATCAATTGTTGATGGTTGGTGAAACCACTAGTTTCAAGAAGGGCAAGGGCAAGAAGGGACACTTCATGAAACGGCAAATCAGTTGCTGCTCCATTGAAGAAACCCAAGGTTGAACCCAAAACCGAGACTAAGTGCTTCTGTAATAAGGGGAACATCCACTGGAGCAGAATTACCCTAGATACTTGGTAGATAAGAAGGTGGCAAGGTCGATAGAAGTATATTGATATACATTATGTTAATGTGTACTTTACTAGTACTCCTAGTAGCACCAGTGGTATTAGATACCGGTTCGGTTGCTAAGTGTTAGTAACTCAAACAAAAGCTACGAATAACGGAGACTAACTAAAGGTGAGTCGACGATACGTGTTGGAAGTGTTTCCAAGGTTGATATGATCAAGCATCGCATCGCTCCCTCTACCATCGAGATTGGTGTTAAACCTAAATAATTGTTATTTGGTGTTAGCGTTGAGCATAGACATGATTGGATTATGTCCTGCCATGTCTGATTATTCATTTGAGGAGAATAATGGTTACTCTGTTAATTTGAATAATACCTTCAATGGTCTAGCACCTAAAAGGAATGGTTTATTGAATCTCGATCGTAGTGATACACATTTTCATGCCAAAAGATATAAGATAGTAATGATAGTACCACGTACTTGTGGCACCGCCATGTAAGTCATATTGGTATAAACGCATGAAGAAGCTCCATGTTGATGGATCTTTGGACTCACTCGCTTTTGAAAAGTTTGAG
Source organism: Aegilops bicornis (assembly GCA_021605145.1). Classification (NCBI taxonomy): domain Eukaryota; kingdom Viridiplantae; phylum Streptophyta; class Magnoliopsida; order Poales; family Poaceae; genus Aegilops; species Aegilops bicornis. The sequence goes on from CM038671.1 coordinate 744,047,847, forward strand.
ACATGCAAACCATGTCTATTGGTGTACACGCATGAAGAAACTCCATGCGATGGATCGCTTGGACTCACTTGATTTTGAATCACTTGAGATATGCAAATCATACCACATGGGCAAGATGGTGAAAAGCCTCGGTTTCAGAAGATGGAACAAGGTAGCAACCTGTTGGAAGTAACACATTTTGATGTGTGCGCACTAATGAGTGCCGAGGCATGCAGTGAATATCGTTATGTTCGACTTCACGATGATTCGAGTAGATGTTGAGTATATTTACTTGATGAAACACAAAATCTGAATTATTGAATGGTTCAAGTAATTTCAGAGTGAAGTTAAAGATCATTGTGACAAGAGGATAAAATGTCTATGATATGATCATAGAGATGAGTATCTGAGTTACGAGCTTTGCCACGCAATTAAGACACCGTGGAAATTGTTTCACAGTTAATACCGCCTGGAACACCATAGTGTGATGGTGTGTCCGAACATCATAGTTGCACCCTATTGGATATGGTGCGTACCATGATGTCTCTTATCGGATTACCACTATCGCTCATGGGTTAGGCATTAGAGACAACCGCACTCACTTTAATAGGGCACCACGTAATTCGCTTGAGACGACACCGCTTGAACTATGGTTTGGAGAAACCTAAGTTGTCGTTTCTTAAAGGTTTAGGGCTGCGACGCTTATGTGAAAAAGTTTCAGGTTGAAAAGCTCGAACCCAAAGCGGATAAAATGCATCTTCATAGGACACCCAAAACGGTTGGGTATACCTCCTAATTCAGATCCGAAAGCAATAGGGATTGTTTCTAGAACGGGTCCTTTCTCGAGGAAAAGTTTCTCTCGAAAGAATTGAGTGGGAGGATTGTGGAGACTTGATGAGGTTATTGAACCATCACTTCAACCAGGTGTGTAGCAGGCACGTGAAGTTCTGTGGCACCTACATCAATTGAAGTAGAAGCTTATGATAGTGATCATGAAGCTTCAGATCAAGTCACTCTTGAACCTCGAGGACGACAAGGACGCCAGATTGCTTCGGAGTGGTACGGTGATCTTGTCTTGAATGTCATGTTGCTAGACAACAATGAACCTGCGAGCTATGCGAAGCAATGGTGGGCCCATATTCCAACAAATGGTTAGAAGCCATGAAATCCGAGATAGGATCCATGTATCGTAACAAAGCATGGAGTTTGGTGGACTTGCCCGCTGATCGGCAAGCCATTGAGATAAATGGATCTTTAAGAAGAAGACGGACGTGGACGGTAATGTCACCGCTCTATGAAGCTCGACTTGTGGCGAAGAGTTTTTCACAAGTTCAAGGAGTTGACTACGATGAGATTTTCTCATCCAGTAGCGATGCTTAAGTCCGTCGGAATCATGTTAGCATTAGCTGCATTTATGAAATCTGGCGGATGGATGTCAAAAGCGAGTTTCCTTACCGGTTTTGTAAGGAAAGGTTGTATGTGATACAATCAGAAAGTTTTTGTCGATCCTAAGGATGCTAAAAGGTATCTTTGGCTCCGGTGATCCTTCTAAGGACCGGAGTAAGCATCTCGGAGTTGGAATATACGCTTTGATAAAATGATCAAAGATTTTGGGTTTATACAAAGTTTGTGAGAAACTTGTATTTCCAAAGAAGTGAGTAGGAGCACTATAGAATTTCTCTCGATGAGTATATGTCGTTGACATATTGATGATCGAGAAATGATGAAGAATTTTCTGTAAAGCATATAGGGTTATTTGAAAAGTGTTTTCAAGTGAAAACCTGGATTAAGCTGCTTAAACATTGAGCATCAAGATCTATGAGAACAGATCGAAAACGCTAAATGATACTTTCAAATGAGCACATACCTTGACATGATCTTGAAGGTGTTAAAGATGGATCACCAAAGAAGGAGTTCTTGCACGAGATGTAAGGTATGAAGTTAAGACTTAAAGCCCAATTCGGCAGAAAAGAGAGAAAGGACGAAGGTCGTCCCTATGCTTTAGACGTAGGCTCTATAGTATGCTATCTTTGTCAGGTACCGCACCTAAGTGTGCCTTGCCATGAGTCACTATAAGGGGTACAAGAATGATCCAGAATGGGGATCATTGGACAGCGGTCAAAATTGTCCTTGGAGTAAATAAGGACATGTTTCTCGATTATGGAGGTGATAAAGAGTTCGCGAAAGGGTTACGTCGATGCAAGCTTTGGACGCCTATCCGAATGACTCGAATAGCAAACCGGATACGTATAGTGGAGCAACCATTTGGAATAGTTTCAAATGGAGCGTGGAAGCAGCCTTTATAATATGACCTAGAAATTTGCAAAGCACACATGGATCTGAAAGGTTCAGATCCGTTGACTAAAACCTCTCTCACAAGCAAAATATGATCAAACCCCAGAACTCATTGAGTCTTAATCACATGATGATGTGAACTAGTTTAATGACACTAGTAAACTCTTTGGATGTTGGTCACATGGCGATGTGACCTGTGAGTGTTATCACATGGCGATGTGAACTAGATTATTGACTCTAGTGCAAGTGGGAGACTGTTGGAAATATGCCCTAGAGGCAATAATAAATTAGTTATTATTATATTTCCTTGTTCATGATAATCGTTTATTATCCATGCTATAATTGTATTGATAGGAAACTCGGATACATGTGTGGGTACATAGACAACACCATGTCCCTAGTAAGCCTCTAGTTGACTAGCTCGTTAATCAATAGATGGTTATGGTTTCCTGACCATGGACATTGGATGTCATTGATAACGGATCACATCATTAGGAGAATGATGTGATGGACAAGACCCAATCCTAAGCCTAGCACAGATCGTGTAGTTCAGATGCTAAAGCTTTTCTAAATGTCAAGTATCATTTCCTTAGACCATGAGATTGTGCAACTCCGGATACCGTAGGAATGCTTTGGGTGTACCAAACGTCACAACGAATCGGGTGGCTATAAAGGTGCATTACGTGTATCTCCGAAAGTGTCTGTTGGGTTGGCACGAATCGAGACTGGATTTGTCACTCCGTGTGACGGAGAGGTATCTCTGGGCCCACTCGGTAGGACATCATCATAATGTGCACAATGTGATCAAGGAGTTGATCACGGGATGATGTGTTACGGAACGAGTAAAGAGACTTGCGGTAACGAGATTGAACAAGGTATCGGATACCGACGATCGAATCTCGGGCAAGTACAATACCGCTAGACAAAGGGAATTGTATACGGGATCGATTGAGTCCTTGACATCGTGGTTCATCCGATGAGATCATCGTGGAACATGTGGGAGCCAACATGGGTATCCAGATCCCGCTGTTGTTTATTCACCGGAGAACGTCTCGGTCATGTCTGCATGGTTCTCGAACCCGTAGGGTCTACACACTTAAGGTTTGATGACGCTAGGGTTATAAAGGAAGTTTGTATGTGGTTACCGAATGTTGTTCGGAGTCCCGGATGAGATCCCGGACGTCACGAGGAGTTCCGGAATGGTCCAAGGTAAAGATTTATATATAGGAAGTCTCATTTTGGTCGCCCAAAAGTTTCAGACATTATCGGTATTGTACCGGAGTGCGAAAGGGGTCCGAGGTCCACCGGGGGTCCACCTGCCCCTGGGGCCACATGGGCTGTAGAAGTGCGCCTTGGCCCATATGGGCCAAGGGCACCAGCCCCAAGAGGCCCATGCGCCAAGGAGACTTGGGAAGGGAAGAGTCCAGGGGAAGGCACCTCAGGGTGCCTTGGGAGGATGGACTCCTCCCCTCTTGGCCGCACCCCTTCCTTGGAGGAAGGGCAAGGCTGCCCTCCCCTCTCTTGCACCTATATATAGTGGAGGGAGGGAGGGAAGCCACACCGAGTCCTGGCACCTCCTCCCTCCCGTGACACCTCCTCCTCCCCGCAGTGCTTGGCGAAGCCTGCAGGATTGCCACGCTCCTCCACCACCACCACGCCCGTTGTCTGCCTTTGGATGGAGTCTTCCTCAACCTCTCCCTCTCTCCTTGCTGGATCAAGGCATGGGAGACGTCACCGGGCTGAACGTGTGTTGAACGCGGAGGTGCCGTCTGCTCGACACTAGGATCATCGGTGATTTGAATCACGGCAGTGCGACTCCATCAACCCCTGCTCACTTTAACGCTTCCGCTTAGCGATCTACAAGGGTATGTAGATGCACTCTCCTACCCTCGTTGCTGGTTTCTCCATAGATAGATCTTGGTGACACGTAGGAAAATTTTGAATTTCTTTCGTTTCCCCAACACTCGCCCCACCGAAATTTCCTATCCGGCCGCCACCGAAGTTCTCTTGACATAGCCATCGCCACAAACCCTAGTCACTTCGGTCTCACCGATAGGGATCTCGGTCTCACCGAGATGGGATTGCAAACTCTCTGTTTCCCTTCGTAACGTTTCGGTCTAACCGAGATGAGCGATCGGTCCTAACGAGTCTGCAATGCAAACTCTCTGTTTCCTTTTCGTAACGCTTCGGTCCCACCGAGACGAGCGAATCGGTCCCATCGAGTTTGCCTGACCAACTCTCTATTTGCTTATTACCAAAATCGGTCCCACCGAGTTTGTGTAATCGGTCTCACTGAGATTACGTTATGCCCTAACCCTAGTGAAATCGGTCCCACCGAGTTGACATACCGGTCCCACCAAAATGCCTAACGGTCACATTATGAACCAAATCGGTCCGACCGAGTTTTCTGATTCGGTCCCACCGAGTTTGGTGATTTGTGTGTAACAGTTAGATTTTGTGTGGAGGCTATATATACCCCTCCACCCACTCTTCATTCGTGGGGAGAGCCATCAGAACATGCCAACACTTCCAACATATATTTTCTGAGAGAGAACCACCTACACTTGTGTTGAGACCAAGATATTCCATTCCAACCACATAAATCTTGATCTCTACCCTTCCCCAAGTTGCTTTCCACTCAAACCATCTTTCTACCAAATCCAATCCTATGAGAGAGAGTTGAGTGTTGGGGAGACTATCATTTGAAGCACAAGAGCAAGGAGTTCATCATCAACACACCATCTATTACCTCTTGGAGAGTGGTGTCTCCTAGATTGGTTAGGTGTCACTTGGGAGCCTCCGTCAAGATTGTGGAGTTGAACCAAGGAGTTTGTACGGCAAGGAGATCGCCTACTTCGTGAAGATCTACCCTAGTGAGGCAAGTCCTTCGTGGGCGATGGCCATGGTGGGATAGACAAGGTTGCTTCTTCGTGGACCCTTCGTGGGTGGAGCCCTCCGTGGACTCGCAAGAACTGCTACCCTTCGTGGGTTGAAGTCTCCATCAATGTGTATGTACGATAGCACCACCTATCGGAACCACGGATAAAAAATCACCGTGTCTCCAATTGCGTTTGCACACTCCAATCCCATCCCTTTACATTCTTGCAACTTGCATGATTTACTTTCCGCTGCTCATATACTCTTGCCATGCTTGCTTTATATGTATTGTGAATGTTTGAACTTGTGTTAAAACTCCACTTCAACTTAAATAATTTTAAAACTGCAACTTTTCTTGCTAAGAGTCTATTCACCCCCTCTAGACACCTCTTCTCGATCCTTTCAGCTTATTATGATGTGCATTACCGAGAGGGCCCAGAGATACCTCTCTGATATTCGGAGTGACAAATCCTAATCTCGATCTATGCCAACCCAACAAATACCTTCGGAGATACATGTAGAGCATCTTTATAATCACCCATTTACGTTGTGACGTTTGATAGCACACAAGGTATTCCTCCGATATCCGGGAGTTGCATAATCTCATAGTCAAAGGAATATGTATATGACATGAAGAAAGCAATAGCAATAAAACTTAACGATCATTATGCTAAGCTAATGGATGGGTCTTGTCCATCACATCATTCTCCTAATGATGTGATCCTGTTAAATCAAATGACAACACATGTCTATGGTTAGGAAACTTAATCATCTTTGATTAACGAGTTAGTCTAGTAGAGGCTTACTAGGGACACTGTGTTTTGTCTATGTATCCACACATGTATCAAGTTTCCGGTTAATACAATTCTAGCATGAATAATAAACATGTATCATGATATAAGGAAATATAAAATAACAACTTTATTATTGCCTCTAGGGCATATTTCCTTCAATAGGCCACCGATCCCGGACATCCCCTGGTGTCACCTGCAACTCCACCATGACGAGGAGATCTAGCAGTTCTTTGGGGCTTCCACGTCCTGGACCATCGGCGATGACAGGATTGCCGTTTTTGGTGTGATCACTGGATCGAGGGCTCGTCCGTCGCTGAGATTGATCCAACCCCGATCCTCTAGTCTTGCAGAGGCAGCGCCGTTAGCGGCTTGTCTATGATGCTCTCTAGGATGGTTTGTGGATTTGGGACATCCATAACACCATGGGCCCTGCCATCGATGTTGAATATATTGAGCTATGGCGGCGGATCCAGCGTGTGCAACTCACTGCCGATCCCGACAAGACTACCTGGAAGTGGACCAGCAATGGCATCTACACTGTTGGTTCGACCTACAATGCCTTGTTTGTTGGGTTGACGGTTGCACCCTTCTGGCGACTCATTGGGCGCTACCGGGCCCCCGCGAACACTAAGTTTTTCTTATGGCTTGCCTCCATGGACTGTTGCTGGATTGCCGAGAGGCATGCTCGTCATGGACTCCCACACGACCCCTTGTGCAAGTTCTGAAGTCAGGAGATCGAGACTCTGGATCACTTGTTGGTCGAATGCACCTTCTCCAGAATCACATGGCAAGAAATTCTCTCATGGTGCAAACTGCCGACTCCATAACTAACCATCACGGCGAGCTTCTACCCCTAGTGGTCGGACACTGCCAACGCCGCACCGCCCAGCCTACGCAAAGGAGCCAACTCCCTCATAGCTCTCGTCGCTTGGTCCCTCTGGAAGCACTACAACGTTGCGGTCTTCGAGAACCTCCGGCCATGGAACAACGACCTCGCACACACTATCTAGGACGAGGCTCGCTTGTGGGATCGTTCAGGAGCCAAAGGCCTAGGACTAGTTATTCCCGCATCCTGACTGCATTGTACTGAGGCTGAGTGACCTCCTCCATACTCAATTGCACCCCAAGGGACGCCTACTAGCGCACGACCCCTAGGGTTGCACGCTATAACTTCTTTTCCATCCTATCAATGCAAAGATACGCAACAATGCGTATTCACGAAAAAAGAAAATATCGACTACATGATGCTTCACAATCTTTGGCCCTAGTGAGAGACATTGTGGAGTTAGTTTCTAGGTGATTGGCGCTCACCCATTGGTATGTCTTGAGCATGGCGCAAGTGTGGGCGGTGGCGATGGCGACGACACTGGTGGTGGGTATATGTGGTCGCGGGCCACAGAGAACTGGAGCACATCTCGAGGACATGCCATTGAGTGAGCTCCTCGCGCTCGGACTCCTCGATGGCGCGTCGGGTCGCCTCCTCCATTGCCGCCTGGTACACCTTCTCCTCCTTGTCCTCCTCCCTTGCCACCGGTGGCAAAGATGGAGGGCGGGCGTCGATCTGGACGATGCCTCGACGGCACATGTCTTGCTCAGTCACGAACCAGATGTCCCCTCCTCCTCCGCGGCGCCAGCGTGAAGTTGGCCGAGCGGCGTGAAGATCCGACCTCATGGTCATGCTTGCCACGCTTGTGGTTAAAGAAGCATGTGGCGACGGCGGTGGCTAGGGTTTGGGTCGGCGGGCAAGGGAGCATGTGTGCCCAGATGTGGACTGGTGTGGGGAAGGAGAAGTGGATCCCCCCCTGCGCATGCTTGCTAATTAAAAAGGGCATGGACTGGACTCTTCCTGTGGCCGACGAGCGGGCCCGAGGCAGGGTGGGTTGCATTGTGGGTTGCATTGAATATGACCGCATGGGAGGTTGGTTGGCCAACACGCGGGCACGAGGCGGACACTGAGAGGATGCGTGCCGTGCCCGTGTGGTGTCCATGTAGACACAAATTTGAGCCAGAAATGCGTCCACACGTACATCGAGCAGACCAAGTTTGCGGATGCGTCGACATGTTGGGCCATCGCTTCTGTCTGTTTCACCTCAAAGGGACAAGCGTGGACCAATGCGTCGTCGCGTTGGAGTTCACCTAAGGGATTAAAATATTATAAGTGAAGGGCAAGAGGTACTCTTTCTTTTTTTAAACGGAGGCAAAAAATTAAACTCACCCATTAATTAAGAGATAATTAGAGTGTGTTATATGGACCATAGTCCCCAAATACATAAGAACTCTCCTCGCATGATTGCACTTAATTTTTTTTGCCCCCGCTGATGCTCTTACTTTGCCCTTTTACGTGATCTTTTAGAATTTGGTCACGTTTTGGGTAAAGTGGGTTCATTCGATCCACCACCACATTGTGGTGAGTGATTTTTTTTTTCAGCGGTTTATGGTGAGTGAATATGTTCACCTAATGGGTTCGTGACCACTGTCCTGTGTAGAACGTGCCACCTTGATGGTGTAAAATTTGGTGTATCTTCACGAGTTACGCATGTATGGTGATATATAAACTCTTGGGGAGCAGAGTAGCAGAGTAGGAGAGTAGCAAACAGCAATTCCTTGAAGACCAGCACAACCAACCCTGAGTTCTTTCACAAAATTGTTTCAAAAAAGAGAAAGCACTAGCTAGAAGTGAAGCTCGGCTGTCATGTCAAAGAAAGGAAAAGGAAAGCAGCAGGCGGGCCGCGGCTCAGCCAAGGACCCTCCAGATGAACCAGATCTACGGTCAGTTTGGTTTGCCTACCTTCGCATTTAAATTTCACAATAAGTGGAGTTGGATTATGTGCATTATGGGTGTGTATGTATTGTGGGGAAAATATGTTTAGTGGACAAACTTTGTGCCAAAATATGTAGTTGTTTATTTATCAACAAAAAAGAGGAGATGCGTTATTTTCTTTTGCAACTATGTATGTACAGATTTGTTTTCTTGCACAACTCGTAAATTAACAGTTTGTAAGTAGAATATATTTTTGACAAGGTACATACATATTTTTATACAAAAATCTTTAGGGTTGTGCGGTACATGTTTTTGCCATTTTGAGGGTATTCACATTAGCATTTCCTTACCTTACCTTATCGCAGGGATGGATTGGTCTATCATGTTTTATGCTTGCACTAGATTTAGTCCATATATGTGTATACATATCTAACATTTTGATACATCGGTTCAGGGCTCCAGTGCAATGCAACCCCACCAATTGCCAAGTAAGTTAGCACTTGAACCATCCCCCCTCACCCCCCAAAAAAAAAAAAGAGAGTTAGCACCTCAACCCAATCAAGAAAAATATAAATGATAATCACATGCAATTTGGTTTTCTTGCAGATACTAGTAGATCATCGTGGCTGCATGCTAGCTATCAAGGATGTACTGGTTCCAGGGTCAGCAGAAATGTATGAAGCTACAGTTGATGGAAAGCGTTGCGTTGCTCTAAGGAAGACAATGGATGGTGCATATACCATGTACAAAGCTCTACTGGAATTTACTCATCCAAACATACTGAAGCCAGTGGGTATTTGGGAGGACCCACACTGCCATGACGTAGCATATTTAGTGTTTAGGGGAGTTGACGGCACAATGACACAACTTGGAGGACAAACAATGTTTGAGGAAGATGACCCTTACAATGGCTTCTCTGAACACGGCTTTAAAATGTTCAGGTACGTATCAACTTTTGCACAAATGAGAAGCTAGTATCTTTCCCCAAAAAAGCTACTAGTATCTTTGCACCATCAGTCTCTAATAAGCATGCCCTTATTTATAGGGCTATCTTCTCCACTATTGATCATGTCAACAGCCATTATGCTGGTGAGGGTACATCCAGTGCAAGAAACACTCAACTCGAGTTCATAATGAAAATAAGGCTTGACCAGGCGAACATATATTACAAGATGGTGGATGGCGAGCCATTGGTGTTATTAGGAAATATGGACATATATTATCAAGGAGGTAATTTAAACCTTCAAGTTCACATTATCCTTTTTTTTTTCTGAACAACAATGAATGAACTCGATGGGTGACGCGTGCATTTGCACGGCTAGATAAATGCATGAAGATTTTTGTATTGTTTTCTCTTTGAAACATGGTCCCATTATAGCCCATCGTTCCAATAATAGCACAAGGGTATATGTCTTGTGAAAATACGGTCATATTTTGGTAGAAAAATACTTCATCAAGTGTGTTATGTTATTATTCATAAATATCGACAACAGAAGACCGATATCATTCGTGGCCTATCGTGTACTCCTAGTTTCCAGTTCCAGTTTTGCTTCTTGCAATCATTCTTCCTTATCCTCCACCCAACAATAATTATTTTATTCCCTCAAAAAAATATACATCAATCAAGAAGAATTAAACTGAAACATTAGTTGATAGCTCGTATTTATAACACCGGCGGCGGGGCTTCCCTCTTCCTCCTCCTCTTCCTCCCGCATCTCCCCTGATCGCTCCTGCTGCGATTCGTCGGCGCGAAGCTTCAGATCTGGCCTGCAACGCGATGCACCTCAATGGCTGCCTCTCCCGGGGCGGGTTGCCGGCGTCGGGTGGGCTGGGGCACATCGTCTTCATGCCCAGGCGACCGTGGCGTTGGGGGGCGGGGTAGAGGCCCCACTGCTTCCCAGGCACGGTGGTGCCGAACGCCGCCGGTCTTGGCTCCTGGTGGTTGCGCATTCGTGGGTGGAGGATCCTCATGGCGACTCCTGCCGTATTTCTGTGTCGTTGTCTCTTGAGCGTGGGCTCCTTCGTCGCCGGCCAGATCTGGCTGCTCTGTTCCGTCCCCATGATGGGCTGACCGCTGGGTGTTGGATACTTGGAATGTGGTTCGGGAGCTGCTGGGGTGCGGCAGCTGGGGAGGCTGGCTGCGTGCTCGCGGCTCGTTGCTCGTTGGGTGACCGGCGAGGCTGGTTTTCCCAGTGTGCGGCGGCCCTGGTTGGTGGGAGTCTTGGCCTCTTCTCGGCGAGGGCCTAGTCTCAGGTGCTGCCCAGCTGCCTTGGTCGTGTGGACGGCCGGGTGGCTGGTGATGTCGGCCACTGGCCATTGTAGTGTTTGTCGTCCTGTCGACTTCGCTCCAGTTCTGAAGCTCGTCGTTTGCAACCTCTCAAGTTTCCTCCACCTTGCCATTTCTGGGCCGTGGCGGTCTCTTGACTGTCGGTTCTACGCTGGTAAGGGCTGGCGGAGGTGGGGGATGGATTGCGGGAGAAATCCTCGGCTGGTTCTGCCAGCCCGATGATGGGTGTGGTCAGTTACGATCCTGAAGGGAAGGGGCCGTCAAGGTATCCTCCCTCCCTACCTCTCTGGCTCTCTCCTCCTCTGTTGGCTCGGGTGAGAGAACCCAATACTTTGCCGGATTGGGCGGCAGCGGTGCTTTGGGCGTTGTCCCCTTCATGGAGGTGCCTCTATGGGTGAATTGAGGGTGTGGGTGCACTTGGTCTGGTTTCTAGGCGGTCGATTGCGGCGTGGTTCGTGCCTCCGTCCTGACTTACTCATGGAATCTTTCTGCAATGCAACTTCGGCATCGGCATTCCTTGCAGCTTTGTCCTCGGTAGTTTCCTGAGTAGCAGCCTTGCTCAGTGTTCATGATATGATCTGGTCTCCGGACGTCCTGGGCGTCAGTGCTCACGTTTCCATCCTTCGACGGATCGACGCCCTTCGTGCCAGGGTGTCACTGCTACTCCCTCCATAAACTAATATAAGAGCGTTTTGGATCACTATAGTAGTGATCTAAAAACGCTCTTATATTAGTTTACAGAGGGAGTACTTTGGAGATGGAGTGGGTGGAGCCTGTGCCTGCCTGTTCCATATGGAGTTGACTCGTTTGTGTGGGGCACCTGCTGGTTGTTCTCCCTCCCAAGCTCTAGCTTCTGCCTGCTCTGGTGTATCATCGTGGTGGTGGGCTTCTTCAACCTCAACCAGCCTGCTGCTTAGTCTTAGTTCATATGTTTGTAGTCTGTTTGAGGCTCGTTTGCTGCTCCCACAGCACCTTGTATCTTTAGCCATTTCTTCTTGCTTGCTTTGTAATCTGTTGTCCATTATAATCCTGTCCGGTTGATGGCTTTTTAAATTCAAACTCGGGCTAGGTGCGAGCCTTTTCTCTAAATAAAAATAGAGAATTCTCTTTGTCTGCTCAACTTCTTGGTGCTTGTATTCAATGGTTTTTATTGCAACAGTATCATGCCTCTAGATACTTCCAATTATCAGTATATATTGTATTAAAATGCCAAAGAAAATGTCTCTCGTATTTTTGAATATTGTCTTTCTGATTATGTGTATATTGTTTTGTATTTATCTGTACAATTTTGACACAACTCAACCAATATGAAATGGAAACCTTGCCTTTTCTTCCTCCATCCGCCTCATCATTAGCGATATATATTGAACTTACATTATTTGGTTGGTGGAATGTATCTAGCTATATGTTTCCACTATGATTATTGCATACCCATCTAAGATGCTCATTCATTAGAGTAAAGTTACCATAATTTTATAAGCTATTCTCAATCGATCACTCTGACCCCTTCCCGTATATTTTTGTATGGGGCCCATTTTCTGTGTGTGTATTATTTAGCACAGTAAACAAGATTTACCACATATTTGACATGTTTTCACTTCCAAGTTTAGGGTTTTTGCCACAACAAACCATGCTCCTCTTTTTCGATGATACGTTAGGTGGCACAGATAACACATTGGCATTGATATGTCGATTCTTCTTACTTTATCGATGCCATGCAATATGAGTACTTCTCAATGTACAAGTACTTATACTCTTTGGTACTTCTCAATGTACCACTTTTCAGTCACTTCCAATCAAACATGAACTCAACCCGATAGTGATAACCAATTCATGGGCGTCCGCTCGTCTCCACTCTATTGTTCTTGAACACTTTTCTTATTCTATGAAAATGTGGGTGATGAGTGGATAGATGTTCAGCCTCATCATCTTGAGTCACATCCACACGGACTGTTGTTATTTCAGTTCATTAGTATGCTTCCATGATTCCTTCTATATGTTTCCTAGAAAATATATTCATTGGGAATTTCTATAACATTCGGAAGTGGCTGATGTTACATTCCACTTTTCAACCGCTCCTTTCCATCCATGATTTATGTTTTTTTCAGCATAGCATACACAGCTTATTACCTACTTGGCATGATTGGTTGCTTGAAATCATTACTGTTGTAGCTGCAACACTGTTGAGCATTCTTGTATGATGTGCCTCTTGCACATGTATCTCACACAAATTGTTCTGACTACTTGCATGCCTTGCACTGGTACATGGTAGTTTGATTCCTGGAAATCAATCATTTCTAGTTATCGTGAACTTTGCACAGACCGTCAACTCTACAAAGTACACCATAGCTCGACTCTTCTCTATCCACGACGACACCTTTTCAATTACAACTAAATCCATACATCTTGTTAAATCTGAAGCATGTTGCATTATCATTTCTCACATGTCAGTACATACTATTTGAAATTTAATTGAAATCAAATTGTTCTCTTTATTCGACTTTCCTAGTTTTAGGTCTTACAAGCCAAATCCCTAGTGTGCAAAATGTATTCATATATTTAGCTACATATGGTCTTAATGTGCAGTACGTAGGAAAGATAATCAACGGCACACTTTATATATGTCTACAGAGGAATTATGAGGTTTTAAATTTACCGAGTCAAATTCATTTGTACTCCATCCATTTAAATAAAAATAGAGGAAGGAGATATGAACTTAATATGTAGGAACGTTTGTTGATGAATTGCTGATGCAAGCAGTGATGTCATTGCCATGCAGTACAGAGTTCCGTTGTTCAGATTTTGATTCAAACACATGCATGTCTCTTTTTGCAAATTTATACTATATGTTTCCTATCTTCAGTTTTAAATCCCATCCCTTGTAACTAAGATCCGTTACAAAAACAACAGAGTAGATTACTTAGTCTATGTGGATCAATGTGGTAGCTTGAAGTATAATGATAGATTTTATTTAATGTTTTACATTCTTATATATATGCTACTCCACACTTGCTATTTCTATGCACTTTAATTTTATGGGAAAGTGTCCAACACCAATGCTTGAGTTCAGACTTCAGAGTACTGGTTGTTGCACCTAAGTGGCGTGTCATCAGTAATGATCATGACACTTTCCTTTTAGGCATTATGACATATACCAATAAAGTCTGATTTTTTTTGTAGCATTTTGCATTGAACTAGGTACGTTTTCTTGAAAACAAAACATTTTGTTACCCAAGTATAGTTCAAGTATGTTTCCTTTAATGTAATGGGAAATTATTGAAGTGAGTATTTCACCTGTGGAATCATCGGACCTTTGCTTAATCATTTTGATAATTCATGCATTTTTGTGAAAACATGCAGCCAATGGTTTGAAAGCAACACACTGGAACGAGATTGGAGTCTGTCTAAATTCCTTGTTTGGCAGCGGTAACCAAGCCAGTATGGAATTAAGGGAGTTGGCTCGCTTCTTAATGCAGGGAACAGTGAGGTAGGTCGGTTGTCATTTTGTAAAATAAATATGTTGGCGATATGTTGTACTTTATCTTATTATTATGGTTATAAGTCATGTATTTGCTCATATGTGATGTGCCAATGGTGCAGTTATGACGACCTACTTTGGCAGCCGGGTTTATGGAATGCCAACACAAAGATGGAGTTCATTAGAGAAATACATTTTATGGTTGACATGGATCGTGATGCAAATAACAAGCTACCATATGCACAGACAAAGAAAGGAAATCAACTCGCGAACAAGAAGTCTCTTGGACTATTTGATCTCATGCAAGAGTTTACAAAACCAAAAGATGAGAATAACATACCACGAGAACGTAAGGAGGACCACTTGCTTGATTCAGTTTTATTCTTGAGGAACAAAATTGTCGCTCACTACGATGACGAGTACAAAGCGTTTTCAGGTCAAAAGGTGAGTGTGTATTATCTTGGGAGTATTTTCTAACACTTCATTTTTTTATTTGGTTATATATTGTACCATGTTTTTTTTTTCATGTTAGGAGAAAATTGGCACAACTAAGGCTCAGATTGAGAGATATGTACAACATAGGAAGGGTGATTACATGATAAAACTGGCGAGAGCCATAAAGGAGTTAGGGTGGTTCGATTCGTCTCCACTTCTTCGAGGTATCTCTTTGGAAAATCTAGTAGAATTTCCAAATGATTATTGTCTCATGTGTAGCGATTTAACATATAATATTGTCTCTCCAACTTAAATTAAGTTAAAAACCACTATATGGAAGGATTCTACAACCTGAGGATATCCGATGGGAAAGGAAAAGGCAAAGCAAAACGTTGACATAGCAACCGTTGCAACAATGACGACCGGGACAGACCCTTATCCCTAGCATAATATACTATTACTATTAAAACTGCATAAGTAATGATATTTCAAGGAAGAAAACTACGAGACTTGTATAATTTGTGTTGGTCCTAGGGTGGTTGGAACCGTTTATGAATTTGTATTGATGTACCATTGTGAACCTTTGTGGTGTGATTAAACCATTATACATTTGGACAACCATGGATCTACTATGTGATGGATTTGCAGTAATTAGTTGAACCTCGGTAAATGTTTGCTCTGAGATTTCATAGGCGACGTTGTTCACCGTACCCGGTGCAGAACTCCTAAAAGGAGGCCGGGCAAGTAGTTAGTGTTGCTCCGGTGCCATTAGCCAAGCGGGATTGCAAATAAAGGTAGCGCAGTTGGTCGTGGCCGAACAACAGACGAGTTTGTGGTGCTGACCAGACCAGAGCACACAGGAGGTGGACGGTAACGTAGTGCGGGTCTGGCACACCACTGGGAACTTTGCACCATAAAAATCCTATGAGACTGGCGATGTTGTGAGACCCAATCGGATGAGCGACACTTGGCCGCGACAATCTCAAAGCATCCCAATCCCACCTGTTGTCAATCCTCAATTTCAATAGCTGATTCCCAATTCCTAAACACAAGTACTTTGTCATGCTCTAACAGTTACTCCCCTGTAGAAAAAATATATAAGAGTGTTTCGCTTGCGTCAATGGCAGCCACGCGGAAGGGCCTCGACGGCGGTGGCCAAACCTCTCGTCCATGGCCTCACCGAAGGAGCTCGGCGCCGCCGGCCAGTCGGATGGCTCGTCCATGATGTTCGGACACGAACACGTCATCATGTACCCTCGACGCTGGGGGTGATGCATCGCAGCTCACGTTGAAGGAGATTCGACCGGCGGCGCGATACGTAGGACAACCGGCGGATTCTTTTGTAGACCCGAAGCCCCGCTTGCCCAGGAGGGACCCCGTCATGGGCTCGCGTCAGGGAAACAAACAAATATTCTCGGGGCATCTGTTTAGAGACGCCCGTCCTCCTTACCCTAGCCGGCCCTCCTCCCAACCCTAGCCGCCCCTCCTCCTCACCCCCATCTCTTCCCTTCCTCGCCGCCGCCTGAGGCAGCCACCGGGCAAGCCCGGGGCGCCAAGGATGGTGGCGGCGGGGCCTCGGTTGCCCTGCTTCTGCGTGGGGAACCTCGGATCTGGAGCGACGGCTCCATTGGCAAGGCACGACCGGCTAGCAGCCGTGTGGGCGGTGGATCTGGTGTCCCGGCCGTGCGGGCGGCGGGATCCGATGGTCGTTGGCGGCCGGCGGCGGTCGATGCGCGCGAACTGGCGCCTCCCCTCCTCCCCTGTTCGGCGTGCGGGCCAGCCTGGTCGGGCCGCTTCCTCTTGGTCGCCCGATTACAGACAGAGGCGCTGCTGGTGGCGAGGATCTAGTTCGCGAAAATCCGGTGGCCATGACTGCCACGCCGACGGCCGCCGAGGGCGGCGTTCCCTCCTTGGAGGCGGTAGTATGAACTGATCTCCTCACTTCACCTTTCCCTAGGTCTCCCGGGCGAAAGCCCTAACTTTGTTGGGCGACGGCGGCGCTCACGGCGCTGTTCCCTTCTTGAAGACGCCGCTTTGGGAACCTTGGGGTTAGGTGGCGCTTGTGGGTGGTGGGCGACGGCGGTGGTGCGGTCCTATCCTACCATGGATTACGTCCTTTGCTTGGAGATGGACTCGCGTAGGTGGAGGTCGTCAGCTAGCGTCGTGGTGGCGTCAATGGCGGAGGACCTGCCAAGGCTCGCGTAGGTGGAGGTCGTCGTTTGGCGTCGTGGTGGCATCGATGGCGGAGGACCTGCCAAGGTTGTCACCTCAATCTGCTCTGAAGATGGACCAGTGGAAGATGACGGCGACGAAACATGTGAGTGCGTCGGACCGGTTTGAGCCCCGAGCCCGGCAGATGGCTCGGTCGGGGCCTCCGGCTTTAGATGTTAGGCTTAGGTAAGAGGTCTGGGTATGTGGCCCAGCTTGCACCTCTTCACCATTTGGATAGGAGTAGCGGCATATGTTGCCAAGATGGCGGATTCAGGCATATTGTTGTTCTACTTTGTAAGGTCCTCGAGAATAATCAATAAAATGGTCGCATGCATCTCCCAGATGCAGAGGCCGGGGTCATCCTTCTTTTCCAAAAAAAAAGGTCGACCTGATCGTCCCTAGGGCCTCGAGGTTCGCCGCCTTGCAACAAGAAGAACAAATGAAGAACGAGGAAGAAGAAGAACAAAGAAGAGGATAAAAGTAAAGGTAAAAAGTGGTAGATGAATTGATGGATTATGTGTTATTGTTCAATCGGCCGTCACCCTTTATAAGTATATAAGAGGCGGATGGACTTTTTTTTTGAGCTGGAAAAATCATTCCACTACTTAACCCTGCACAGCGGACTCGCTGGCAACCGAGTCCCATACAAATTCAGGTGCTTGGTCCTTCCACCAGGAGCACATGACCCCAGCTCGATAGCCAAAAGCAGCAAGGCTATGAGCGACATTATTACAAGTACGCTTGCAAAAAACAAATTCAAAAGCATCAAAGGATGGATAGCATAGACTACGGGCTTCACGTATGGGCGCAGGTGGTTGCCGCGGATCTGGCTCTGGCCGGTCCGGCGGCGCGGGCCGTAGGGTCCACCGGTGTGCAGGCGTTCGGGCAAAGGTGGAGGAGGGACCAGCGGCCGACGTGGTGGTGGCGGCTTCGGCCAGGAGGTGGTGCGAGTCTGGTCGCGGTGGATCGTGGGATCCCGTAGCAGAGTGAGGTCGGCCTCGGCAGGGGTGGTGGCAAGTGGTCGGCACATCTCCGAGAGAAATCTTTGCTCCGGTCTTCACCGGAGCCGGCGAGGGCGGCGCCTGCGGGTGCCGTGATCTTTCTTGGAAGCGTCGTCGTGGAGGTGCTCCCTCTCCCCACGGCTTGGGCTCCGGAGGGAAACCTCAGATCCGCTGGATCGGGCGATGGAGGCGTGTTCGCGTCTTTCTCCTCCTTGAGGGCATCGTCTCGGAGCCGCAACGGCCCGAAGGCGGAGGATGATGGCATCTTCGCCGTCGATGGCGGCATCTTCGCCGCGTGGTTTGCTGAGGCGGGGCGCTGGTTCCTGTTTGGCAACGATGATGGCGTCGAGAAGAGCTTGGGTTGCGGCGTGGTCTTCGGTAGTCGGTTCTTCCCGACGTGTCCGAGGTGCTCTTTTGGACACGGTCGGCGCAAGTCCTGCATATTTTCCTTGTGTTGCTCGTCGTCAATGTCGGAGCTGTCGGTTGCTTGCGCGTGCGGCCATCCGTTGGCGTGTGCCGTCGTGGCTTCTGTTCATGTCGGTTGCCAGGTTGGCCGGTGGTGCCCATGTCATGTGGATGGTGTTGTATCGGTTTTAGCCCGGTTTTCCGTCAATTAACCGGGCAACTCTCTTCTTCTTAATCAATAAAAATGGTAAGTCTTTTGCCTCGTTTCAAAAAAAAAAAAAAAGAACGTATAAGCACCCCGATTGAAGACAAATCCCTCTCGCCGGAATTTATAGCTTTCACCAGTGATAACGAGTCTGATTCGAAAATCACCTGATGAAAACCCAGCTCGCTCGCTGCTTCGATGGCCTTGATGCAGGCAGTAGCTTGAGCGTGGAGCGGTGTCGTGAGATGGTTCAACTTTCCAGCACAAGCTGCAATGAACACCCCCTGGTCTGATCGCATTACACAGCCCCATGCTCCCTGTCCTTGTTCCACTTGAAAAGCAGCATCAAAGTTAATTTTAACGAAACCCTCCTTGGGTTTACTCCACACTGCAACTATATGCGGTACAGCATGTGTCTCCTCCTCCGTTGGTCCACTACAAAAATCATTCAGTAGTTTGCGGATGCTGTATGCAATTCCTTCGCAGGGTCTCAATTTACCTCCTTGATTTATCCTGTTACGCGTGTTCCACCATTCCCATAAGAGGATAAGCACCAGATCACGGCGGTCCTGCGGCAGCGCCCAAAGACAGTCGAAAAACGTTTCAGGATTAACACACTTCAGGAGCTCCACTCTAGTATCCTCCAGTTGCAACTCTCTCCAGACCTGCTTCACATGCTTACACTTGAGGAATAGATGACCTCCATCTTCGTCCAATCTCATGCAAACTGGGCATCTAGTATCCAAATCCACATGTTTGCGCTTTATATTCATTCGTAGAGGCAAGGAGTTATGAGCAAGACGCCACAAGAACATTCGAACTTCGGGAGGCAATTCGAGTGTCCAGAATCTGCTCCATTTCTTCGAAGAGCATGGAGCCACAACTGATGAACTGGCATCCCTATTTTTGTTTGATTCCCTGATACTAATTCCCAAGTGGTAGGCGGACTTCACAGAAAAAGTACCTTTCGGATCAAAATGCCATGCGGGCTGATCTTCCATACCACTGCGAATAGGGATCGCCAATATTTCCTTTGCATCCTCTACACAGAACAGGTCGTTCACAAGTTCTTCATCCCAGTTCTCTGTATACGGGTCTATAAGATCACTAACTTTATCAATGAGCACACTGCCCCTAGCCGTTCGAGGCCGTCTCGTAGTCCCACTCGGAAGCCATGGGTCTTCCCATATACGTATATGATCTCCTGTCCCGATCCTCCATACAATTCCCTGTTTCAACAGTTCCACTCCTTTTAAAATGCTCCTCCAGGTATATGACATCTCACCATTTGACTCTGCTTCCAACACCGAACAATTTGGAAAATACCGAGCTTTTAGAACTCTAGCACAAAGCGTGTCCGGTTCCTGCAATAAACGCCACCCCTGCCTAGCAAGCATGGCTAAATTAAAAGTGTGCAGATCCCGAAACCCAAGTCCCCGTTCTTTCTTCGACTTAGTCAGTTTATCCCAGCCTATCCAGTGGCATCGATCCCACTTATCCTGTTGGCTCCACCAATACCTGTTGATCAGAGTGCCGATCTCCTCACATAGTTTTTTGGTTATATCAAAGCAAGACATAGTGAACGCCGGGATCGCTTGTGCGACTGCTTTCACCAAAGTCTCCTTACCCGGCATGGCTAAAAGTCTTTCGACCCATCCCTGCATCCTTTGCCAAATTCTTTGTTTGATATACTCAAACTCCTTACTTCTTGCTGCCCCAACATACACAGGTAGTCCCAGGTATCTCTTTCCTTGTGATTCATGTGCAATTCCAAGGATCTGCAATATTTCAGCCTTTCTAGCATTGCTAGTGCCCTTACTGAAGTTCACAGCTGACTTACTTTTATTGATCATTTGACCAGATTTGTCTTCATACAAAGCTAAGATAGCTTGCAACCTATGTGCCCCTTGTGCGTTTGCCTTCATCACAATCAGAGAATCGTCCGCAAAGAACAAGTGGTTGATCTTTGGTGCACCCTGGCAAATCTGAACTCCTTGTATCACCCCCTCAACCTCAGCATGATGCAAAAGCGCCGAGAAACCCTCTGCACACAAAATGAATAGATATGGCGAGAGAGGGTCCCCCTGGCGTAATCCTCTTTCAGGCACAAACATTTCAGTGAGATTCCTGTTGACCTTCACTCTATATCTAACACTAGAGACACATTTCATGATGGTGGCAATCCATTGTTCAGCGAAACCCATCTTACGCATAATGCATTCCAGGAAACCCCACTCTACTCGATCGTAGGCTTTGCTCATGTCTAGCTTGATAGCAACCAGCCCATCACGCCCACCCTTCCTTTTGCGCATGAGGTGATTTATCTCATATGCCAACAACACATTGTCCGTGATCATCCTCCCTTGCACAAAAGCAGATTGTATTGGCGATATAATCTCTGGAAGAACTTCCTTCAATCTGTTTGCCATAGCTTTCGAGATCAACTTGCACAACACGTTGCAAAGACTTATAGGTCTGAATTCTGTCACTTTTTCTGGATTTTTACTTTTTGGGATCAGCACAATGATGGTTTCATTCCATTTCTCCGACATAGGGCCTCCATTTAGGACAGCAAGCACCTCTATTTGCACCTTGTGTCCCACCAGCTCCCAAAATCTCTTATAGAATACAGCCGGCATTCCGTCTGGTCCCGGAGCTTTGAGATCACCAATGGAATCAAGAACATTTCTTACTTCCTCTGCCACATATGATCGTGTTAGCCTGTCATTCATGTCTTGGGTTACCGAGACAGAAACCCGGGAGAGGAGTTCATTGGTGATTAAACCTGCATTGGAAGTGAACAAACTTTTGTAATGGTTAGATATAAAACGCCCTAACTCCTCTTCCCCCTCCACTACACTTCCATCCTTCTTTTTTAACTTTCTGATTACATTCTTTCTTTTCCTCTCCGACGCCTGTGCATGAAAAAATTTCGTATTCCGATCACCATACTTCAACCAATGTGCATGTGCCCTCTGCCTCCATTACATATTATATTGATCTTCCAACCTGCTCAACTGGTATCTTAGTAAATGCTCTCCGTGCACTTGTTCTTGGCTCAACAGGCTGCGTCTACACTTCTCCAAATCCCTTCTAGCTCTCCTGATCCGACCCCTCAGCTCCCCGAGCACCTCCCTATCCCACCTAGACAGCTCCCCTCCCACTTTCCAAATGCCTTCCATCACCGAACCACCTCCATCCGCAAATGCCTCATTCCATGCCTTCTCCACCACCTTCGAACACTGCTCCTCTTGCAACCATCGTGCTTCAAAACAGAAAACTCTTGGTCCCCTACTCTCCTGTATACCATCAGTTCTACCATTAAGCTCCGCTATTAATGGCCTGTGATCGGAATGACGCGGGTCCCCATTTATGATTTTGTGCAGCGGGAAAAGGCAACGCCACTCCCTATTACCCACCGCACGATCAAGCCTTTCTCTAGTATATCCGTCCAATGAGTGCCAATTGTTTCTCCAAGTATACGGCTTGACCCCAAGGATGTATGGATGCATTTCGGAATGTTTTGGAGGTATGTGGTTTGGATGATCTGGGTTTTGTTGGAGGCGGATGGACTTCCCTTTCAAGGAAAAGGCTTGGATTCACGTCCAAAACCCTAGTCAAAACTGTTCGGTTTATGTAACATCCCAAATTTTCAATTTGGAATGTTATACATTAGGTCATCATGCATATCATATTTTCTTGCATTTTCCGATCCTGGAAAATTTCACGCAACTCAAGGACCCTCGGAGAGAGTTGGAGATTTCATTATTTTCATATTTGGGGTTTCTCAAATTTTGAAAATAGGATAATTTGATATTATTTAATTATCTTCATAAGTTTTTCCGATAAAAATTATTAAGAGAGGGAATAATATGACTTTCCCAACATTTAGGAAAAATGAAGATTTAATAAATAAATCAATTTTGGTTTTTGAAAGTTTATTGCTTTAAGGAAAAAAATGAGTATTTTGAAAATATGCATTTTGCCCCGTTTTAAAGTTCATTTTGTTCGACTCATTTTTAGGAGTCGGGGAAAATTAATTTTATTTAATTCGGAGTTCGTTTGGTTTTATTTTAAATTCGTTTAGTTTTGTTTAAAAAAAAAACCGCGCCGCCCCGCCTGGGCCAAGGGCCCAGCCGGCCCAACCGGAGCCGCCCCGGCCCAGCCGCCCTCCTCGCTGCTCAGCGAGGAGAATCCCGCCGCCGCCCGCCGCCAGTCCGGCTCGGCCACGCGGACCCGCCGCCGTGCCCCCTCCCCAAGGCACCGGACACCCTCCCCTCCTTTATAAGCCGGACCCCCTCTCTCCTCATCCCGCCTTGCCCGCCCCAACTGAGCGCCACGCTGCCGACGCCACGCCGCCACACCCGCCGACCCCGCCACCCACCGCCGTCGCCCAGACCTCACGGGAGCCGGAGTCCCGCGACTCATGAGGTAGCCACCTCGCCGCGCCACCCCGGTCCGGTTTTGTTTCAAAAACCCGATCCGGTTTTTTTTTCTCGTGTGGTTTGGTTTTTTTAA
Source organism: Aegilops bicornis (assembly GCA_021605145.1). Classification (NCBI taxonomy): domain Eukaryota; kingdom Viridiplantae; phylum Streptophyta; class Magnoliopsida; order Poales; family Poaceae; genus Aegilops; species Aegilops bicornis. Next base: position 744,071,093 of record CM038671.1, read on the forward strand.
AAAAAACCTAGATTGGGTTTATTTTTCGGTTTTATTATTTAGGGAAAGCGTTCACCGACCATTCGTTTCAACGAACATGTTCGTTGGTTAGTTTCATTAACGAACGTCATTATTGTAACTGTTCATCGTTTTTCTTTTAATCGGATTTAATCCGTTATTTTCCGAATTCGATTTCGATCTAATTTTCAAATCTGTTTATCTTCTCGCTCGTTTATCGGAATCGGTGATTCAAGCTACGGAGTTTCGCTTTCAAACCGCCGTTCGATTAATCAACTTAAACAAAGTTTTGTTACTATAAAATTTTGACCTAGTTTCAAATTGCTAGAACCGAGTCGTTCTCTCTCGATTTTTTTGACTTTCGTTGCTTTATTTGATTCGATTCTTTTTTTGCAACCAGGGTTCTTAAGTTGAACTCTCTGGTTAGATCTTTTTATTCGAGATTTCCACATGCATTAGATGAGTACTTATTGTATGCTTGTTGTTTGTCTGCGTTAGATCACCCGGAGTGCGCCGCTTGCTACTTCGAGTCTCTAGGTTTCGCGGATCGCCAGCAAGGCAAGTAACACTTTGATCATACTTTCTCATACCCAGTTTTTATGCATTAGATCAATCCTCAAACACTTGCATGAATAGGATCTAATTAAATTGTGGGATGGGAAGTAGATTGAGGTAGTACCTATTACCTGTTTTACTTATGAAACCTTTTGGGAGTTACTCTACTTGCTTATTATGCTATGCTATGCCAAGAGACGTGGATTGGGTGAGTGATATCCATGACAGATGTGAGATTGATAATTAATGGTTTATCTAAGGTGGCAACTTAAACACACATCCGGGTGGATTGAGGCACTGCTTTCAAGCGAGGACTTGCCTGCTTTTTGGGACCGCCACCCGTGCTCAAAGGGATCATAAGATAATTCATACTAGTAACTTACATGTGCAGCCACAAGCCACTATGGGCTCTGGCATAGTTGACTAAGTCGTGCGAACTCTTATAGCGGTGGACTAGCGAGATGTAGGGGATGTAGGTGTACCGTCCACCCATCGTAAGGGCTAAGCGCTTACGAAAGACCTGTGTCTCGGTCATCCGTCTCTCAAACACCATGTAGTGCGAGAAACCAAACGGAGGCGATCGAAGTCTTGTGGGGAAAAGTGCTAAACCTCTGCAGAGTGTACAAACTAATCATGATTAGCCGTGTCCCCGGTTATGGATAAATCTTGAGTATCTAGTACTTGAATATCATGTGAATCTCAACATGTTACTTCTAATTAATGTTATTGGGTTTTAATGAGTACTTTTAATTGGGATTGAGGATGTGTCAACCATTCTCAATGTTTAACAACCACCATGATAGTTAAATAAAATTATTCCTTTGTTGTAGGGAAAAACTAGCTTTATGCAAAACTCGTAACCATAGAGCTTTCCACCAGCCATATATGCATGTAGTATAGGCTTATTGCTTCATTGCTCTCTATGTGTTACATTGCCAAAGATATTCCATGTCTTGACCGTTTTGGCTGCAACTTTCATGTTGCGAGACTTTTCGCATTTACAGTAAGGTGTTTAGGTCGTGGTTCTATACTCGATGATGCCGATGGAGTTGATGGACTCACTTATCTTCCAAGTCTTCCGCTGTTATCGTTGTTAGATGGCCTTAAGCCATATTTATTGTAATAAGTCCTCTTCTCGACAATCGATGTAATAAGTGTGTGATTGCTACTCGCTATAAATCCTTCAAGTATCTTGTGTGGTGTCGGCATTATTGATCCAGGGATGACACCTGAGCACAGAGACTTGATCCATTCGGGTCTGGTCGCTACAGAGATGGTATCAGAGCACACGCTGACTGTAGGACACGACCACTAAGTTAAAGCCATAGATCACTACTCTCTTCTCATTTTCTGACTCCTCATCTTTTCTACTCTTTAGGATGAAGGACGCGAGGACCAAGTACACCCAACCGGATGAAGGCACACCTTTTGGATTTCACTTGAAGGAAGTCACCAAGTACCTGAACATTGGACTACCAAGTTTCACCGGGACTTTCAACGCCACTACTGCTCAAGAGGAGCTGCCTGGAAGATTCAAGCTCACGTTCCGTGAAGGACATTCGCCCCAATCACCAAGCCTATAGATAGTGTTTTCGATTGCACCAACATGGAGTCTGGAAAGAGCATGGCAGCTCATATTACCATGGGACGCATTGGAGAAGTTTATCAAGAAGACCTCAAAGACACCGTCTACCAGATTTGCGGACGCCGAGATGAACAATGGGAGATAGTCAGCACTAAGAAGGATAGATCCATTGCAGCTTTTATCCAGGAGTTAAATCAGCACATTCGACGTCAGGAGAACCAGATGTGCAATGATATGTTAGAGTTGAAGAATGCAAAGGGAAGGATCATCGAACTTGAAGAAGAACTAAGGTCTACACTAAGGACTACATGGACGAGATCGTAGCTCTAGCAAGACACAATAACGATCTTAAGTACGAGATTGAAGAACTCAAGAAGAAATTAGCGCTCAAGAATGAAGACCAGTATGTCGGTTGTCCAAGCGACTACATCAACATCGACGACACCGATTCGGATCCAAGTGAACCCGACTTTGAAGACGAAGCTGGAGCAGACATCATGGAGTCTTCCACCGGTTCAAATTAGTAGAAGACCCCCATATATTAGTAGTATTACCTCCATGTAAACATTATAGTACACGCACTTTTGCGATAGTTAGATCGTTGTAAGCCTTTGTTTGATTGAATGAAGTGATTTTGTGTGCATTTGCTCATGTGCATTTGGGTAGTGTTTTCCCCTTAGACCTCATACTATTCTTAATTTCTCGTCTTTTCTAAACCCCTCAGATGCCTCCGAGACGCGACCCCGGATTTGTTTTCCCGCAAGGCTCCAAACATTGGTACAGAACCAAGGCAACAACAACCCACCACCACCACCACCTGCGGACCACTTGACTCGTTTCCTTAGGGCTGAATCCGCCAAGATTTTCTAGTAGCACCGAGCCTATAGTAGCAGATGATTGGCTCCGTAAGGTAGGAAGGAGTTGACCACTGCGGGATGTACGGATGGAGAGAAGGTGAAGTTTGCTGCACACCAACTTGAAGGACCCGCAAAGATGGTGGGAGAATTTCACAGCCACTTACCCTGAGACACCGCCACATGGGATCAGTTTCAACAAGCTTTCCGCATCGCCCATGTCTCAAGCAGGAGCTATGGCCATGAAGAAGCGTGAGTTTCGCAACTTACGCCAAGGAGGAAGGATCACATTGGCCAAGACGTAGAAGATTTTAGTAAGTTAGCACGTTATGCCCCGGATAGCGTTGCTACGAGATCTTGCTAAGCAGGAGAAGTTTCGAAGGACTGAATGATGAGTTCAAAGATGCCGTTAATGGTAGCAAGTTTCAACAACTACCAGAGTTGGTAGACCGTGCCCTCATGATTGAAGGAAAGCGGCAGACAAATTGAGAACCGCAAGAGGAAGTATGGATGTGGGAAGTATAACTCTGAGCCCAGCAGAAGCCCCGTTATGCCCCTAAGCAGGGAGTTCAGTTTCAGCATACCCATGGAGGAAGTAGTTCGCACAACCATAATGGCCACAAGAATGGTAATGGGAACGGAGGAAGCAACGGCCAGAACCGGACCACACCCACAACCCCAGCCAAGAAAGACTTGAGTCATGTCACCTGTTACAAGTGTTCCAAGCCTGGACATTATGCAAATGACTGTCCAGAAGGCCAGAATGGAAATGGCAATGGAAGCTCTGGAAAGAAGCCCAACCCTTTCAACAGAGGACAGGTGAACCACATTGGTGTGGAGGAGGTTGAAGATCAGCCCGATGCAGTAATCGGTAAGTTTTTGGTTAAGTCATTTACTGCACTAGTTCTTTTCGATACTGGTGCATCGCATTCATACATATCAAGGGGATTTGTAGAAAAGTATAGCCTACCTACTCGGACTCTTTAAACCCCTATGCTAGTAAGCTCACCGGGAGCGGAGTATATGGCGGAACAAGGATGTTTTCAAGTGCCACTAAGTATAGGAAGGCATGTGTTCCGACGGATTTGATCATTTTGGAATCCCAAGGATTTGATGTGATTCTAGGTATGGATTGGCTGTCTATGTATGGAGGAAACATCGATTGCGCAAGTAAGGCGATTTTGCTCACAACCCCGTAAGGAAGAAGGATTAAGTATGTATCACGGCATGAGCCGAGGGAGCTCATGTAAATTGCCTATCGTGAGTTGTGCAGGAAGAGGTGCGATAGTAAGGATTTCCACGATGTATTTCCGAGGAATTGCCAGAATGCCACCGGATAGAGACATTGAGTTTTGATTGAGCTGTTGCCGAGAACAGGCCCGATATCGGCGACCATACGGGATGCCCGCACAAGATTTGGCGGAAATCAAGAAGCGATTAAGGAGCTGTTGGATAAAGGTTATATACGCCCAAGTTCTTCACCTTGGGGATCACCCGTACTTTTAGTAGAGAAGAAGGACGGATCGTTAAGGATGGTAGTTGATTATCGTGGATTGAATGCAAGAATAATCAAGAACAAGTACCCACTACCAATGATAAATGATCTGCTCGATCGTTTGCAAGGAGCTAAAGTGTTTTCCAAGATCGACTTGCGATCGTGGTACCATCGATTGAAGATTAGGAGCAGGACATACCTAAGACAAATTTACCACAAGATATGGATCTGTATGAATATACCGTTATGTCATTTGGACCGACTAACGCTACATGACCTATTTCATGAACCCGATGAATAAAGTGTTTATGGAGTTTTTGGATAAGTTCGTCGTGGTGTTCATTGATGATATTTTGATTTTCTCGAAGAATGAAGAAGAACATAAGGAACATTTGCGATTGGTTTTGGAGAAGCTAAGAGAACATCGATTATATGCCAAGTTCAGCAAATGTGAGTTTTGGCTAAAAGAAGTTGGATTTCTTGGACATGTTATATCCGGAGAAGGAATAGCAGTTGACCCCACAAAGGTTGAGACCGTAACCAAATGGGAAGCACCAACGACAGTTGGAGAGATCCGGAGTTTCCTTGGACTCGCAGGATACTACCGAAGATTCATTGAGAATTTCTCAAGGATTGCAAAACCTATGACGGAATTGTTGAAGAAGGATACCAAATTCATATGGACTGAGGACTGTGAGGCAAGTTTTCAGGAGTTGAAGAAAAGATTGGTTACCTCACCAGTGTTAATATTGCCGGATCAGACCAAGGATTATGAGGTGTATTGCGACGCTTCACGTCGAGGACTTGGAAGCGATGCTTATCACGAGGAAGGAAGAGTTGTTTCGTATGCCTCACGACAACTTAAGTCTCATGAGTTGAATTATGCCACTCATGATTTGGAGTTAGCAGCCGTTGTGCATGCATTGAAGACGTGGAGACATTTTCTCATTGGAAATCATTGTGAAGTATATACGGATCACAAGAGTTTGAAGTACATCTTCACGCAGAAGGAATTAAATCTCAGACAGAGGAGATGGTTGGAACTTATCAAGGATTATGATATGAGATTGCATTATCACCCGGAAAGGCTAATGTAAATAGCAGACACATTGAGCCGTAAGAGCCACGTCAATACCCTAATGATGGGAGGAATACCCAATAAGTTAGCCGAGGACCTTCGAGAGCTATGTTTGGAAATAGTTCCGAGAGGCTATGTAGCAGCATTGGAGATTCAGTCTACAGCGATGGACAAAATCAGAGATGCCCAAAAGGCGGATAAAGGAAGTTGCCTCTATAAAGGAGAAAATGAGCAAAGGAAAAGCTAAAGGATTTCGTGAGGATGAGCACGATACCCTATGGTTTGAGGACCGTGTTTATGTGCCACATGACCCGGAGATCGTGAAGTTGATTTTGCAAGAGGCACATGATTCACCCTATTCGATTCACCTGTGAAATACCAAGATGTATTTGGATTTGAAGGAAACATTCGGTGGACGAATGAAGAAGGATATTGCGGAGTATGTAGCGATTTGCGATGTGTGTCGAGAGTAAAGGCGGAACATCGTGAAGCCCGGGATTATTGTTGCAGCCATTGCCGATACCCGAATGGAAGTGGGATAAACCAGCATGGATTTCATCACGGGTTTGCCAAAGACTCGTTCGAGCTATGATTCGATTTGGGTTATAGTCGACCGCTTGACGAAGGTAGCGCATTTCATTCGATCAAGACTACCTATAGCAGCACTAAGTTGGCAAGGATATACATGACCGAATTGTTTGTTTACACGGAGTTCCGAGGAGTATCGTATCAGATAGAGGAATCCAATTTACCTCAAAGTTTTGGAATCGGTTGCACGAAACATTGGGAACCAGGCTGGAATTCAGTACAGCTTTCCACCCACAGACCGATGGACAGACTGAGAGAGTCAATCAGATTTTGGAGGATATGCTGAGAGCTTGTGCACTAGATTACGGATCTAGTTGGGATGATAACTTGCCGTATGCAGAATTTTCTTATAACAACAGTTACCAAACCAGCTTGAAGATGGCACCTTCGAGGCTCGTATGGAAGGGATGCAGGACACCGTTGTCATGGGACTCCAAACCGAGATCGTCGATTGTTTGGACCAGATTTGATCGAGAGTCTGAGCAGGAAGGTTAGATTGATTCGCGATAGGCTCAAGGTAGCCCAATCCAGAATGTAAGAGCTATGCAGATTCAAAAGCATGGCGATAGAATATGAAGTTGGAGAGCAGTATATCTTAGAGTATCCCCGCTTCGAGGAGTTAAGCGTTTTGGAGTTAAAGGAAAATTAGCACCCCGTTTCGTTGGACCGTATAGGATTTTGCAACGCATGGGAGAAGTTGCTTATAAACTGGAACTACCAGAGGGACTGTCAGGAGTTCATGATGTATTCCATATTTCTCAGTTGAAGAAATGTCACGCCGAGATGGCGGAAGTACCGTTAAGAGACACAGTGCCGCTTGAAGCAATTCAGTTGAAGGATGATTTAACATATGAGGAAAAACCAGTAAAGATTCTCGATTATGCCAGCAGAGTTACTCGCAGCAAGGTTATCAAGTTTTGCAAGGTTCAGTGGAGCCACCACACTGAAGATGAAGCCACCTGGGAAAGAGAGGAAGTTTTGCTCAAGGACCAACCTCACCTATTTTCTAGCCAACCCGAATCTCGAGGGCGAGATTCATCTTAAGGGGGTAGGTTTGTAACATCCCAAATTTTCAATTTGGAATGTTATACATTAGGTCATCATGCATATCATATTTTCTTGCATTTTCCGATCCTGGAAAATTTCACGCAACTCAAGGACCCTCGGAGAGAGTTGGAGATTTCATTATTTTCATATTTGGGGTTTCTCAAATTTTGAAAATAGGATCATTTGATTTTATTTAATTATCTTCATAAGTTTTTCCGATAAAAATTATTAAGAGAGGGAATAATATGACTTTCCCAACATTTAGGAAAAATGAAGATTTAATAAATAAATCAATTTTGGTTTTTGAAAGTTTATTGCTTTAAGGAAAAAAATGAGTATTTTAAAAATATGCATTTTTGCCCCGTTTTAAAGTTCATTTTGTTCGACTCATTTTTAGGAGTCGGGGAAAATTAATTTTATCTAATTCGGAGTTCGTTTGGTTTTATTTTAATTTCGTTTAGTTTTGTTTTAAAAAAAAACCGCGCCGCCCCGCCTGGGCCAAGGGCCCATTAGCCCAACCGGAGCCCGGCCCAGCCGCCTCCCCTCGCGCTCCCATGGAGGAGTCCGCCGCCACGCCCGCCGAGTCCCGCTCGGCCACGCCGGACCCACTGCCGTGCCCCCTCCCCCAAGGCACCGACACCTCTCCCCCCTCCTTTATAAGCGCGGACCCCCCTCTCTCCTCATCCCCGCCCGCTTACGCCCAGCCGACCGCCACGCCCGCCGCCCGAGGCCGCCGCCGCTGCTCGCCGACGCCGCCCCTCGCCACCCATGACCCCGCCGCCACCCACCGCCCGTCGCCTCGACCCCGCGGAGCCAGCCCGCCCGGCGACTTCACTGGAGGTAGCCACCTCGCCGCGCCACCCCGATCCGGTTTTGTTTCAAAAACCCGATCCGTTTTTTTTTCTCGTGTTGTTCGGGTTTTTTTAAAAAAAAAACCTAGATTGGTTTATTTTTCGGTTTTATTATTTAGGGAAACGTTCACCGACCTGTTCGTTTCAACGAACATGTTCGTTGGTTAGTTTCTGTTAACGAACGTCCGTCGTTTTAACTGTTCATCGTTTTTCTTTTAATCGGATTTAATCCGTTATTTTCCGAATTCGATTTCCGATCTAATTTTCAAATCTGTTTATCTTCTCGCTCGTTTATCGGAATCAGGTGATTCAAGCGCTCGGAGTTTCAAGGCTTTAAAACCGTCATTGTTCCGATTAATCAACTTAAACAAAGTTTTGTTACTGTAAAATTTTGACCTAGTTTCAAATTGCTAGAACCGAGTCGTTCTCTCTCGATTTTTCGACTTTCGTTGCTTTATTTGATTCGATTCTTTTTGCAACCAGGGTTCTTAAGTTGAACTCTCTGGTTAGATCTTTTATTCGAGATTTCCCTGTGCATTAGATGAGTACTTATTGTATGCTTGTTGTTTGTCTGCGTTAGATCACCGGGTCTTGTAGCTTGTTACTTCAAGTCTCTAGGTTTCGCGGATCATCAGCAAGGCAAGTAACACTTTGATCATACTTTCTCATACCCAGTTTTATGCATTAGATCAATCCTCAAACACTTGCATGAATAGGATCTAATTAAATTGTGGGATGGGAAGCAGATTGAGGTAGTACCTATTACTGTTTTACTTATGAAACCTTTGGGAGTTACTCTACTTGCTTATTATGCTATGCTATGCCGGTGAAGCGTGGATTGGGTGAGTGATATCCATGACAGATGTGAGATTGATAATTAATGGTTTATCTAAGGTGGCAACTTAAACACACATCTGGGTGGATTGAGGCACTGCTTTCAAGCGAGGACTTGCCTGTTTTTTTGGGACCACCACCAGGCTCAAAGGGATCATAAGATAATTCATACTAGTAACTTACGTGTGTAGCCACAAGCCACTATGGGCTCTGGCATAGTTGACTAAGTCGTCACGAACTCTTATAGCGGTGGACTAGCAGATGTAGGGGATGTAGGTGTACCGGTCCACCCATCGTAAGGGCTAAGCTTACGAAAGACTGTGTCTCGGCCATCCGTCTCTCAAACACCATGTAGTGCGAGAAACCAAGCGGAGGCGATCGAGTCTTGTGGGGAAAAGTGCAAACCTCTGCCAGTGTACAAACTAATCATGATTAGCCGTGTCCCCGGTTATGGACAAATCTTGAGTATCTAGTACTTGAATATCATGTGAATCTCAACATGTTACTTCTAATTAATGTTATTGGGTTTTTAATGAGTACTTTTAATTGGGATTGAGGATGTCATCAACCATTCTCAATGTTTAACAACCACCATGATAGTTAAATAAAATTATTCCTTTGTTGTAGGGAAAAACTAGCTTTATGCAAAACTATAACCATAGAGCTTTCCACCAGCCATATATGCATGTAGTATAGGCTTATTGCTTCATTGCTCTCTATGTGTTACATTGCGGCATATTCCATGTGTGACCGTTTTGGCTGCAACTTTCATGTTGCGCACTTTTCGCAACGACGAGTAAGGTGTTTAGAGTCGTGGTTCTATACTCGGTGATACCGATGGAGTTGATGGACTCACTTATCTTCCAAGTCTTCCGCATTTATTATCGTTGTTAGATGGCCTTAAGCCATATTTATTGTAATAAGTCCTCTTACGGACAATCGATGTAATAAGTGTGTGATTGCTACTCGCTATAAATCCTTGAAATCTTGTGTGGTGTCAGCATTACTGATCCAGGGATGACACCTGAGCACAGAGACTTGATCCATTCGTGTCTGGTCGCTACAGTTTAAAACTGGCTGCACATTGCGGGTCATTTTTGAGATGGTAAACGACCTTGGATGGTAACGAGTCCAAAAGCAGTTTTGACCGTTTCGACAAGATGAACAACTTCCATGTTGAAAGTTTTTCAATTCGAGACTATCTTTAGGGCAAAATCGCTCGTGCATAACAGGTAATTATTCACGCAACTCATCAGACGTAGTCACATGTGTCTGGTCCCGGGCGTCATATTTGCTCATTGTAGGGTTATCATGCTATGCGGGTTCTAACTTCTGCGTACGACCTCGGATTGGGACAATTTTTATATCAAAATCGATCACTTCGACGAGACGAAGAGAATTCGTGCAGATCAGTTTTCCGTATGAGGCCGTCTCAGGGGCGTAATCAGCCGAACAGTGTTCTGGACACAAAATCTCAGTATTTTGAACACAATTTCGGCCTTAGATATGATGTCGGATGGCTATGGCCCAAATATCAAAGTTTCTCCTTTTGATGATACAAAGCTTTCTCACTTTGAGCACTTTTTCATTGATACCTTCCTAATTATGTTATTGACCGTGCCAAAATTTGGTGTCAACATATGCCCCTGTTTTCGGCAAAACTTGTGTGCCGAAAAATAACTTGCACAAGTTTATTCTAAGCGTGATGTCAACACTCCATCGCCCATTTTGTACGTGCTTAGGATGATAGGTATATATCTGCCATTTAGATTAGCAACAAAAGTGAAACTAATCGAACGTATGATGATTTGGCAACACCCTTAAAATAAGCCCATTGAGGGTAACCAATCATACTTGAAGACAAATTCCATGGCATAGGCATCAATGGCATAGTTAAAGAATATGGATGATGTGCTAACCGAAGATTTTGATGGGATGATGCACACCTTCGGCTTAATTGTTTTTCGCTTCCATCCTTCCCTTTCTTCACTTTTGTAACACTTGTAGCAATAGAAGGTTGCACATCATTTTTCTTTTGATTGATCCTCTTGGGAACCCATGCCATGTTCTTCTTTTCAAGTTCTCGTGAACTAACCTTTTTGCAATACTTCTTTTGCCAATACGATAAGCCGAGTGGGCACCTTGGCTGTGATTCTGTTTGAACCAATGGCAAATCTTTTTTGGCCTCATGCACCCTCAACTTCTTTTCTTCAGATTTGGCACTTGATTGATTCATCTCATTGTCTTTAGTAGCCAATGTCAATACTTTAATTGGCTCTTTATCCTTTAATATCAAATCTGAAGTAGCACACTTACGACCATCTTTTTTTAATGTGATAGACTTGCTCAACCACCTCCTTATTCTTCCTTGTGCTCCGGACTGATTCTTTTGGAGTGAAACGGTCTTTAACATATGGTTGTTTATTGAACGTGGGACTTTTTGGAGCTGCATGATCTTTGTGAGACGGTCTAAAATAAGATGGAAAATGTCCACTTGAATCATACCTGTCCCATGGTTAATATGGATAAAAATTAGCATAGGGAGGTATACATGGCACTGGCATTGGCGACCCAAAATAAGGATATGAATATGTTGTATTGCAACTTTCCCTTTGCCAATACCGGCCATCAGATTTGCACCTAGGTGGTGATCTTGACGCTTTTGAATTACTTGGCCGATAAGCAATTTTCTCCTCACTTATCTCTGATATTTCTTCAATAGTTGCGTGAAAGTGACTTTCAGCTTTTTACCTTTGTGCTTACCTTGGCCTTTGCTTGCATCGATCTTTGGATTTTCTTGTTGCCCCCCAGTACTTGGTGTCTTCGTTGCAACTTTGATGGAAAATTTTCCCTCAAGAATATTATCATTGTACTCTTGAACAACTTCCTTACTTGAAAACTTGATCCCAATATCTGCAGTTTTTACCTTCTCATGTTTAAATGGATCAGCTTGTAGCAACCGATGCAAAAACGCGTTTGCCATCAGGACCAATCGGAATAGACTGGTCATCTCTTGGTGTCTCAACAAATTTCAATCATCGTTTATCAATGGCTGATTTAACTATTTGACGAAACATGCTGCAATCCTCAAAATTATGCTTGGACGAATCATGCAACTTACAATACTTTCGTCCTTGAATTGGTGGCTTGACATGGTGATCAAGAATTCTTATGTAATTATTTTTAAGCAACAAATCAAATATTTGATCACACATGCTTGAATTGAAGGTAAACTTTTTATTCTCTAGCTGATCTTGCTGCGAGAACGGCTTTGGAGTTAAGCAAACAAATGGTTCAGATTTTGCATTACCCTAGTCGGCTATGCATTGTGTTTTGCACTCTATCTTCAATGTCTTTGAAAAGGAAATTATACTATCATCGGTTTTCTCAACAGAGTATAACCTTGGCTTTAAATTTCTGAAATCAAAGTAGTTAGAACATACATATCTCAATTGGGACCATGCGTAAGCCAAGTATGAAGCAAACAAAGCTACCCAATTAAATATGAACTTTAGATAAAGCAATGGGAAAAGCTTTGGCTGCATTAATTGAAGGAAATATGCCCTGGAGGAATAAATAAAGTTGTTATTTTATGTTTCCTTATATCATGATACATGTTTATTATTCATGCTAGAATTGTATTAACCAGAACTTGATACATGTGTGGATACATAGACAAAACACCGTGTCCCTAGTAAGCCTCTACTAGACTAGCTCGTTAATCAAAGATGGTTAAGTTTCCTAATCATAGACATGTGTTGTCATTTGATGAAAGAGATCACATCATTAGGAGAATGATGTGACGGACAAGACCCACCCGTTAGCTTAGCATATTGAAAGTTCAGTTTTATTGCTATTGCTTTCTTCATCTCATATACATATTCCTTTGACTATGAGATTATGCAACTCTCGGATGCCAGAGGAATACCTTGTGTGCTATCAAACGTCAAAAGCGTGGCTGGCTGATTATAAAGATGCTCTCTGGTAGCTCGAAGGTGTTTGTTGGGTTGGCATAGATCGAGATTAGGATTTGTCACTCTGAGTATCGGAGAGGTATCTACGGGCCCTCTCGGTAATGCACATCATAATAAGCCTTGCAAGCAATGTGACTAATGAGTTAGTTGCGAGGATGATGTATTATGGAGCGAGTAAAGAGACTTGCCGTAACGAGATTGAACTAGGTATGTAGATACCGTGATCGAATCTCGGACAAGTAACATACCGATGGACAAAGGGAATAACGTATGTTGTCATAACGGTTCGACCGATAAAGATCTTCATAGAATATGTAGGAGCCAATATGGGCATCCAGGTTCCGCTATTGGTTATTGACCGGAGTGGTGTCTCGGTCATGTCTACATAGTTCTCGAACCCGTAGGGTCCGCACGCTTAACGTTCGATGACGATATAGTATTATATGAGTTATGTGATTTGGTGACCGAATGTTGTTCGGAGTCCTGGATGAGATTACAGACATGAAGATGAGTCTCGAAATGGCCGAGAGGTAAAGATTGATATATAGGACGATGATATTTGGACACCAGAAGTGTTCTGGATGGTACCGGGTACTTATCGAGTCACCGGAAAGGAGTTTCGGGCACCCCCGACAAAGATATGGGCCATATGGGCCAAGTGAGGGAACACACCAGCCCTGGTGCGCCCCTATAGAGGCCAGCCCTATGACAAGGAGAAGGAAAGATGGGAGGGCAAGAGAAGTGTGGATTAGGATTCCTACTTCCTTCCCTCTCCCCCCTCTTTCCTTCCACCTCGGTTATATATGGCAGGGCGCGCGCGGCTTGGGAGGCACTCCAAGTAGGATTCCCCCTACTTGGGCGCCTCCTATGGTTGCTCCTCCCTCCCTCCCACCTATATATATGAGGAGAGGGGGCACCTAGCACACTGTGAGATAATTGCCTGGCATGTGCGGCGCCCCCCTCCACAGTTTACACCCTCGGTCATATCTTCGTAGTGCTTAGGCGAAGCCTTGCGAGGATCACTTCACCATCATCATCACCACGTCATCGTGCTGACGGAACTCATCTGCTACCTCGACGTCTTGCTGGATCAAGAAGGCGAGGGACGTCACCGAGCTGAACGTGTGCAGAACTCGGAGGTGCCGTGTGTTCGGTACTTGATCAGTCGGAGCTAGAAGAAGTTCGACTACATCAACCGCATTGTCAAATGCTTCAGCTTTCCGTCTACGAGGGTACGTAGACACACTCTCCCCTTCTCGTTGCTATGCATCTCCTAGATAGATCTTGCGTGAGCGTAGATTTTTTTTTTGAAATTACATGCTACATTTTCCAACAGTAATAAGTCACTATCGGTCTCTTTGAATAGTACAATATATTGACCGATATGCTTAGTAATAATTTTATTGCTAACAAGTAATTGCCCTTCATCACTGGTCTTTCAAAATTAATCGTGAGAGTTTTTCTAATAGATGCATCAGCAATAAAGTTTTGACCAAATCTGAAAATAGGTAAATCACTTGCTAGACATACCTCTTCATACATGTTGGTAGAGCATCATGGTTGTATCACTTGAATAATACTCTGTTGCACTTTTGAATGACTCTCCAATGCCTTGGCATCCTCTTTTTCTTGAATAGATTCAGTACACATACTATTCGATTCGGCTTTTTCAATAACCAAATTTTCTTTGTTACCTAAATCAATACTTTCTCCTTTTGAATTTGTAAGGCTGCTCGTTTTTGTCTAATTTTAGCCCACACTTCAGCTTGGCGAACTTTAAATTTTTTCATATCAATTTCCACCTACTCCTCATGGGATTGCCCCCCAATGCTTTGAGACTCTTTCGGCAATGAGTTCTGAAACTTTGCAATTGTTTAGGGGGTACACTGGATGGTACAACACTGGACGAATGCATCATTTGCAAAACTCTAGCTTTAACAGCAACAAAGTCACGAGGCTTCCCGCCTTCTATTAGTTCCTGGCGAATAAAGTTGCACAAATCCCAAGAGAATGTAAGCTTGTTCTCAATTACCCAGTCTGGATATGGTTGCCCCCCGATGCTTTTAGACTCTCTGGGCAATGAGATGTTGCCGAAATTCTGTAATTGTGTAGGGGGGATATGATATGCCACAGTAGTAGATGAAGGCATTTGTGCTCTTGCAGAAGTTTCACTTATTCAGCCATAAACGTGAAGGTGAGGAGCCGAATTATGGATATCAACAATTTGCTAAATAACTAGTAGTAGCATGGCTAATTCCCCTATCCACCGGCATGTTTGGATTAACATATTGCATACTTGTCGATGAATAAAAAGTTGAAACACTTTGCTGAATACTATTGGAAGTTCCTACATGGGGTGTCTCAACTTGATTAACTGAACTCATCATGTTTTTCATCGGCATATAGGTTTGTTGGGTTGTCGATGCATGGGAGTAGGGATACATATGTCGCATGTTGCTAAAATTATATGAAGTTGAAGGATGAAGATTATTCTGAATCGGTTGTTGCGCATAACTAGATGCATGATTGATAAAACTAGGGCTAGCTGACACATTATGCTCATTAAACGATCTAGCAACAACATATGCATTATTTGCATCTACATAAGTGAATTGGGTATTCATATTACCTTTGTAGATTGCAAACCCTAGATGACGATCTCTTCGTAGCAAGAACGGACTGGAGACCGTCAAAACTTCATTCCTCAGCGGAGTCGCCAGAAAGTGTGTTCGCACACGAACACGTCACCGTGCACCCTCGATGCCAGGGGTGATGCACCGCAGCTCACGTCGAAGGAGATCTGACCGGCGACACGATACGCAGGACTGCCGGCGGATGCTTTTGTAGACCCGAAGCCCCGCTTGCCCGGGAGGGACCCCATCAGGGCTCGCGGCGGCTATGGGCTGCCCCAGGTCGACCTGATCGCCCCTAGGGCCTTGAGGTTCACCGCCCTGCAAGAAGAATGAACGAAGAACGAGGAAGAAGAAGAACAAAAGGAGAGGATAAAAGTAAAGGTAAAAAGTGGTAAATGAATTGATCGATTGTGTATTGTTGTTCAATCGGTCATCACCCCTTAGGTATATAAGAGGCGGCTAGACTTACCTTTCAAGGAAAAGGCTTGGATTCACGTCCAAAACCCTAGTAAAATTCGGATGGTTTTTGTCCAAACTTTCCAAAACTGTTCGGTCTAAAACTGGCTGCACCTTGCGGGTCGTTTTTGAGATGGTAAATGACCTCGGATGGAAACGAGTCCAAAAGTAATTTTGACCGTTTTGACGAGAAGAACAACTTTGATGTTGAACGTTTTTAGATTCGGGAGCATCTTCAGGGCCAAATCGCTCGCGCAAAACAGGTAATTATTCACACAACTCATCGGACATAGTCACATGTGTCCGGTCCCGGCCATCATATTTTGCTCATTGTAGGGTCATCACGCTGTGCGGGCTCTAATTTTTGCATACGACCTTGGATTGGGAAGATTATATATCAAAATCGATCGTTTCGACGAGACGAAGACAATTCGTGCAGATCAGTTTTCCATATCAGGCCGTCTCGGGGGCGTAATCAGCCGAACAATGTTCTGGACACAAAATCTCAGTATTTCAAACACAATTTTGGCCTTAGAGATTTAGTCGGATGACTATGGTCTAAATATCAAAAATTCTCCTTTTAACGATACAAAACTTTCTCACTTTGAGCACTTCTCCATTTGAGACTTCGTAATTATGTTTCTGACTGTGCCAAAATTTGGTGTCAACACATGGCGGTCGCAGGACACGCTGTTGGCTCGACGGACAGCACGTTCGCGGCGGCCGTGTGTCAAGGCATCATCGTGGATGGCCTGATCAACTCCCAAGACGTATAAAAGTGTTTAGATCATTAAAGTAGTTACCTAAACACCTTTATACTTTTTGCAGAAGGAGTATGTCTGATTAGGGTTTTCTTATTCTCGCTTGCATCAATGACGACCACTCCAAAGGGCCTCGACGGTGGTGGCTAAACAACACGATGCAACAACGACCTCTCATCCATGGCCTCACCGAAGGAGCTCGGCGCCGCCAGCTAGTTCGACGGCTCGTCCATGGTGGCCACTGGACACGATATTGGCCCCGTGGAGTTCACAGAGGCCGTGTGTCAAGGTGTCGTCATGGATGGCCGGGCCAACTCCCTGTGGACGACGGCAGTACGAGACGGTAGCCGTACGATGACAGCAACCATACGAGACGCCGATGCCGGTGGCTGATCGTACTCCTCGTCGAGGACTACTCCGTCCAGGGTGAGCGTGAGATGCATGCCTGCATATAATATGAGTTTTTTTTATGGTACATCAAACTATTTCTGAAACCGAGTAGTATTGAATCATCTCAGCCTTTGATTCATGGGGTAGTTTTTCTTTTTGAGCAAAAGAGGGTTTCCCCTGGGATTTCATTTAAAGAAATCAACAGCGGAAACATACACCAATCCGAAAGGTTCCAACCACAAGCTTTCTACCCCTAATAGACATACTAGTAAAGCAAGTTCTCCCAGGTCATTGCTATTACAAGAGACAGTTTAGCAATCCAAAAGATGTCGCAGCGTCTAATAGAACACTACCGCTAAAGCCCAAAGAAAAAGACTAGGCATCAGCCCCCACAGCAGAAGAAGCAAAAAAACTGACGATTAAAAAGCTTTCACATCTTCAACCTTGGAACTCCAATTCTCCACCTTTGAGAAGCTCGATAGATCTTACTTGCTACCTGTTCGATGAGTCTTGCTCCCAATATCATCATTCTTCCCCTAGGTCCTTTATTTGCAATACAACCCAATCCAGAATCCAATTGCACATCAGTTTTACAATCCCCCAAGGGTCATTAATCTTTTTTCTGTCAAATATAATATCATTTGGACATCCACCCAAAGTAAGGCTGAAATGCCTACTAGGACCAGTTTCTTATCATTTTTAGAAAATCTGTTAATCCATCTACCATAACAATCATTTAGATCAACAGGAATTAAATGTATATCAAAAGAACACCCAATAAAATTCCAAATAAGCCTAGCAACTGAGCAAGAGAAAAATTGATGATCAATGTTTTCGTCTTTCCCACAGAAAACACATTTTTCTCCTTTCCATCCCCTCTTTAACAGGTTGTCTTTAGTTAAAATGCTTTTCCTGTTCAACAACCACATGCAAAATTTTATTTTCACTGGAACTTCTATTTTTCTAGAGATTTTTTTGTGGATAGCCACAATTGACTTTAATCAGGTGCAAGTATAAAGATTTAACAGAGAACTTTCTATCTGAAGTGAGCATCCACATGGGTTTGTCTTTCCCCCCATGTAACACACTAGTAGAAAAGGGGCCTATTGACCCGGTTGGTGAGGGCCTTTAGTCCCGGTTCATGAACCGGGACTAAAGGGTAATATATCTCCTGGCCCCTTTAGTCCGGTTCAATCCAGAACCGGGTGATGGGCCTCCACGTGGCCTGTCCGCTGAGCCCAGTAGGAGGGCCTTTGGTCCCGGTTGGTGGCACCAACGGGACCAATAGGCATCCGCAGCGTCGACATTTCTATGACTGTGGTATTTGTTTTTTTTTAAAAGGGGGGGTTTGGGGGTTAATTTAGGTGTTTCATATATTGTGCTATAGCTAGCTAATTAATAGAGAAAAGTGTCCTCTCTTTTGTCCGTGCTTGGTCGACGCTTCGTACTATACATACATTATAGAGAGGACTAGCTAGACACGCTAGCTAGCTAGTAATTAAGCAAGCAGGAAGATCGTCATGAACATATATGCATACTGAGAGAGGAGCGATATCGACCACCTCTCCTTCTCCGAGAGATTGGTCGAACAACAAGTTCTCGTATATCTATCCGACACTACCGGCTACATATATACAATAATTATCTTTTACAATACGGACGCGTGGTCCACATAGTATTCTCCGTCTTCAGCGATCACGTGGTCAAGAAAGAATGCCGCCAATTCCTCTTGAATTGCTCGCATGTGATTTGGTGCTAGGAGTTCATCCCGCTTCTGAAACATCTAATTTTAAGAAAGGGTCAATACATATATATATATATATATATATATATATATATATATATATATATATATGAATGAATGAAACTCAACACAAATGATGGTAATAAAATAAAATTGTGAATATTTTTATTTACGCACTTCATATTTTTTGTCGGAGTAGCCCCTCTCACAGGTCGTGTGGCGGATGGACTCGCAAACGTAGTATCCACAGAAATCATTCCCTTGTTCCTGCCACAACCACTTTACAAGAAACAGAGGTCAATCAAACTGATAATTAGCAAGCATGCTAAATGGTATTGATGAAACTAGCGCTTGAATCACTAGGAGATGTGCGTGGAATATGCTACTATATAGTACTTACTTTCGGGTGTCTAAATTGCAGCTTCTTCGGTAGTCCCGAGCTTTTTGGTGAATTTTCCCCAAGCCCTGCCATACAAAGAAAACAATTACTTGATATCAGAAATGAACAAAGTTAGCGATATGGTGGATAATGATCGATTTAACTTACTTCTCGAGCATTTCGGTCATGTCCGCATACTCCTTGGGATCTTTTAAGTCTCGAGTCTAAGACAGTTACTACTCCTGCTCAAGCTTAATCTCTAGGAGAATATAGTGGTACCTGCGCCGCGCATGCATAACTCATCAATATTACATTACTATAACCTGGACTAATAAGGAAACCGAATATGCCACAAGGCAGTAACACTCACTTGTAGTTGTAAGGAAAGAGTATTATATTTTTGTGTTCATTTATTTCCAACGATCGTAGCAAGTTGGCCTCGGTTTCTTCGGCACGATATTTAACCTCATTTGCATCTATGAGATATGTGTTAATGAACCCAATATCACCCACTTGTCTTTTCTTCATTTCGTGATCTTCAATCTGCATAATATAGTGAGGATATTTATAAATACATGCAATGAAAGAGCTGAGTTATATAGAGATACTTAATGAGCCAGTAGTACTACTTACAGACGATGGCAGGTGACCGTTGCTTTATCGAGGGCCAATTGATTGAAAAACTGATAGAACTCCTCAAATGGAATAGGCAACAGTTCAATTCCAAGGAGGTCATGCTCCTTTAACTCTCAAATACAAAGTACTCCTCCCCTCAGACTCTTTGCAGGTTTTCATGTACCAATCATGCAATCTTCGCATCATCGTTGATAGAGAGCTTTCATCTTTGACGAGAGGCTTCCGTACTCGTATCTTTGTATCTGCACCTCCAAGAAATCATAATGTACATCGTCAGGCGGGTAATCTGCGGGATTGCCATAACCGGGCACCATCCTCGGATCGGCGATGTCGCTAGCAGGCACATTGAGCGGGGCACGATTGCGCTTGTTCGCCGAAGCTGGGCAATTTGTTTCCCAGCTACGTCGTTCTTTCATCCTTTGATCAGCGGTACTTCCCGATCTCTTCGCTTCGGCAAATGCCTTTCCAATAATGCGCTCATAGTTGCCTTTCGGCGGAGACTTGGGTGGTTTTGTCGAGGGGCAGCGAAGTGCGCTTCGCTTTGACTGGATCTACCTTCTCCTCCTGGAGGTGGATGTCTCTTTGCTTTCAACCCTTGAAACCCAGTCATCCACTTGATGCTGCGCTGATCTTCGCGTTTTCCTCCTCGCTCCTCTCGTACGGTAACTTCTCCGAGTCTTTAGAGAAGGACCGACCAGATCTCCTCCCGCCTTTGGCTGTCTTGCTAAACGCCCGGCAGGAAGCGACGGAGCGGATGTCTTCTTTCCTTGCTTACAAGGCGGAGGAGAAGGACTACGACACCTTTGGAGCAGCCGGAGGCGGCGGGCGGGTCTCTTCCGCCCTTGCCGACGAGGCGGAGAAGGAGGAGGCTGGCTGCTCAGGCGGCGCCACGGTGCAAGCGGAGAAGGAGGCGGAGTGCCGCCACGTCGGAGAAGGAGCCCGGCGAGTGCCCTGATCGTCACTCGCCGGGAGGAGGAGGCGGTGGAGGAGGCGGAGTGCCTGACTCGCCGGAGGAGGAGGAGGAGGCGGAGGCGTCAGTTCGGAAGGTTGATGAGATCCTTCCGCCATAGGCATGGAGTCTTCGTGAGCGTAACCCAGCCGATACTCCCCTTCACGGTAGGGTGGTCAAGCCGAGGTCCTCAAATCCCTCCGCTATTTCATCGACCATCACCTTAGCATATCATACGGAATCGGGCGGCGGTGAAAAGTTGAGTCGGGTTTAGTAGGATAACATGAGCCAACAACCGCCTTGACCTTCAAATTGCTCCATTGCGCCATAAGGTGGCAATTTTCAGCATCCGTGATAGCATCCACGGGATAGTTGGCGAGAGCCGTCAAGGCATGCTGCTACTGGCTGAAGCAGCTTCGGTGGAAGCCACGCAGCTGCTTCTCCGGCGAGATGGCGGGGTAGCTACGGGAAGCTTCGGTGGTCGTTTGTTGTGATCTGCCGCTTCTCGTTCCTCTAGCCCCATTACCCTTTTCGTGCAGCGCCTGCATTAGGCTCTGCTCGATTTCTTCCTCCTCTCATGGGTTTTGTAACCCCTGCGTCCGGAAATCCAGCCTTCCACGAAAGCGAACTGGCGTGCCTCGTGTCCGTCCGGGGTGCTCGGGATTCCCGAGGCCATTGTGAGCTCGTCCTTCCCCACATGCAGAGCGAACTTCCCTTGCTTTCTTGTTGCTTCGATATATTCTTTGAAGCCTCTTGGTGGCGTATGTCCAATTGTTCGTCTGTCCAAATGCACTTCCCTGTTACAGGGTCCAAGGTTCTGCCAGCCCCGAAGAACCAAGTCCGGCAACAGTCTGGCCAGTTCATTGTCTCTGGTTCGATCCCTTTCTCAAGCAGATCATTCTCAGCCTTGGCCCACTTAGGCCAGGCTACGAGGTAGCCACCGACCCCGTCGATGGTGAAGCTTCTTCTTCGCAGCATTTCTCTTGTTTGTCGCCGACATCTTTTTACTCTTTTTCGATGTCTTGTAGGCCACAAATGCGGGCGATCAATCTCCGATCTTCTCATATTTGCCCTTGAATTCTGGTGTCTCATTTTTTTCGACATACGTATTGAGTTCTTTCTTCCAATTCCTGAATAGTTCTCGCCATCTTCTTAAGAGCAAAAAGACTTGATTAATGGCTCTATTCTGGCTTCTCCGGATCATCCTCTAGCGGTAGGGTAAAATTTGACTTCAGCTCGGTCCAAAGATCATTTTTACGCATATCATTGACACAAGACACCTCGGGGTCTTCGTTCTTGAAGCTTATACCATTGGTGGATGCTTTGATTGGGATCTTGTCCCTAACCGGAACCCCCATAGACCGAGCAACAAATGCCTTCTTTGTCCGGTAGGGTTCAATCGGTTGGCCGTCACGCCGCGATTTGTATGATCTCAAACTTTTCATCCGAGATCAACTGTTTCTTGGGCCTCGTCTCTTTACCGAAGTTGTGCTCGATCCGGAGGGCTAGAAAAAGAACAAAGATGAGAGTTAATTAATATGTGTACATACCAAAACAAAGGCGAGAGCTAGTCGGCCTGAGGCTTAACTAATATATATACCTGGCGGACTCGGTTTGGTGATCACCGGAGCCGTCCTCACGGTCTACTTCTTCACCCTCTCCTTCTTGCACCGGCATTGGGTCATGAGCCATGTAAATCATAGCCAGCTGCTTCTTCACCCTCTCCTTCCAGACCATCGTTGTCGTTGAGAAACATCAACGAAAGCAACATCACTTCCTTGTGCGATTATGTCCCTCAACAACGCTTCTTGTGCTTCGTCTGGGGGTGTCCATAGTTTCTACAAATATTTACAACATGGCAATTATTATTCAAACATGACAAATATGGATATATTAGTGGCAAACGTAGAACTAGCTAGCTAATCACAATAAGGAATCATATTAGTGACCTCGACGCTGCTTCTCTAGGGTTTGGGGTGGCCTCGACAACGCTTCAAGGGTTAGGGGTGGCCTCGAGGCAGCTTCAAGATAGGAGGGTAATATCGACCCCCCCCACGTGTTGAAGCTATCGGGAGGGGGTCGGCGTTGAACACTACATCTATGTCCCACAAGTGGCGTGGGCATCGGCGCCCTGTGATGGGGTAGAGGGTCGTGGATCGCCCGGCGGTCGAGGTCAAGGGGTCGAAGATCGCCGAGGTCGGGAGGTTGCCCTAGTGTCAAAGTTCAACAAAACCATGTCTTCATCATTAAGCGAAATAGTATTGCATGATGATGCGAAGCTCTTCAAAGTTATTTTGGAGCGGAGTCCCGGATAGGATAATTAAGCTTTTTGGTACAAAGTTCAGCAAGAACCTTCCGAATATACGTTATTTGAAAGGCCTTTGCTGAGATTCGTACAAAAAGGCAAATTATCCTATCCGGACTCCATTCCGAAATAACTTTGAGGACTTCGTGCCATCATGCCATGGTTACTTCCGGCTAATGATGAAGCCATGGATTTCTTCAATACTTTGACACTATAGGAACTCTCGACCACTGAAACCTTCGACCCTTGACCCTTAACGACCCTCGACCCTCTACCCTAGTTCCCGACCCTCGACCCTCGGCGATCCTCGACACCCTCGTTATATCGACAACGACGCAACATACATATACATGGGAAAATAATGTTATCGGGGAGGAATTATCGGTACCCCCTCTTGTCAAAGTTTCTTCTTTCTCCTCTATTCCTTTCTTTCTTCTTCTCCTCTTCTTTTTCTTCTTATCCCTCGAGAAAGGAAAATAAGGAAAAAGTAAGAAAAGAGGAAGAAGGAAGAAGGAAGAAGAAGAAGAAAAAGAAGAAGAAAAAAAAGAGGAGAAGAAGAAAAAATAGAATTTTTTTTTCTATTTTTTCTTCTTCTCCTCTATTCCTTTCTTCTTGTCCTCTTCTTTTCTTCTTTTTCTTCTTCTTATTTATTTCTCCTCTTCTTCCTCTCCCTCTTCTTCTCCTTTCTTCCTCTTCTTATTTCCTTTTTCCTCTCATTCTTTTTCTTCTTCTTCCTTTCTTAAAAATACATGAAGTAGTATTGCTTGTTTTTTTTAAAATAATGATCAAATATAAATTTTAGAAAAAGTAAAGGTTTTGCCTAATTCATTGTTCATATGAATATACAAACATTTGCATATTTACAATAATTAATATCACCAAAAAAATCTATGAACAGAAAAAAATACTATTTTTTCTAAAAATCTATCTTTTGCATATATTAATGAACATATATATACACAGAGAACATATATACATACATATATACATTTTTATAAAAATGCAAAAACAAAAAAATCTAAAAAAGGACATATAAACAGATATACACACACATATATATATATACCCATACATATAAATATAATCAAAATAAATCTATCTTCTGCAGGCAGTGGCGGCAGGCACCAAGCGCCAGTAGGCAGGAACAGCGCGGTGGCTGCGCAGGCGGGCGCTGAGATGGGAGGGCGCGAGGCAGGCTGTGCTCACAGGCGGCGGCGGCGGCGAATGACGAGCAACTGACGGCGTCGATGGCGGCGGCGACGCATGGGCGAAGCAACTGACGGTGTCGATGGCGGCGGCAACGGCAAGGTGGAGCAGGGCGTCGGCGGCGACGATGAGGAGGAGCAGGGCGTCGGGGAGAAGTGGGTGATTTGGTCGAAAATCATAAGTGCTGCTTATATAGCAAATCCTTTAGTCGGTTGGTGGCGCCAGCGGGACTAATCTGCTAGTCGGTTGGTGCCACCAGCGGGACCAAGCCGCCCGCTTCAAAGGCGGGAAGCGGCGGCCTTTGGTCCCGGTTGGTGGCACCAACCGGACTAAAGGCATTAGTCTCGGTCGTGGCACCAACAGGACTAATTCCTGCCACCCTTTAGTCCGGTTGGTGGCACCCTTTAGTCGGTTGGTGCCACCAACGGGACCAAAGGCCTTGTCTTGCCCGCGCCCAAAGTTTAGTCCCCACTCGCTAGTTGAGAGAGCTCGAGAGTGGTTTATAAGCCTTCTTTGCACCAACCTGTCGAGCTCCTCTCAAGCTGCAGGCTTCGGGCCTAATCTGTCATCACTAGCTATGTGCACTGTGGGCCTACTTGGCCTCTGCGGGCACAGAATCCTGGCCCATGTAGGGTTTCTAGTCGTATTCAGGGCCGTGGGGGCCCGGTAGGCGGCACTATTTTTTTCCAGCTTTTTGTTTTGTTTTCTCTGCATTATTATTTATTTTTGTTGTTTTTGCTTTATTTTTTAATTCTTTTTTGCTTTTAGTTTTAGAAAAATTATAAACTTTTACATTAGTGCCATTAGTTTTCAAATTTGAAAACTCTTTTTTTGTTTTCTTTGTTGCTTTATTTATTTTATTTTGTTTCTACTTACAACAAAATACTTATTGTTGCTATTTTTATTTTTTTTTAGTTTTTGTTCTGTTTTCTGCATTATTTAGTTTTTGTTGTTTTTGCTTTATTTTAATTCTTTTTGCTTTTAGTTTTAGAAAATTATAAACTTTTGTTAGTGCCATTAGTTTTCAAATTTGGAAACTCTTTTTTTGTTTTCTTTGTTGCTTTATTTATTTTATTTTGTTTCTACTTACAACAAAATACTTATTGTTGCTATTTTTTTTCAGCTTTTTTGTTCTGTTTTTCGCATTATTTATTTTTTGTTGTTTTTTTTCTTTATTTTTTAATTCTTTTTGCTTTTAGTTTTAGAAAAATTATAAACTTTCTATTAGTGCCATTAGTTTTCAAATTTGAAAACACTTTTTTGTTTTCTTTGTTGCTTTATTTATTTTATTTTGTTTACGCTTACAACAAAAGCGGTGTGTAGAGGGACGGGCTTATAAACCGGTGTGAGCGCCCTTCGGTTGGCGAGGTTTTCAAATTCATAGTTTTCAAATGAACTCTGAAAAAGTTGGCATAGCATGTGCATGTACAAAAGCGGACAATGGTATCATACTCGTTTGTTACAAAGTTGGCATGGTATCATCATAATAGTTGCGGAGAAAGTCTTCACTTTTTCTTCGCTTGTGTCGCTTTGCTTATTACTACCGTAACCATGGATAATCTTCATCGTTTATCGGGATGCTTTGGGTCAGCCTTGACTTTGAAGAATTTCATGAAACTTTTCATACTCTTGAGACATATACATCTTGCCCTCCACTCCTAGGATGTCCCTTTTTCACAGAAAGAACTATGTGGCGCTTTGGCTCATTGTATGATGTATTAAGCTTCCTTATCTTTTCTTTTCCTCGATGCAGTAGACATGTCCTTCACATAGATAACTGTGCCACATCATTGGCTAGAATGAGCGGTTCACGGTGTACCCAAGATTTTTCGAGATCCTTTGTTGTCATTCCGTCTTGTGGGTCTACCTGCACCCGCCTCTGACAGATTGACCCACTTGCACTTAAACAAAGGGACCTTAAAATCTACTCCGTAGTCAAGTTCCCATATGTCTACTATGTAACCATAATATGTGTCATTTCCCTTGTCGGTTCTTTGCATCAAAGCGGACACCGCTGTTTTGGTTGGTGCTCTTTTCATCTTGGTCAATCGTGTAAAATGTATTCCCATTTATCTCATATCCTTTCCAAATCATTACGATCGAAGATGGTCCCACAGACAACAAGTACAGCTCATCACAAACAGTCTTTGTCACCTCACGAGACGATGTTTCCAACCAATTGCCGAAAGTCTGATGTGTTCACATGTAATCCGATCGTCGCCTTTGCTCCGGGTGTTTGGGCGCATGAGTTCTTGTGTTCATCGACATACGGGTCACCAAGGTAGAGTTCTGTAGAAGCGTGTAGTGTGCTTGAGACCAAGAATATCCGTCCTGCATATTATTGAGTCTCTTCCAAGCGCGCCTTTTCGGTCAGTCTCCCCTCATACCGCGATTTAGGGAGACCTATCTTCTTAAGGCCAGGAATGAAGTCAACACAAAACCCGATGACATCCTCTCGCTTGATGGCCCATGGAGATGCTTCCTTCTCGCCTAAGCGCGATTCTGAACATATTTCTTTAGGACTCCCATGAACCTCTCAAAGGGGTACATATTGTGTAGAAATACGGGCCCCAGAATGACAATCTCGTCGACTAGATGAACTAGGGCGTGCGTCATGATATTGAAGAAGGATGGTGGGAACACCAGCTCAAACCGACAAGACATTGCGCCCACATCACTCCTTAGCGTTAGTACGATTTCTGGATCGATCACCTTACGAGATATTGCATTGAGGAATGCACATAGCTTCACAATGGCTAATCGGACGTTTTCGGTAGAAGCCCCTCAATGCAACCGGAAGCGATTGCGTCATAATCACGTGGCGATCATGAGACTTTAGGTTCCGGAACTTTTCTCGGCATATTTATTATTCCCTTTATATTCGACGAGAAGCCGGTCGGGACCTTCATCTTGAGCGAGCATTGAAAGAATATTTCTTTCTCTTCTTTACGTGGGCGTAGCTGGCGGGACCTTTATCTTTGCCGGAGGCATGCCCTCTTTTTACGTGCAAGCATTGCAGGTCCTCTCGTGCCTCGTGTGTATCTTTTGTCTTCCCATACACGCCCAAGAAGCCCTAGCAGGTTCACGCAAAGGTTCTTCGTCACGTGCATCACGTCGATCGAAGAGCGGACCTCTAGGTCTTTCCGGTAGGGTAGGTCCCAAAATATAGATTTCTTCTTCCACATGGGTGCGTGATTCTCGGCGTCATTCGAACAGCTAGTCCGCCGGGACCATAGCAAATGCGTGATCACCGATGCGCATGGCGGGCTTCTTCACGGTGATCTGCCTCGCCTTTGAAATGCTTGCCTTTCTTTCGACATTGATGGTTGGTCGGAAGAAATCGGCGATGGCCCGGTACACATTCTTCCTGCAGCTTCCCGGTATATACTATCGGTGTCAAGTAAGCGGTCGTGCATCGTGGTATCCCTTGTTTGTCCGTCACGAAAGGTTCTTGAGAGCGGGCCAATCGTTGATGGTCACGAACAATGACGCCTTTAGGTCAAATTCCTCCTTTTGTGCTCATCCCACGTCGTACACCGTTTCCATTCCACAGCTATAAAAGTTCTTCAACTAATGGCCTTAGGTACACATCAATGTCGTTGCCGAAGTTGCTTAGGGCCTTGGATGAGAACGGCATCATAATGAACTTCCGCTTCATGCACATCCAAGGAGGAAGGTTATACATACATAGAGTCACGGGCCAGGTGCTGTGATTGCTGCTCTGCTCCCGAAAGGATTAATGCCATCCGCGCTTAAAGCAAACCATACGTTCCTTGGGTCCTTTGCAAACTCATCCCAGTACTTCCTCTCGATTTTTCTCCACTGCGACCCGTCGGTGGTGCTCTCAACTTCCGTCTTTCTTACGGTCCTCATTGTGCCATCGCATCAACTTGGCATGCTCTCCGTTTACGAGCAGACGTTTCAACCGTGGTATTATAGGAGCATACCACATCACCTTCGCAGGAACCCTCTTCTGGGAGGCTCGCCGTCAACATCACCGGGGTCATCTCGTACGATCTTATACGCAATGCACGCATACCGGGCATGCGTTCAGATCCTTGTAGGCACGACGGTAGAGGATGCAGTCATTAGGGCATGCATGTATCTTCTCCACCTCCAATCTTAGAGGGCATACGACCTTCTTTGCTGCGTATGTACTGTCGGGCAATTCGTTATCCTTTGGAAGCATCTTCTTCATTATTTTCGGTAGCTTCTCAAATCCTTTATCGAGCCTGACATTCTCTGCCTTCCATCGCAGCAATTCGAGTACGGTGCAAGGCTTTGTGTTGCCATCTTCGCCAATTGGGGTACAACCCTTTTTGTGATCCTCTAACATGCGATCGAACTTCAGCTTCTCCTTTTGACTTTCGCATTGTGTCCTTGCATCGACAATGACCGGCGGAGATCATCATCATCGGGCACATCGTCTGGTTCCTCTTGATCTTCAGCCAGCTTCGCCCGTTCCAGCACCATCGTTGCACATCGTCTGGTGCATCTTGACGTTCAAGAGCATCAAGCGTATTCAGGGGCACATAGTTGTCATCGTACTCTTCTTCCTCGCCGTCTTCCATCATAACCCCTATTTCTCCGTGCCTCGTCCAAACATTATAGTGTGGCATGAAACCCTTGTAAAGCAGGTGGGTGTGAAGGATTTTCCGGTCGAGTAAGACTTCAGATTCCCACATATAGGGCATGGACAACACATAAAACCATTCTGCTTGTTTGCCTCAGCCACTTGAGAAAATCATGCACGCCCTTAATGTACTCGGAGGTGTGTCTGCATCACCGTACATCCATTGCCGGTTCATCTGCGTGCATTATATATAATTAAGTGTGTCAAAAATCATTACGTAACATCATGAATAGATAATTAAGTGACCAAATTAATAGAAGTTCATCATCACATAAAAACCAAAGTACATACATAGTTCTCATCTAACAACATAAAGCTCTGCAGAGCATCTAAATTAATTAAACCATACATTGAAACTATGTAAAACATTTCAATGCGAAAAACAAATACGATCATAATCGCAACCAAGGTAACAACTGATCCAACGGCATAATGATGCCAAGCCTCGGTATGAATGGCATATTTTCTAATCTTTCTCATCTTCAAGCGCATTGCATCCATCTTGATCTTGTGATCGTCGACGACATCCGCAACATGCAACTCCAATACCATCTTCTCCTCCTCAAGTTTTTTTATTTTTCCTTCAAGAAATTGTTTTCTTCTTCAACTAAATTTAACCTCTCGACAATAGGGTCGGTTGGAATTTCGGTTCAACAACCTCCTAGATAAATAAAATCTATGTCACGTTGGTCGGCATAATTTTCATAAACAATAAATGAACCAATAGTTATGAAAAGATAATATATACCACATCCGAATCATAGAAGGGGCCCGAGGGCCGGTGAGGCGGATACCAAAACCATCGCACTATATAAGATGCAATAATAAAAGTAAGAAAAGAATACAAGTATCTATCTAAACAAACAAGTAATAATATTTTTCCTTTCGGAGAAGAAGATAAGAACAAGAGGCTCACCACGGTGGTGCGGCAATGAGATCGGCGCTGGTGATCTCTGGCCGATGAAAGACAGGGGGCCAGGCGTGGCGGACCGCTAAACCTAGATAAATATTGAGGAAAATGGAGCTTGGCGGTCGAGCTTGGAGAGGAGAAACCTTAAGTAGTGTGGCTCGGGCATTCCATCGAACACCTTGTGTGCATAGGAGGTGAGCTAGAGCACCACCAAGCCCTCTCCCCTCGGCCAGAAAAACAGGCAGTGTGCTCTGCTCTTGCCGAGGGGCTATATATAGGCAGCACCATTAGACCCGGTTGGTGGCATGAGCCGGCGGTTCAAGCCACCAACCGGGACCAATAAGTGGGCCAGGAGCCAGACCATTGGTCCCGGTTCGTCCCACCAACCCGGGACCAAAAGGTCCGGACGAACCGGGACCAATGGCCCACGTGGCCCGGCCGGCCCCCTGGGCTTACGAACCGGGGCAAATAGCTCCATTGGTCCCGGTTCTGGATTGAACCGGGACTAATGGGCTAAACTGGCCTGGACGAAAGCCCTGTTTTCTACTAGTGACAGAACCTGCTCACTCTTTCTTTTAAACTGGTCCAAAGATCTTTTGAGTCCCCATATAAAGATCTTCTAAATGAAAAATTGCTCCACCCTTTGTCAATGACATCCCTAACAGAGATGCCATGATCATTATTTATGAAATATAAGGAAGGATAAGCATATTTCAGAGGTTTATTACCAACCCACCAATCTTCCAAAAACCTAGTATTTCTCCCATCACCCAACTTCTTAACATGTTGATAAAAGAAGTGTTTAATTTTAAGAAGGTTGGACCAGAATTGGGAATCTCCAGCCTTGTGGCCCACACCAGAAATGCATTTCCCTTTCATATATTTTTCAATGATAATTTTCTGCAACAATCCCTCCTCATTTTCTAGCTTCCACAACCATTTTGCAAGCAAGGCTATGTTCAAAATCTCTAAATTAGTAATCCCCAGGCCCCCCTTGCTATTTAGGTAAGAACCAAGTTTACCAATTTATCAGATGATATTTCTTTTTTATCTTCCTCAGCCTGACACACCAATCTAGCTCTGTAGAAGTCAATCTTCTTTTTAATCCGAGCTGGAAGAGGATAGAAAGACATCATATAAGTTGGTATGTTAGTAAGACAGAATTGGACTAAATTAACTCTCCTAGCTATATTCAGCGGCCTCCCATGCCAGCAAGCGCATCTTTTTTTTTCTATTTTTTTAGTAATAACTTTCCACATTTTATTTTAACATCAGAGATAGGAAGGCCCAAGTATTTCAGAGTCATGGAACCCAGATCACAAGTGAAAATTTCCTGATATAATGCAGCTTTGTTAGTAGCTTCCCCAAACAAGAAAATTTCACTCTCATGAAAATTGATACTAAGCCCAGACATTTGTTCAAAGGCAGTCAGAATAAATTTGAGATTTCTGGCACTTTCTTCATCATATTGTAGCAGGAAGATAGTGTCATCTGTATATTGGCGCATGTTCACCTCATTCTCATGAAATTCAGTTAGTACCCCTTTAATAAACTCTTCAGATCTAGCGTTATCCAAATGATAGCTAAAGCATCTACAGCTAGATCAAACAACAGAGGGGATAAAGAATCACCCTGTCCCTTATGAATCTTGAAAAAGGGGCCAATTTCATCATTAACCTTGATCCCCACCTAACCCCCTCTCGTAGTATGCATCCCCAATCACACCAGGAAAGTTTTTTTTTATCTAAAGCATCTTATGGACAAAATGCCATCTAATTTTGTCATATGTTTTTTCAAAGTCTACTTTAAACATCACATCACTCTGCTTTTTTACACTAATTGTATTTAGTGCTTCATGCAAAATAACAACCCCTTCTATAATGTATCTCCCTTTCACAAAAACAGTTTGTATGGGAGATATGATAGAATTAACTACCTTTCTAAGTATGTTCATCAGAACTTCTGCAAGAATCTTAAAACTGACATTTAATAGACAGATAGCAGGATAGTTTTGTAAAAAAAACCGAATTTGTGAAATGCCTTGCGATGACGATCCTCCTGAGGCGTCGTTGTTGCTATCGCCAGTCATCAACGGTGCATGTGCAATAATCGATCAGAGTTGGCCTCCATGCCCTTCAAGTGGGAGCTCCAAGTCTCGACTGGGCATCGAATCAACCAGCAGGCTATGGAGCCGCCGGTACAACATCCTGATCACTGGCGCTGTTGTCACTGCAGCTCCCTCCGAGGTGCCCCGCTGCGTGTGCCCTCATCGCTTGTGTGGAGTGGCCGCATCCGATGGCTTGATTGCCGGAAAATAATCGGTTGAGCACATACGTAGTCGTGCACCTGGACACGACCAATCAATCTATTGTACATGGTGATTTCGGCCAAAAATACCGTGCAATCGTCTCCATTGCATCTCATGTCCGCCGGAAAGTATTCGGCCGGACCGGTCCCTGTAGTCCTGTCAGAGCAGGAGAAGTAAACACACGGATTTCTCCCCCGCAAAAAAAAAAAAACACGGATTTGTCAATGCGTGTAGAGTTTTGTTATTTATTTTGTAAAGTCTTTCAATTTTACTCCTTGAAGAAAATATACTACTGACTTTTTATAGTAGCATCGGTGGATCTAGTCCACTGAATGACTTGAAATGAACGGCTCATATTATTTTAATGTGCATGCGAATAGCCATGCGGTTGATTCATTCCAATACCCCCAATGCATGCCTATTGTATCATAAGTTTTAGAATTAAACTTGACAGAGATTAAGCTAATGATGTTAAAGATTATGTAGTTCTAATGCGTGAAAGGACATATGGTATTTTCCGAGTCTATGTCCATGAATCAGTCGACGAGGCATGCCGAATTCTTGCATCCTGTATGGACGAACAGAGC
The DNA here is from genome assembly GCA_021605145.1 of Aegilops bicornis. NCBI lineage: Eukaryota > Viridiplantae > Streptophyta > Magnoliopsida > Poales > Poaceae > Aegilops > Aegilops bicornis. The sequence goes on from CM038671.1 coordinate 744,103,848, forward strand.
GATGGGCGAGTCTAGCCGTGAGCCCATGACGCCGAGCAAAGACAATGGCACGAGCAATATGTTTCCTCTTTCCGTTGCACGTCTCTCTAATCCCATCGAAACCTGCATTTGGTCGTCCTCTCCTCCCTAACCTTGCTTGCTAACCTTGCTTGCTAGTCGCGAATCAACCTGTGGTTGAGTTGGTTAGGTGGATAGTGGTATCCCCAACCCATCAAGGTTCAAATCCTGGTGCTCGCATTATTTCTGGATTTATTTCAGGATTTCCGGCGATGCGTTTTGAGTGAGAGGAGACGTTCCCGTCGACGACGAAGCGCCTATGATGACTTCATAAATCTCAAGATGATATGCCGGCTCAATCGTCACTCGGAGGTGCTCATAGGGGTGAGTGTATGCGCGTGTATATGAGCGCTTGTCTCTGTCCTGATGCTCAAAAAAAAAAAAAAAACCTTGCTGCTAGTCCGTGGCTCGGCGGAGCCTTGACTGCGGGGGCCAGATACGGAGGTGGACATGCATCCGGAGGCCGAGCGACAGCGCCGCGACAAGCTGAGCTGTTGCTTCCACGACCTCGATCCGCACCGCCGTGCCCATCGTGTCCCGCAAGGATAAGGCCTCCCTTCTCGCGGACGGTGCGGCCTACATCATCGAGCTCCACACGAGCTCCACACCCATGTGGAGCGGCTCAAGGAGGAGAGCAAGCTTCCCACCGCCGCGAGGTGGCAGACAAGCGCGACGTCCCACGGCGGCACCGCCTCCTTCCAGCACCATCAGGTCGGCGACGAGGCGGTGAAGGTTGAGGTTTTGGGGCGGGAGGCGGCAGCGGTGCACGTGACGACGGCTGGAAGGTCCTCCTCGCATGCGGCAGTGCAACGATTCGGTGGCGCGGCAGCGCAACCGGCGGGAGCCAAGGACGTGCGGTGGATGCCACGCGATGGACATGCCACAGCGGCGGGCTGGTGAACCGTGCAGGCTGTGCAATGCATGCGGTATCCTCTACAGGTTCGGCGCCGAGAATATCTCGGAAGCGACGAGCACTCTGGGTTGGCAAAGCGTCGCGCGCGCGACTTTGTTGATGCTGTTGCGTCGCGTGCGGTGCGTGAACTAGAAGCGCACGTGTGCTAGCTGCTGGATGTGTGCGCGTGCGCTGGAGCAGCCAAATGCATCCGATTCTAGCCTCCTCTCTTTCCACAACTCTCGGTCGGTTAGACCATCTCCAGCCGCGCCTCCAACAGGCCCCCCTAACGACTTTTTCAGCGCCGGCGCCAAAAAAACGGCCCAGTCGCGCCCCCAGGACGACGAAAAGCGCCGGTTCAGTCTTTTTTCCGCCCGGCGACGCGAGCGAACCCGCCAGCTGGGGGCGCTTTGGGGCTCGGCGCAGGAAAAGCAGCGGCTGGCCCATGCCGTCGGTGAAAATTCAAGATTTTCTTCCCGACTCGCCTCCACCCCTGCGCTCTCGGCCGCCACTAGGTATATCCCGGCGCCGCGCCGCCGCCCTTCACCGGTAGATAGCCATTCCCCGCCGGAAAAATAGCAGAGGTTCGTCGCGGCAGCCCACTGGAGTTTCCGGCCGCCGTTTTCGGCCGCGGAGGGGCAGTTTAGCGGCAGGTGCACGCCCACCGCGCGCAAGGTGTTCGGCGATTTGCCTGCCTCGGCGATGGACTCGGATGACTAGGAAGTGCTCGCCCGGCGCTGCTTTGGAGGAGGATGCCTTGGCCGACGTCCAGGAAGAAGAGCATCTCATGGTGCTCGCCGCCCTCGCCCAGCTGCTGGCGAGCAATGAAAAGCCGCGGCGAGGTGGCTCGGCGCCGGGGCGGGTGAAAGCAAAGAACCGACATCGTCTCGAAGGCTACTGCATGCTCTACTCCGACTACTTCGCTGATGCTCCACTTCACGGCGACAGAACGTTTCGGCGCCGTTATCAGATGAGCAGAAAGCTTTTCCTCAGGATTGCGAATTCCATCCGGGAGTTCGACAACTACTTCAAATGCAAGATGGATTGCACCGGCAAACTTGGATTCACCTCCATCCAGAAATGCACGACAGGATGCTTGCATACGGAGCTCCCGGTGACTCACAGGACGACTATGGGAGCATGGCCGAGTCCACCAGCATAGAGTGTTTCTACAAGTTCTGTCGGGCAGTGGTGGCACAGTTTGGACCGCAATACTTGAGAACACCCAATGCGGAAGACACTGCTCGGATCCTAGCACAGAATGCAGCAAGAGGATTTCCTGGGATGCTTGGAAGCATCGACTACATGCATTGGAAATGGAAGAATTGCCCATTTGCTTGGCAGGGGATGTACAAAGGCGCCAAAGGCGGTTGCAGTGTGGTACTTGAGGCGGTGGCCACACAGGACCTCTGGATTTGGCACTCCTTCTTTGATACGCCAGGAACTCACAATGACATCAACGTGCTGCAGTGCTCTCCTGTCTTTTCCAAGCTTGTTGAAGGTCATTCTCCTCCAGTGAACTTCGAGATCAATGGGCGGCACTACAACAAGGGGTACTATCTAGCTGATGGCATCTATCCGAGATGGTCGACATTTGTGAAGACCATCAAAAACCAATGCTCGGAGGCAAGAACGCCTGGTTTGGCGAAGATTCAGGAGGTTTGCAGGAAGGATGTCAAGCGGGCATTTGGTGTGCTCCAATCTCGATTTGCTGTTGTCGGTACCCGCTCGAGACCTGATCGAAAGATCAAATGTGGGAGATCATGACCTGCTGTGTCATCTTGCACAACATGATCATTGAGAGCAAGCAGGAAGAGCCACTGTTTGACACTGAACCATACCACAGGCAGGGTCCTCTTGCCCAAGTTGATCACCAGGTACCGGCAACCTGGACTGCCTACCTGCGTCAGGAGATCCGAGACCCACAGGTGCATCATCAACTGCAGCAAGATCTGATAGAGCACCTATGGAGGCTCAAGGGCGACACCGGGCGCGACATGTGATGAAATATGAGTTTTTTTGTTGAACTATATAATTTGTATTGAACTATTTGTTGTTGTACTATTTTGTTGAAGTATTTGAATTTTCTATGATGAAATATGTGATAAAAAATATTTATGTTGATATTGAACGCCGAGCCACGGCGAACCACGCCGAATATGGGCCTATTATCGCCCATATGAGCCTTTTTCGCCGAATGAGGCTTCAAAAGTGGGCCAAAATCGGCGACTGGGGGCGAGCTGGGGGCGACGACTGGGCACAAAATCGCCCCCAGCGCCGAATGAATCGCCGGCTCGCCCCTAGGAGGCGATTTTTATGCGCCCTGGGAGGCCGAACGGCTGGAGATGCTCTTACTCTGCTACACGTTCCATGACAATCGTCTTTTCCGATTTCATCTCGCTTCAATAGATTACTCCTTTGTCTCGCCATTGGAGGCGTCCGAACTGAGATGTTCTGTTCCTCTTCTTTTCTGTAATAACCATGGCGAATTTGGTCTCTCTCTCTCACACACACACAACCACATTTTTGTTCTCCTTTCCGTGCAACTTGGAAGCGAGGGAGAATTGCAAGTGGTCAAAATCCTGGTGCTATTTGATAATGCAAGGTTTCCCCTGATCCCTCTTGATAATCCATATAGGGATTGCCTGTGAAGCATTTTCTGTAGACTAATGGTTCAAGTGGCCCCACTAGTGCAGAATCGGGCTATAGTCCCGGTTCGTAAGACCCTTTATTGCCTCCCACCTTTAGTCCCGGTTCAACACGAACCGGGACCAAAGGCCCACCACGTGGCACGAGCACGCGCTAGGGGTTTTGGGTTTATGGTTTATTTTTCCTTTTAGTTTTGTGTTTTCCATTTAATTCTTTTTCATTCCAAACATATTTTACGATTCTACATTTGTACACGTTATGCATATATATAAATAGAATTTCTCGTAGTACCGATCAAAGTTATTTTAGGGGGCGAAGCACCTAGTTTAAAAGTAAAAAAGGCGGTACACTCACAACACCCCTGTCGCGGTCGCATTGCACCCCACACACGTTCGATCCAGCACACGGCTCATGCAAGCGAGCAGCGCTTCGCTTGCCTCTTCAACGACACGTGGGACTACACTTGAAGAAACCGACCATGCGCCAAACTCCCCCGTCCACCGCGAAAATCCTGCCCCCCAATTTTTGCCCCAAATCTCAAATTCAACCGCCCTTGACCAACTAGCCAATAATATTCCCCAAACCCCCTCCCCGTCCCCCACTCCATTCGCTCCGCCAAAGCCGCCCTCCCCGCCGCGACAATACGTCGGCGCCGCGGTTCGTTGAGGGGACGCACGGCGATCCTCTTGCTCCCACAAGACACTCTCGTGATCGTCCGTCCTCTAGCATGTGCCACCCGGGCGGACGTTCTTAATGGGCGCCACGGCGGTCAGCACCGCCACCGCTGGCGACGTTCGTGTGGAGACGCACGGCGGTCAGCTTCTCCCACGCGTACATTCTAGACTGAGGCCCCGTGCATGTCGGTGTAGCGCTGAATGTTAGCTGATAGACGCTGTTAATCTCATTGTTTGCCGAAGTAATTTACAGTCAATATGCTCCACTTAAGAAGCTTCCTTTCCCTGTTCTGCACTCAATCTTCTTAGCTAAGATGGCATGCCAAGGCTGATTAGTTGCTCAAATATCCTGCCATATATTTATTGTGACGTAGATTGCCATGGTCTAGTAGCCAATCTGTTAGGTGAAATAGCTCTACATTGTTTTATACTCGATATTTGTTGCTGCGATGGCCTTTGATAGTCCGATGGCTATGTGCTCGGCCTCATTGACTGCTGAAACAACCTGCCATAATTTAGCACTCAAATCTGTTTGCTGAATTAGCTTTACATATATTTCTTTACTTAGATCTGCTCGTCCAAATAATCTTGCCATAGCTTTAGACATCGTCCTAGGTATTTTTTCTGGACTTCATAAAAAAACATATATGTTTTTCATGTAATATCTAGTAGAAGAACTAATTTGTATGTCTAACAGATGGACATGACTTGGAGAACTTACGCTCAAGATTCTCCATGCATATGTCGAGGGTTGAAAACTTGATGAACTTTATCGAGCTGAGTACGGTGGTCCGAAATCAGATGTGCTCTACCCGATGTAGCAGTTGTATGAATTCAGTTACAACACCCCGATCAACTGTGCAAAATCATCTACACTTGTATGGGATGTCGGTCACATATACTAGGTGGGTTTATCATGGTGAAGCTGTGAACGTCAATGTTTTTGACTACGTGGAAGTAGCAGATCACCATCTTGATCTGCCTGATGCTCAGGTGGAAGAGGAGGTGATGATGGTGGTGGCGGATCCGGTGAGTTTGAACAACATTGAAACAATGCTACGAAATGCTCGTGCATTTCGTGAACTTTCACATGCAGAAGAAAAACGGTGGGCCCACATGTTGGAACAATGCAACGTGGCTGTCACCCCAGGAAATAAGCTGTCAGTATTCTCAGCTATGGTCACCTTTCTTCAGGGGAAGACATCTGAGCGGATGACCAACAAATCATTCGATGTGATGTTGGCTGATTTCCGCAAATCTTTCCCAGATGCGTTGAGCTGCCACACACCTAGAGTAAAATGAAGAATTTCCTCGTGCAGTTGGAATTGGATATGATATGATCCATGTTTGTAAGAATAATCGTGTTCTGTTTCGGAAGGATTATGCCAACTTACACTACTAGGAAAAGGGCTAAAGATAGGATTGACACTAATGGGGCACCAGAGAAGTGGTGCACCACTACTATATACTAATGGCGCACCTGGTGGAGATCGCCATTAGTGTGGAATACACTAATGGCGCACTGTGCGCCGGGAAGGTGCGCCACTAGTAAAACAATTTTTTTCATTTTTCAAACATTCTAATGGCGCATCCGGGCAAAGTCGCCATTAGTAGTTAGAACTACTAATGGCGACCTTGGAGATGAAAGTCTTGTGAATTTTTTACTTTTTGGCAAAAACTTATTCCTCCCTCCCTTCCTCCCCACTCGCAAGACGCCCGCCCCAATCAGACGCCTGCCGCCTCATGCTACTTCACGCCCATCCCCAGGCGCCCGCCTGGCCTCGGCCTGCTGCCCCACGCCCGTCCGTCCCCTCCGTCTCCCTGCCTTGACCCCCGACCTCACAGCTTCCCACGCCCTCCGTCCCCTTCGTCCCCTCCGTCTCCCTGCCGTCCCCCGCTGCCGCCTGCCCCACCGATCTCCGTCTGCCGACCATGGGGAGCCGGCCAGACTGAGGCCGAGCGCCCGGTGGCAGCGAAGAAGATGGCCCTCCTCCTCCTCCGGCCCGCTCCCCGCCCGTCGAAACCGCCCTTTTCGCGGGCTGGGACCCCGTCCACCCCTGCCCCCCACCCCGACGTCCGCTACCAGGCCGCCCCAGGTAGTTCTGGTTTCTTAGAGAGCATCTAAGTGAGGTGGCCAACAAAGTTTGGAATGCATTTCATTTTGATACAACTAAGTTAGATAAGTGGCAAAATAGAGTTAGAGTAGTGAGAAAAAAGTTGAAAGGATGGAACATTAACTCTGATTTGATGCCTCTGTTTCATGATTTTTTAATGGAAAGTTGGATGTAGGAAGACTTAACTATGGCATTATTACTTTGTTGCCTAAAGGGAATGATGATCCAAAGATATAGGCCTATATGTTTGCTAAATGTTCCTTTTATGACTTATGAGTACTGTTAATGATGGTAAGGTGGCTTTTCTAGCTCATTACATGTATTGTTTGTAGCTACAAATAATTATGCATAGTGATACCTTTTATCGAGTCCTTTTTGCTCAAGCTGTTTAGTTGTGAGTGTGAAGTAAAATAAATAAATCATGTTTCTCTAGGTATATTCCAAACATCAAAGTTGAAATAACTTTGATTTCCTAGATATAGATAGTTAGGCACACAAGTTTGCTGGTAAATCTATATGTCTGCCGGATCATGATTTCTTCTTATATACAAGGTGTTATTTTAGCTATGAACAACGATATGATTACAAGTCCATTGCCATACCACATTCACAGTTTGGAATGTATCTCTCTGCTATCTTATCATCCAATCAGTTTGAATTATTGGAGGATGACCACGATGAAACTATGATGCAATATGGTAGTGATGATGAAGATCACACTTGGTCACAATATTGGTGATGATGACGAGTAGTTCTCATGTGTTCACGTCTCTAGATTTTTATCTCATGTGTTCACATCTGTCTTAATACCTTGCCTTGCCTTGTTAGGTTGTAAGGGTACTAATTGGTCTCTTCTGCTGCTTAATTATCAGAGATGGCGGGAAGCAGCCACCGCCGCTCTGCGACACCTTGATCTGAGTTGGATGCTTCCAGTTCTTCACTATCATACTTGGGACTTCATTATCATCCATGGCCTTGGGTATATAAAATGAGAGATCTCCCCTAGCTTCACCCATCTCATTATGATATCTGTTGTTTGCCTACATCACTCATTGTCCCCAAAGCTGCAGAGGCTGCTGACAGTTTAAGAACATCTTGATGGGTGAAGATCCGCCAAATAATGTGAAGCCGCGACAGGTCGGCACCGGGTTTCGCAGGCTGTGGGATGTGGAGTTGGTGATCAAGGAGGGCCACATGTACTTGTCTCGTGGGTGGGAGAAGTTCTACCGTGCCTACGACCTGCGGCTGGGGTACTTCTCTTCAGTTACGACGACGACGCCACCATGCTCATCGTGAAGGTGTTCAACGCGACTATGTGTCGCATGCGCTACGCTGAAGATTATGATGCCGGTACGTTCTGCCTCTTCTTATTCCTCTACATTTGGCTTTGTCTCACCTCGATTGTTAACGGTCATTGTTGCATTTGGACAGGTAATGGGAGCAGCAAGAGCGACAATGGCTACTGACCAAAGCGGCGGCGACCATGGTACATGGCGAAGCAAGAATGATTCTGGTCAGAAGCATGGCAAAGCAGCGATTCTGGCAAAGCAGCATAGACAACAAGAAGGATGATCCGGACTGGTGTGCGGGAGAAGAGGAAGCGAGTGGGGATGAGGAGCTGCGAGGATGACGATGGGCATCGGTGAGGATGACCTAAGCTACTGGTGGTGGTGACCATGGGCAAGAGATGGTGGTGGCTGACCATGGGCAAGAGATGGTGGTGGTTGACCATGGGCAAGAGATGGAGGTGGCTGAGGATGACCTAGTGATGGTGGTGGTGCCTGACAATGACCACGCACCGGTGGTGGCGCCGGCGATCCCACAGCTGGGCGACATGACCACGCCAATTGAGGTAGAAGACTACATCCCACTTCCTCCACCGCCTCGCCGCTCTTGGCGCATCGTCGGTGAGGAAGGAGAAGGAGAAGAACAATGCATGAGAACTGAACTTTGTCAGGTATGTCAGATCTCCAAAATGATATATATATACTTAGTTACCTATGTTATCTCTAATATGCTTAGTTTCCTATAGGTTAGCTTCATTTTACCTAAGTTGGCTCTAATATGCTAACTTAGAGCTTATATGCTTAGTTTCCTATAGGTTAGCTCCAAAATAACTTATGTTAGCACAAAATGATCAAGTTTACATAATAAGCTTATAGTCTTTTTCTTATTCTTCTTCTTTTCCAAAATGACATAGGTTAGCTTCATTTTACCTAAGTTGGCTCTAATATACTAACTTAGAGCTTATATGCTTCAGTTTCCTATAGGTTAGCTCCAAAATAACTTATGTTAGCACAAAATGATCAAGTTTACATAATAAGCTTATAGTCTTCTTCTTATTTCTTTTCCAAAATTCTTCTTATTCTTCTTCTAGTGTTCTTCTTCTTCTAGTATTCTTCTAGTCTTCTTCTTTTCTTCTTCTAACTTCTTGTTTATCATTTTGCAGATTTGATTTAATTCATGGAAGCTTGCATGGATGGAGTGCTTCTTTTCCATTTGTGTTTTTATTTTGTATCAATGTGAAACTTTTGTGAATTGATGGATATCGGTGTTGGATGAACAATGTGATACTTTTGTAATATGTAACGATGGAACTTGTGTGTTGGCTATGTATATATATATGATGGAACTTGTGTGTTGGCTATGATTGTTATATGGATGCTTGTTGTATATATATGTGTTGGATATCTCATAGGTGAAATAGTGACCTGGGATTAAGAAAAAAAATTAAAAAAATTGTTACTAATGGCGCATTACGATTGTGGTGCGCCATTAGTATAGCGTTTACTAGTGGCGCATCGTGGGCAAAACTAATGGCGCCTTTGCACAGTGCGCCATTAGTATACCAGATACTAATGGCGCACCAGTGGTGCGCCATTAGAAAAAAATTCTAGTGGCGTGATACTAATGGCGCACCAGTGATGCGCCATTAGTAGGCAAAACTGGTGCGCCATTAGTAGCCCTTTTCCTAGTAGTGTTAAGTGAATGCCTGAAATGCAAATCATCAAGATGGAAAGATGGTGATGCTGTGAAGAGGATTCCTCATAATGTTCTCACACATTTTCCAATTATACCAAGATTGCAGAGGTTGTTTCATGATGCTGAAACAAGAGAGGATGTACTGTGGCATTCTAGGAACCAGGAGTACAGAGATCGGAATGTAATGATCCATTCATCTCATGGTAGTGAGTGGAAAAGCTTCAATCATAAACATAAAAAGTTTGCTGCTGACCTGAGAAACATTAGGCTTGGCTTAGCTTCAGATGGATTTAACCCATTTGGCCACCAGAGCGCCACATATAGCATGTGGCCAGTGCTTGTTATCCTTACAACATGCCTCCAAATGTCTGCACCAAAGAATCAAACTACATGATGGCCTTGCTCATCCTAGGTCCAAAAAGTCCTGGAAAGGATTTTGATTTATTCATGGAGCCTCTTGTGGAGGAACTTCAACAGCTATGGAGGGGTGTTCTAATACGTCTCCAACGTATCTATAATTTTTGATTGTTCCATGCTATTATATTATCTGTTTTGGATGTTTATAGGCTCTATTATGCATTTTTATATTATTTTTGGGACTAACCTATTAACCGGAGGCCCAGCCCAAATTGCTGTTTTCTTGCCTATTTCAGTGTTTTGAAGAAAAGGAATATCAAACGGAGTCCAAACGGAATGAAACCTCCGGAGAGTTATTTTTGGAGCGGAAGCAATCCAGAGACTTGGAGTAGGCGTCGGGGAAGCTTGAGGTGGCCACGAGGGTCAGGCGCCCCCCACCCTCGTGGGCCCCTCGTGGCTCCCCGCCTCGACTTCTTTTCGCATATATACATATATATATATATATATATATATATATATATATATATATATATATCCATATACCCTAAAAACATCGAGGAGCACAATAGATCGGGAGTTCCGCGCGCAAGCCTCTCATAGCCACAAAAACCAATCGGGACCACATTACGCACCACAGCCGGAGGGGGATCCCTCACCGGTGGCCTTCTTCATCATCCCGGCGCTCTCCATGACGAGGAGGGAGTAGTTCACCCTCGGGGCTGAGGGGATGTACCAGTAGCTATGTTTTTGATCTCTCTCTCTCGTGTTCTTGAGGTGATACGATCTTGATGTATCGCGAGCTTTGCTATTTCAGTTGGATCTTATGATGTTTCCCCCCTCCACTCTTATAATGGATTGAGTTTTCCCTTTGAAGTTATCTTATCGGACTGAGTCTTTAAGGATTTGAGACCACTTGATGTATGTCTTGCATGTGCTTATCTGTGGTGACAATGAGATATTGACGTGATCTACTTGATGCATGTTTTGGTGGTCAACTTGCGGGTTCAGTGACCACGTGGACTTATGCATAGCGGTTGGCACACATTTTTGTCTTGACTCTCCGGTGGAAACTTTGGCGCACTCTTTGAAGTACTTTTTGTTGGTTGATTAGATGAATCTGAGATTGTGTGATGCATATCGTATAATCATGCCCACGGATACTTGAGGTGACATTGGAGTATCTAGGTGACATTAGGGTTTTGGTTGATTTGTGTCTTAAGGTGTTATTCCAGTACGAACTCTATGATAGATCGAACAGAAAGAATAGCTTCGTGTTATTTTACTACGGACTCTTGAATAGATCAATCAGAAAGGATAACTTTGAGGTGGTTTTGTGCCCTACAATAATCTCTTCGTTTGTTCTCCGCTATTAGTGACTTTGGAGTGACTCGTTGTTGCATGTTGAGGGATAGTTATATGATCCAATTATGTTATTATTGTTGAGAGAACTTGCACCAGTGAAAGTATGAACACTAGGCCTTGTTTTGAAGCATTGCAATACCGTTTTCGCTCACTTTTATCATTAGTTACCTTGCTGTTTCTATATTTTCAGATTTCAAATACTCATATCTACCATCCATATTGCACTTGTATCACCATCTCTTCGCCGAACTAGTGCACCTATACAATTTACCATTGTATTCGGTGTGTTGGGGACACAAGAGACTCTTTGTTATTTGGTTGCAGGGTTGTTTGAGACAGATCATATTCATCCTACGCCTCCCACGAATTGATAAACCTTAGGTCATCCACTTGAGGGATATTTGCTACTATCCTACAAACCTCTGCACTTGGAGGCCCAACAACGTCTACAAGGAGAAGGTTGTGTAGTAGACATGATGTTCTCACTCGAGACCTATATAGCAGCCCACCAGCTAATTTCTTTCTGCGTGCTGTTATAATTTGGTGCATCCATGATTATCCGGCTTTGGGCACTATGTCAGGGTGAACTATGGTTACAATGCATGTGTTCGCTGTGTCAGAAATCAGCTGTCATACGCAATACTTAGCAAGATCTGTTACATTAGACACCGTCGTTTCCTTGCCAAGGACAAGCCGCATCCTGGAAAATACCGAAGACATGTGTTCAATGCAAAGCATGAAAACCATGATGCACCAAAGAGGGTCACCGCTGATGAGTTGCAAGTGGAATTAGAGAAGGCCAGGCATATTACACCAGGAAACCATCCTGGTAATGGTAGGGGCAAAAGGAAGCGTGGCAGGGCAGAAGAGAGATTATTGTTTACCCGCAGGTCCACTTTGTGGGACTTGGAGTATTGGAAAGATTTGGATCTGTGGCATAATCTTGATGTGATGCACATCGAGAAAAATATATGTGACAGCATTATCGGCACACTTCTTAATATTGGAGGCAAGACAAAAGATACCTTCAAATCTAGGATTGATTTGGCACACACAGGTATCGAGAAAGGATTTGCAGTGCAAGATGAAGGTAAACCACGGGATATGGCACCGGTATGTGTGTCGTCTTATACAAGGTAAAAAGAAAAGAATTCTACGAGGTCATGTCACGTGTGAGATTCCCACATGGATTTGCTTCCAACCCTGAAAGGAGAATCAGTGAAGATGGAAACAAGGTACAAGGGTTGAAAAATCAGGACTGCCACGTCCTACTTCAAAGGGTTTTACCTGTTATCCTTAGAGGATTGGGCATACGACTTATACTGAGCGATTTGCGAGTTGGGATAATTCTTGAGAACAACTGCAGTAGAAATATCGGGATAGATGCTTTGGAGCATCTTAGAGACAAGATACCAACTATCCTATGCGACCTTGAGAAGATATATCCTCCGACCTTCTTTGATGTGATGGTGCATTTGGTACTGTTCATCTACGATGAGGCACTACTTAGAGGTCCAAGACAAGGTATGGCTGGATGTACCCTATTGAAAGGCGGCTAGGCACTTTCAAGGGCTATGTTAGGAATAGAGCTAGACCCGAGGGTTCCATTGCGAGGCCTACATTGCTTTCTGAAGCGTTGACATTCTGCTCAAAATACATTGAAACGGTGATCGGCTTAGCAAAGAGGTGGGTGAAGACAATCCGGGCTCAATGTTTTTGATTATTCGTTCGAGTTACGTGGAAGAGTCGACAAGAGGACAAACCTAAAGATTTGGACAAAATGGTTTGGTATGTGTTGAATAACTGTCCTGAGATACTACCTTATATCAAGTAAGTGCTAAGTACTGCAGCTTATACATTGTAATATACTAAACCTGCAACACATTCTTATATATATAGATGTTTGACGTGATCACTATGTTGTGCAGCATCTACAAAAAGGAGTTACTACCGCAAAATCCAAGAAACATTGACAAACTGGTTATGGAAGGATTTGCGAAATGGTTCAAGAGCCATGTAAGCTTTTGAATTACCTTTGTCGATTTTTAATATACCGAGTACATAAGATGACCAGCTTGTCTATTTTCTAACCATAGGTTAAGAAGATGCGGGGAGGATGGGCGGGGAAGTTGATGATGCCCTTTACTCACTAGTAATGGAGTCTGGATACTCGGGTAAGACATTATGAATCTTGCGTTGTTGGAGATGTGCGCTACAACACCCTTTTGCACGCGATTTAAGGCGGAAGACACAAAACAGTGCCATCATGAGCACGGATACGTGCGACAAATAGACAACTGAAATGTATGCTAACATAACAAACATTGTTCGATTGCAGTATATCTCCGATTCAAGGATCATCGGTGTGTGGTTACATTGTCTTCATCGTTGGTATAACTTGTTTTCCGGGATCGCCAAAACCCGTGAGCTGATGATTATTTCAAATCCATCAATGTCAAGGCGGCGTACCAGACCAACGGGCCTTTTATTTTGGCAAATCAAGCAACACATATATTTTTCTTGGAAGACACATTTGCACGTAGCGATGAATGGAGAATATTGCAAAGGTTTGAGCAAGGGAATTCGTTTAATGAAGTTGCACAACTAGATGATGCTTACTTGCTCACGATGTACAAGATAACACAGATGTTCCTAATATCTTTGAGAACCATCACATCAATGACGCCTGGCGAAAAGATTGCATGCCGTCTTTGTGGACATACAAGAGTTGATCAAGAAGAAGCCAATGTTCGAGGACATTGAGGATGAAGAAGAAGTTGACAGCTTTGTGGGGAATTACGATTCAGACTGATACACATGGCGAAGATGTTCACGTTCCTGCTACAGATGATGATTAGATTGCTTTTGTCGTATTTGCCTGTCAGAAGACGTTTTTTATCTACTACGTGAAATTGTGTTTGCTATGACAACTGAAACCTGATGAATGTGTTGTTTAGTATTTTGTTGTGAGAATATCACTTGTTATGTATGCTGATTTGTGTTTGGTGATTGTATGACGACTAAAACATGATGACATTATTGTTTAGTTGTACTCATATTTGGCTGTGAAACTTGAATTTGATGACATAGTTTGTTGTTGGATTGCAATTTGCTTGACGTCTTTGAATGGGAACAAAGCTGACCCGGCAGGGCCTCTGCTAATTTATTTATTTATTACCAAAAGGGCCTCTGCTATTTATTTATGAGCAAAAGGGGATACCCCCTGATTTCCGTTAATATAAATCATTAGATGTTCACAACACTACGCCCAGCCTGCTACACAAGTATCATTCATTACTAGTTTCAGCAAAGTGGTCATGTCATAGCCACTGAATACATCACAAGTGCTACATACACTGCAAATAAAGAGACAATCATCCTACAGAGCACATCGATTTTGCCCATTATCTTCACAAGCTCTTTAATCTCCTCATTCTTTGTCAAGGCCGTTCAACAGTAGTTGCTTGGCCATGATTAGAGGAACTGCATCTTTAACCTTCTGCTCTACATGTTCCTCTTCTGCCATTCCTTCAGTTACTTGTCCAACACCCCAACCTGCTGGTATTGGGATTCCTCGGCTAACCAAATAATCAGCTTAGTTGCATTCCCCCACATCAGCAACTTCCCAGAAATACAAATCACACGGATCTTCCCTTTTCTGCATGAATCAAATTGGAAGATCATCAACCAAACTATTAAAAAAATCAGCAACTGAAAGCAGCAGAACAACACTTAAACATATTATTACACCATGATTCGGGCATTTGTAGAAGACTCGGCCAGGGTTGAGGATTGTGGTTGAGACACGACAGATGACTCTGCGTGATTTGCAGCGGTGGCACCACACCAACGACATGAAGTTGCGATGAGCAAGCGGCTGCGATGCGTGTGCCGTGAAGTGTAATAGAGACCCACGGCGATGGTGCTTGGTGGCGACTTGGCGCATATCTGGTTGTTACTGCTTTGAAGATCGTGTGGACGAGCAGCTAAGCGGACATGGTTCTTTGTGGCCAGAGCTTCTGATGATAGGTATAGTAAGTAGAAAAGAGGAGAAGCGAATGTTGGATATGTCAGATTCATTACTTGCAGAGTAGCATAGCACCATATATAGTCATAGTATAGGTTTGGATTCGAACCAGCTACGAGAACACGTCTCTCTTTTTCTAAAACTTCAGCAACGTCTCTTCACTGGTACACTAGCTTGTTCTATACGCCTTCTCAAGTCTTTGATTTTCTTTTCTTTTTTGCGACAAAGGAAGGAGGAAAAAATTGAGAGTTCCTGGGACTCGAACCCAAGACCTCTCGGTTGAAAACCAAGGGTGCTAGTCACTTATGTGGCGAATGTTCCCTGGGAGGAGGACGGCAGATGAACGCATTTTCCTTGCAGTTTTAGTTGACGCAAGATCGAACGGTCGCAGTTTCGAGAATGTTATCTCTGGCGAGCAGGCCCGATTTTCTTTTCTTCCTATATATAAAAAGTATGCTACTTGGTGTCGGCTTAGTCAACAAACGATTTTGCCAACCTCGACCGTTGGATTGACATTCAATGTCTGTCATGTTTCTTCAGTCTCTTCTTTCTCCAGCCACCAAAGCCAAACCAGCGCCGGCAGGACCGCCTGCTCCCGCCTCCCACGGTGGTGTCTTTGCCAAGACGCATTGTGGCCACATCGCGCCCTAAAACTCTCCGCACCTTCCCAGGCTCCTGTTCGTTCCCGTTCGAGGCCTCACCATCGTCCTCCGCCTTGGTTCGCTTGCCGCGGCGCCGCCCTCCGGTGTTGTCAACATGGTCAACAAGAGAGAGGAATAAGGAGATGACTGTACATGGTGAGGATGACAGTAGGGACCCAACAACGCGCAATAATTTTGTTTTTTCTGGACAAAGAAGGGTATCAACTGGGTTGTGTGGGAGTTGTGGCCCGTCTAGCCCAGGCTTTTATTTCATATGTTCAGCACATGACCAGCCCAGTTTGTTGTTTTCTTTTCTGAATATGGCTAGCCAGCTATTTTGTTTTCTTGAGTAATAACCAACGTGAGGCCTACTTGCTTTTCTACGCCCTGCCGGGCCGTAAATATTTCAAGACGATGAGGGATGCATTTTGCCCATAAAATGGGCTATAAGTAATAAGAAATCGGCTATAAGTAATAATCAATGGGCTGTAAAATGAAGAGATACAGGAAACATGCAATTAGTTCAAAAATACTTTTTTTCTTTCGGATTTTGATATTTTAAATTTCATTGTTTTTGTGCGGGTAAAATTTCATTGAATTTAAATTAAGGTATATTTAGTTTTAAAATTAATTTAAATCTGCTAGAAATTTAATTTGTATCTTTGTTTGGGACAGATTTGGAGGCTGACTTGTGGGTCTACTAGGTTGACGTGTACGAAAGGCTTTGTCAACTTAGTCCACAAAGGATTCTAGCAGCAGTGACCGTTGGATGTTAATCCAACGACCGTGTTGCTTCTTCAATATCTGATCTTCTTGCTTGAGCCGCCCAAACCAGCGCTGGTGGGACTGCCTGCTCCCACCTCCCGTGGCCGACTGTCCTGCCACATAGGCCGCACCGCCCCATCCTACTCCATTGCTAGCCAGGCCATTCCTCTACTCACCCACACCTCCTGTTATTTTCCGGCGATGGCAGCCGCTGGGTAAACCATCATATTCCCCACAGTGGGCAACCATTGCCGAGTCTTCCCGGCTCACGTGTCGTTCCCTTCCTAGGCCTCGCCGTCGTCCACCGCCATGGTGCTCTCGGCGGCCTGGTCAACATGGTTAACGAACGACATCCATCCATCGGACGTGGGTACTGTCGTGGAGAAGGTGACAATTTGGGTCCACGGCCGCACACAAAGAAATGCCTCCTTATTACACGCAAAATAATGATTCCTCCACCTGACATCTGGGACCCACAGGAAGAGCCTCTGTATTTCGCGAAAAAAACGTTCACCCCGCTGACAGGTCGGACCCACTAGCTATATCTTCGCACGCAAGGAAGTGCCTCCTTATTACGCACAACATAGAAAGAATACTCCCCCTGCTACCAGGGACCCAGCATAGTGGGAGGCTGACTTGTGGGCCTACTAAGTTGACGGGGACGGATAGCTTTGTCAACTTAGTCAATATGAACGATTCTAGCTCCAGCGACCGTACGATGTTCATCCAACGTCCATAGTGCTTCTTCAACCTCTGGTCTTCTTGCTCCAGCCGCCCAAACCAAAGGCCGGTCGTGTCACAGGCTCCTGCCTCCCGTGGCCGGCTGTGACGCCGTAGAGGCCTCACCGCCCCCTACTACTCCCACCGCTGGCCAGGCCATCCCTCTACTCACCCACACCCCCTGTTATTCTGCGACGACGGCAGCTTCACACCATAGCCGAACCAGTGAACCCTCATACTCCTCTCAGTGTGGGTATCCACTACCGCATCTTCCCCGGCTCTGCGTCATCCCCTTCCTAGGCCTCGCCGTCGTCCACCGCCTTGGTGCTCTCCGCGCGGCGTGGTCAATGTGGTCAACGACCGACTTCCATCGGAAGAAATCATGCGTGGAGGCTGACAATTTGGGTCCACGGCCGCATCAAGGAAGTGCCTCCTTATTATGCGTAAAATAATGATTCTTCCACGGCGGCGAGGGACCCACGGACGGGCCACCGTATTTCACGAAAAAACAGTTCCCACGATTGCTGGGACCTACCGGCTACATCTTCGCCGCAAGGAAGTGCGTCCATATTATGGGTAAAAAAATGATTCGCCCCCTGACTGCTGGGACCCACCAGCTACATCTTCGCATGCAAGGAAGTGCCTGGCAGTCGGGACCCACCTGGTCGAAGCGTACGTAGCATTGTCATTCTGGTCGTGAACGATATGCGTACATCTTGGTTGATGTAGAGGCGCCGCAGGTGTCGTAGTAGAAACACGCACATGTCGTAGTAGAGGCGCCGCACGTAGCATGTACACGCACGTCTGCCGCCAGGGTGCAAGAAAGTAAATACGGTCACATATGTACATACGGGCAGGGTCTCGAACGCCTACTCGCGCATACGTACGGCCAGGGCTCGTGTACATGGCTGGGTCGGAACGGAGAAACTACGTCGTCGTCGTGTTCATGGGGAGGCAACGGAATGCGTCGTATTCATCGGAAGGCACCGAAACGCGTGCTGTTCATCGGGAGCCAACCGGCTTGGACGGAGCATCCGATGGAAACGAGGCCTGGCGTAACGCAGAACAGAGGAAACAGCCTTGTGTTCGATTGGCCATGGTGGAAACGGGATCCTGTTCATCGGGAGGGGTTTGGTGTACCGCAAAACAAAGTAAACGGACTTCTGTTGGACCTCCTAAGGTCGAAACGGGGTCCTGTTGATCGGGAGGGGTGTGGCGTACCGCAAAACGGAGGAAACGGACTTGTGTTGGGCGCTTCTGGTCAAAAGCAGGGACCTGTTCATCGGGAGGGGTGTGGTGTACCGCAAAACGGGACTCCACGGGATACTGTTCATCTCCACCGTCGACCTCCTCCAGCCTCCACGGGCTACTATTCATCCACCGTCGACCTCCTCCAGCCTCCCCGGTGACTGTTCATCCACGGGCTCCTGTTCATCCAGCCTCCACCGCGCGCTCCTCCACCGGCTACTGTTCAACCAACCCTCTCCACGGGATCCTGTGCAACCACCCCTCCATGGGCTACTGTTCATCCAGCCCTCCATCGGCTACTATTCAACCAGCCCTCCACCGGCTACTGTTCAACCTTCGCTCCACGGGGTCCTGTTCATCCAGCCCTCCACGGGGTCCTGTCCATCCACGCCCAACCGCTCGATCGATCGGGTCCTGTTCATCCAACGGCAACACCACGGGGTCTGTTCATCCAACCCCACCGAGAACTGTTCATCCAACCCCCAACAACACTCCACTGTTCATCAAGGGAAGGAGGCGGCGAGTTCGATCGGCTTCGATTAGCGGCGATGTGAGCGAAGGAATTGCTCGACCGGGTTCAGTAACGCGTAGCCTGCAGTGCAATTGCTCGGGTTCAGTAGGCGAACGCCTCGCTCGGGTTCAGTTAGAGCCCAACGCCTCGCACCCACGCGTGTACGTGTGAGAGAAACGCATCGCTCGGCCCTCGACCACCCACCATAACCGGGAACTCCCCGATATTTTCCTCGCCCTCGCTTCTACCACGGTTTTTTCCGTCATGCACGACCCAAAGAATTTCATGCAACTGCGTCTCCGGCCCGCCGGGGCGGAAAGCCCATTTCTGTCATGATTTTTTGTCATAGAAGTAGGAGCTCACCACATCTATGATGATATTGGGTTTTGTCACAATTATCGTCATATAAGTGTCATAAGTATGACAGAAAAAAATTTGTTCGGCCCAAAATGTCAGGGATGTGTCTTTTTTTTGTAATGACCTCTGGTGCCCATCTTCTGGTATATAGGTCATTTTGACCTAGAAAAAATAAGGAGAGTACTTTCGGGACGGAGCGCCGCCGTCTCGAGACGGAACTTTTGCAGGAGCACTTTTGCCCTCCGACGGAGCGATTCCGCCCGGGGAACTTCCCTCCGAGAGAGGAATCATCGTCATCATCATCACCAACAACTCTCCCATCTTGGGGAGGGCTATCTCCATCAACATCTTCAACAGCACCATCTCATCTCAAACCCTAGTTTTTCTCTTGTGTTCAATCTTGTTATCGGAACTATAGATTGGTGCTTGTGGGTGACTAGTAGTGTTGATTACATCTTGTAGTTGATTACTATATGGTTTATTTGGTGGAAGATTGTATGTTCAGATCCAATATGCTATTTAATACCCCTCTAATCTTGAGCATGATTATCATTTGTGACTAGTTACTTTTGTTCTCGAGGTCACGAGAGAAATCATGTTGCATGTAATCATGTGACCTTGATATGTGTTCGATATTTTGATAGTATGTATGTTGTGATTCCCTTGGTGGTGTCATGTGACCTGGACTACATGACACTTCACCATATTTGGGCCTAAGGGAATGCATTGTGGAGTAGCAATTAGATGATGGGTTGTGAGAGTGACAGAAGCTTAAATCCCAGTTTATGCGCTATTTCGTAAGGGACCGATTGGATCCAAAAGTTTAATGCTATGGTTAGAATTTATTCTTAATATTTTTCTATTAGTTGTGGATGCTTGCGGGAGGGTTAATCATAAGTATGAGGCTTGTTCAAGTAAGTACAACACCTAAGCAATGGTCCACCCACATATCAAATTATCAAAGTAGCGAACACAAATCGAACCAACATGGTGAAAGTGACTAGATGAAATTCCCGTGTACCCTCAAGAACGCTTTGCTTATCATAAGAGACCGTTTTGGCCCGTCCTTTGCCTCAACAGGATTTGGCTACCTTGCTGCACTTTTGTTACTACTATCATTACTTGCTCGTTACAAATTATCTTTCTATCAAACTACTCTGCTACTTACAATTTCAGCACTTGCAGACATTACCTTCTTTGAAAACCACTTGTCATTTCATACGCTCCTTGTTGGGTTCGACACTCATACTTATTGAAAAGAGCTACAATTGATCCCCTATACTTTTGGGTCATCAAGGCTATTTTCTGGCGCCGTTGCCGGGGAGTGAAGCGCCTTTGCTAAGTGGAATTAGGTAAGGAAACATATATATAGTGTGCTAAAATTTATTGTCACTTGTTACTATGGAAAACATGAAGGAAATATGCCCTAGAGGCAACAATAAAGTTTTTAGTTATATTTCCTTATATCATGATAAATGTTTATTAGTCGTGCTAGAATTGTATTAACCGGAAACTTAGTACATGTGTGAATACATTGACCAAACAGAGTGTCCCTAGTATGCCTCTACTTGACTAGCTCTTTAATCAAAGATGGTTAAGTTTCCTAACCATAGACATGTATTGTCATTTGATGAACGAGATCACATCATTAGAGAATGATGTTATGGACAAGACCCATCCGTTAGTTTGGCATAATGATCGTTTAGTTTCATTGCTATTGCTTTCTTCATGACTTATACATGTTCTTCTAACTATGGGATTATGCAACTCCCGAACACCGGAGGAACACCTTGTGTGCTATCAAACGTCACAACATAATTGGGTGATTATAAAGATGCTTTACAGGTGTCTCTGAAGGTGTTTGTTGAGTTGGCATAGATCGACATTAGGATTTGTCACTCCGTGTATCGGAGAGGTATCTCTGGGCCCTCTCGGTAATGCACATCACTATAAGCCTTACAAGCAATGTGACTAATGAGTTAGTTACGTGATGATGCATTACAGAACGAGTAAAGAGACTTGCCGGTAACGAGATTGAACTAGGTATGACGATACCGACGATCGAATCTCGGGAAAGTAACATACCGATGACAAAAGGAATGACGTATGTTGTTATGCGGTTTGACCGATAAAGATCTTTGTAGTATATGTAGGAGCCAATATGAGCATCTAGGTTCCGCTATTGGTTGTTAACGATGGAGATGTCTCGCTCATGTCTACATAGTTCTCGAACTCGTAGGGTCCGCACGCTTAATGTTCGATGACGATTTATATTATGGGTTATGTGTTTTGGTGACGGAGTTTGTTCGACTCCCGGATGAGATCACAGACATGACGAGGAGTCTCGAGATGGTCAAGAGGTAAAGATTGATATATTGGAAGGTTATATACAGACGCCGGAATGATTCAGATAAGGTTCGGGGATTTTTCGGAGTACCGGGAGGCTATCAGAACCCCCCGGGAAACTTAATGGGCCTATTGGGCCATAGTGGAGGAGAGGAGGCAAGCCGCGGGAGGTGGCGCCCCCCTTTCCCAATCCGAATTGGACAAGGGGAGGGGGCGCGACCCCTCTTTCCTTCTCCTCTCCCTCCTTTCCCCTTTCCCCCTCTCTGTTGGAAGGAAAGGGGGGCCGAATCCTACTAGGAACGAAGTCCTAGTAGGACTTCCCCCCTCATGGTGCACCCCTTGGGTCGGCCTCCCCTCCCCCTCCTTTATATACGTGGGCAGGGGGCACCCCAAAGGCACAACAGTTGTTTCTTAGCCATGTGTGGTGCCCCCTCCACTGTTTACTTCTCCGGTCATAGCGTCGTAGTGCTTAGGCGAAGCCCTGCACATATCACATCACCAACACCATCGTCACGCCATCGTGCCGACGGAACTCATCCTCGACCCTCTCTTTGGATCAAGAGCTCGAGGGGCGTCATCGAGCTGAGCGTGTCTTTGAACACGGAGGTGCCGTACGTTTAGTACTTGGATCGGTTGGATCGTGAAGACGTTTGACTACATCAACTGCGTTAACTAACGCTTCCGCTTTCGGTCTACGAGGGTACATGGACGCACTCTCCCCTCTCATTGTTATGCTTCTCCTAGATAGATCTTGCGTGACCGTAGGATTTTTTTTGAATTACTATGTTCCGAAACAGTGGCATCTGAGCCAGGTCTATGCGTAGATGATATGCACGAGTAGAACACAAAGAATTGTGGGCGATAATAGTCATACTTCTTACCACCAACGTCTTACTTTGATTCAGTGGTATTTTTGGATGAAGCGGCCTGGACCGACATTACATGACCGCGTTCACGCGACTGGTTCTACTTTCGCGGTTTAACGCTTTACCACGGTGGCTAGCGGTGTCGGTTTCTCCAACTTTAGTTGAATCGAGTTTGACTACGGCGGTCCTTGTTGAAGGTTAAAAGCAGAACACTTAACGAAGATCGTTGTGGTTTTTGATGCATAGGTAAGAACGGTTCTTGCTAGAAGCCCGTAGCAGCCACGTAAAACTTGCAACAACAAAGTATAGGACGTCTAACTTGTTTTTGCAGGGCATGTTGTGATCTGATATGGTCAAGACGTGATGAGATATAAATTGTTGTATGAGATGATCATGTTTTGTATAAGTTATCGGCAACTGGCTGGAGCCTTATGGTTATCACTTTATTGTATGAAATGCAATCGACATGTAATTGCTTTACTTTATCACTAAGCGCTAGCGATAGTCGTAGAAGCAATAGTTGGCAAGACGACAACGACGCTACGATGGAGATCAAGGTGTCAAGCCGGTGACGATGGAGATCATGACGGTGCGTTGGAGATTGAGATCAAAGGCACAAGATGATGATGGCCATATCATGTCACATATTTTGATTTCATGTGATGTTTATCCTTTATGCATCTTATTTTTCTTAGTACGGCGGTAGCATTATAAGATGATCCCTCACTAAATTTCAAGGTATAAGTGTTATCCCTGAGTACGCACCGTTACTCTGATTAAAGTTCGTCGTGAGACACCACGTGATGATCGGGTGTGATAAGCTCTACGTTCCCATACAACGGGTGCAAGCCAGTTTTGCACGCGTCTGAGAATACTCAGGTTAAACTTGACGAGCCTAGCATATGCGAATACGGCCTCGTAACACTTTGAGACCGAAAGGTCGAACGTGAATCATATCGTAGATATGATCAACATAGAGATGGTCACCATTGAAAACTACTCCATCTCACATGATGATCAGACATGGTTTAGTTGATATGGATCATGTGATCATTTAGATGACTAAGGGGGATGTCTATCTAAGTGGGAGTTCTTAAGTAATATGATTAATTGACTTTAATTTATCATGAACTTAGTACCTGATAGTTTTTGCATGTCTATGTTGTTGTAGATCAATGGACCGTGCTACCATTCCCTTGAATTTTAATGCGTTCCTAGAGAAAGCTAAGTTGAAAGATGATGGTAGAAACTACACGGACTGGGTCCATAACTTGAGGATTATCCTCATTGCCGCACGGAAGAATTACGCCTAGAAGCACCGCTAGGTGCAAGACCCAGCTAGGAGCAACTCTGGGCGTTATGAGCGTCTGGCGAGTAGCAAAGGCGATGACTACTCGATAGTTTAGTGTGCCATGCTTTACGGCTTAGAATCAGGACTTCAAAGATGTTTTGAACGTCATGGAGCATATGAGATGTTCCAGGAGTTGAATTTAATATTTCAAGCAAATGCCCGAATTGAGAGATATGAAGTCTCCAATAAGTTCTATAGCTGCAAAATGGAGGAGAATAGTTCTGTCAGTGAACACATACTCAAAATGTCTGGGTACCACAACCACTTGACTCAACTGGGAGTTAATATTCCTGATGATAGTGTCATTAACAGAGTTCTTCAATCACTTCCACCAAGCTATAAAAGCTTCATGATGAACTATAATATGCAAGGGATGGATAAGACAATTCCCAAGCTCTTCACGATGCTAAAAGCTACGGAGGTAGGAATCAAGAAGGAGCATCAAGTGTTGATGGTTAACAAGACCACTAGTTTCAAGAAAAAGGGCAAAAGGGAAGAAGGGGAACTTCAAGAAGAATGACAAGCAAGTTGCTGCTCAAGTGAAGAAGCCCAAGTCTGGACCTAAGCCTGAAACTAAGTGCTTCTACTGCAAAGGGACTGGTCACTGGAAGCGGAACTACCCCAAGTATTTGGCGGATAAGAAGGATGGCAAAGTGAAAGGTATATTTGATATACATGTTATTCATGTGTACCTTACTAATGCTCGTAGTAGCGCCTGGGTATTTGATACTGGTTCTGTTGCTCATATTTGCAACTCGAAACATGGGCTATGGATTAAACAAAGATTGGCTAAGGACAAGGTGACGATACGCGTGGGAAATGGTTCCAAAGTTGATGTGATCGCCGTCGGCACGCTACCTCTACATCTACCGTCGGGATTAGTTTTAGACCCGGATAATTGTTATTTGGTGCGAATGTTGAGCATGAACACTATATCTGGATCTTGTTTAATGCGAGATGGTTATTCATTTAAATCAGAGAATAATGATTGTTTTATTTATATGAGTAATATCTTTTATGGTCATGCACCCTTGATGAGTGGTCTATATTTGTTGAATCTCGATTGTAGTGATACACATATTCATAATATTGAAGCCAAAAGATGCAAAGTTAATAATGACAGTGCAACTTATTTGTCGCACTGCCGTTTAGGTCATATTGATGTAAAGCGCATGAAGAAACTACATGCTGATGGACTTTTGCAATTACTTGATTATGAATCGCTTGATGCTTGCGAAGCATGCCTCATGGGCAAGATGACTAAGACTCCGTTCTCCGGAACAATGGAGCAAGCAACTGACTTATTGGAAATAATACATACTGATGTATGTGGTCCAATGAGTGTTGAGGCTCGTGGCGGGTATTTCCTGACCTTCACAGATGATTTGAGCAGATATGGGTATATCTACTTAATGAAACATAAGTCTAAAGCATTTGAAAAGTTCAAAGAATTTCAAAGTGAAGTGGAAAATCATCGTAACAATAAAATAAAGTTTCTATGATCTGATCGTGGAGGTGAATATTTGAGTTATGAGTTTGGTCTTCATTTGAAACAATGTGGAATAGTTTCGCAACTCACGCCACCAGGAACACCACAGCGTAATGGTGTATTCGAACGTCGTAACCGTACTTTATTAGATATGGTGTGATCTATGATGTCTCTTACCGATTTACCACTATCGTTTTGGGGTTATGCTTTAGAGACGGCTGCATTCACGTTAAGTAGGGCACCATCTAAATCCGTTGAGACGACACCATATGAACTGTGGTTTGGCAATAAACCTAAGCTGTCGTTTCTTAAAGTTGGGGGTTGCGATGCTTATGTGAAAGGGCTTCAACCTGATAAGCTCGAACCCAAATCGGAGAAATGCGTCTTCATAGGATACCCAAAGGAGACTATTGGGTACACCTTCTATCACAGATCCGAAGGCAAGATATTCGTTACTAAGAATGAATCTTTTCTGGAGAAGGAGTTTCTCTTGAAAGAAGTGAGTGGGAGAAAAGTAGAACTTGAGGAGGTAATTGTACCTTATCTCGAATTGGAAAGTAGTTCATCACTGAAATTAGTTCCAGTGATTCCTACACCAATTAATGAGGAAGCTAATGATGACTTCAGATCAAGTTACTACCGAACCTCGTAGGTCAACCAAAGTAATGCTCCACACCGAAAGTGGTATGGTAATCCTGTTCGGAAGTCATGTTACCGGACCATGACAAACCTATGAACTATGAGGAAGCAATGATGAGCCCAGATTCCATGAAATGGCTTGAGGCCATGAAATCTAAGATGGGATCCATGTATGAGAAAAAAGTGTGGACTTTGGTTGAATTTCCAGATGATCGGCAAGCCATAGAGAATAAATGGATCTTCAAGAAGAAGACTGACTCTGACGGTAATGTTACTGTCTACAAAGCTTGACTTGTTGTGAAAGGTTTTTGAAAAGTTCAAGGAGTTGACTACGATGAGACCTTCTCACCCGTAGCGATGCTTAAGTCTGTGTAGCGACCCGACCCAAATGGGTCAAGTCTCTGTGCTTAAGTGTCATCCCTGGATCGGTATGCTGACACACACAGTACTCGAGGATTTATAACAGAGTTAAATCTAATGTATAAATAATGTAAATACCATTAAGTCATTCCAATAAGCGTAAGTAACAAGTTTGTTGATTACCATCAACACCAAAGTCAAAGTTGATTGTAGAAATCGTAACCCTAACGTATCACTTACTGTCAGTTCGGAAAGTCTCGCAACATGAAACGTTGCAGCCCAAAAACGGGTCAAGACATGGAATATCTTTGGCAAAGTAACACATAGAGAATAATGAAGGAATAAGCCTATACTACATGCATATATGGCTGGTGGAAAGCTCTATGGTTACAGTTTTGCATAAAGCCAATTTTTCCCTACATCAAAGGAATAAATTTTAATTTAACTATCATGGTGGTGAAACATCATTGAGAAGCTATAACCCCAACTCAATCCCAATTAAAGTAGTTAACATCCCAATAGTATTAATTAAGAGTGATGAGATACATATGATAACTCAAGTACTAGATACTCAGAACTGTCCATAACCGGGGACACGGCTAACCATGATTAGATTGTACACTCTGCAGAGGTTTGCGCACTTTTCCCCAAAAGACTCGATCGCGTCCGTTGATTTCTCGCACTTCTGTGGTGTTTGAGAAAGCGGATGACCGAGACACGATCTTTAGAAACATTAACTCTCTACTCGGGTAGACCATACCAAACCTACAAAACCCACTACCTCCGATCCACCTCTTCAAGAGCTTCACGTAACTTACTCAACTATGCTAGAGCCCATAATAGCTTGTGGTCGCATTACGGAAGTTTCTAGCATGAATAATCTCGATTCCCTTTGAGCACAGGTGGCGGTCCATAGGAAGATCACCACGGGTACCCGGGATTTCAAAAATAAAATGCAGACAACCTTTGGGTTCCCCAGGTGCCTCAATCCACCCAGATGTGTATTTAAGGTGCCACCTTAAGTTAACCATTAATTAAAAATCTCACATCTGTCATGAATAACTCTCAAACCCAAACCACGTCTACGAGCATAGCATAGCAATATAAGCAACACGTAGAAGTAACTCCCAAGGGTTTGATAGTAACAGGGAATTAGGTTCCTACCTCATCATCTACTTCCCAACCCATAAATTAATGACATCCTAACCATGCAATGTTTGAGGGTTGAACTAATGCATAAAAACTGGGTATGAAAAGAGTATGATCAAAGTGTTACTTGCCTGTACTGTTGATGAAGATGATTCGCACTCAAAACTCTTGATAGATCTACTCGTCACACTCCGGTCAATCTATCGTAAGCAAGCAATAGTAACCACACATAAGCAATCACTCAAAAGATCGGAAAGAACGAAGAAAACTATTCGGAAAACATCAAAATCAAGCAAATAACTCTTGCAACATAAAACAATTTCTAACAGTACCAAAATTATGTGAATTTGGCCTTATCAGAAATTTTAGGTCAAGAGCTTCGATTTGCAATAAGAATCAACTAAATCGGAGTTACGAAACTCAAGTTATGATCAAACGAAGTTCAAATACAAATCTGTTTGAATTCAAATTTTAAACTTTCAAAAACATGTTTGAGTTGGATTACTGGATAGAGGGGATCGTAACGAAGAAGTGGGCGTTGGTTTTGTTGGATTTGGACTAACGAGTAAAATGTTATAGCCGTTTGAAGATTAGGGACTAATCTATGAAAAAATTTATCACGAATAGGTCCCTGGCCGGAAATTAAAAGAAAAGAAAAAAAAGAAAAACTCTACCGAGCGAACGCTCGCTACAGAACGCTAACGAACGTACTCGTTCACTACCGAACCCTAACTAATGAACGTCCATTGAATAAATCTAACTAAAAAAAATTAACCGAAAAGAACCGATATAAAACCGATCTAGGGTTTTACCGGTCGGGGCGGTTTACGGCGAAAAACCGGCGGTGGCGGTTTGGATCGGGGCGGCGGCTCCGGCGAGAAGGGCGGGCGGCTTGAACTGGTGGCTCGGCGTCGGGAAGGCAGGAGCACGTAGGCGGCGTGGAGCGGCGGTTATGCGGTGGTGGCGCTTCAGTGGCCGACGGATTTGGCGACGGCTCCGGCGGTGAGATGCCGGAGGGTGAGCGCGCCGAGAGGAAAAAGGCTGCGGCACGGGTTTATATAGAGGTGTGGGGTTGCGTGGAGGAGGGCAAGCGGTGAGGTGGCTCGGTTTGGTCACGGCAAGTGGCGATGCCGTCAAGGGTGGCGGAATCCGGTCGGGAGGATGTAGGCGGTGCGGGCGCGGGCTGTTGGGCCGCGGCGTGGCTAGGTTGGGCCGGCCCAGTGCGGCTGCGCGTGACTTTTTTTTTAAACATTTTCCAGAAAACAAAAATAGAATAAACCACCAAAATAAAATATAAAATAGGCATATAATATATCGAAATTTTCAGAAAAAGATTTCCTACAAGATGAACATTATTCTAGCTTCAAATAAAATACACAAAAATTCAAATAAAACAAAGAGTGCTACTGCCTTAATAAAATCCCCTGAAAATCATTTTAAAAATACCAAAATGACTTCAAATTAATTTCTCTCCAATTTTCTGATGTAGGGAATCATGTTACCCTATTTTCCATATATTTTATTTTTGCAGAAAAATAATTTGAATAAAACTCAATTAACTCCAAATTGAAATAAAATTCAAAAGAACTTTGAATTTAATTCTTTGAAACTCCCAACTCATATTTCATATAATTTGAAGAAGTCATTTTATCTTCTCTCGTGAAAATCATTGAGTTGCATAAAGTTTCAGAATTGGAAATATTTTCAAATGAAATCCAAATATTTTCAACACCCCTTGTCATTTAAATAAATGGAAGAAGTCATGTCATCTTCTCTCCGTGGTTTTGTGATGAAAAGAATTTGAATTCTCAAGATCATAAAAGCAAAAATGAAAGTTTGGGAAAGTCCTTTTATTCCCTCTCATTTAACTTTCAAAAAGTTTCAAACTCACTCACTTTCAGTCAATCAATCAAACAATCAATCAAAACTATCTATTTGTTTATAACATTCCAAAATTTAGAATTTTGGGATGTTACAAACTACCACCCTTAAAGTGAATCTCGTCCTCGAGATTCGGAGAGGCTAGCAAGAAATAGGTTAGGGTTTGGGGTCTTCTCAAAATCCATCGATCGTCACCGCGGTCTGGGGTGCTACCAACCTTAAAAGCATGGTTACGGTTCCATCAAACGCATATACTCCATCCTTATTGTTGGCGGTGTCGATCTTCTCGCATCCTCCGGATAATTACTTCTCTGGGCTCTTCCGTAGTGGCATAACCTTTTCCTCAATTCTTTTGTCCTTTACTTCTTGGTAAGGTAGTTCCGAGATCGGGTCTTCATAGTCGACGAGTCTGGCGCCAATACTAATCAACTATCGATATCTCATGGTGGTCAACAATTTATGGTTTGTCCTGCAGGAAATGGGTCTGGGTTGAACCTCACCGTATAACCTACGGTTGGCAACAACTGCCGTGTACAAGGGAAAAAAATACCTATACCATTCTAAGGTTTAAACAAGGTTTTGATCGTCGTCTCTCTACTATGGGTAAGTCACTCAGATTTACCATCCCGTATAGCAAGGCGAATAACAAGAGTTAGCCGGTATGGTGATCAATCCATCCCGCACCCAAATCATTACCTTGTACATGGTTTTAGCGAATCTCGCATTCTATCACTCGGTCATCCTCACAAGCATTGCAGAATTTCTCTTGTCGACGAACCAAGTTCGGATAAATCCATTGACTCTGCAAGCCAAACAAACATCTATCGTTCCTTCACAACTCTCAGGTTTTGCGTTACTCCTATAAGATCGTCTATCGATAAAATCGTAACTTCTTCCAAGGTTTTCCTTCAAAGAAGAGTGTGCTTGCTTCTGGCAGGTCCTGGGGCACATGGGTTATGGCCCATCTCATCACTTGTAGTCCTTGAACTTATCGTCAGGCTTCTGATCATTATTCCAACTTCCAACTTCCTAGTATTCTTAAATCCATCCAATTGTACTGTCTTCCTTCTTTCTATTGGCACCAAACTAGGACATGATTACTCAGACTCATCATGGAATTTCCATTGATCCACATTTCCAACATCATACCTCCTTTATATCCAATGGTAATTCATCTCTTCATCCTCGTGGGATATCCCACCTACCTAGATAAAAACTTATACTTATGAAGTCCATACTCCACTTCGTGGAACATCATTATCCTTTCAAAGGGTCAAGTGTCCTCACAGGGTACTACCACCCTTAAAATGCTCCAATCTTCCATAGAACATATTTCTCATACCCTCGAAAATGGTCAACATCTTTCCTCATAGAGTAACAACTCATAAAATCCAAATCAGTACCAACACTGCTAACTTTATTTATTCTCAAATTATTAAAATCTCCTGTTTTTCCATTACATGCCTCAACTCAACACTTCAATATAACAGAATTGTTCTCACTACTACTACTACTACTATATTCCTTTCTTGCAAACTCAACTATTTATCACAAGCCTCCTTCTCTTTGGGACAATCCCTGGCAAAGTGTCCTGCTTCATCACAACGGAAACATATTACTTCTGACAAATTTGGAGGTTTCCTTGTGATTATATAGCCTCCTGGGGTCCTTATCTTCCCTCTTGGGCAATCATTGAAGTAGTGCCCTGAATTTTTGCACCTGAAACATGGGATATGACTCAGGTCTTTCTTTGTAGAAATTGGGTTGTTCTTGGAATCCAACCTACTTCTCTTCCTGGACCTTTCCGCTCCAATCGTGGCTTCTATTTCCGTGGGTCATACTCTACTTCCTCTGTCGGGAATTCTACTAAATCCCCATTCAAACAATTTAAGGAGATGTGCCCTTCTTCTCCACATGAATAGCAGGACTTGGTGCAAGGTTTAATTGGTTCTTCTTTGGGTGTGTCCTCCACCTATTACTTCATCACAGGTTCTTTTAAAATTTCCATTAGGGCTCCTTTCATTGCTTCTTTCTTCTGCTGGATGGTTCTTTGTACCATGGGGTAAATGTGACACCGAAAGCAACAGAGTGGGTAGTGCCTTCACACAAGAAACAAGTGATCTGCCTAGTTGGGCATTCTTCAGCTGGATGACTTCCTTCACAATTTGGGCATTCATCCTTGTGTTCGTTATGGGTGTGTCCTATTTCTCCACAGTGCTTGCATGCACAAGGTTTCTTCATAATATTTCCATAAGGCTCCAATTTCTGGGACACAAACCTAGACTTTAACAAAGTCAACTTAAATTCTTTCCAAGTGGTTACTTCTTGCCATCCATTCATGGTTTGGTACATCCTCCACCAAGTAGCGCCACCTCTTTCAAAGCATTGAAGAGCATGCTGGGCCATATCCTTTCTGGCTATAGGGTTATTCTCCATGTGATCCTCCATGTTCTGAATCCATCGGTCCGTCTTCAATTGACTCATCGGTCCCGAAAATACGAGCTCATCTCCATTCATCATCTATTGGGTCCATGGGTTATGGGGTGAGATAAGAGAGATCGAGAGGGATGCACACAAAGCAAACAAAAGTTTTGAAAGACAGGTTTTATTGTGGCTGTCGGAAAAACATCAAACAAATGACAGCTCACAATCGTCGCATCTAACGTAAGTATATAATAGGGGTTTGGTCTTCTAAAGGTCAATAAATCTTCCAAGTCATCAAACTCTTCCAGTCTTGATCATGTCTCCAATGGCTTCTTTCGATCGTGCTTGTCTTTCTCAAGTTCTTTTGCCAGATCATCTCTGTTAACGCGAAGTCTCTTGTGGCGTCCTTCATTATTTCCGGGTTATGCTCCAAACTTCGGTTTCATCAACCTCGATATGAACGATGATCCTATCGTCCTTCGGGCCTCGACAAATCTTTGATGTCTCAAGGTTTTGCTCCTCTAGCTTGGCTATTTTAATCTTCTGGAACCTGGTTCTTCACGAACTGCTTCCTTGTCAAATTCGGCTTCCTGCAGATCCATCTTAAACTTCTTGATGTAATACTCCAGATCTCGGTGTTACATCAGCTAAGGTTAAAACTTCATCTTTTACTGATTGGTGCTCCATCAGCCTTCTACCATCCAATCTTTCCATGCATATGCATGCTTAACTCAAAGACGGTGGCAATAGCATAAGCAGGCGATAACATCATGGATAGTCGGGTTTCGCTCTTGTCATTTCCATGAGCTATCTCTCCATAGTTGATATCTCCTGCCTTAGGGTTTCCCTTAATGTAACTTTGAGTTTCTAACTCTCCATGTTCGGTCTTACTCCAATACACCTTGATCTCGGTATTGACAGCCTTCCATAGTCTGTCAAGTTCCATAAGTGTAGCCTTCCTTGGTCATACCAAAACTGGAAATTCTTCATATTCTCCTAGTCCTTGAAGTCTTTATCCGTCAGAAGTTTCCATCATTACAATGCTCGGTAAAATCCTCTTCATTCAAGTGGTCTCGGTTGTCCGATATCTGGTCCTTGTTGGAGTGGTCTCATCGGTCAAATCTTCGAGTGGTCAAAAGGGAAAAGGGGTATGGTCTCACTAAAAGGGGATATTTGAATAAGCTCAGAAGAGAAGAGAGGTAAAAAATTTTTTTGAAAATGAAGTTGTAGAGAAAAATCTTTCCTATGGGCTTGTCAGCTTCTAGGGTCACATCCTACAGTCAACATGTGCTCTGATACCATCTTCTAGCTTAACCCGACCGAATGGGTCAAGTCTCTGTGGCTTAAGTGTCATCCTCGGATCGGTATGTCTTGACACACAAGACTCGAGGATTTATAACAGAGGTAAACATGTATAAATAATGTAAATACCATTACCTCAATCCAAAAAGCGGAAGTAACAAGGTTGTGGATTCCCATCAACACCAACGACAAAGCTGAGTGTAGAAATCGTAACCCTAACGTATCACTTACTCGTCGTCTGGAAAGTCTGCAACATGAAACGTTGCAACCCGAAAACGGGTCAAGACATGGAATATCTTGGCAAAAGTAACACATAGAGAATAATGAAGGAATAAGCCTATACTACATGCATATATGGCTGGTGGAAAGCTCTATGGTTACAGCTTTTGCATAAAGCCAATTTTTCCCTACATCAAAGGAATAAATTTTAATTTAACTATCATGGTGGTTGAAACATCATTGAGAAGGTATAACCCCAACTCAATCCCAATTAAAGTAGTTAACATCCCAACAAAGTATTAATTAAGAGTGATGAGATACATATGATAACTCAAGTACTAGATACTCGAATTGTCCATAACCGGGACATGGCTAACCATGATTAGATTGTACACTCTGCGGAGGTTTGCGCACTTTTCCCCACAAGACTCGATCGCGTTCGTTGATTTCTCGCACTCTGAGGTGTTTGAGAAAGCGGATGACCGAGACACAGTCTTTCGTAAACATTAACTCTCTACTCCGGGTAGACCATACCAAACCTACAAAACCCACTACCTGCTGATCCACCTCTTCAAGATCTTCACGTAACTTACTCAACTATGCTAGAGCCCATAATAGCTTGTGGCTGCACACGAAAGTTTCTAGCATGAATAATCTCAGTTCCCTTTGAGCCTGGGTGACGGTCCATAGGAAGATCACACGGGTACCCCGGGATTTCCAAAAAATAAAACAGACAACACTGGGTTCCCCAGGGGCCTCAATCCACCCAGATGTGTATTTAAGTTAACCATTAATTAACAATCTCACATCTGTCATGAATAACTCTCAAACCCAAACCACGTCTACGAGCATAGCATAGCAATATAAGCAACACGTAGAAGTAACTCCCAAGGGTTTGATAGTAACAGGCAATAGGTTCCTACCTCATCATCTACTTCCCAACCCACAAATTAATGACATCCTAACCATGCAATGTTTGAGGGTTGAACTAATGCATAAAAACTGGGTATGAAAAGAGTATGATCAAAGTGTTACTTGACTGTACTGTTGATGAATATGATTCGCACTCACAACTCTTGATAGATCTACTCGTCACACTCCTGGTCAATCTATCGTAAGCAAGCAATAGTAACCACACATAAGCAATCACTCAAAAGATCGGAAAGAACGAAGAAAACTATTCGGAAAACATCAAAATCAAGCAAATAACTCTTGCAACATAAAACAATTTCTAACAATACCAAAATTATGTGAATTTGGCCTTATCAGAAAGTTTAGGTCAAGACCTTCGATTTGGAAAAAGAATCAACTAAATCGGAGTTACGAAACTCAAGTTATGATCAAACGAAGTTCAAATACAAATCTGTTTGAATTAAAATTTTAAACTTTCAAAAACATATTTGAGTTGGATTACTGGATAGAGGGGATCGTAACGAAGAAGTGGGCGTTGGTTTCGTTGGATTTGGACTAGCGAGTAAAAAGTTATAGCCGTTTGAAGATTAGGGACTAATCTATGATTTTTTTTATCACGAATAGGTCCCTGGCCGGAAATTAAAAGAAAAGAAAAAAAAGAAAAACTCTACCGAGCTTAACGCTTCTGAGCTAACTTGAGCGTACTCGTTCACTACCGAACCCTAACTAATGAACGTCCATTGAATAAATCTAACTAAAAAAAATTAACCGAAAAGAACCGATATAAAACCGATCTAGGGTTTTACCGGTCGAAGCAGTTCTGGAAACCGCAGTGGCCGGTTTGGATCGGGCGGCTCCAGCCGAGAAGGACTGGCGGCTCCGTGAACTTCAGGCGGTGGCTCCGGCGTCGGGAAGCAGGAGGAGCACGGAGGCGGCGTGGAGCGGCGGTTGCATGGTGGCGTCGGCGGCCGATCGGCGAGCGGCGACGGCTGCGGCCTCGGCGGCATGAGATCTTGAGGAGGGTGGCGCGCGCGACAGAGAGGAAAAAGGCGGCAGCGGCACCAGGTTTATATAGAGGGGGTGTGGGGTTGCGTGGAGGAGGGGCAAGGCGGCGGAGGTGGCACAGTCGATCACGGCGCGGGCGGCGCCCGTGCGGGCGGAGTCCTGCGGGAGGAGGAAGGCGGTGCGAGCACGGGCTGTTGGGCCAAGGCGTGGCTAGGGCTGGGCCGGCCCAAGTCTTGTCGACTTTTTTTTTTAAAACATTTTCCAGAAAACAAAAATAGAATCAGCCACCAAAATAAAATATTAAATAGGCATATAATATATCGAAATTTTCAGAAAAAGATTTCCTACAAGATGAACATTATTCTAGCTTCAAATAAAATACACAAAAATTCAAATAAAACAAAGAGTGCTACCGCCTTAATAAAATCCACTGAAAATCATTTTAAAAATACCAAAATGAGTTCAAATTAATTTCTCTCCAATTTTCTCGATGTAGGGAATCATGTTACCCTACTTTCCATATATTTTATTTTGGAGAAAATAATTTGAATAAAACTCAATTAACTCCAAATTGAAAATAAATTCAAAAGAACTTTGAATTTAATTCTTTGAAACTCCCAACTCATATTTCATATAATTTGAAGAAGTCATTTTATCTTCTCTCGTGAAAATCATTGAGTTGCATAAAGTTTCAGAATTGGAAACATTCTCAAATGAAATTCAAATATTTTCAACACCCTTGTCATTTAAATAAATGGAAGAAGTCATGTCATCTTCTCTCCAGGTTTTGTGATGAAAAGAATTTAAATTCCCGAAGATCATAAAAGCAAAAATGAAAGTTTGGGAAAGTCCTTTTATTCCCTATCATTTAACTTTCAAAAAGTTTCAAACTCACTCACTTTCAGTCAATCAATCGAACAATTAATCAAAACTATCTATTTGTTTATAACATTCCAAAATTTAGAATTTTGGGATGTTACAGTCTGTCTGAATCATGTTAGCAATTGCCGCATTTTATGATTATGAAATTTGGCAAATGGATGTCAAAACTGCATTCCTTAATGGATATCTTAAAGAAGAGTTGTATATGATGCAACCAGAAGGTTTTGTTGATCCTAAAGGTGCTAACAAAGTGTGCAAGCTCCAGCGGTCCAGTTTTGGACTGCTGCAAGCATCTTGGAGTTGGAATATACGCTTTTATACAGACTTTTGGAGAAGCCTGTATTTACAAGAAAGTGAGTGGGAGCTCTGTAGCATTTCTAATATTATATGTGGATGACATATTGTTGATTGGAAATGATATAGTATTTTTGGATAGCATAAAAGGATACTTGAATAAGAATTTTTCAATGAAAGACCTCGGTGAAGCTGCTTATATATTAGGCATCAAGATCTATAGAGATAGATCAAGACGCTTAATTGGACTTTCACAAAGCACATACCTTGATAAAGTTTTGAAGAAGTTCAAAATGGATCGGTCAAAGAGAGGGTTCTTGCCTTTGTTACATGGTGTGAAGTTGAGTCAGACTCAATGCCCGACCAATGCAGAAGATAGAGAGAAAATGAAAGTCATTCCCTATACCTCATCCATAGGTTCTACAATGTATGGAATTTTGTGTACCAGACCTTATGTGTGCTTTGCTATAGGTTTAGCCGGGAGGTACTGTCGTGGACTTAACACGGCAGATGTCCTAGCGAAAGGACTTAGTCGTGGAGCCATCGCAACTAGGTTGGCTTAAAGGGTTAATCGGGATAAAGGACACAAAGAGTTTATACTTTGGTTCGGCTCTCATGTGGAGGTAAAGGCTTACTCCAGTTTTGGGATTGTATTGCTTGGGTCTCGATTACCAGGGAGCGAATACGCTTGACCTAGTTCTCGATCTCTTGTTTCTTAAGTTAATCCGCCACCGGGTCACCCCTTTATATACACAGGTTGATGCCCGACGGCTTACAGAGTCCCGGCCAGCTCATACACAATGTGTCCGGCTCGGTGACTAACTAAGTTTGCCTTATAATACAAGTCATACATGTGGCAGTTCATCCCCTTGGGCCTCAAGTCGCCTGGTCTTGGGCCGTCAATGGGCTTGCTATGACCCGCCATCCTCATTGATAAGTCACCAATGGTATGACCCGGCCCCTCCTGGGCGGTTCATATCCAGTAGTTACATCCCAAACATTAGGCCCCAGGTTGATTTGAACTTGTTCATATCAATTTTCAATACCTGACTTATCAAAATCTTGCGTTTGTTCGTTTGATAAACTTTGCTGTAACCCACCATGACATCAGCTCACAGAATCTTCTTAACCCGCCATGACATCATCCCGCATTAATTTCGCACGAGGCCCAGAACATCTTAACTGATCCTTATCTTAACGAACATCCCGAAAATCGAGGCGTCCATATAGCCACATGATGATTTCGGCATCCTCGATTCCCGCGCATGCCTTGTATCCATCCTCTTGTAAATAAGGACGGGGGTCGTTTTCATTTCCCCCCTCGCTTCCTCATGTTCGTCTTCCTCCTTTGCAAAGTTGCACCTGCGCTCGAGCTTTGCCGCCGTCAACCTCCATCTGCTGCGTCAAATTAGGGCACCTTGCATCACACCGACCAGGACCGGAGAACGCCGGTGCGGCGCATCACGCTCATCAAGATCCGTAAGTCTTATCTCCCCAATTCTTAGATCTGCATTAGAGTTTGCCTCGTTTCATCAGTGTTCTTCGCCATTCTTCATTTTCTTCTTTAGCTCGAGTAGCTTCTTCAATCTTATCATGGCATGAGCCTTGTGCGGCAGCAGTTTAGCATTCGTTTTCAACATCAGTATATTTCCTCTTCATAAAAAACTCAACAGAACGCACAAACTTTCCTGCTGCCGCCACCTTAGGTTTAGATTTTACTGCCTTTTCTGAACTGCTGTAGATCCAAAATTATAGCTCCAATCTTTGAAATCTGTTTGTCCATCACTTAGCAAAATTTTCACCGATAACTCAAGTACCATAATCGCCATGGCGGCTTATATCATAAACCGTGAGCCGCCATACAACATTAGACCCTGTTTAAATCGCAATCATATGCTTCATCACTTATATAACCCGATAATAACCTTCAGCTTAACCACGCTTATTTATCCATCCTCATAATTCAGTTCTCCGGTTTGACAACTACATATTCTGAACTGGTAAATCCATAGCCATTAGCCCTTCACGACGGTTTAAATGATAATTTGTAACCTGCCAGGAATCTGCCGGTTTAATAACACCTTGAATCGTCATGTTTAGGCCGTACACCCAATCATGACTAAGATAGTTACATCATGCGATTGGGTCCCATCCATCTGTTGGAGAACGTTGCAGAAAATTAAAATTTTTCCTACGGTTTCACCAAGATCCATCTATGAGTTCATCTAGCAACGAGTCAAGGGAGAGTGATTGCATCTACATACCACTTGTAGATCGCGTGCGGAAGCGTTCAATGGAACAGGGTTGATGGAGTCGTACTCGCCGTGATTCAGATCACCGATGACCTAGTGCCGAACGGACAACACCTCCGCGTTCAACACACGTACGGAGCGGATGACGTCTCCTTCTTCTTGATCCAGCAAGGGGTAATGAGAGGTTGTTGATGATCCATCAGCACGACGGCGTGGTGGTTGATGCAGCAGAACTCCAGCAGGGCTTCGCTAAGCAACTACGGGAGGAGGAGGAAGTGTTGCAGGGAGGAGGGAGGCGCCAGGGCTTATGGGTGTGGCCACCCCTCCCTCCCCTCCCTTTATATAGGTGCAAAAGAGGGGGGGGGGGAGGGCGCAACCTTGCCCCTTCCTCCAAGTAAGGGGTGTAGCCAAGAGGGGGGAGGAATCCATCCTCCCCAAGGCACCTTGGAGGTGCCTTCCCCCTTTAGGACTCTCCCCTCTTTCTTATCTCTAGGCGCATGTGCCTCTTGGGGCTGGTGCCCTTGGCCCATATGGGCCAAGGCGCACCTACAGCCCATGTGCCCCCACAGGGCAGGTGGACCCCCGGTGGACCCCTGACCCCTTCGGCACTCCCACATAATACCGATAATGCCCAAACTTTTCCCGACCAAAATAAGACTTCCTATAATCCTTACCTCCGGACCATTCCGGAACTCCTCGTGACGTCCGGGATCTCATCCGGGACTCTGAACAACATTCGGTTTGCTGCATACTCATATTCATACAACCCTAGCATCACCGAACCTTAAGTGTGTAGACCCTACGGGTTCGGGAGACATGTAGACATGACCGAGACGGCTCTCGGGCAATAACCAACAGCGGGATCTGGATACCCATGTTGGCTCCCACATGCTCCTCGATGATTTCATCGGATGAACCACGATGTCGAGGATTCAAACAACCCCGTATACAATTCCCTTTGTCAATCGGTATTTTACTTGCCCGAGATTCGATCGTCGGTATCCCAATACCCCGTTCAATCTTGTTACCGGCAAGTCACTTTACTCGCATCAGTAATGCATGATCCCGTGACCAAACACTTGGTCACTTTGAGCTCATTATGATGATGCACTACCGAAAGTGGGCCCAATGATACCTCTCTGCCTTACGGAGTGACAAATCCCAGCCTCGATTCGTGTCAACCCAATGCACACTTTCGGAGATAGCTGTAATGCACCTTTATAGTCACCCGATTACGTTGTGACGTTTGGTACACCTAAGGCACTCCTACGGTATCCGGAGTTACACGATCTCATGGTCTAAGGAAGAGATACTTGACATTGGAAAAGCTCTAGCAAAACGAACTACGATCTTGTGCTATGCTTAGGATTGGGTCTTGTCCATCACATCATTCTCCTAATGATGTGATCCCGTTATCAACGACATCCAATGTCCATAGTCAGAAACCATGACTATCTGTTGATCAACGAGCTAGTCAACTAGAGGCTCACTAGGGACATATTGTGGTCCACGTATTCACACGTGTATTACGATTTACGGATAATACAATTATAGCATGAATAAAAGACAATTATCACGAACAAGGAAATATAATAATAATACTTTTATTATTGCCTCTAGGGCATATTTCCAACAGTCTCCCACTTGCACTAGAGTCAATAATCTAGTTACATTGTGATGAATCGAACACCCATAGAGTTACGGTGTTGATCATGTTTTGCTCACGGAAGAGGTTTAGTCAACGGATCTGCGATATTTAGATCCGTATGCACTTTGCAAATTTCTATGTCCCCATCTTGAACATTTTCACGAATGGAGTTGAAGCGACGCTTGATGTGCCTGGTCTTCTTGTGAAACCTGGGCTCCTTGGCAAGTGCAATAGCTCCAGTGTTGTCATAGAAGAGTTTGATCGGCTCCGACGCATTGGGTATGACTCCTAGGTCGGTGATGAACTCCTTCACCCAAATTGCTTCATGCGCTGCCTCCGAGGCTGCCATCTACTCCGCTTCACATGTAGATCCCGCCACGACGCTCTACGCTTGCATTTTGCACAAGCTTTATCGCTTCCACCATTCAACATATACACGTATCCGGGTTTGTGACTTTGAGTCATCCAGATGCGTGTCGAAGCTAAGCGTCGACGTAACCCTTACGACGAGCTCTTTGTCACCTCCATAAACGAGAAACATGTCCTTTGTCCTTTTCTGTACTTCAGGATATTCTTGACCGCTGTCCGGTGTTCCTTGCCGGATTACTTTGGTACCTTCCTACCAAACTTACGGCAAGGTTCACATCGTGTCCGTACACAGCATGGCATACATAATAGACCCTATGGCCGAGGCATAGGGGATGACACTCATCTCTTCTTTATCTTTTGTCGTGGTCGGGCATTGAGCCGAGCTCAATTTCACACCTTGCTAAACAGGCAAGAACCCTTTCTTGGACTGATCCATTTTGAACTTCTTCAAAATCTAATCAAGGTATGTGCTTTGTGAAAGACCTATGAGGCGCCCTCAATCTATCCCTATAGATTTTGATGCCTAATATGTAAGCAGCTTCTCCAAGGTCCTTCATTGAAAACTCTTATTCAAGTAGGCCTTAATGTTGTCCAAAAGTTCTATATCATTTCCCATCAAAAGTATGTCATCTACATATAATATGAGAAATGCTACAGAGCTCCCACTCACTTTCTTGTAAAAGCAGGCTTCTCCATAAGTCTGCATAAACCCAAACGCTTTGATCATCTCATCAAAGAGAATGTTCCAACTCCGAGATGCTTGCACCAGCCCATAAATGGATCACTGGAGCTTGCATACCTTGTTAGCATTCTTAGGATCGACAAAACCTTCCGCTGCATCATATACAGCTCTTCCTTAAGGTAACCGTTAAGGAATGCCGCTTTGACGTCCATCTTCCATATCTCATAATCATAGTATGCGGCAATTGCTAACATGATTCTAAGGACTTAAGCTTCGCTACGGGAGAGAAAGTCTCATCGTAGTCAATCCCTTGAACTTGTCGATAACCCTTAGCGACAAGTCGAGCTTTATAGATGGTAACATTACCATCCGCGTCCATCTTCTTCTTAAAGATCCATTTGTTTTCTATCGCTTGCCGATCATCGGGCAAGTCTGTCAAAGTCCATACTTTGTTTTCATACATGGATCCTATCTCGGATTGCATGGCTTCAAGCCATTTGTTGGAATCTGGGCCCGCCATCGCTTCTTCATAGTTCGAAGGTTCACCGTTGTCTAACAACATGATTTCCGAGGACAGGGTTGCCGTACCACTCACAGTGCGGAACGTGTCCTAGTGGACCCACTGGTTCAAGAGCAACTTGATCCAAAGTACCTTGATCATCATCATTAATTTCCTCTCCAAATCGGTGTAGGCACCACAGGAACATTTTCCTAAGCTGCACTACTTTCCGGTTCAAGAGGTAGTACTTCATCGAGTTCTACTTTCCTCCCACTTACTCCTTTCGAGAGAAACTCTTTTCCGTAAAGGACCCGTTCTTGGCAAAAAGATCTTGCCTTCGGATCTAAGGTAGAAGGTATACCCAATGGTTTCCTTAGGGTATCCTATGAAGACGCATTTTTCCGACTTGGGTTCGAGCTTTTCAGTTGAAGTTTCTTGACATAAGCATCGCATCCCCAAACTTTTAGAAACGACAACTTAGGTTTCTTCCCAAACCATAATTCATATGGTGTCGTCTCAACGGATTTAGACGGTGCCCTATTTAGAGTGAATGTAGCTGTCTCTAGAGCGTATCCCCAAAATGATAGCGGTAAATCAAGAAGAGACATCATAGATCGCACCATATCCAATAGAGTGCGATTACGATGTTCGGACACACCGTTCTATTGAGGTGTTCCAAAGTAGTGAGTTGTGAAACGATTCCACATTTCCTTAAGTGTGTACCAAATTCATGACTTAAATATTCTCCTCCACGATCCGATCGCAAGAATTTTATCTTTCGTCACGTTGATTCTCTACTTCATTCTGAAATTCCTTGAACTTTTCAAAGGTCTCGGACTTGTGTTTCATCAAGTAGACATACCCATATCTACTCAAGTCATCATGAGAGTGAGAACATAACGATATCCTCCATGAGCCTCAACACTCATTGGACCGCACACATCGGTATGTATGATTTCCAATAAGTTGGTTGCTCGCTCCATTGTTCCTGAGAATGGAGTCTTGGTCATCTTGCCCATGAGGCATGGTTCGCATGTGTCAAATGATTCATACTCGAGAGACTCTAAAAGTCCATTGGCATGGAGCTTCTTCATGCGCTTGACACCAATGTGACCAAGGCGGTAGTGCCACAAGTATGTGGGACTATCGTTATCAACTTTACATCTTTTGGTATTCACACTATGAACATGTGTAACATTACGTTCGAGATTCATTAAGAATAAACCATTGACCATCGGAGCATGACCATAAAACATTTCTCTCATATAAATAGAACAACCATTATTCTCGGATTTAAATGAGTAGCCATCTCGTATTAAACGAGATCCTCGATACAATGTTCATGCTCAAACTTGGCACTAAATAACAATTATTGAGGTTTAAAACTAATCCCGTAGGTAAATGTAGAGGTAGCGTGCGACGGCGATCACATTGACCTTGGAACCATTCCCGACGCCAGCATCGTCACCTCGTCGCTTCGCCAGCCTCCGCTTATTCCGCAGCTCTGCCGTGAGTTACATATATGAGCAACGGCACGGTATCAAATACCTGTGAGTTACTACGAGTAATCGGTAAGGTACACATCAATTACATGTATATCAAATATACCTTTAGTGTTGCCGGCCTTCTTGTCTCGCTAAGTATTTGGGGCAGTTCCGCTTCCAAAGGACCCTTCCCTTTGCAATAAAAAGCACTTTCAGCCTCGTGCTTGGGTCCATTCTTTGACTTCTTCCACGGCAATCTGGCTTACGGGCGCCGCAACATCCTTGCCGTCCTTCTTGAAGTTCTTCTTACCCTTGCCCTTCTTGAACTTAGTGGTTTTATTGACCATCAACACCGGATGTTCATTCTTGATTTCTACCTCTACCGACTTCAAAGATTGAAAATACTTCAGAATAGTTTTCACCATCCCCTGCATATTGTAGTTCATCGCAAAGCTCTTGTAGCTTGGTGGAGCGATCAAGGATTCTCATCAATGACCGCCTCGTCCGGAGGTTAATGTCCAGCTGGGACAAAGCGGTTGTGCAACCTGCATATTTTGAGAATGTGCTCACCTTGTAACTATTTTCCTCCATCTTACAATCAGAGAACTTGTCGGAGACTTCATATCTCTCGACCCGGCATGAGCTTGGAAAACTAGTTTCAGCTCCTCGAACATCTCATATGCTCCGTGTCGCTCAAAACGCTTTTTGGAGCCCCGGTTCTAAGCTGTAAAGCATGCCGCACCGAACGAGGGAGTAATCATCAAGATTTAGACCGCCAAGCCGCTC
The DNA here is from genome assembly GCA_021605145.1 of Aegilops bicornis. Lineage (NCBI taxonomy): Eukaryota > Viridiplantae > Streptophyta > Magnoliopsida > Poales > Poaceae > Aegilops > Aegilops bicornis. The sequence continues at coordinate 744,148,043 of CM038671.1, forward strand.
ATAACGCCTTGGTTCTTCGATGGGTGCTTCACCTAGCGGTGCTTCTAGGACATATTGTTTCTGGCAACTATGAGGATAATCCTCGTGTTCCGACCCATTCGAATAGTTGCCGCCATCATCTTTCGGCTTGGTTTCTCTAGGAACGCGTTGAAGTTCATGGTGACATTAGCGTTGGCCATTTGATCTACAAGACATTTTGCAAAGATTTTAGATTATTGTTCATGATAATAAAGTTCATCTAATCAAATAATTTAATGAACTCCCACTCAGATTTGACATCCCTCTAGTCATCTAAGTGATACATGATCCGAGTCGACTAGGCCGTGTCCGATCATCACGTGAGACGGACTAGTCATCGTCGGTGAACATCTCCATGTTGATCGTATCTTCCATACGACTCATGTTCGACCTTTCGGTCTCTTGTGTTCCGAGGCCATGTCCGTACATGCTAGGCTCGTCAAGTTAACCTAAGTGTATTGCATGTGTAAAACTGTCTTACACCCGTTGTATGTGAACGTAAGGATCTATCACACCCGATCATCACGTGGTGCTTCAAACCATTTAACTTTAGCAACGGTGCATGCTAGGGAGAACACTTTCTTGAAATTGTTATGAGGATCATCTTATTTACTACCGTCGTTTCTAAGTAAACAAGATGCATAAACATAATAAACATCACATGCAATTATATATAGTAGTGACATGATATGGCCAATATCATATAGCTCCTTTGATCTCCATCTTCGGGCTCCATGATCATCCTCACACCGCATGACACCATGATCTCCATCATCGTGTCTTGATGAAGTTGTCACGCCAACGTCTACTTCTTCTTATTTGGATTTCGCTTTTTGCAATAAAGTAAAGTAATTTAGATGGCGTTCTTAAATGACAGGAAGGTCATACATATAATAAAGACAAGTGGTATGGCTCCTGCCGTTGTCATACTCATCGACATGCAAGTCGTGATTCCTATTACAAGAACATGATCTCATACATCACATATATCATTCATCATTCATCACAACTTTGGCCATATCACATCATTAAAACACTTGCTGCAAAAACAAGTTAGACGCCCTCTAATTGTTGTTGCAAGTTTTACGTGGCTACAAGAGGGTTCTAGCAAGAACGTTTTCTTACCTACGTGAAAGCCACAACGTGCTTTGTCAACTTCTATTTACCCTTCATAAGGACCCTTTTCATCGAATCCGCTCCAACTAAAGTGGGAGAGACAGACACCCGCTAGCCACCTTATGCGCTTGATGCATGTCGTTGATTGGAACCAGTTTCACGTAAGCGTCGCGTGTAAGGTCGGTCCGGGCCACTTCATCCCACAATGTCACTGAAGCAAGATAAGACTAGTAGCGGCAAGAAAGTTGACAACATCTACGCCCACAACAAATTGTGTTCTACTCGTGCAATAGAGAACTACGACAGACCTAGCTCGATACCACCGTTGGAGAACGTTGCGGAAAATTAAAATTTTTCCTACGGTTTCACCAAGATCCATCTATGAGTTCATCTAGCAACGAGTCAAGGAGAGTGATTGAATCTACATACCACTTGTAGATCGCGTATGAAGCGTTCAATGGAACGGGGTTGATGGATTCGTACTCGCCGTGATTCAGATCACCGATGACCTAGTGCCGAACGGACAGCACCTCCGCGTTCAACACACGTACGGAGCGGATGACGTCTCCTCCTTCTTGATCCAGCAAGGGGAAAGGAGAGGTTGATGATGATCCATCAGCACGACGGCGTGGTGGTTGATGCAGCAGAACTCCAGCAGGGCTTCGCTAAGCATCTACGGGAGGAGGAGGAAGTGTTGCGAGGGAGGAGGAGGCGCCAGGCTTATGGGTGTGGCCACCCCTCCCTCCCTCCCTTTATATAGGTGCAAAAGAGGGGAGGCGCAGCCTTGCCCCTTCCTCCAAGGAAGGGGTGCGGCCAAGAGGGGAGGAATCCATCCTCCCCAAGGCACCTCGAGGTGCCTTCCCCTTTAGGACTCTCCTCTTTCTTATCTCTAGGCGCATGGGCCTCTTGGGGCTGGTGCCCTTGGCCCATATGGGCCAAGGCGCACCCCTACAGCCCATGTGGCCCCCGGGCAGGTGGACCCCGGTGGACCCAGACCCCTTTCGCACTCCTGCATAATACCGATAATGCCCGAAACTTTTCCGCGACCAAAATAAGACTTCCTATAATCCTTACCTCCCACCATTCCGAACTCCTCGTGACGTCCGGATCTCATCCGGACTCAACAACATTCGGTTTGCTGCATACTCATATTCATACAACCCCTAGCGTCACCGAACCTTAGTGTGTAGACCCTACGGGTTCGGGAGACATGCGTACATGACCGAGACGGCTCTCGGGCAATAACCAACAGCGGGATCTGGATACCCATGTTGGCTCTACATGCTCCTCGATGATTTCATCGGATGAACCACGATGTCGAGGATTCAAACAACCCCGTATACAATTCCCTTTGTCAATCGGTATTTTACTTGCCCGAGATTCGATCGTCGGTATCCCAATACCTCATTCAATCTCAAGCACTGCAAGTCACTTTACTCGTCATCGTAATGCATGATCCCGTGACCAAACACTTGGTCACTTTGAGCTCATTATGATGATGCACTACCGAGTGGGCCCAAGTACAAATCCCGAGTCTCGATCCGTGTCAACCCATCAGACACTTTCGGAGATACCTGTAATGCACCTTTATAGTCACCCGATTCGTTGTGACGCTTTGGTACACCCAAGGCACTCCTATGGTATCCGGGAGTTACACGATCTCATGGTCTAAGGAAGAGATACTTGACATTGGAAAAGCTCTAGCAAAAGCGAACTACACGATCTTGTGCTATGCTTAGGATTGTCTTGTCCATCACATCATTCTCCTAATGATGTGATCCCGTTATCAACGACATCCAATGTCCATAGTCAGGAAACCATGACTATCTGTTGATCAACGAGCTAGTCAACTAGAGGCTCACTAGGGACATATTGTGGTCTACGTATGCACACGTGTATTACGATTTCCGGATAATACAATTATAGCATGAATAAAAGACAATTATCACGAACAAGGAAATATAATAATAATACTTTTATTTTTGCCTCTAGGGCATATTTCGAACACCATCGTCACAGGAGCAATGCTACAGGAGTATGTCAAAATTGGCTTCTTACCAGCAAAAGACGTCATTCACTGGCGTGCTCCAAACCCATTGACGTAAGTCGAGACCTCAGCCGCAAGATGATGAGGTTATTGTTTTCACTGATCACATGGGGTTTCTCACCGCCCGGATCAAAATTCTTCCGTGCGTTCTGCATTTTTTGCAACTTCATCCACAAGACATCGGACCCAATTCCATTTCAAATATCGGCAATTTCCAAGTGTTCTCTGAAGTATACCTTCAAGAAGAACCCGGTGTTGAACTCTTCGTGAGAGTATTTTTATTTGAACCGCCAAAACAAATTCACTAACGGGCCCAACCAAGAGCTTGGAGGGATCTCAATTCAGCGACGAAGAGATGCCATTTTTCCTTATGCTCAGCTTCCAAGTCATCCCAAGGATTGGAATCAAACCTGATTCTATTGCGAAGATACTTCTCCTGCTGATGAAAACCCCTTGCCAGGCTTCTGTGACCAACGGCTCAACCCGAAGCACCTTCTCCCTGAATGGCTTACCACTGCTGAATGAGCCAAACTCATGCCTACTTTTTCAAAGGTTAGAGCATTACTGGCCAGTGGATTGACTAGGGTCGACCGGGTTCGATGTTGGGTAACGGAGGATTATACCTTTCAGCCGTCGGTCCGGTTTAATGTGCACATATACTAGTGATGCCAAAGATCCACTGCACTACAACTCAACACGTTTGAAACTGATAAAGCCATTAATGATATTACCAAAACCCTTCTCAATAAAAGCTTGGATAGCTGCAGCAAAGTGGGGTTGAATCCTTTCTGCACACTCAACCCGGCTCCGGATGTAATTCTGTCTGGTTTATATACTTCACTTCATTGTTCATATAACTTGCAAATCCCCAACCTTTATTGTAATTTTTTGCAGGCTGGAGCCGCTTTTTGGAAGCGGAAATATGATGAAAAGGCCGCCAAGAAAGCCTGGGCTAAGACTAAAGCCCTGAAGAAGAATAAAAGGAAATCCACTGCCTCTGATATGTTGAATCTGGATGAACATGATGAGTCGGAGGTAGACCTAGATTCCCTTGGCTCTTTTTTCAACTATCTTATTGACACTGATTGCTATCAGGATGACGCGGAAACCAGCCAGGCGGGTGATGACGAGGTAACTATTATTTCCTCCGACTCAGAGCCTTTGCCAAGACAGAAAATTCGACAAGTGATCTGGAAAGTAAGGTTTTCTCACCCTTTAGCTCACTTGGATCCCAACTTTATTTTTAAGCAACAACAGCGTGGGAAACGACGCCAAACTCGGACCAGTGGAGGCAGAGAACTTTCCTCCGGTTTACCTAACACACCAGCCCCACACAAACGCCGGAATGAGGTGCTCCAAAATTCCAACTCTATTTATCCCAAGGAAGGTCTTATTCGTCAACCACTTAATCCTTCTGACCCAAGTTATCAGGGGACTTCTCACTCTTCGTCTGGCGATTCATCTCAGACTCAGCTTCTTGCTTTCAAGACTGCCCCTGGGTATAAACTTTATCTTTTCTTTTTCACATTTTTGTACTTATACTGACCTTTTCAATCCTCTTGTAGTGGAATAGCAAAGCCTAGCAAAAAGGGTAAAACAACTAAGCCAATAGAAGACGCCAAGACTCATGAACCGGAGAAGCAAGCACCAATATCTGAAGCCTCCATGCAACACCCGGAGGAACTTGCTGATGACCCACCACCAGAGAATCCTGGTGCCTCTTCTGAACATACAATTATTGATCCTTTGGGTGCTAAACCGCCAGGCCTTGTTAGGCCGTCAGAACCGAACACTGAAATTCTGATCTCTGGCACCAGCTTTCAATAACCGGGGAATCCTGTTGCTTTAGCAAAACATGCTACCAAGGAGGAATTGACCGAGAAATGCAAAGTCAAATTTGACATGGCCAATTATTCTCATCTTAACATTAGTGAAATCCTATCCGACTATCTTAGCCAAGTGCACAACAGCCGTGATCTGGAGATTGACATGGTCAAACACATGCACCAAAAATATGAGGTATCCACTTCTGCCTTTTCTGTAAGATATATTCCTTCAACTCCCAAGTCTACTGAATATGATAGAATTGAATATGCTATTGTGACAGCCTGGTTTTTGCCCTCTTTTCTTTGCCTGATTTTCAGTTGGTTTGAATTTGAAATTTGGAATTTTGAATCTTTTCATATGGACTTAAACACTTGGGTACCCCTTGGCTTTCACCCAAGTGTCCCATTTCCCTCTCTAACCATCATTACCTCCCTGGTTCACCTCAAAATAATATATGAATATTTTTCTTAAATGAAAAATATCCATTTCCCTCTCTTAAACCCTAGCTAGCTCAATGTGCTCCAAAGCAACCCCAATTTTTATTGCCCACAAAAATCTGAGAAAAATCACAAATATTCTTTGAACCCTAGGGAACCTTCCTGAACAAAAATATTTCACGACTATTTGGAAATTTTTTTGCTCTGTAAAATATTTTACATTACGGACATAAATGGTAGTTTCTACAAGCAACTACCATTTTACTTGCTCCATTGTGGCTGATTTTTCTTGTGCATTATCACCTTAGTAGATGATTGCTAACCTCCAAAGCCCAGCTACCAACTCCTAGTAGTTTGACCACAGTAAGCTCTCAAAGTTACTGATCAGAAACTTACCTGGCATGTGAAATCTTTTCTACTGCACCTGAGACCAAATCCAAGTGTGGTAACCTCTAAAATTAACACGAACCACAAGCCAGACATGAAGTTTGGGCTTAGGTCGGCCTGAGGTCAGAGTTCACGCGGTGACCGCGTTCGTCCAGGCATGTAGGCATGCATCCGACGCGCCTGAAAAGTGCCGCCAGCCTCCTCTGTTTCGCGTGTGCTTGCTTCCCCGCCTGCCTAGCCTTGCCAAACTACGCCACAATCTTCGTCCAAGCTCTCTTAACTCCCTCCTGGTGCTCGCCGATGCCGGAGCTCGCCGCAGCGAGCACGGGCGCGGTCCGGCCAATGTAATAAAGGCGGTGCGCCTTTGTGCTTGTCGCCACCCCAAAGGCCCTCAGGTTTCGCCCACGTTCGCCCACAGTCCCCTGCGTGAGCTGCGCCGCCTTCTCCCCTCTCATCGACATCGTTTGCCGCCGGGCGCCGTGGTCTGTGTGTCCACCGGCGGAGCCCGAACCCCCCTCGACGCTCGGCTATAAATGGAGCCTTCCCCAGCCTCCTCGAGCACCATCCACGCCTCCCACACACTCCACAATCTCGTAGATAGCCGTAGGCCGGCCGGGCAGGCCGTGGGCCGCCGTCCCCGAGCTCGAGCTCGCCGGTGATCCCCTCGGGTCATCTCCGTAGCTCCAGCCCCTCCCAGGCCTGGGCAACCCTTCCAGGCCTCCGCCACTCTTCTTCGGTGGTGCTGTTCGCCTGGTTGGACCCCACGAGTTGCGTCAGTTCATGCCGTCGTCTTCGTCTCCCGCGAGCTCGCTCTCTGCCTCCGCTTAGAGAGGTTTATTGACACCGTCCCGACCACCCCTAGCTACTCTCACTTGCACGGGCAGCTGCACCTCCGTCTCCTATCTCGATCCCTCCCTCTTGTTTTGGCCAAGAAGCCCTCGCCGCCGGCGTGTGCTCCGGCGACGCCGCGCCATCCTCTATTTCCTTCTCCCCCTCTCACCTGACTAGCGGGCCCCGCTAGTCAGCCACTCAAGACGTCTTGCCGGTTGCACGAGTGGTGGCGCCCCGAGGCTTTACGCCTTCGACGTCAGCCCCCCAGTCTGATTTTAATTAAATTCAAATTTCATATTTCCCAGAGAACTTCAAACAGCCAAAACCCTTTAACCATAAGTCCAAATGAATTGATTCTTTTTGCATTGTGTTCTTCGTAAAGAAATCTAGCAGCTCACCAAAGATGGGATTTTTTCCTGCTGTCTAGATTTTCTGGTGAATTTCAGAAGGGTTCTTGATGTTTTCTTTTTGTGTTTTCAAATATTTTCAGAGAGTGAGGTTTGTCTTGAGGATCACCAGGAGGCTTGTGAACCTCATCTGCACTAAGGCAAGCCACAACAACATTTTCATGGTGCCGTTACAATATTTATGATTTTCCTACTTGAATGAATGATTTAATCCATGCATTTAAATCATTATTATGTTATTTATATTCTCGTTAGTTGCTTGTTGTAGCTAATATGCTTGATTTACGTAAAAGTTTGAAGCTAACTTAGTTGTCAAAGAAACTAGGATTTATTTTTGGTGATGAAAGAATAATATGGTTAGGGATATGCATAATTATTTGGAGTTATTTTCTTCCATGGTAAAGATAATAAAATTTGCTAGAAAAGATTCTGTTTAAAGTGAGGTTTAATCCTAACCAGAGAAGTGTCATGAGTTGTCGGCTTAGTGTGGATATAGTTGACTCAGTCATTTCCGTTAATATGTGATGCATATGTTAGTGTTGCATTTCATGGCATACTATGACACCGGTTATTTTCACTTTAAGTTGAACCTGATAATAACTCAACTTGAATTTATCGTTGACAGGGTCATGGTGCCACTGAATCAAGTTTTTACCAGTGCAACCACATTTGCCTTTATGGGAAGGCCTTTATTCGGTCTGTTGTCATGCCTCTGGTCGGTGCCACCAACGAGGGAAGGTTATGGGTGTGCGGTATGCTGGACCGGTAAGCAGACATAACCTTGTGTGCCCATTGTTGAGAGTATGGTACCGGGTCCTCGTGTGGGATCGTTTATGTTTTGGCCACGACGGTGGTCGTTGTGTCTTTGGTAGACACGGGGCCACCCAGGACTAGCCCGGTGGGGAGTGAGTCGGAGTGGGCGAGACAGTGTCATGGCAATGGAGGGGTTTCGTCGGAATGCCGTTGGTCCACCTGAATGGGAGTGTGAGGCCATGGTTCCGTGGTATGGGTACAGTGCGCTACCTCTGCAGTGTGTATTAATTTATAGATAGCCGAGTCCATGGTTATGGACACGCTCCGAAGTAGGTCACACCATGGGTCAACATATAATAAATTTTGCACACTAAGTCATGAACTTTGCACTAATGATGATGGCGGGAAGGCCATCGAGATGTTCGAGACCAAGTATTGGTCATGGTTGTGATCGCCGGAAGGATCACGAGATATCTCTGGTCAAGACCACGAGGGTGGTACGTTTTTGATCCAAGAGCGATCACCGTTGGTAAGCCAGTCCGAGGGACATTTATCACGAGAGAATGGTCACGGCATGTTGGATATATTGTTGCATTATTATTAATTGGTTAATTATCATGATATTGTTTGTCATTATGTTTATGCTTGTTGTGAGCTTGCAAGTACATTCAATGTACTGACCTAGCGTGTCATGCCAGATTTCAGGAAAGTCTCATTGGAAAGGAGTGTCGTCCGAGTCTAGATCGTGTCCACATCGGTGTCCCTATGCTATGGAGTTTCCGCTACGACGTTGTTCCGCTGTCGCGTAGTTGTTATGATCGAGACCCCTTTACGTTCACTAAATAATGTACATATTGTTCAGCCGCACCGTGTGTGCCACTTGGCCTCGCCACCTGTTGTAATATAAAATTTGATCCGCTAGCATCAATAAAGCGGTCGTTTTCTATACCAAGATGTTGTGTGTGTTGCCAGAAGGCATGGTCTCTGGCTGGCAATGCATGGTAAACCGGTTGCTCTGAGCCGGGGTGCCACAACGCTTGGTATCAGAGCCACGCTGACTGTAGGCCACTCTAGACTACGACGTGTTAACTGGACGTTAGATTCGAGTTAAGTTGAGTGCCGATAGCATTTGTAGCTGGTTGTTGCATTGCATGCACTTTATTTATTTTTGTGCTAACCTGCTAATGGTTGTGAGTGTAGATGGCTCCGGTGCCGTATCCGTGCCAGTTGTAGCTGGTGTCGTACATGGCGCCGCTTCTCGTTCGTTATGTGTGGCAGCGGCTGTACCCCCTAGGTGACGCACCCACCTATATCGTGTGTACTGGGGAGGCGTTTAGCAGACTCAGTGTATGAGTATCACGAAGTGGTTACTCTGCGCACCCGTTTTGATTCCAGCACTTACACTCGTACCTCTTGGAGCGGTTACGCTTCTACCGCTTCTCAGGCTGTCCAGTTTGCTGCATTTGAGGGCCTTGTCGAGCTTCGTTACAACGAGGTACGGATGCAGAACCACCCAGGTTTCTACTACTATCCTTCTCTGCACGACAATGGTCGTGTCCGTTTCCCTATCATTGATCCGGAGTCTGATAGTGTTTCTAGCCACCTTTCTCATTATATCACTGCTAGCTATCTTATGATCCACGAGCTGGCTCGAGAGCTGACTCGTGCTCGTACTGCTTTAGCCTCTACTAGATCTGTCACTGCTCCAGCATCTATGGGATTTACTCCTTATATTCCAGCCAGTTCTAGTTCCCCTATTTCACCGGTTACTCCCCCGGGTAGCTCGAGCGCCTCGACCGTGAATCCTATCAGTGCTCCTGCTGAGAGGGTTTCACTTCTCACTACTCCTGTAGCCCCGATGCTTCACCCTAGACCTGCCCCTGAGGGAGAGCCCTCGAGGCAGCGTCGTCGTGTTACCTTTAACCCGGAGGTCTCAGTTAACCTCTTCAGTTCAGGATCCGAGTCCGCTTCAGGAGAGGACCCCGCAGCGCCAGCAGAGCAGTAGAGCTTCTGAGTATTCGCAGTCATCGGGATGGTGTACGAGTGTTGTCGTACGAGTCATGAGGTTTCGTTTCATGTAGAAGAGTAGTTGAACCTGGCATGTTGTTTATATTTCATGTATGAGTCTATGTATAATTATGTTGGAACTCTATTTTATTCGCCGTATTTTCTTCATCATTTCGGTTTTTCTCGGGCTTTTGTTGCTGGCTTTCCCCAATTTATTTTGAATATTTATCATCTTGGTTGCGTTGTCTTGGGAAAAATCACAATAGGATGCCGCGGGGAGGCAGCAGTAGCAACGTTCGCGAGGGTACCCCTGTTCGTCGTTCCGCACGACAGGCAGGACACTCCCCCGAGCCGTACGTTCCACCACCGCCTCCACCGCCAAATCCGCCCTCCACCGAGCAAATTCTGCGTATGTTTGAGGAAAGACGGAATAATGATCTGATTGAAATATTAAGAAGTGTGCAAGCTATGGTTGGACAGAATGGAAATCAGAACGGTCATCACTCCAAGCTGTAAGATTTTCAAAGGACCAAGCCTCCCAGTTTTAGTCAAGTTATTGACCCCTTGGATGCAGACGATTGGTTGCGAACCATTGAGAGGAAACTTGAGATTGCTCGTACTGAAGCAGATGATAAAGTTCCATTTGCAACTCATTATCTTGAAGGCGCTGCTGCCATATGGTGGGAAAATATAAAATCCATGTGGCCTGCTGATGAAGAAATCACATGGTCAAAATTCAAGGATCAGCTCCGGAAATATCATATCCCTACTGGAATTATGAAGACTAAGCAGTGTGAATTTCTCGCGCTCCTCCAAGGAAATCAGTCTGTGGGTGAATATTTGCAAAAAATCAATCATCTGTCATGTTACTTCCTATATGACGTGGCCACTGAAGAAAGAAAGATTGACAGTTTTCTTGGTGGGTTAAACCCGCAACTCCGGTGTACTCTCAGTATGTTTGATTTCCCAGATTTCCAAACTCTGGTGAACAAGGCTTTCATTGCTGAAAGGGAGCACAAGCTTGTATCGGATAATAGGCCTGCTAATAACGATCACAAGCGCAAGTTTGAGCCAAGGAAGGAAGGGCAACCAGTGCAAAAGGCTCGTACCTGGCAGCAGACTCAGGTGGAATACAAGCCCAATTGGCAACAGAATGTTAACAAGACCACCACCCAAGTCAAGAATGTCGTGACCAACCCAGTGCACGAGGAGCGCCAGCGCAACAATTCTTGCTTCAGTTGTGGGAAAACCGGACATTATGCCAGACTGTGTCCCAAGAACAACAAGGCGAATACTCTATTCAGGCCACAAGTCAATTTTATGGAGTCATGCCCGAAGCAGCAAAACATCACTAGGCACATTCATCACCTCTCCGCCGATGAAGCCCAAGAGAACCCCGAAGTCGTCATTGGTATATTTTCTGTTAATAACATACGTGCAGTGATTTTATTCGACTATGGGCTTCCCACTCTTTTATTTCTCGGAGTTTTGTTGCCTAAAACAAATTTCCTTGTTCGCTTTTGGGCAAGAATATGCTGGTACAATCCCGGATACTTAATCAGAGCAACTGTCCGCCGTAATCGGAAGTCAATATCAATGGATTCTCGCTTTCCAACTTCTTTGATAATTATTGAGTCTACTAAGTTGGATGTTATCGTGGGTATGAATTGGCTGACTCAATATCAAGTTCTGCATAAATTGCGTGACCCGAGAAGTCACTTTGATCAGTCAGAAGGGGCAGACTACCAAATTCTATGCTCACAGAAGCATACACAAGCAAGAAATGGTCTTCACCGCTGTGGCTGAGTTGGAATTAATTCCTGTGGTCAGTGAGTTTCCTGATGTATTTCCATAAGAACTGCCAGGCATGCCACACGACCGAGAGCTTGAGTTTGCAATAGATCTTGTGCCCGGAACCGCACCGTTATACAAGAAGTATTACCGGATGCCCTCATCAGAATTAGTGGAGCTAAAGAAACAGCTTGATGAAATGCTCTAGAAAGCATATATCCATCCCAGCTCTTCACCATGGGGATCACCTGCTATCTTCGTGGACAAGAAGGATGGCAGCCTCCGCATGTGTGTGGATTATCATCAGCTGAATGATGTCACCATCAAAAATATATATCCGCTGCCAAGGATTGATGACTTGTTTGATCAGCTTAGTGGGGCCAAGGTATTCTCCAAGATTGATTTACGGACTGGATATCATCAGCTCAAGATTAAAAAGGAAGATATTCCTAAGACCGCATTTACCACTCGATACGGTCTTTATGAATATACAGTTATGTCCTTTGGTCTCACCAACGCCCTTGCCTTCTTCATGCATATGATGAACAAAGTATTAATGGACTTCCTTGATAAGTTCCTGGTAGTCTTCATTGATGACATACTTATTTACTCAAAAAGTGAAGAAGATCACAAAGAACACCTCCGAGCAGTGCTACAGCGACTCATGACCATCGCCTATATGCCAAATTCAGTAAATGTGAGTTTTGGCTCAAGCAAGTTGGATTTCTTGGGCATGCGCTATCTGCTGAAGGTATAGCCATGGACCCGAGCAAAGTAAAGGATGTGCTCGATTGGTTGCCGCCCACAACCGTATCTCAGATCCGAAGTTTTCTTGGATTAGCGAGATACTATCGTCGTTTCATTCAAGGTTTTTCCAAGATTGCTAAACCCATGACGGAGCTGCTCAAAAAGGATAAGAAGTTTGAATGGATGAAGATCGGCGAGAAGAGTTTCAATGAGCTAAAGATACGGTGGCGAATACCGCACCAGTATTGACTCTTCCAGATATCTACCGCAGTTTTGATGTGTACTGCGACGCCTCCAGACAAGGACTTGGATGCGTACTTATGCAAGACGAAAAGGTACTAGCATATGCATCACGACAGCTACGACCCCACGAGGGAAATTATCCTACTCATGATTTGGAATTGGCTGCGGTGGTTCATGCTCTTAAAATTTGGAGACGCTATCTCATCGGGAAGCGGTGCCAAATATTTACCGATCACAAAAGTCTCAAGTATATATTTACTCAGCCAGATTTAAATCTCCGTCAATGAAGATGGCTTGAGTTAGTCAAGGATTATGACCTTGGAATAAATTACCACCCGGGTAAGGCCAACGTGGTTGCCGATGCACTCAGTCGAAAGCCTGTCAGCCTAAATGTCATATTGAAATCCTTGCCTCCTGAACTTCAAGAGGAGATTGCTCAGCTCAACCTGGTCATAGTTGATGCTGGCCTTGCTAATATTTTGGAAGTTACCCCCACACTTGAGGAAGAGATCCGCAAGGCCCAGCCAGCTGATACCGTCCTGCAGAAACGTGCCAAGAATGTGGTAGCAGGATAGACTCCAGATTTCTCAAAGGACCAATTCAGTACCCTCCGATTCTGTGGAACGATTTGTGTACCCAATCAAGCGGATTTGAAGCAGAAAGTCCTGTCAGAAGCACACGAATCGTTGTATTCTATTCACCCTGGAGGTACGAGAATGTATGAAGACCTTCCACAAATATTTTGGTGGGATGGAATGAAGAAAGACATTGCCTATTTTGTGTCCTGTTGCGACATATGCAACATGGTGAAGGCGGAGCATCAGAAGCCAACCGGACTTCTCCAACCGCTGCCAGTTTCACAATGGAAATGGGATGATGTCTGCATGGATTTCATCACAGGACTACCTAAGACTCAGCGAGGCAATGATGCAATCTGGGTCATTGTGGACACCTTAACCAAGGTTGCTCACTTCATCCCGATCGTAACTACGATCGGCGGATCAACTTGCACAGCTGTATGTATCCGGAATAGTCAGTCTGCATGGAGTACCCCGAACCATCACTTCTGACCGAGGTTCACTTTTTACCTCCGCTTTTTGGTCACATCTCCATCAAGCCTTGGGGACAGCGCTGAAATATAGTACCGCTTATCATCCTCGGTGACCGATGGATGACAGAGCGGAGTAAACAAAATACTCAAGATATGCTACGAGCACGTGCTTTGGCCCAAGGACCTAAATGGGAAGACTGCTTGCCGTATGTCGAAGTTCTCTTATAACAACAGCTTCGAGACCAGTTTGAAGATGTCACCGTATGAGGCTTTGTATGGCCGTAAGTGCCGCACTCCTTTAAATTGGTCCCAAACTGGAGATAGCCGTATTTTCGAAATGGATCTCATGCTGGAAGCTGCGAAACAAGTTAAGGAAATCAGAGACAGATTGCAATTGGCCAAATCTCGACAAAAGAGTTATTATGATGCAAAGCACCGGCAGATCAGTTTTGAACCCGGAGAACATGTATACCTCTGAGTCACGCCTATGAAAGGAGTCAAGATATTTCAGACTCATGGAAAGTTGGCACCCAGATTTATTGGTCCATTTCCCGTTATGTCACGAGTGGGTACTGTTGCATATTAGTTGGAACTAGCCCCTAAATTGTCGGAAGTGCACAATGTGTTTCATGTTTCATAGTTGAGGCGATGCATATCTCCGCCTGAGAAAAAGACTGCTTTGACTGAAATAGAGTTGGCAAAGTATTTAACATATGAAGAGAGGCCGGTTAGAATTTTGGATCAGATGGAAAGGGTCACTCGTAGTAAAGCAAGGAAGTTCTACAAAGTCCAGTGGGAGCATCACACAGAGTCAGAATCAACTTGGGAACAGGAAGAATTTCTAAAGGCACATTATCCAGAAAGGTTTTCCCAAGCAACCGAATCTCGAGGACGAGGTTCATTCTAAGTGGGGGAGGTTTGTGACAGCCTGGTTTTTGCCCTCTTTTCTTTGCCTGATTTTCAGTTGGTTTGAATTTGAAATTTTGAATTTTGAATCTTTTCATATGGACTTAAACACTTGGGTACCCCTTGGCTTTCACCCAAGTGTCCCATTTCCCTATCTAACCATCATTACCTCTCTGGTTCACCTCAAAATAATATACGGAATATTTTTCTTAAATGAAAAATATTCATTTCCCTCTCTTAAACCCTAGCTAGCTCAATGTGCTCAAAAGCAACCCCAATTTTTCTTGCCCGCAAAAATCTGAGAAAATTCACAAATATTCTTTGAACCCTAGGGCACCTTCCTAAGCAAAAATATTTCACCACTATTTGGAATATTTTTTCTACAGAAAATATTATCTATTCTAGACAGAAATGGTAGTTTCTACAACAACTACCATTTTACTTGCTCCATTGTGGCTGATTTTTCTTGTGCATCATCACCTTAGTAGAAGATTGCTAACCTCCAAAGCCCAGCTCCCAACTCCCAGTAGTTTGACCACGTAAGCTCTCAAAGTTCTTGATCGTAAACTTACATGCGTGTGAAATCTTTTTCATCAGACCCTGAGACCAAACCCAAGTGTGGTAACCTCTAAAACTAACCCGAACCACAAGCAAGACATGAAGTTTGGGCTTAGGGTCGGCCTCGAGGTCGAGTTCACGTGGTGACCGCTCGTTAAATCGAGCGTGCATGAGCATGACGTGACTCTCGAAAGTGCCGACCCGAGCCTGCATTTGGCCAAGGCTCGCTTCCCGCCTGCCTAGCCTTCCCAAACTTCGCCACAATCTTCGTCCAAGCTCTCTTAACTCCCTCCACAGGGCGCTGCCGACATCGAGTTTCGCCGCCGAGCACGAGCTGATCCGACCAATGTAATAAAGCAGGGTAGCGACTGTGCTCGTCGTCACCCAGTGCCCCTGTGCTCGTCCCCGTTCGCCCACAGTCCCCGCGTGAGCTGCGTCGCCTTCTCCCCCTCTCACTGACGCCGTTCGTCGCCGGGCACCGTGTCCATGTGTCCACCGATGGAGCCCGAACCCCCCTCGACGCTCGGCTATAAATTGAGCGTTCCCCAGCCTCCTCGAGCACCATCCACGCCTCGCACACACTCCACAATCTCATAGATAGCCGTGCTTTGGCCGGGCAGGCTGGGCCGCTGGCCCCCGAGCTCGAGGCTCGCCCACGATCCCCTCGGGTCGCCTCTCAGTAGCTCTAGCCCCTCTCAGCTCGGGCAACCCTTCCAGGGCTCCGCCACTCTCCTGTGGTCTTTGGTCCGCCTTTGGTTGGAGCCCCCTGAGTCGCCTGCTCTGTTCATGTCGTTTTGCCTCTCCGGTGACCTCCGCTCTGCCTCCGCTTAGAGAGGTTGATTCCGACGCCGTCCAACCACCCCTAGCTACTCTACTTGCACGGGCAGGTGCGCCTCCGCCTCCTCTCTCGATCCCTCCTCTCGCTTTGGCCAAGAAGCCCTCGCATGGCGTGTGCTTCAGCTGACGCCCTTGTGGAATCCTTTGTTTCCTTCTCCCCTCCACCTCACCTGATTAGCGGGGCCTGCTAGTCAGCCACTCAGTACGCGTGCATAGCGGTACGAGTGGTGGCGCCCCGAGGCTTTACGCCTTCGACGTCACCCCCAGTCTGTTTTTAATTAAATTCAAATTTTATATTTTCTAGAGAACTTCAAACAACCAAAACTCTTTAACCATAGGTCCAAATGAATTGATTCTTTTTGCATTGTGTTCTTTGTAACGAAATCTAGCAGCTCACCATAGATGGGATTTTTCCCTGCTGTCTAGATTTTCTGGTGAATTTCAGAATGGTTCTTGATGTTTTATTTTTGTGTTTTTAAATATTTTCAGAGAGTGAGGCTTGTCTTGAGGATCACCAGGAGGCTTGTGAACCTCATCTGCACTAAGGCAAGCCACAACAACGTTTTCATGATGCCATTACAATATTTGTGATTTTCCTACTTTAATGAATGATTTAATCGATGCATTTAAATCATTGTTATGTTATTTATATTCTATTAGTTGCTTGTTGTAGCTAATATGCTTGATTTACAGAAAGTTTGAAGCTAACTTAGTTGGCAAAAGAAACTAGGATTTATTTTTGGTGATGAAAGAATAATATGGTTATGGATATGAATAATTATTTGGAGTTATTTTCTTGCATGGGAAAGATAATAAAATTTGCTAGAAAAGATTCTGTTTAAAGTGAGGTTTAATCCTAACCAGAGAAGTGTCATGAGTTGTCGATGCTTATGCTTAATGTGGATATAGTTGACTCAGTCATTTCCGTTAATATGTGATGCATATGTTATTGTTGCATTTCATGGCATACTATGACAACGGTTATTTTCACTTTAAGTTGAACCTGCTAATTACTCAACTTGAGTTTATCATTGACCGGTCATGGTGCCACTGAATCGAAGCTTTACCGCTGCGACCGCATTTGCCTTTTGTGGGAAGGCCTTTATTCGTCCGTTGTCATGCCTCCGGTCGGTGCCTCCAACGAGGGAAGGTTATGGGCGTCGCAGTACCACTGCCGATGGCGCATATAACCTTGTGTGCCCGTTATTGAGAGTATGGTACTGGGTCCCCGTGTGGGATCGTTTATGTTTTGGCCACGACGGTGGTCGTTGTGTCTTTGGTAGACACGGGGCCACTGTAACGCCCCGGATTAGATGCGCCAGGTGTCTGCCAGTTATTCGTCGGCGTTGCCATGTCATTTGCTTGCGTGTTGCATTTTGCCATGTCATCATGTGCATTGCATTGCATTGCATACGTGTTCGTCTCATGCATCCGAGCATTTTCCCCGTTGTCCGTTTTGCAATCCGGCACTCCTATGTCCTCCGGCGTCCCCCTTTTGTCTCTTGTCGTGAGCGGGTGTTAAACATTCTCGGAATGGACCGTGATTTGCCAAGCGTCCTTGGTACACCACCGGTAGACCGCCTGTCAGGTCTCGTGCCATTTGGAGTCCGTTTGATACTCCAACGATTAGCAGGGGTACCGTAAAAGCCTCTTTTGTGTGCAGCCCAACACCCCTCCAATGTGGCCCAATAACCCATCCAAACCCCGTCCATGCTCTCGGTCGTTCGATCACGATCGTGTGGACGAAAACCGCTCCTCATTTGGAGTCTCGTAGCTCCCTCTACCTATATATACTCCCTCTTCCCCGAAATTTGCGGATGAAACCCTAGCCTTCTCCCTCCTCGCGCCACCGGACACATCTCCCCCCGTCGCCGGACATGTCCGCCCATCACCCCCGTCCAATGGGACGCCGCCACATCGCAAACCCCGCCGCCGGTCAGCGGCTCCCACCGCGCGGGCCCGCCGAGCCCAGATCCGCCCACGCTGGAAGCTGCCGACGCCAGCGCCCGCCGCCTCCCGGATCCTCCACCGCTGCAGGCGTGTTCGCCTCGCCGCCCGGCCGCCGCCGCCACGACGTGCTCCTCCATCGCCCCATCTCCTCGCCTAGCCCGTCTGCTTTCGCCATCACGCGCCTCCGGCCCGCGACGTCCGCCTTCGTCGCTAGCGCCCTCCGACGCCACCGCGTCCGTCTGGCCGCCGCTTGCCTCCTCCCACGCCGCTTCCAGCCCGCCACGGTTGCCCAGCGCGCCGCTGTTGCCAGCTGCCCTTTTTCGCTGTTGCCGACGCCGCTCACGCCGCCGGAGTGCCTCGCCTCGCCGCCTCCATGCCTGCGCGCCCGAGCTCGCTCCTCCGCCGCCCGAAGTTCGCCGGCCGCCCTCCCGTCATCCTCGCCGGAGATCCGCCCGGCCAGATCCACGAGGGTGGATCAGATCCACCAGGCTGGCCATCCAAACGGCGCCCCGATCCCGGAACTCCTCGTCCCGGAAACCCTCCGTCCATTTTTCCCGGGGTGAGAAATCTTCCAAGTCCTTTAATTTTCAGTGTTCTGTTGCCCTGTTCGACATGCCATAACTCTCTGACCGTAGGTCCGTCTTGCATGCATAATATATCAAAATGTTCACCATGGTGTGGTCTTCATTTTGTTCCAGTGTTCCATGGTTGTTTTAGTCAATCTTGATGCCATTATCATCGTTGCAAGAGTGCTATATGATGTTAATCGCTGTCTGCTAATGTAACTTGGCTGTTTTGTCTTTTTCATTACATTTGTGTGTGCATCTTATGAGCTTGATGTCTACATGAATTTTGAGCTACATCATGCCATCTTTACTGTGGTGAAGTCCATGTATCAACGAGGGTGGATCAGGACTAGCCCGGTGGGGAGTGAGTCGGAGTGGCCGAGAGAGTGTCATGGCAATGGAGGAGTTTCGTCGGAATGCCGTTGGTCTACCTGAATGGGAGTGCGAGGCCATGGGTTCCGTTGTGTGGGTACAGTGCGCTACCTCTGCAGAGTGTATTAATCTATGGATAGCCGAGTCCACGGTAACGGACACGCTCGGAAGTAGGTCACACCATGGGTCAACGTATAATAAATTTTGCACACTAAGTCATGAACTTTGCACTAATGATGATGGCGGGAAGACCATCGAGATGTTCGAGACCAAGTATTGGTCGTGGTTGTGATCGCCGAAAGGATCACGAGATATCTCTGGTCAAGACCACGAGGGTGGTACATTTGTGATCCAAGAGCGATCACCATTGGCAAGCCAGTCCGAGGGACTTTTATCACAAGAGCATGATCACAGCATGTTGGATATATTGTTGCATTATTATTAATTGGTTAATTATCATGATATTGTTTATTATGTTTATGCTTGTTGTGAGCTTGCAAGTACATTCAATGTAACGACCTGGCGTGTCATGCCAGATTTCGTGAAAGTCTCGTTGGAAAGGAGTGCCGTCTGAAGTCTAGATCATGTCCACATCGGTGTCCCTGTGCTATGGAGTTTCCGCCATAACGTTGTTCCGCTGCCACAGAAGTTGTTATGATCGAGGCCCCTTTATGTTCACTAAATAATGTACATATTGTTCAGTCAAGACCGTGTGTGCCGCTTGGCCTCGCCACCTATTGTAATATAAACTTTGATCCACTAGCATCAATAAAGCGGTCGTTTTCTATACCAAGATGTTGTGTGTGTTGCCAGAAGACATGGTCTCTGGGCTGGCAATGCATGGTAAACCGGTTGCTCTGAGCCGGGGTGCCACAACTATAGACTTTTAGATAGTCATAAATATGTGAAGATCAAAGCAGTAGCCTCCAAGGGCCGGCTTAAACTATCAAGCTATGATGGGACATCAATTAATAGTGATCAATTTTGCACCTGTAGCCCCCAAGGGTCGATTTAATCAATATAAATAAACCGGGACTTATCACTTTACCGAAAATCTCATCTAGTCACCCTTACAAACCGGGTTAACTTGAAAAAGATGAACCAGATTTGTCTGCCACTGCCTCATAAAAGAAATTTTCTGCACCCATCAGCCCCCAAGTGTCAAGTGCTAGTGCTTGCAAAGGGCTTGGGCCTTTTCTTTATACCAGACAAACATAATTGTACATACTTTGTTTCAATCTTCTTCTTGCGAGGAGTCATCCGGTCAATTTTAATCTCAGTTGACCGATTTAAAAACCCGGCTTGAAGCACAAGAAACTGAGACCCGAAAGGCCGACTCCAAGTTCAAGTTTAGGTTGGATGAAAAAGAAAAGCTTAAAACTGAGTTTAATGCTGAGAAAACCTCCTGGGCTGAAGAGAAGGCCGCCCTGATATAGAGGGCCGAAAAAGTTGAAGCCTCTTTGGAGGAGGTCACCACAGAACTTACTGGTTTGAAGCGCCATATCACACAGATGACTTCTGCTGTTTTTGGTAAGATCTTAAACATTGTAGTGACTTTCCACACTCTATTTTGTAAACCGCTTGGTGACTTAATCATAATATGTTATGCAGGCCCCAGGAGCAGTAATCTTGGTAAAGAAGTGCTGATAAAGCTGGAGGCGGTTTACACACTAGTAGAGCAGTTATACACTGGTGCCCAGCGCACAATAGCCACCATCTCCCCAACCAATCAAGCACCATCTCTTCGCAGTGATGTACTAAGCAAACTCTCTGTTCTGCCTGCCAGAATTGAAGAAATCAAGCGGTCAGCCGCCAGAGCCGGTGCCATTACGTCTTTAAGCTGGGCGAAGGCATGGTAGGCAGAATTAGACCCGACCGAGCTAGCTAATGGCTGCCCGAGCTTCAAAGAGGACGGGTCTCCCTTTAACAAGAAAGATTTTGCTGCTTGTGTGAAGGAGATACGCCCATTGGCGAGCCTGATTGCTGAAGAAACAGATCTGTCCAAGTATCAGACGGCTTATACAGCAGAAAATCAGAAAATGCCCACGTCGGCTTACAAAATTGTGGACCTTATCCTCCAATCCGTAAGCATACTTTTGCCCCTGGAATCGATCCGTCTGAGCTTATCGATGATGAAGCTGAATTTCAAGCCTTGACTGGCATCAATTGGCCATCGCTTAACTTCCAAACGATGGAGGGAGAAGAAGAACCAGCGCGGGACGACCCGGAAGCCTCAAGCCGCCAAGACCAAGAGAATTGATCCGCTGGACGGCTCATAATTTGCATCTTGCCTGAAAAACACTAAATCATTTGGACTCATGGAGCCTTGTAATAGGCTAGTTAAACAATGATCTGCCGTGCCATCATGCACGTTTTGTTTGCATAACACTACCGATCCATCATTTGAAGATCTGCCACTTATGCTTATAATATCATCAATTATGCGCACTATGCTTATCATCGCTCCATGCACATAAGAAGATAACAAGTGCCCTGGAGGTTTACCCCAGGGCGGGTCATAATACCCCATATAAAAACCACTGATGACTAAATAGTCCATAACCAGGGCTGGTTTATCAAAACCTCATATAATCATAACAAAAATCATACCATTGATATTTGTTCACACTGCCGGTTTATCATACATTGTGCAGTAAGGGTAACAACCCAAAAATATTCCAGGATTACCTGGTCGGAGTGGCAGGCAAACAAAGGCAGGATAACCCGGATTTTTTGGTGAATACACGTGGCGTCCAAGCCTATTACAAGGGTCAACAAAGCTTTGTTCATTAACAAGAAGCCCCCAAGTAATATTTCATTCCAGGCATATAAGCCGGATCAGTAGGGTAGTCATAGCTATGGTCAATGAGCAGGAAGCCCCAAGTATTTTGTAATCATGGCATAAGTCGGATCAAGAGGGTAGTCATAGCTATGCTCAATAAGGTGAAGGCCCCAAGTGATCCTAATGAAGTGACAATAAAGACTCATATTCTCATAAATGAAATGACAGAGGTCCTGAATTATCAGGGATGCCGACTTTATTATATTCATCATAATATATACATTGATAGAAATATGTACATCACAAGAGCCGATGGCTCAAGTGTAATAAGGCCGACGATGAGCAATATTCCACGGCCGGCGGGTCTCCTCCTCCGACGAGCGTGAGTCCTTATGGTCTCAAACATCGATAAGGTAATATGACCCATTGTTCAAATTTTTGCTGACCACAAAAGGCCCTTCCCAAGGTGGGGA
Organism: Aegilops bicornis; assembly: GCA_021605145.1. NCBI lineage: Eukaryota > Viridiplantae > Streptophyta > Magnoliopsida > Poales > Poaceae > Aegilops > Aegilops bicornis. The sequence continues at coordinate 744,170,149 of CM038671.1, forward strand.
TAACTTGTGCATATCAGTTTGATCCTGGATAAGCCGGAGCACCAAATCTCCTTCTTGAAAGGTTCTAGTTCTAACCCGGCGGTTGTGATAATGACACAGGTATCTTGGTCGGTAAATCGCCGAATCGAAAGCAGCCGCAAGGTCATGCTCCTCATCCAATAGGTCAAGTGCATCCTAGCGTTCTTTTTCATTATCAGCTTAAACATAAGCCGCCACACGGGGCGAGTCATGGCAGATGTCACTAGGAGAACTGCCTCTGCTCCGTAAACCATGAAGAAAGGCGTGTAACCCGTAGATCTGTTGGGGGTAGTATCGATTCTCCATAACACTGAGGGTAATTCCTCCACCCAACAACATGACGTCCTCTGCAAAGGGACCATAAGCCGGGGCTTGATGCCTCCCAAAATTTCTTGATTGGCTCTTTCAGCTTGGCCATTGGACTGGGGGTGAGCCATTGATGATACATCAAGGCGAATATGCTCCCGTTGACAGAATTCTTTAATAGCACCCTTGGACAGATTAGTGCCATTATCAGTTATAATGCTGTGGGGATAACCAAAACAGAAAATCACCTTTTTGATGAATTGAACCGATGTCACCGTGTCACACTTACTGACCGGCCCTGCCTCAATCCACTTTGTAAATTTGTCAATCGCCACCAAAAGGTGGGTCTTTTTATCCTTAGACCTTTTGAAAGGTCCAACCATATCAAGCCCCCAGACTGCAAATGGCCAAGTGATTGGAATCATCCTTAATTCTTGAGCCGGCACATGAGCTCGTCTTGAAAATTTCTGACAACCGTCACATTTACTGACCAAATCTTCTACATCAAAGATGAGCCGTCAGCCAATATAACGCATGACGAAAAGCCTTGGCTACAAGAGACTTAGAGCTTTCTCGTGATGATCAATCCATGTTTGATACTTCTTGTACTGGTTCTGTCATGAAGAAAACTATTGAATTCCGGTGGGATCTTTTGGAAAGTATTAAACACAACTCTGAAGATTGGGAACTCGACGAAGTTAAAGAGTCACGTATTAACCTTAAATATGATTGTGTTAAATCTTTTATGAATACCGATGCTTTTCAAAAGTTTAGCACTAAATATGGACTTGACTCTGAGATAGTAGTCTCCTTTTGTGAATCATTTTCTACTCATCTTGATCTCCCTAGAGAGAAGTGGTTTAAATATCATCCACCTATTAAAGAAGAAATTAAAGAACCGGTACCAATTAAAGAAGAAACCGTAATTTATAACGTTGATCTAGTTGTTCCTTCCGCTATATTGAGAAACCACCTTTCCTCGTTAGGGATAAAGGAACATGCTAAAGTATCAATTGTGGTTAACAAAAGCTATATTAGGACACCTAAACCTGATGAACAAATTAAAGTAGAACCTAGTATTGTTATGGTTAAAGATCTCTTGGAAGAAGATATAGATGGGCATGTTATTTACTTCATGTAAGAAGTCGCTAGAATTGCCAAACCTGATAAAAAGGATAAACATAGACCCGTTGTTGGCATGCCCGTTGTCTTAGTTAAAATAGGAGATCATCAAGTATCATGGTTTAGGTGACATAGGTGCTAGTGTGAGTGATATTCCTTACACGTTATATCAAGAAACTATGAATGACATAGCATCTATAGAGATAGAAGACATAGATGTTACTATTAAACTTGCTAATAGAGACACTATATCACCAATTGGGATGGTTAGAGATGTTCAAGTCTTGTGTGGGAAAATAAAATACCCTACTGATTTTCTTGTTCTTGGTTCCCCACAAGATGACTTTTGTCCCATTATCTTTGGTAGACCTTTCTTGTACACCGTCAATGCTAAAATAGATTGTGAGAAACAAAGCATGGAATTATCGACTTTGGTGATGAGTCTCATGAGTTCAATTTTTCCAAGTTTAGTAGAAAGCTTCATGAAAAAGAATTGCCTAGTAACGATGAAATAATTGGTCTTTCTTACGTTGTTGTGCCACCCATCGATCCTTTATAACAATATTTGCTAGACCATGAAAGTGATTTACATATGCATGAAAGAAATGAAATAGATAAAAAATTCTTTGAACAACGTCCTCTGCTTAAACACAATTTGCCTATTGAAACTCTAGGAGGTCCTCCTCCACCTAAAGGTGATCCTGTGTTTGAATTAAAACAATTTCCGTGACACTTTGAAACATGCTTATCTTGATGAAAAGAAGATATATCTGTTATTATTAGTAATACCTTTCAGAACATGAAGAAGAAATATTATTGAAAGTTCTAAGGAAGCACCGATCTGATATTATATATACTCTTGATGATTTAAAGGGCATTAGTCCCACTCTATGTCACCACAAAATTAATATGGAACCTGATGTAAACCCGTTGTTGATCACCAACGTCGGTTAAATCCGAAGATGGAAGAAGTGGTAAGAAAGGAAATATTAAAATTCTGGAAGCAGGTATAATCTATCCCATAGCTGATAGTAGATGGGTAAGTCATGTTCATTGTGTCCCTAAGAAAGGAGGCATTACTGTTGTTCCTAGTGTTAAGAATGAACTTATTCCACAAAGAATTGTTACAGGCTATAGAATGGTAATTGATTTTAGAAAATTAAATAAAGCAACTAGAAAAGATCATTACCCTCCGCCTTTTATTGATCAAATGCTAGAAAGATTATCCAAGCACACACATTTTTGCTTCCTTGATGGGTATTCTGGTTTTTCACAAATACCTGTTTCTCAACCTGATCAATAAAAGACCACTTTTACTTGTCCCTTTGGAACTTACGCTTATAGACGTATGCCTTTCGGTTTAGGCAATGCACCTGCTACCTTTCAAAGATGTATGACTGCAATATTCTCTGACTTTTGTGGAAAGATTGTTGAGGTCTTCATGGATGCCTTCTCTGTTTATGGGAAGTCTTTTGATGATTGTTTAAGCAATCTTGATTGAGTTTTGCAGAGATGCAAGCAAACAAATCTTGTCTTGAATTGGGAGAAGTGCCACTTTATGGTTAATGAAGGTATTGTCTTGGGTCATAAAATTTCGAAAGAGGTATTGAAGTGGACAAAGCTAAGGTTGATGCAATTGAGAAAAATGCCATGTCCTAAAGATATCAAAGGTATTGGTAGTTTCTTAGGGTCATGCTGGTTTCTATAGGAGATTTATCAAAGACTTTTCTAAAATTTCTAGGCCCCTTACGAGTCTTTTGCAAAAGGATATTCCTTTCGTTTTTGATGATGATTGTTTACAAGCCTTTGAAACACTCAAGAAAGCCTTAATTTCTGCACCTATTGTTCAACCACCTAATTTGAACTTGCCTTTTGAAATTATGTGTGATGCTAGTGATTATGACATTGATGCTGTTCTAGGACAAAGAGTTGATAAGAAACTGAATGTTATTCATTATGCTAGTAAAACTTCTAGACAGTGCTCAAAAGAAACTATGCAACTACTGAAAACGAATTCTTAGCAGTGGTGTTTGCTTGTGATAAATTTAGACCGTATATTGTTGATTTGAAATTAGTTGTTCACACCGATCATGCTGCTATTAAATATCTTATGGAAAAATAAGATGCTAAACCTAGACTTATTCGATGGGTTCTCTTGCTACAAGAATTTGATTTACATATCACTGATAGAAAAAGGAGTTGAGATCCCTGTAGCTGATAACTTGTCTAGGCTTGAAAATGTGCCTGATGACCCACTACCTATTGATGATAGTTTTTCTGATGAGTAGTTAGCTGCAATAAATGTTGCTCATAATACTCCTAGGTATGCTGACTATGATAATTACATTGTGTTGGGAACGTAGGATGAAATTTCAAAAAAATTCCTACGATTGCACAAGATCTATCTAGGAGATGCATAGCAACGAGAGGGGAGAGTGTGTCCGCGTAACCTTGTAGACCAAAAGTGGAAGCGTTAGGTTAACGCGGTTGATGTAGTCGAACGTCTTCATGATCCAACCGATCCAATTACCAAATGTACGGCACCTCCATGTCCAGCACACGTTCAGCTCGATGACGTCCCTCAAACTCTTGATCCAGCAGAGGGTCGACGGAGAGTTCCGTCAGCACGATGGCACGGTGACGGTGTTGGTGATGTGATCTGCGCAGGGCTTCTCCTAAGCATTACGATGCTATGACCGGAGGAGCAAACTATGGAGAGAGACGCTGCACACAGCTTGGAACAATTGTTGTGTCTCCAAGGGGTGCCCTGCCCACGTATATAAAGGAGGGAGAGGGAGGAGGCCGGACCTAGGGGGTGTACCATAAGGGGGGGGTCCTACTAGGACTCCTAGTCCTAGTAGGATTCGCCCCCTTCTTTTCCTTCTCATGGAGGTGGAAAGAGGGAAGGAGAGGGAGTAGGAGAAGGAAAGGGGTGGCGCCTTTTGCTAAACCAATTCGCCTCCTCCCTTGTATGGGCGCACCAACCCCTTGTGGGCTGGTTAGCCTCCTCCCATGGCCCATATCTTTCCGCTGGGGTTCCGATAACCCTCCCACTCCAAGATAGTACCGATACACTCCGGAACCCTTCCGGAGTCCGATTGCTACCTTCCAATATATCAATCTTTACCTCTCGACAATTTCGAGACTTCTCATCATGTCCATGATCTCATTCGGGACTCCGAACAAACTTCGGTCACCAAAACACACAACTCATAATACAAATCGTCATTTTACGTTAAGCGCATGGACCCTATGGTACCAAATCATCATACCTAGTTCAATCTCAAGCATCGCAAGTCTATTTACTCATTCTCATAATGCATCATTCCGCAACTAATTCATTAGTCACATTGCTTGCAAGGCTTATAGTTATGTGCATTACCGAGAGGGCCTAGAGATACCTCTGCGATACTCGGATTGACAAATCCTAATCTCGATCTATGCCAACCAAACAAACACCTTCGGAGACACCTATAGAGCATCTTTATAATCACCTAGTTACGCTAGGACGCTTTGATAGCACACAAGGTGTTCCTCGGGTATTCGGGAGTTGCATAATCTCATAGTCAAAGGAATATGTATAAGTCATGAAGAAAGCAATAGCAATAAAACTGAACGATCAAAATGCTAGGCTAACGGATGGGTCTTGTCCATCACATCATTCTCTTAATGATGTGGTCCCGTGCATAAAATGACAACACATGTCTATGGTCAGGAAACTTAACCATCTTTGATTAACGAGCTAGTCAAGTAGAGGCATACTAGGGACACTGCTTTGTCTATGTATTCACACATGTACTAAGTTTCCGTTAATACAATTCTAGCATGAATAATAAACATTTATCATGATATAAGGAAATATAAGTAATAACTTTATTATTGCCTCTAGGCATATTTCCTTCAAATACCCACTTGCACTAGAGTCAATAATCTCGTTCACATCGTCATGTGATTTAACACCAATAGTTCACATCTTTATGTGATTAGTTCACATATCCACGTGACTAACACCCAAAGGGTTTACTAGAGTCAATAATATAGTTCACATCGCTATTTGATTAACAACCAAAGAGTACTAAGGTGATATCATGTTTTGCTTGTGAGAGAAGTTTAGTCAATCTAGTCCGCCACATTCGTGAGCCGTATGTATTTTGCAAATTTTCTATGTGTACAATGCTCGCATGTAGCTACTCTAACTAATTGCTCCCACTTTCCATATGTATCCAGATTGAGACTTAGAGTCATCTCGGATCGATCAGTGTCAAAGCTTGCATCGACGTAACCTTTACGTATTTAACCTTTTTGTCACCTCCATAACCGAGAAACATGTCCTTATTACACTAAGGATAATTTTGACCGTTGTCCAGTGATCCACTCCTGGATCACATTGTACCCCTCTTTCCAAACTCATGGTGAGGTACACAATAGGTCTGGTACACAACATAGCATACTTTATCAAACCTATGAATGAGGCATAGGGAATGACTTTTCATTCTCTTTCTATTTTCTGCCATGGTCGGGTTTTGAGTCTTTACTCAAGTACACACCTTGCAACATAGGCAAGAAATCCTTCTTTGACTATTCCATTTTGAACTACTTCAAATCTTACCAAGGTATGTACTATTGAAAAAACTTATTAAGCTTCTTGATCTATCTCTATAGATCTGGATGCTCAATATGTAAGCAGCTTCACCGAGGTCTTTCTTTGAAAAACTCCTTTCAAACACTCTATGCTTTCTAGAAAATTCTACATCATTTCCGATCAACAATATGTCATTCACATATACTTATCGTAAAGGTCAAGTGATCCCACTCACTTTCTCGTAAATAGAGGCTTCACCGCAAGTCTCAGATAAAATTGTATGCTTTGATCAACTCATCAAAGAGTTTATTCCAACTCCGAGATGCTTGCACCACCATAGATAGATCATTGAGCTTGTGCATTTTGTTAGCACTTTTAGGATTGACAAAACCTTCTTATTGCATCATATACAACTCTTCTTTAAGAAATCCATTAAGGAATGTAGTTTTGACATCCATTTGCCAGATTTCATAAAATGTGGCAATTGCTAACATGATTCGCATGCACTTAAGCATCGCTACGAAAGTGAGAAAATCTCAAAGTAGTCAACACCTTGAACTTGTCTAGAACGCTTTTAAGCATAATTCGAAGCTTTGTAGATAGTAACACTATTATCAGTGTTCGTCTTCCTCTTGAAGATCCATTTATTCTCAATGGCTTGCTGATTGATAACCCACAAGTGTAGGGGATCGCAACAGCTTTCGAGGGTAAAGTATTCAACCCAAATTTATTGATTCGGCACAAGGGGAGCCAAAGAATATTATTGAGTATTAGCAGTTGAGTTGTCAATTCAACCACACCGGATAACTTAGTATCTCGCAAAGAAAGTATTTTGTAGCAAAAGTGGTATGATAATAAAGGTAACGAAAGCAAAAGTAAAGATAATTGTTTTTGGGTTTTTGTAGTAGTTGTAACAATAGCAACTAAAATTAACTAAGCGAAGAACAATATGTGAAAAGCTCAGAGGCAATGGATCGATGATGGATAATTATGCCAGATGCGATTCCTCATGTAATAGCTATAACATAGGGTGACATGTAACTAGCTCCAGCTCATCAATGTAATGTAGGCATGTATTCCGTAAATAGTCATAATGCGCTTATGGAAAAGAACTTGCATGACATCTTTTGTCCTACCCTCCCGTGGCAGCGGGTCCTAACGGAAACTAACCGAGATTAAGGCCTCCTTTTAATAGAGAACCGAACAAAGCATTAGCACATAGTGAATACATGAACTCCTCAAACCACGGTCATCACCGAGAAGTATCCCGATTATTGTCACTTCGGGGTTGTTTGATCATAACACATAATAGGTGGCTATAGACTTGCAAGATAGGATCAAGAACACACATATATTCATGAAAACATAATAGGTTCAGATCTGAAATCATGGCACTCGGGCCCTATTGACAAGCATTAAGCATAGCAAAGTCATAGCAACATCAATCTCGTAACATAGTGGATACTAGGATCAAACCCTAACAAAACTAACTTGATTACATGGTAAATCTCATCCAACCCATCACCGCTCAGCAAGCCTACGATGGAATTACTTCACGCACGGTGGTGAGCATCATGAAATTGGTGATGGAGGATGGTTGATGATTACGACGGGCGACGAATCCCCTCTCCGAGCCCCGAACGGACTCCAGATCAGCCTCCCGAGAGAGATTAGGGCTTGGTGGCGGCTCCGTGTCGAAAACGCAATGAAACTTTCTCTCTGATTTTTTTGCCCCAACGTGAATATATGGAGTTGGAGTTGAGGTCGGTGGAGGTTCAGTGGGGCCACGAGATAGGAGGGCGCTACTCGCCTCGTGGGATGTGCCCCGTGAAAGGATCATATAGTTGACTAGAGGGGGGGTGAATAGGCAACTAACAATTTTTAGCTTTTCTTGACTAAATTAAACTTTTGCAACAAAAGTAAGTTGTCTAGATATGCAACTAGGTGGACAACCTATATGAGGCAAACAACACAAGCACACAAGCAAGCAATGATAGAGACACAAATAAGCTTGCACAAGTAAAGGGATAAGATAACCAAGAGTGGAGCCGATGGAGACGAGGACGTGTTACCAAGTTCCTTCATTTTGAGGGAAGTACGCTCCGTTAGAGCGGTGTGGAGGCACAATGCTCCCCAAGAAGCCACTAGGGCCATCAGATTCTCCTCACGCCTCACACAATGCGTAGATGTCGTGATTCCACTATTGGTGCCCTTGAAGGCGCAAGCGACCAACCTTACAAACAAGGTTGGGGCAATCTCCACAACAATTGAGGTTTCCCAACAACACCAATGAAGCTTCACCACAATGGAGTATGGCTTCGAGGTGACCTCAACCGCCTAGGGTGCCTCAAACACCCAAGAGTAACAATATCCGCTTAGGGATAAGTGGGGAATCAAATATCTTGTGGTGGAAGTGTAGATCGGGCCCTTGTCACCCAATCCCAAGCAAATCAACAAGTTTGATTGGCTAGGGAGAGAGATCGGGCGAAAATGGAGCTTGGAGCAACAATGGAGCTTAGAGATTGAAGAGGTAGTCAACTAGAGGTAGAAGACGCCCCTTATATAGTCGTGGGAAATATCCAACATTTATCCACATGTTCAGCCCGCGACACGCGGTACTACCGCCTGTGGGCGCGCAGATTACTGCGTATGGGCCACTTGCATTCCATGACAAAGCAGCAGAGGCCGGGACTTGTTCGACTAGGGTGCAAGATTATCGCTTACATGGGCATTATCATTTCTCCCTTGCGGTACTACCGCAAGGCAGGAAAGTTCTTTGCTCAGAAGGGCGCGGATGAAATAAATTACATCCGCGCCTACTCAACGAAAATGAGGTGGGGCAAAATCCGACGTGTTACCACTGCAAGAAGAAGCGCGGTACTACCGTTGAGGTGCGGATGTAAAAAATTACATCCGCTCCTACTACCGTAACGCCACGATACAAGGTAGGAGGGCCACGGTACTACGACTCCTAGGGAGCGGTACTACCGTGGCCTCCCACCACGGTACTACCGTTGAACGAAAGCAAGATTACTCGGTAGGGCGTGGATGTAAAAATTACATCCGCCTTACTACCGCATCGAGCGGCACTAGGTCCGGGAGCCACGGTACACGGCTCCAGAGAAGCGGTACTACCGTGATCCGCATGAGCTGCAGCCATCACGGGTACTTGCGGTACTACCGCAGTACAGCAAGAGTCACGATTTCGCACAACTATGATAATGTAAGAGATGCTCCAAAGAGCAAGGAAAGGTAGGACAAGTGTACGTGTTGATTCCGCCTCAAACCTTCCGGGACGCGGACCCCTCTTAATAGTACGGCTCTCCTACGACTCAAATCCACCAAAGAGAAACGTAGAACAACGCCGACTTCAATAGTCTCCGAGGGGCACCGAATCATCTCGTGCCTAGTGATGAAGTATCTGAGAAGCTCAAGGCACACGATTAGTCCGCAAAAGCATTGTCATCAATCACCAAAACACCTAACGGATAAAGATGCCCTTACAATCTCCCCCTTTTTGGTGGATTGATGACAACACGGGATTTGCACATAGATAAGATAATTTTGAGCAAGGGCAAACCCCACCTATCTAAAGTATAGACGGGCTCCCCCTAGATGTGTGCACTCTAGATAGATTCTTTGGACTGCATAGCACACACATACTAGGATCAATACCCCGCCCCCTATATTTTAGAGGCAAAGACATGATAAATAACATCTAAGCATAGCATAGCACAAAGGTAGCACAATATATCACAAGCTCGCTAAGATAGATAGAGTGCATATGTCTTACACCATATGAAGTAAAGCAGCAAACACACGAACGAAAGACGACACACACGACTCGCAAATCCCTACACTCTCTCCCCCTTTGGCATCGAGACGCCAAAAAGGCAGAGAGGACACCTACACACAAGAGGTGGCTCAAGCAGGGAACTCGTCCCAACCCTCTCTGTCGGTCCCCTCGGCAGTGTAGGATGGTCTCCTCGACATCCTCCTCGTAATCAGTCCACTCAGAGCCTTGCTTCTCCATCCACTCGGCCTCCTGGAGGATGCGCTCCTCGAGACTCCGCCAGATGCATCCTCACCATAGAGCCGCAAGATCTTCCCTGCCCTCATGACGACTCTCCTTGGACGCCACGTGAGTCCTCAGATCGCCTCTTGGCTTGCATGCGTAAAAGATTCTTCATCTTGTCCTTCACCTTCTTGGCCCACGAAGGCATAGAGGAGCTCCTGGGAAGACCTAGCAGCATGGCCCTCAAAGAACATCCTCGGCTCCAAAGATCCTCCTCATCAACAAAGAGCCCTAGCAAGCAGATGCCTTGCACGGTAGTGGTGTTGGCCCATTGGGTTTGACACGCAGATGCATGGGATCATGGCGAATCCAAATGCGGAGCAAGGAACTCCTCACTGTGGAACATCTTCTCCCAAGTCTTCGAGGTCACAGGAAACAGATAGGGCCCATAGATAGGCACCTTGCGGTTGAACACTGCAACTGAAGCTCACACCACATGATGTGTAAGACATCAAGTGGCCGAAGTCTCGAGACACACGAGCCTCCTCACAAATGAGCATCATATCCACCCATATAGGCATGAACCTTGTCCTTGTCACCAAGGCAAGGGAATAGGAGTTATGGAAGATGCGATACATGATGTCCGTAAAGGAGTTGAGCACCAACCCGCCTTGCCATTGAGAGCGCCTTTCAACATAATATGTTGCAAGCTTGTCCTTGTTGGCAGAATCAAGCATTAGCATGGGGGCGTAACACCCACCGAGATTCGAGCCCATCATCAGAACTCAAGCAAATCCATGAACTCCTTCCAGTGTAGCGCCAAATTTTACGGCCATTGGACATCCAGGTCATCCTCCGCGCCTCATCGTGAGTGAAAGTATATCGAGGCAAAGAACCTAGATAAGCTCGTGGTCATAGTCAAGGTGAAAGGATATCACATGCTCAATACCAAACTGCTCCACCAAGTCCAGAGCCTCTCCAAAGTAATCACGGAACTGGTCGTTCCTCATGTGGTTCATGTCAATCCACTTCACATCCACGAAGGTATTCTGCTTGTTTTTGATGACATCCAGATAGATGTTGGTCTGATGCTTGTTCCAGAACAGCTCACAACCTCTGACAGAGGAACGAGGGTGCACATATGGGTGAAGCTCCCTGAGACGGACGTACTCAGCCTGAGGCATCTCGTCCATGCCCTTAGCGGGCTCCTTGAACTTGCTAGCTGTTGTCTTGACATTGCGCTTGGAGGCAGAGGGGCCCTCTGGTGCTTCACCTGGGTTGCGCAGACGCTTGGAGCTAGTGTCACGACTGGGATTGGACCGGCGAGAGCCACCACCTGAGACACACACGCAAAACACCAACGAACGCGAAGAAGATCAATGCAAAGGTCACGACAAAGCACAAGAAACACATAGAAAGTATACAAGGAAGTTGTCATGCGATAGATGAGAGCCACGGTAGTATCGCCACCGCTCAAGCAGATTGTGGGAATTAGTACCGCCCAAAACGCAGTAGTACTGCGCATGGTCACCAGAGTACCATGGTTGGAGCGAAGTAAGATTCTAGTGTCAAGAGTGAGCGCTGTAGTACCGCGTCCGGCAAGCCGGTAGTAATCTGCACGAGCGGTAGTACTGGCCCGACGGGCGGTAGTACCCTTGTCAAGGCCGTGATCCAAACAGCCAGTTCGAATCGAAAAGACTCATGAAACAACGGCGGTAAGCACTTGATCAAATCTATCGCAAGACAAAAATTCAAGTATAATTCCTAGGCAAAGCTACTCTCCTTCATCCTACTCTTGCAAAGACAAGGCCTAAGAAACTCTAGAACACACAAGTTTCCCTCAAAACCTAGGAGGCCAAGAACTCAACAAAAAGAGAAAAGATTGGGGAAAAACCTGGGTCCATTGCAAGAGGACGTGGTGGGGAACGATCCCACCGGACGGAATAACGGGAGGGCAGCCGGAGGAGGAGATCCGGCGACGAACGCTGGTTCCGATCTTGAGCGAGGGAGAGATAGGGAGATACGACGTGGGGGACGCGAATGGGTATGGGGGAGTTAGAACTCCCCCTGCCCGTCCTTATCCCCACACGCCCAAACCGGCGCGATAGTACCGCATGTCATCGCGGTAGTACCACTCGGGCGGAACTACCGCACCAAAGCGGTAGTACCGCTCACCCAGGCGGTAGTACCGCTCACCCAGGCGGCAGTAAAAAATTACTGTCGTGTGGGGGCAGTAGTACAGTGCTCCCATACGCGGTAGTACCGTGGTTGGCTGTGGTAGTACCGTAGCTGGCCGCGGTAGTACCGTGAGCTCAAGACACTGCCAGTTTCTACACGGGAAGAAGACCTTTGCAAAGAAACTTTTCACACAAGGAAAACCACAAAGCACGCACAAACCGTATGTAAAGACAACAATAAAACACCAAGCGACAAAACCTCTCACAGGAGAGGGCGGTGGCCGAAGCCACCTATGTTTGAGTAAGATGGTATGGCACCGCGAAGAATTATCCTTGGGCCCATGACCAAAACTCATCTTTGAAGCACAAGTACCATAAAAAATGGCTAATGTGAAAGAGTTGATCTATTTATGCATAATGGGGGGAGGGAGAGTTCATTGAGAGAACAACACTCCCCCTAAGTCCATGCCTACACCTAAACTAGACAACAAGTTGAGTGTGGTGGGGGTGCACGGGTTCAAGTCACATTGCTCAAATCAATGATATTTACCTCATGCCTTAACTCGCGAAATCTTGCTTTATCAAAGGGCTTCGTGAATATATCTGCAAGGTTATCCTGAGTGTTGACATACTTGAGCTCGATCTCCCCTCGCCTAATGTGATCCCGGATGAAGTGATACCGAATCTCAATGTGCTTCTGGCCTTGAAGTGTTGCACCGGGTTGAGAGAAATCTTGATGGCACTTTCATTATCACACCAAAGGGGCACTTTGTCACAAATGACACCGCACTCCTTTAAAGTTTGCCTCATCCATAAGAGTTGAGCACAACAACCTCTGAAGCCGCCACATATTCCGCTTTGCGTGGAATGAGAGAGACACACAACTTTGCTTCTTAGAAGACCACCTTACCAAATAGCAACCAAGAAATTGTCACCCTCACTAAGTGTACTTCCTAAACACTATATCTCCCGCCTAATCGAATCCGTGAAACCTTCAAGCTTGAAGTTTGCTCCTCTTGGGTACCATAAGCCAAAGTTTGGGGTATGAGCCAAATATCGAAGATTCGCTGACCGCCACATAGTGACTTTCCTTCTATGCGGCTTGAAACCGCGTGCACACATTCCCACACTCAACATGATATCCGGTCTAGATGCGTAAAGGTAAAGCAAGGAGCCAATCATGGAGCGATATACCTTTTGATCCACCGCTTTACCATTGGGATCAATGTCAAGTTGGCACTTGGTAGGCATTGGTGTAGTAGCCGGCTTGACATCACTTTGCTTGAATATTTTGAGCATGTCTTGAGTGTATTTGGCTTGGTTGATGAAGGTTCCTTCTCTTCTTTGTTTGATATCAAAACCAAGGAAGAACTTCAACTCTCCCATAGAAGACATCTTGAACTTGGAGGTCATGAGAGCGGAAAATTCCTCATTGAAAGCTTTGTTAGGGGAACCAAAGATAATATCATGAACATATAGTTGGCATACAAACAACTCCCCATTGACCTTCTTAGTAAAAAGAGTGGGATCGATTTGCCCCACTTAAAATCCACGATCTTGTAACAACTTCGGTAAGGTGGTCATACCACGCATCGTGGGGCTTGCTTAAGGCCATAGAGTGCCTTATCGAGTTGATACACATGATCCGGGAAGTAGGGGTCCTCGAACCCCGGGGGGTTGCTTGACATAGACCAACTCATTAATAGGACCATTAAGAAAAGCACTTTTCACATCCATTTGTTGCAACTTAAAGTTGTGATGAGAAGCATAAGCAATCAACAAATCTAATGGATTCAAGGCGAGCAACGGGAGCAAAGGTTTCCACCGTAGTCGATACCCTCGACTTGGGAGTAGCCTTCGCTACCAATCTTGCCTTGTTGCGTAATGCTGTTCCCATGAGCATCTTGCTTGTTCTTGAAGATCCACTTGGTTCCAATGACGTTGTGGTTCCCCGATGGCCTTGGCACCAATCTCCACACCTTGTTGTACTCGAAGTTGTTGAGTTCTTCATGCATGGCATTGAGCCAATCCGAGTCTTCGAGCGCCTCATAGACCTTTTGGGGTTCAACACAAGAGACAAACGCGTGATGTTCACAATAGTTTGCCAATTGTCTATGAGTGCTTACCCCTTTTCTTAGGCTTCCGACCACACTCTCCATGAGATGGCCTTTGGTGGTGAGTTTGGAAGCAATCTTACGGCACGATGCTCTAATTCTTCCTGAGGTGAGATGAGGAGGGTCACTTGATCATCTTGAGCTACTGGCCTTGAGCATGTTCTTGATCTTGAGCATGCTCGGGGGAGAGAACTTGACCTTGGGTATCATTTTGTGTTTCAAAATCTTCTTGAGGACGATCTTGCACTTGGTCTTGTTCATGAGGTTGAGGGCCTTCACTTTGTTCTTCTGAAGCGTGTGTGCCTTTGGTTGGTGATGGCTACACTTGAATTGAGCATTGTCCTTCTCCTTCAATACAAGGGGCTCCTCAACGGTAGGATAAAACCAACACCCATTCTTCTTATGGCTTGAGGAGGAATTTCATCACCTACATCACAAGTGCCACTTTGCTCCACTTGGGAGTCAGTTATTCTCATCAAACTCCACATTACACGATCCTCAACAAGTCTCGTGGATTTATTGAGGACACGGTAAGCATGAGAGTTTGTAGCATAACCAACAAATATGCCCTCATGAGCTCTAGCTTCAAATTTAGACAAACGAACACCTTTCTTGAGAATGAAACACTTACACCCGAACAATTAAGTACTTGAGGTTGGGCTTGTTGCCGGTGAGTATTTCATAAGGAGTCTTGTTCAAGCCTTTGCGGAGATAGAGCCGATTGGATGCATGACATGCGGTATTGATGGCTTCGGCCCAAAAGTTGTATGGAGACTTGAACTACGCCATCATGGTCCTTGCCGCATCCATAAACGTCCGGTTCTTCCTCTCTGCAACAACATTTTGTTGAGGGGTATATGGTGCAGAATATTGATGCTTGATCCCCTCATCACTCAGAAACTCATCCAAGGTGTAGTTCTTGAACTCAGTGCCGTTGTCACTTCTTATAGTCAAGATCTTTGCATTATGTTGACGTTGAGCTTCATTTGCAAAGTCGATGACAGTTTGTTGAGTCTCACTCTTCCTCTTGAAGAAGTATACCCAAGTGTATCTTGAATAGTCATCCACAATCACCAATCAATACTTTCTACCTCCAAGACTATCAAATGATGGTGGCCCAAAGAGATCCATGTGAAGGAGCTCCAAGGGTCTCTTTGAGTATATGATGGTCGTGGGAGGGTGAGCCTTCTCATGAAGCTTTCCTTCAATGCAAGCACTGCAAGCACGGTCTTTGGCAAAACTAACATTTGTTAGTCCACGGACATGGTCCCCCTTGAGAAGACTTTGCAAAGATCTCATGTTGACATGGGATGCCAAAGCCATCCCACGTCAACTTTACCCATTAGGCATGTCGCGGTTTTAGTGGGTTGCTCCGAAAAGTTGACCACATATAGACTGTTCTCGACATCCCCAACAAAGGCTACTTTAAGAGTCTTGCTCCACAAGAGGGCCACGGAATCAATATCAAAGAAGGTGGCAAAGCCCATGATTGCGAGTTGACGAATGAAAAGTAAATTGAATGCAAGGGACTCAACAAGCATGAGCTTCTCGATCGTGAGATCATGAGAAATGACAACCTTGCCGAGTCCTAATACCTTAGAAGACGAGGCATCACCCCACTCGACATTGGTGGGCATAGAAGGAATCTTCCATCGCCCACCACCAAGTCCTTGCTTCCGTCATATGATTTGTAACTCCACTATCGAGCAGCCATGATCCCCCACCTAAGCAAACTCCTACACAAGATCAATGCTTGGTTTTAGGTACCCATTTTGTAATGGGTCCTTTGATGTTAGTAACAAGGGTCTTAGGAACCAAAATAGCCCATTCAATGTATTCATGAAGAGAACCAACAAATTTGGCATAGACATGCCCATCACTAGCGCGGCATAACACATAAGAAGGATTAAAGTCTCCGGCTATGTTTGGAGAGGTGGCGTTGCCCTTCTTGGCATTGCCACCTTTTGCATGGTTCTTCTTCTTCTTGGACGCACCCTCTCCCTCCCCTCAAGCACAAAGGTTTGCTTGAGAGGAGGAGGTTGCTTGGTCTTGCCATTCTTCTTTCTGATCTTGGGCTTAAAAGTAACCCAATCCCTCCTTGGCCACAACTTCCTTTTGATTACTCAAAAGGTCGTTGAGGTTCTTCTCACCTTGTATGCACGTGACAAGGCCTTTCCCAAGTTGCTCCTTCAACTTAGCATTCTCCTCAACAAGATGCACATGCTCATAACAAGGGTTAGTAGCATTTGCATTATCAATCAATACCATATGAGGAAAGGTGGCTTTCTCCTTGGTTAGCTTCACTTGGAGTTGATCAGAGACTCTTTGAGACTAGCATGAGCACCCTTCAAGACTTTGTGAGCCTTGTCGAGAATGTCAAACTCCTCATTGAGTCTAGCAAGATCAACTCCAAGCTTTGCCTTCTGAGCTTAGCACACGAGACACAACAAGAGCATGATCAAGATCTTTCTTTAATTTAGCATGATCATCGTTGTATGACTCCTCAAGAGCCAAACGAAGACCACGCTCTTCCTCAAGAGCATTGGAAAGATCCGAAATCTCATCGGCATAGTCACGACTATGCCCTTCCATCTTAGAGATGGTTTCTTCATGAGCCTCGATCATGGCATTGGCTTCACCAAGTTGTTCTAAGAGAGCAACGAAGTGCTTCTTGGATTTGCCCTTGAGTTTACCCATAAAGGTCTCAAACTCATTCTCCTCCACATTGGTCCCCTCATGTTCATCAATGCACTCCGTCAAAGAAGAATGATTGATGATGGTAGTTTTGATGTTGGGGTTACCTTGTTGGTGGCTTTAGCCATGAGGCACTTAGCGGTGATGCTTTCATTGGGTGAGTCAAGAGAGACACTGAGGAGTCGTCACAATGGCAACGGAGGCCATGGCAACCGACTCACCATCTTCATCATCATCATCATCCTCATTGTACTCTTCTTGAGCCACCAAAGCTTTGTGAGGCGCCTTCTTGGTGAAGTTGCTCTTGTTGGGGAAAGACTTGGCCTTGTCCTTTCTGGATGAGCTTGCCACCATTGTCTTCCCTCTTCTCATATGGGCACTCCGCAACAAAGTGACTCACATTGCCACAATTGAAACAAGTCCTCACTCGTTGTTTGCCCTTTGTGCCACTTGAGTTGCTCTTGTTGAAGTTGGGCCTTGAGTTCTTCTTGCTCCAAAATTGCCTTGAAGCAAGGGCCATGTGTTCATGATAGTCATACTTCGTATCTTCGAGGTTGCTCTCCTCTTCTTCCTCCTCTCCTTCTTCTTCGACACAAACCTTGGCCTTCAAAGCGAGGTTGGGCTTCTTTGCTCTTTGGGAGCGAAGCACCACATTATCGGCGGTCTTGTCCAATATGCTCATGGCCACAAACTCATCCAACACATCACTTGAGGACAGGGTGTGGAAGTCCGGCCTTTGACGGATGACGGAGGACATGGCTTTGTGGTAGGGCATCATTGCCTTGAGGAATTTGCGCTTGATCCAATTGTCATCCGTGTCCTTACTTCCATGATCCCGGAGGGAGACCGCAAGCTTGGTAACTCTCCGATAGAGCTCACGAGGTTCTTCATCTTCTTTCATTGTAAACTCACCAGCTTCATCTTGCACTACTTCATAGTTGGAACATTGAATGCTTGCGCTTCCTCGATAGAGGGAAACCACCTTGTGCCAAGCATCTTTGGCTAGGGAGTAGGGCCGGAGATGAGGGAGGTCTTCGGGAAGGATTGCTTCTTGGATGATGAAGAGAGCATTCTCATTGAATTGATGGTCCACGACTTCTCTAGGAGAGAAGTTGCTCGGGTCATGTGGATAGAAACCTTCTTCAATGATTCTCCAAAGGTTAGTGTTCACATGATTTAAATGACGCTTAAAACGATAAACCCAAGAATCAAAATCCTCTTTTTTATCAATCTTAGGAGGTGGACCGGCATGATTCAAATGAGTAGAAGGAATTGGTCCACCATAAACGGGAGGAGGTTGCACATGGGCGAAGATGGGTGCCATTCTTACCACTAGACGATGGGGCTTTCTCACTAGTAGCTTCCCCTTATCGGAGTTAGCATCCGTCTCCCGTGTTGGCAGGATCACCCACTTTCACGGGTGCAAGTGGAAAGTTTAAGCCCTTCTAAGAATTCCTTAAACATGTCCTTGACCTCGGTCGTCATGGAGGTTTTCAATGTGTCCAACGCCACATTGAATTCCTCACGTGAGATCGAGTTACCCCCATCTCCCGTAGATGATATTGGATTCGCACCGGAGTGCTCTCCCACATCATCTACGACGCCAACCATACTCTACGGACGGTAAAGTCCTTAAAAAGAGGCGAGGCTCGATACAAATTGAAAGGATCGATATAGTTGACTAGAGGGGGGTGAATAGGCAACTAACAATTTTTAGCTTTTCTTGACCAAATTAAACTTTGCAACAGAGTAAGTTGTCTAGATATGCAACTAGGTGGACAACCTATATGATGCAAACAACACAAGCACACAAGAAAGCAATGATAGAGACACAAATAAGCTTGCACAAGTAAAGGGATAAGATAACCAAGAGTGGAGCCGATGGAGACGAGGATGTGTTACCAAGTTCCTTCATTTTGAGGGAAGTACGTCTCCGTTAGAGCGGTGTGGAGGCACAATGCTCCCCAAGAATCCACTAGGGCCACCAGATTCTCCTCACACCCTCACACAATGCGAGATGTCGTGATTCCACTATTGGTGCCCTTGAAGGCGGCGACCAACCTTTACAAACAAGGTTGGGGCAATCTCCACAACAATTGAGGTTTCAACAACACCACGAAGCTTCACCCACAATGGAGTATGGCTTCGAGGTGACCTCAACCGTCTAGGGTGCTCAAACACCCAAGAGTAACAAGATCCGCTAGGGATAAGTGGGGGAATCAAATATCTTGTGGTGGAAGTGTAGATCGGGCCCTTGTCACCCAATCCTGAGCAAATCAACAAGTTTGATTGGCTAGGGAGAGAGATCGGGCGAAAATGGAGCTTGGAGCAACAATGGAGCTTAGAGATTGCAGAGGTAGTCAACTAGAGGTAGAAGACGCCCCTTATATAGTCGTGGGAAATATCCAACCGTTATCCACATGTTCAGCTCCATGACACACGGTACTACTCACAGGCGCGCAGTATTACTCATGAGGTCAAGGGTACTACCTTGGCGGGCCACGGTACTTCCGCGACAATGAAGCAGAGAGCGGGACTTGTTCGACTATGGTGCAAGATTACCGCTATGCGGTACTATCGCTTCCCCTTGCGGTACTACCGCAAGGCAGAAAATCTTTGCTGGGAAGGGCGTGGATGAAAAAATTACATCCGTGCCTACTTGTTGAAAATGAGGTGGTGCAAAAATCCGGCCGGTACTACCGCTGCAAGAAGCCAGACTACCGCTGAGGCGAGGATGTAAAATTACATCCGCTCCTACTACCGTGACGCCGCGGTACAAGGTAGGGGGGCCACGGTACTACGACTCCTAGGGAGCGGTACTACCGTGGCCTCCCGCGGTACTACCGCGCTGAACGAGCGGTACTACCGTGGTGGGCGCGGATGTAAAAAATTACATCCGCCCCTACTACCGTACCGGAGCGACACTAGGCCTGGGAGCCACAGTACTACGGCTCCAGAGGAGCGGTACTACTGCGTGACCAAGAAGCGAGATTATCATTGCACTTGGCGGTACTACCGCAAGTACAAAGCAGTTGTCACGATTTTGGCACAACTATGATAACGAAGAGATGCTCCAAAGTGCAAGGAAAGGTAGGACAAGTGTACGTGTTGATTCCACCCAAACCTTTCCGACGCGGACCCCCTCTTAATAGTACGGCTCTCCTAGGACTCAAATCCACCAAAGAGAAAGCGTAGAACAACGCCGACTTCAATAGTCTCCGAGGGGCACCGAATCGTCTTGTGCCTAGTGATGAACTATCTGAGAAGCTCAAGGCACACGATTAGTCCGCAAAAGCATTGTCATCAATCACCAAAACACCTAAGGGATAAAGATGCCCTTACACCTGGGCCCCCTGGTATATTTCTTTCGCCCAGAAATTCTTATTAATTCCAAAAAGTGCCTCCGTGGATTTTCAGGTCATTCTGAGAACTTTTCTTTTCTACACAAAAAACAACATCATGGCAGTTCTGCTGAAAACAGCGTCAGTCCGGGTTTGTTTCATTCAAATCATGCAAGTTAGAGTCCAAAACAAGGGCAAAAGTGTTTGGAAAAGTAGATACGTTGGAGACGTATCGACTCCCCCAAGCTTAAACCTTTGCTTGTCCTCAAGAAATTCAGTTGACAAACTGAAAGTGATAAAGAAAAACTTTTACAAACTACATTTGCTCTTGTTGTTGTAAACATGAAAAGCCAGCATTCAAGTTTCAGCAAATATTATGAACTAACCATACTAACAATAACACCTAGGTCTCACAATTACTCATATCAATAGCATAATCAGCTAGCGAGCCATAATAATAAAACTCGGATGACAACACTTTCTCAAAATAATCATAACATGATATAACAAAATGGTATCTCGCTAGCCCTTTCTGAGACCGCAAAACATAAATGTAGAGCACCTTTAAAGATCAAGGGCTGACTAAACAGTGTAATTCATGGTAAAAGAGATCCAATCAAGTCATACCCAATATAAACCAATAGTAATGAATGCAAATGACAGTGTGCTCTCAATGGGTGCTTTTTTAATAAGAAGGGTGATGACTCAACATAAAAGTAAATATATAGGCCCTTCGCAGAGGGAAGCGAGGATTTGTAGAGGTGCGAGCTCGATTTTAAAATAGAGATTGAGTAACATTTTGAGCTGACATACTTTTGCTGTCAACGCAACAACTATGAGATGGTTGTATCTTCCATACTACATGCATTATAGGCAGTTCCCAAACAGAATGGTAAAGGTTTATACTCCCCCAACCACCAACAAGCATCAATCCATGGCTTGGTAGAAACAACGAGTGCCTCCAACTAACAACAGCCCTGGGGGAGTTTTGTTTAATTATTTTGATTTGCTTTGATCTTTTTGGATCATGGGACTGGCACTACTAGGAAAAGGGCTATAGATGGGATTGACACTAATGGCGTACCAGAAAGATGGTGCGCCATTAGTATATACTAATGGCGCACCACCATCTGATGCGCCATTAGAGTTTAAACTACTAATGGCGCACCATGCTATGGGTGCGCCATTAGTATCAAATTTTTTTAACTAGTGCGCCTGTCCAAACATACTAATGGCGATCCCGGCCCAAGTGCGCCATTAGTAGTTGTAACTACTAATGGCGCACCTGTGAAGGTGCGCCATTAGTATAGAATTTTTTTTGAACTAGTGCGCCTATCCAAACATACTAATGGCGCATCCTGCTAAGTGCGCCATTAGTAGTTGTAACTACTAATGGCGCACCATGCAAGAGGTGCGCCATTAGTACGTAAGCAGCAACAAGATATTTGGGACAGCCTCTCCTACCCACACACTCACTTTCTCCCCACTTCATTCTCTCCAGCTCCTCCTTGTCTCGGTGCCTCCTCTTTTTCACCTCATTTCCACCATAGATTCATTCAAATTAAGTGGTTAAATTACCTTGTTTTAATAGGTAAGTAAGGGGAAGCTATATTTAGGTTGTTCTCCTTACAACAATGTGCACATGCACTTTTTACGGCCTAGCTAGATCTATGTATGTTCGTGGTGTTGCATATGTTTGTGGTGTTGCATATGTGTTTGTGTTTGGAGGTGTACCGGTATTTGAAATGCGATAGTTGCCAATATTTTGCGGAATGTTGATTCATTTCCGTTTAAGCGAGAATTTTGGCATTAAGCATTCTTTGGTCCTATTTTTAGGGAAAGTCATGCCAAATTTTGTTTGGTTCTAAAATATCGCTTTGCTCTACCCCTTGACGACCATGGTCCGCACGATGACCCGAAGGCATCGTGAATAGGTTTTTGAGGTCCGCGAAGGCCGAGATGCTTCAAAAGAACGAGACGGAGATAAGATGTCCGTGTCGAAGATGCAAGTCGAAGAGCCTTATTGCGGACCGGATTCCGCAGGTCGGGACCACCTGCTCTTGCGTGGTTTCATGGATGGCTATCGGTGGCAAGGTGATGAAGATGACTACGAAGTCGCCCATGCGGGCCGGGCAAGAAATGAGGAAGGGCAGCAAGACAACCACCGCGTGGCTCGGGCGGGCGAGAAGACGAAGAATCCCGAGGAGATGATCACGACTGTGATGTTGTACAGTCATCATGTAGAAGATGCAGGACATGATGATGAGGAAGATGCCGAGCAAAGCGACGGGCATGATCATGAAGATGATGATGTCGGCCGGAGCAGCAATGACTGGACCATCGATGGGCTGGGTGCGGGACCGTCATATTCAAGAGCTGCTTCTCAAGCAGACGGATAACGCAAGAGCTGCCGCCGAGAGAAAGCCAAGATGGATCAACTTGAGTTAGACGCGGTTACTCCATTGTATGAAGGATGCAGGCCGAGGATACCCGCAGTAACGCTCATGGCCCCGGAGATGAAGGTAAAACACAAAATGACCGACGCGTGCTTCGACGAGAACATGTCATTACGCACGAACGTCTTCCCAAGGGAACAAGTGCCCGACCAGTTTGGAGGAGGCGAAGAAAATCGTGTGTCCTCTGGATTTACCGCACGTGAAATACCATGTGTGCATGAACAATTGCATCATTTATCGGGACGAGCACGCGGAGTCTACCATATGTCCGGTGTGCGGCATCACTCGATAGAAGAAGAGGAAGAAAGCTCCTCGAAAAGTGGTGTGGTACTTTCCGATCACTCCTCGTCTGCAGCGCTATTTCACGGACCCTAAGGTAGCAAAGCTCCTGCGTTGTACGCCGGATAGGGAGGAGAAGAAGCGGGAGATGACGCAAATGATCCGGAGATAGATAAAAAGACAAGATGCTGAGTCACCCTAAGGATGCGAGCCGGTGGCAAGCGTTGAACTTTGAAGACTCGGAATTTGGGAACGATCCAAGGAACATCGTCTTTGGGCGCGAGCACCGATGGAGTCAATCCGTTTGGCAGCAGAGAAGCACACATAGCACCGGCCCGTGTTTGTGTGGATGTACAACCTTCCCCCTGGTTGTGCATGAAGAGGAAGTACATTCACATGAGTATGCTAATTGAAGGGCGAAACAACCAGGGAACGACATGAATCTATATCTGGGCTGCGTAAAGAGGAGCTTGACACGCTGTGGAAAACGCCAGCCAATACGTGGGGCCGGAGAAAGAATATTTCCCTATGAGAGCCGCACTGCTCCACGACGGTGCACGACTATCTCGATTCTGGATATGTCGCGGGCGAGGTAGTCCACGGATTTTCCGGATGCGTAAGGTGCATGGATGACACAACGTATCGCCAGCTAGATAGAGATCCGGGTCTTGAAAACCGTGTTCATGGGACATCGAAGGTGGCTTCGCGACGATGACCCGTGGAGGAAACGCAAGGATCTGTTCGATGGTGAAACCAAACCCCGCCTGCGTGGTACGAGGAGCGGCGAGGAAATAGACAAGCTGTTGAAAAATTGGAAAGACTGCCCACCGCCGAAAGAAGCAAAAGGCGCCAGAGCCGGGAAAGAAGCGAAAAGGCGCCAGAGCGGCTGAAGGTATGGAAAACGAGGTCTGTTTTACGGGACTTGCCGTCTTGGAAGATCCACCGTGTGCCTCACAGCCTTGATGCCATGCATATCACGAAGAACGTAGCGAGAGTCTGCTTGGTACCCTGCTCAACATGCCGAGAGGACCAAAGATGGGCGAAAGCAAGGGCAGACTTGAAATCAATGGGCATCGTGCGGAGCTTCACGCTATATATGATGATGATGATGATGATGATGATGATGATGATGATGATGATGATGATGATGATGAGGCGAAGCAGGACCACAGAAAGTCGTCAGAAAGGCAAAAGGCCAAGAAGACCGGAAATGACTACCCTCCCGCGTGCTTCACTCTAAGTCGAGGAGGAGATCGAGCAGTTTTCACCTGCCTCCTAGGAGTAAAACTTCCTTACGGTTACGCTGGGAAGATAAGCAGATACCTAGACCCAGTGACGAAGTTCAGCGGGATGAAGTCTCACGGTATCACGTCTTGATGGCGATGAATACTTCCGGTTGCAATCCATTGGGATCATGGGACGCGCACGTCCGCGGAAGCGCTATTTGGCCTATGCAACTTCTTCGACGTCATCTCGGAAGTCGATTGGCGTGAGGCAACTCGAAGGCTACAGGAAGAGATCGTGGTGATACTATGCGAGCTTGAGATGTACTTCCGCCCGCATTCTTCGGACGTTATGGTGCATCCGCTGGTCCATATAGTGGAGGATATCATCCAACTCGGGCCGACGTTCCTGCACAAAGATGATGCCGTTCGAAAGGATGAATGGTGTCATCAAAGGATACGTTCGCAACATGTCACGTCGAGAAGGAAGCATAGCCGAGGCTTTCGACGAAGAGTGCATCTCCTCTTTGGGACGAATTATCTAGGCATCGAGAACCCCGTTGGTCTGCCCGTCAGCGGGCACCTCGGCGGGCTCATTTGGATGGGGTCACCGTGAGGGTCGCCGCGAAATGCATGTCGACTTCGAGGGTCGACTCGCCGACTTTGAAAGAGCAAACCTAGTCGGCGCTACAACACATAGACGTGGTCGATCCTTGGGTGGTAGAGCACAAAACCTTTATTAAAAAGGCGTACAATGACCGAGGCCAACAAAGGACGGACGGAGATACACTCAAAGAGCACAACTCATGTTTCACGCGTTGGTTCAAGCATAAGCTTCGTCACCCTTTACATGAGGATTCTTCCGGAAGAACAACTCATATTCGCCTTGTCACAGGCGCCGAGCACAACCTGATGACCTATGAGGCGTGCATTTATATCAACGGCTACACATTCTACACGAGGCCAAGGACATGAAGAGCGATGGTTATCGAACTCCGGAGTAACGATGGAATCCTACACCGTAACGACAAGGACAGATACTACGGAAGGATCGAGGAGATCTGGGAGCTGAGCTACCGGAGAGAAGGTCCCGATGTTCCGTGGTCGATGGGCCAAGAACGTCATAAAAGAAGACCGGTATTTCACCACCATGGTTATACGAAGCCAAATCCAAGATCATGGTATAAGCGTCACCCATGAAAAAATGAGCCATGGTGCTGGCTTCCCAAGTGGACCAATGCTTCTTCATTACCGACCGCCAAAGCCCGGTCGTGTTGTCGTGAGGAGAGGCAAAGGAAGATCATCGGAATGGATGGAGTAGCCAATGAGCAAGACTTCGACAAGTACGGCGACCGAGGATCGAACATGACGGCGATGATGAAGTAGCAAGCATACACCACAAGAAGAAGCAGGACCACCCTACCTAAAGGACGTCCATTCCACGTAAGAACTCCATTTGCGAAAAAAGAAGGGCAAGAAGATTGTGAACAGATAGCTAGCTAAGATTGATTGTATTTAAATCGTAGCCTTCATTTCTCGATTGTATTTCATGGGTACTTTTGAACTATATCATGAATATTTTTAAATTTCATGGACACTCGATCTCGATCCCCTCCATCTCGATCGCTATCCCACCTCACCAGATCCGGTCCCCCTCGCCGAAAGCACCCCCAGTCCACCGGCCGCCAAACCCCGCACCCTCGATTCCCCTACTCAACCGCCGCCGACCCCGCTGACCGTCTTATAAAAAATTTAGTATGAAACAGCTTTTTAAATGCTTCATCTTATAAAAAAATATTACTGTTATTATTTAAACAAGTTTGAACATATTTAAACACAAAAAAGTATCAAACAGCTTTTTAAATGCTAAAAAAAAATTGTGGAGCCTGGGAGTCGAACCCAGGACCTCCTGGTGTGAGAACTGGCTGCTGACCAGTCGACCTAGTAGAGTGGGCTTGACATGGATAAGTTACAGTAGCACATAACCTGTTGGCTAGTTGAAATAAAAAAAAATACTAATGGCGCACCACGGTGAGGTGCGCCATTAGTGTGGACATGCTAATGGCGCACCACGGTGGGGTGCGCCATTAGTGTTGTGCCCGATCCCCCCTGCCCTCTCCCCTTCGCCCGATCCCCCTTCCCTCTCCCCTCGCAGTCCCTCTCCCTCTCGATCCACCGCCCGCCAGCTGCCTGACCTCGCCCTCGCCCTCGCCCTCTCCTCCTCGCCCTCTCCTGCCTTCCCTCTCCCCTCGGCCACCGTCCCTGCCTGATCCACCGACCCCTTGCCCGGGCGCCGCCCAGCCTGACGCCTCGGCCGACCCGCCCGGCCGACGCCTCGACGCGACCCCGCCGCCCGGGGCCTTGCCCGACTCACGCCTCGGCGCTTGCCCGCCCGCCCGCCTCGACCCCGCCCGACGCCTTGCTGCCCACCTCGACCCCTCCCGGCCGCGCCTCGGCCGACCCCGCCGCCGGGGCCTGCCCGTCCACACCACCGTCAGCCGGGCACCACCACCCCGTGAGCTCCCCTCCTCCTCCCCTCCTCCCTCCCTCCTCCTCCCTCCCCCTCCTCTCATTTTCTTGTTAACCTGAGGATCAGTAGTACTTTACTAGTAGTAGTACTGTATTAGCAATGATATCTTGGATGTGTGGATCGATGGGTACTTGCTGGATGTTCTTGACTCATGGCATTGCGTTTTAGTACAAATATTGTTTTTTCTTTTAGTACAAGCCACTTACCTTATCTGCAGATTTGAAAAACACAAACCAATAGTTTAGTGTTTAGTGAACTGACAGAGCGAAGCTTCCTTTTTCTTATATTGGATGTAATGTAACAAAATACACATACAGACGAGATACATTTGGTGAAATGCAGTGTGCGCCACCTCTCTCTGCTCAACGCCCCGCAGACCTGAGCAGAGGTTTTTTGTTGTTTGGAGTAAACAAAGGGGTTTTTCATCGGATAAGAATTAGTATTCCTAGTTACTACAACATCTTAAGTCTAGTCTTGTGCGAAAATGTGACCGATAAAGCAAGCATGATCTCCAAAAGTCAGTTTTAGATGTAATGTCCATACTACCAACCTGGGAAAAAAATGGCTACTAAAAGAACAAAGAAACAACTATTCATCAGAAGCAAACAATTAGGCAAAATTTTCTCCAACCAGATAATTCTTTTGTAGAAGGATTAATTGTTTTCTTGTAGTAAACAATATTTGTAGTAACATTTATTGGAACATCCTTGGAATCAAAGAGGCTCTAATATTCGCCTGTGCAGTACTGTATTGTAGAACTAGTACTACAACTGCTTTGCTGTAGCCCATGCCTCGTGTTGGAGTGAATTGAATGGATAATTGTCTTAAGTTTGCTCCTCATAACAACGCCATCTGGCAATCCTTGGCTTAAGTTTGCTCCACAACTTTTGTCTCTTGCAATGATGTGCCTTTAGAAGAGGACCGTGATGCATGTTATATACACCCTATGTTGTCCATGATCATTGTCCTTGCGATTTCAGGAAAACAACCCTCCAAAGGTTGGTGTTGGGTTTGGTTTAGTAGCTCATGCTTGGTTGTATCACACATTGTTCCAATCTTAAGATTTTGCTACCTACCGATAGGTGTGTCTCGAGATTCTTTGTTGATTATGATGGAACTGTAGAAAAAATTGAGGGTATTGGCGGAGTTATCGTGAGCCTCTTTGTGATTTTAGATGAAGGGGCCACACGGTGCCAATGCCCGATGTTATTAGAGCCTCTTTGTGATTTTTGAACCAAGTATGTTCTGAACATTACGATGGTCTGTGTTTGATGTAGAGTTCTCGACATTGGTTTGGAGTCAAATCCTTTTTTTTTCATCGTAACAATTCATCAACTTAGCCAACCAATTGGATTGGTTCTATCAGATCTACATGTTTCTTTCCTTGCTTTAATTGTGTACCACTTAATCTTTTGCATCTTTCCTTTGTACATTCATAAATAAAGGCTGGAGTGCTGGACTTAAGCATCTTACCTTACCTGTTGCAAACGTTGATATTTTTGTGTAAATAAAGGCTGCTGTACTACTTGTGATCTTCTTGCTAGTTGTGATTTTGTCAAGTGATCTGCTGCTACTTGTGATCTTCTAAAATGACCCCTTTCTCCTGAAGCGTTGATTAATTTCCGTTTCGGTTGAGAAATGGGGCACTCCTAGAGTGAAGAAAATTCGCAAAGGTCATGCCCAATTTTCTTGACCTAGAAGGTGCCCGATTCTCAAATCAAATAAAAATTAATTTGCTTTAGTGGTTGGATTAGTTTAGTATTTTATTCACACACTCGAGACACCCTTGCTTGACATGTGTTTGAACACCTGCGGTGTAGTAAAAAGTAATTACAGATACACTCACCCACATAAGTATTCGGCACAATGAAAAATAGTACAAATTAAGGAAAGGCAATACCATTTCAGACGCTTGTCTTCTAAAAAGAAGAGTGAACTTTCTAGACACACCCCTCAAGAACTAGGTTACCACGAGAACGTGGACTTGGACCTTTGCAACAACACACTAACAGGTTCTATCCCAAAACACCTAGGCAATATCACAAACATCTCTCAATTGTTCCTTGACAATAACCAACTTTTGGCGACATTCCTCGAGAATTAGGTTATTTGGTCAACTTAGAGATCTTGTTCCTTGACAATAACCAACTTTTGACCAAACTTTGTTTCTATTTAGAGAGAAACATGGCCCACAACGATGAGGTAGGGGTTGAAGCGGCAAGGCATTCTCGAGCTGTCCCAGAGATGGAGGAACAACCTCACTTGTATGAGGTCACGCCTTCCCCACCGATCCTGAGACCCACGGATGGTGCCGCCGAGGATGACCACACCGATGCCACCACCGATGGTGCCGCCGAGGATGCCACCATCGATGATGGCGGCGACGCCTGAGATGGCAGCCACCGAAGAGGCAAGGGAAGGACTGGCGCCCGATCGTGCTCCGCACCCTCAAGGAGGAAGTTATCAAGTGGACTCCAACGGAATCCAACGGCGCCCGAACGAATAGTCAAGGGTACTCGCTTCAGCTCGGGTGCATTGTCCGGAGCACCATCTCGATCAACACCGAGAACACGAGGCATCCTGACCGAGGGAATTTGCGCAACCTCCTCTTCACGGTTGCACGAGCGATACAAGTTCCCCGCTGAATTTGAAAACACAAGCCTCAAAGGGAATAAAGTGAACAATGCTGCCCTCACGAAGATGAGCAAGGCCACATCTACTTGGAAAAGCAATGTGAAGAGAATGATCGAGAAAGGTGAGAGTTATGAGAAGATCAAGGAGAAAATCCTTCGATCACCGAAGATGACTACAACGACTTCAAGATCAATTGCTCGAGCACATAAGCTCCCAATCAAGTGAGTGGGGGAAACAAATGTGGGAGCTGAACATAGGGGAACACACACTCGGTCCCGGCGTTACAGAGTGGCGGAGCCTATATGGGACAAGGAGGAGGCGGACCGTGCGAGCAAGGCCTACCGCCCTCTTCGATAAATACGGTGACAAGCGGACCAGGAACTTTGTCGGGCCCGGTACAAGAAGGACCCGAAAACAAAGGAGCTTACCACGGATCTCAAGACCAGGGCGCTTGAGCTTGTTCTCGTAAGGAATACACCCCAGCCGTAATTAGCTCCATATGGTTGCATTCTAATTAATGAAGCCAATTTCTAAATGGTTCACATTCCTTCCGCGGTATTTGAAAGCAGTAGCGCTGGGTCGACTAAGAGCAACCCTTGGGACACCACTCTAAATAGGGGTTGAATGTAATGAAGAACAAGGATAAGCTCGAAGCCGACGTCACCGGTCGTGGTGGCCGCAAAGGCTTGTCGACAAAATGGGGGTCATACTATACGTGGTGTGCGGAAGGAGAAAAGACCATTTCGGAAAGCCGGTAGCGAGAGGTTCAAGAACTCAAGGCACAGGTGGCGCGGATTCGGAGATTGTCCAAGAGCAAGTGGAACAACGACTCGGAGCGATTTATCACCGCCCTTGTGCCTACCTTGATCTCGGGGTTGAGTGCGTGGATTGCGGGCGCTGACGAGGCCGCCCCGATTCCTAGCTTCACGGCCAAGAACTTCGCATAATGCGATGGCGGGGCCATTGGTGCCTCCGCGGAGGCGGCATTGGTGTCTCCGACGCCGACACGGAGCTTAATGCACCCGGGTGTACGCCCGGCCGCACCTCTTGACAAGTGGCCCCTCAAGTCAGCTGCCGCCCG
The DNA here is from genome assembly GCA_021605145.1 of Aegilops bicornis. Lineage (NCBI taxonomy): Eukaryota > Viridiplantae > Streptophyta > Magnoliopsida > Poales > Poaceae > Aegilops > Aegilops bicornis. The sequence goes on from CM038671.1 coordinate 744,200,721, forward strand.
CCGTTGGCGGTGCCTCTACATTAGCCGAGCTCGACGCCATCATCACGGTAACTAATTAAGCCTCTCGGCCGAGGACTTCATCTCCTTGCCTTTGATCGGGCATCCACGACGCCCTACATGTTTTCGCAGGCGCCGCCGACGTTCCGTGCACTCTCCTCCACTTCGTGAACAACGAGTTGGTCGATGTCGCCAAGGGCAAAATCGTTCAACCGGGAACCCCTTGTTCTACGGTACCAGATGCCACCCAACTTGTTTAGGGTTCAAGCTGGTTCGGGTGCTGCCAAAGGCGACGACTTGTTACCTCCGAATCGACCGTCGGGGCCGACGATGATGACGTGATGACCCTCGCCGCCGCCTGAGCTGGCCCTGCTTTGGCCGAAGAGCCGATTCGTTTAGGCGGGGACACCACCCCAAAGACAACACCGCCAACCGTGCGGCACCAAGTCGGCCCCATGGCAAGACCGCCAGAACGGTGCGGACATCCCTATGCCACTGGATCCAAACATGCATATGGCACGGGATCGTAACGACGACGACGACTATGATAGATTTGGCAACGCGTCGATCGATTTTGCCGAGCATGGGTGCGATGGCGACTTCATGGGGCCTCCTTCTCAAGAACCAAACCCAACAAAGGCGTGTGCGATCTAGCTCATACCGCGGAGAAGCCAAGTTGCAACAGCGCCGTCTAGCGTTCAGCCTCTCGAGGAGACGCCTCCAGCGCCCGACTTCACCGAGCCTCGATTAGGCGAGGTGCGAAATATTATCAGCCCCAACACACTCAAGAAGGCGGTCTGTGAGCAAAACTTCGGTCCCATTACAGGAGAAGAAGAAGGCACGCAAAAGAAAGACTAAGAAAGGGTGCGAGCCAGCCCGGCACCGAGTACGATCCGTGCTCAGGACGGGCCACCTTCACCGCAGGATATCTCGAGGAGGGTGCATGTGGCGGGTAGGGCGATGCTACCGACAAATATGCTCAATGCTGCAACCGGTGCTATGCGGAGTCTCTGCATGATGTTGTTCTTTCTTTGGAGAAGCGGCGTCTCGTGGAGAAGGATGTGGCATACCCGGTTTTCGCGGCCAAGGTGCGAGAGGGCAAGGGCTTTGTGGATAACTCCATCGGGCGTCTGATCGTCTGCGTTTTGATGACATCCATGCTATGTTGAACCTTCATCCGCTGCACTACACCTTCGTTCGGCTATTTTCGCTGAGTATGGAGATGCGGATCATTCGCGACAAGACCCCGGACATCGTGATAGTCGACCCCTTCTACATGCGTGCCAAGATCTTGGGCAGCTACTGGGACCGCAAGTCGCGAAGTTCTTACCTCGAGGGCGTCATTCTGGCAAACCAAGATAAGGATAACTTCCTCGTGCCTTACTTTCCCGAGTAAGTCCTCCCTCAACCGCCCGTAACATATGAATTCTTACATTTCGATCGTTTTTCTTTTAACATTCCGTGTTTTCTGCGGTGACACACGTTGCACGCTCATCCTCCTAAGCCCCAAATATTCCATGGCCACGTATTTTGACCCGGACCGTCGATTGAACGTAGACTACACAAATGTCAAGAAGGTTCTTGATGATGTTCTCCCGGCCACGCCAAATCTGGAGGCACCTTCACCGTGCCTATTCGTAGAAATGCACGGCAAGCACGTGTTCTCCCACAATGTCTGACGTTACGCTCGTCGCGGCCAAGCAACCGCGGTCAGAAGGTGCCTACTACGCCATCCATCACATGCGCGAGCGATCGTGCGGGACCATCATCAACTTCGCTACCGAGTAAACTCCAAGATTGGGCCGCGGCGTGTCGGCGGCAATCCAGGGCCGCGGACCTCCGAGCAAGAATTCTTCGCATCCAAATGAGTTTGCGGAAATCATCCATCAAGATGTCGCCAGACCTCGGGCAGTTCTACCTCAGAAATCAACCGTCCAGCGGTGACATCGACACAATGCTACAAATGCGGGATGACAACGCCTGCTCTTTCATGACTCCCACGATAGACGGCGGCTTCATCCACGCTCCGTCCCTTGAGTCGAGTTGTCTAGTTCTCAAACATCGATTGGCTCATGTTGTAATTAAAATTTAATGAACTTGTAGTATGTCTCTTTGGTTTTGAGAGTCGTTCAACTTAGATGTAATCGATGCTATTAATGTCTTGCTTTTCTCTTCCGATCGGTCTGTTGCATACTTATATATTGCTTATGTATTGTCTGTGAATTGGTACTAACGTTTCGTTTGGCTAGTGCATAGTGATGCCGACGTATGTCGTGTACAAGGGTAAGGTTCCCGAGTCTCGATGATCGGGAGGAGTGTCGGAGACAGGTTCACCGATTCAGCGGTAACAGTTACAAAGGGTACACCACTAGGGCCGAGGCCGAATCTAGATACGCCCGCTATCTAGCGGGAGAGGGGAGGAGCGTTGGAGGAACCGGATGAAGACGAAGTTTCATCGTGATGATGCTCATCGTGATGACCGCAGCTCTCTTCTATGTGATGGTAGTTTAGATGATCGATATCGACTTGTAATGCGAAGACAAACTCGCTACTTTCGCGGTCTCGAGACTTGTAATATAATGTTCTATCTTTGTTCGGTCTTTTTAATTCGGAGACTAATATGATGAATTGTATTCGGAGACTAATATGATGAATTGTATTCAAAGACTAATCTTCTATTGTATTTGATGAATCTATTGTTGATGTGTGCTATCTATATTTTGTCAAATTATACATCTTGTAACCTGTGCAAAAAACAGAAAATAAAAAATAAAAAAACCTAATATTCATACTAATGGCGCATCACATGATAAAGGTCGCCATTAGTATGACAAAGGCATACTAATGGCGCATCCTTTGGGTAGTGCGCCATTAGTATGTCTTGATTACTAATGGCGCATCCAGAGGTGGTGCGCCATTAGTATGCCAAAGCACTGGTATACATGCCCACAGGAGGCATACTAATGGCGCATCCTTCAAGATATACTAACGGCATCAGTGGTGCGCCATTAGTAAAAATTACTGATGGCGTGCTATCAATGGCGCACCAGTGATGCGCCATTAATGGCCATATTAGGTGCGCCATTAGTAGTGGTTTTTCTAGTAGTGTGGGCATCCCGGTTACCGGCCCTTTCTCGTGAATGACGAGCGGAGTCCACTCCTCGTGAGAATAACCCACCTAGCATGGAAGATATAGGCAGCCCTAGTTGTCACATGAGCTGCTCGAGCATACAAAACAAAATTTCATTTGAAGGTTTGGAGTTTGGCACATACAAATTTACTTGGAACGGCAGGTAAATACCGCATATAGGAAGGTATAGTGGACTCATATGGAACAACTTTGGGGTTTGAGGAGTTTGGATGCACAAGCAGTATTCCCGCTTAGTACAGGTGAAGGCTAGCAAAAGACTGGGAAGCGAGCAACCGAGAGAGCGACAACAGTCGTAAACATGCATTAAAATTAATTCACACCTTGTACAAGCATGAGTAGGATATAATCCACCATGAACATAAATATCATGAAGGCTATGTTGATTTGATTCAACTACATGCGTGAACATGTGCCAAGTCGAGTCACTCAATTCATTTAAAGGAGGATACCATCCCATCATACCACATCATAATCATTCTAATAGCATGTTGGCACGCAAGGTAAACCATTATAACTCATAGCTAATCAAGCATGGCACAAGCAACTATAATCTCTAAATGTCATTGCAAATATGTTTACTTCATAATAGCTGACTCAGGAATGATGAACTCATCATATTTACAAAAACAAGAGAGGTCGAGTTCATACCAGCTTTTCTCATCTCAATAAGTCCATCATATATCGTCATTATTTCCTTTCACTTGCATGACTGAACGATGTGTATAATAATAAGAGTGCACGTGCATTGGACTAAGCTGGAATCTGAAAGCATTCAACTCAAGAGAGAAGACAGGGTAATATGGGCTCTAAGTTAAATAAACAATCATGCATATGAGAGCCACTAAGCATTTTCAATATAGTCTTCTCAACCCCCAAAGGAAAGAAAAGAAAAGAAAACTATATTTTTTTTGTTTTTCTTAAAGTTTATCATACACACAAGAAGAAAACTAGAAAAAGAAATTTAAACTAGCATGGATAATACAATGAAAGAGTATGAGCACCGACAACTAGTGTGTGAACATGAATGTAAAGTTGGTGAGAAATACGTACTCCCCCAAGCTTAGGCTTTTGGCCTAAGTTGGTCTAATACCAAGGATCGCCAGTCGACATCCATAAGTGAAACCGGGTTGTATCGAGATGCAGCGGCAACCGCCTCTGAGCTGCTGACGTGTTGGCGAGCTGCCTCCACTCCCCTCTCGTATTCAGCTGCTTCCTCCCTGGTGACAACATATCTTCCTTTTGCCTGATAATCAAAAAGGTAGGGAGCAGGAAGAGTAACAGGGACAACGTTGCATCTGTCATAGATTAGTCTATAATGGAGGAATTGTTCATTCCTCTCAAGAAAATGATGATTGAACATAGCTTCTTTATCCAAATAAACAGGAGGTAAAATCATATCCCCCTCTCGTGGGGCTATATTAAGAAAATTAGCCACACGGGTTGCATAAATTCCTCCAAATAAATCTCCCTTTCTACTATTATTCTGCAACCTACATGGAACTATTGCCCCCAAGTTATAACCTTTATAACCTGAAAGAGCACTCTTGAGGACACACAGATCAGGGACACACATGTGACAAGCTGCGTCTTTACCGTTAATGCATCTACCAATAAAGAGAACAAAATAATGTATAGCAGGAAAATGAATGCTCCCTATGGTGGCTTGTGCTATGTCCCTAGATTCTCCCACAGTAATACTAGCAAGAAAATCTCTAAATTCATATTTGCGAGGATCATTAATATTACCCCATTGCCGGAGTTTGCAAGCAGTTGTGAAATCCTCTAAATCCATGGTATAAGATGTATCATAAATATCAAACATGACACTAGGAGAATTACGCGCACAGATATATTGGAACCACCGCACAAAGGAGTCAGTCAATTGATAGTACTGAGGACACTTATCTTATAAGAAGTCCTCCATCTCGGCATTACGCACATACGCGTCAAATTCCTCCTTGAAGCCTGCTTCGACCATAAAATCATCGGATGGCCACTCACAAGCCCATACATTTTCGTCCCTCGGCAATTCAACATCTTGCTCACGTATAGCAATCCTTGGCCCTTTCTTTGCCGAGGAACCACCTTGGTACATTCTTCTAAGCATAATTCTTTTTCTGAAAATTTCTGAAATTTTAGTAACTTCAAAATAAAAGTGAATAAAACTGAACAAGATTGATAGCAACTACTCCTACAAGTGCCTAGAGCCTATATCATGCATTGGAATTGCTTGGGACCTCAAAAATTTAACATGCAAGCTCAAGAACATGGTCACCTATGCAACAAAAATTTGCAATGAATAAAGCACTAGAACAAAAACTAATTGGACCAATGGAGGAGTCACATACCAAGCAACAATCTCCCAAAGCAGTTTTGTGAATGGAGCTTTGAGCTAAGAGATCGAAAATCGCAGCAAAACGAGCTAGGACTCGTGCTTGAGCTGGATGGGGATTTTTTGGGTAGAACAGGAAGTGTGTGGGTGCTGGCATAAGTGGAGGGGGGGCCACCAGGGGCCCACGAGACAGGGTGGCGCGCCCTATAGGGGGGGCACCCTCCACTCTCGTGGCCTGGTGCTTGCCCCTCCTGCAGTGATTTCAGTTCCTAAAATCCTCAAATATTCCAGAAAAAATCATACTAAATTTGCAGGGCATTTGGAGCACTTTTATTTTCGGACTATTTTTTAATGCACGGGTAATTCAGAAAACAGGAAGATAATACTTTTTTGCTTTATTTATTCTAAATAATGTAAAGTAAAAAGAGGGCATGAAGGTTGTGCCTTCTAGTTTCATCCATCTCATGATCATCAAAATGAATCCACTAACAAGGTTGATCAAGTCTTGTTAACAAAACTCATTCTGAATAACACGGAACCGGAGAAATTTCGGATAACACTAAGTTACCTCAACGGGGATATGAAAATCCCCAATAATAATAATATCATACTTTTTCTTGACAAGAGGGGAGAGGAAATTCAAAACCTCCAATAATAATAGTTGGAACTTGTCCAATAGAATTGATGCTATGAACTTGAGATTGTTTCCTCGGAAAGTGTACCGTATGCTCATTACCATTAACATGAAAAGTCACATTGCCTTTGTTGCAATCAATAACAGCCCCTGCAGTATTAAGAAAAGGTCTACCAAGGATAATAGACATACTATCGTCCACGGGAATATCAAGAATAACAAAGTCCGTTAAGATAGTGACATTTGCAACCACAACAGGCACATCCTCACAAATACCGACCGGTATAGCAGTTTATTTATCAGCCATTTGCAAAGATATTTCAGTAGGTGTCAACTTATTCAATTAAAGTCTATGATATAAAGAGAGAGGCATAACACTAACACCGGCTCCAAGATCACATAAAGCAGTTCTAACATAATTTCTTTTAATAGAGCATGGTATAGTTGGTACACCCGGATCTCCAAGTTTCTTTGGTATTCCACCCTTAAAAGTGTAATTAGCAAGCATGGTGGAAATTTCAGCTTCCGGTATCTTTCTTTTATTTGTAATAATATCCTTCATATACTTAGCATAAGGATTTACTTTAAGCATATCGATTAAGCGCATACGTAAGAAAATAGGTCTAATCATTTCAGCAAAGCGCTCAAAATCCTCATCATCCTTTGACTTGGATGGTTTAGGAGGAAAGGGCATGGGTTTCTGAACCCATGGTTCTCTTTCTTTACTGTGCTTCCTATCAAAAAAAATCTCTCTTATCATAACGTTGATTCTTTGATAGTGGGTTATCAAGATCAACAGCAGGTTCAATCTCCACATCACTGTTTTTGCTAGGTTGAGCATCAACATTAACATTATCATTAACATTATCACTAGGTTCATGTTCATCACCGATTGAGTTTGACATCGTAAATAGAAGTATCATTGGGATTCTCGTGTGTGTCTACGTGAGGTTCACTAGGAGCATGCAAAGTTCTATCATTTTTCTTTTTCTTCTTTTTAGAAGAACTAGGTGCCTCTAAATTATTTCTCTGAGAATCTTGCTCGATTCTCCTAGGATGGCCTTCAGGATACAAAGGTTCCTGAGTCATTCTACCAGTTCTAGTAGCCACTCTAACAGCAAAGTCATTTTTATTATTTAATTCATCAAGCAAATCATTTTGAGCTTTAAGTACTTGCTCAGCTTGAGTAGCAACCATAGAAGCATATTTGCTAACGAGGTGAAGTTCATCTTTAACTCTAGCTGCATTATAAACTTACGGCGTCCTATCTCTAAAGCATTATTCTTTAACTCTCTACCAACATAAGCATTAAAACTTTCTTGCCTAGCCATGAAGTCATCAAATTCATCTAAGCATGGGCTATGAAATTTAGTAGAGGGGATTTCAACTTTATCATATCTATAGAGAGAATTTACCTTTACTACCTGTGTCGGGTTATCAAGACAATATGGTTCTTCAACAGGCGGTATATTAAGACCATGTATTTCTTCAATAGGAGGTAGATTCTTAACATCTTCAGCTTTAATACCTTTTTCTTTCATTGATTTCTTTGCCTCTTGCATATCTTCAGGACTGAGAAATAAAACACCTCTCTTCTTCGGAGTGGTTTAGGAATAGGCTCAGGAGTTGGCTCAATTGGTTCAGGAATTTGCTCGGGAAGAGTCCAATTATTTTCATTAGTCAACATATTATTCAATAGTATTTCAGCTTCGTCGACTGTTCTTTCCCTGAAAACACAACCAGCACAACTATCCAAGTAGTCCTTGGAAGCATCGGTTAGTCCATTATAAAAGATATCAAGTATTTCATTTTTCTTAAGAGGATGATCGGGCAAAGCATTAAGTAATCGGAGAAGCCTCCCCAAGCTTGTGGGAGACTCTCTTCTTTGATTTGCACAAGATTATATATTTCCATAAGGCAGCTTGTTTCTTATGAGCAGGAAATATTTAGCAGAAGTAATAAATCATATCCACGGGACTACGCACACAACCAGGAGCAATAGAATTATACCAAGTCTTAGCATCACCCTTTAATGAGAATGGAAATATCTTAAGGATATAAAAATAGCGTAGACTTCTCATCATTAGTAAACAGGTGGCTATATCATTCAACTTGGTAAGATGTGCCACAACAGTTTCAGATTCAAGGCCATAAAAGGATCAGATTCAACTAAAGTAATAATTTCAGGATCAACAGAGAATTCATAATCCTTATCAGTAACACAGATAGGTGAATTAGCAAAAGCAAGGTCAGGTTTCATTCTAGCATTAAGAGACTGCTACTTCCATTTAGCTAATAATGTCTTAAGATCATATCTATCATTGCAAGCAAAGATTTCCCTAGCAGGTTCTTCATTCATAACATAACCCTTAGGAACAACAGGTAATACATAATCATTGGGAGAACCTTCATCATCACTATCATCAGTAATAGGATCTTCAGTAATTTCATTCCCCCTAACTCTAGCAAGTTGTTCATCAAGAAATTCACCTGATGGCAAAGTAGTATCACGCACAGAAGTAGTTTCATCATGCATAGCAGAAGTGGCATCATCAATAACATGCGACATATCAAAATTCATAGCATTAGCAGGTTTAGGTGTCGCAAGCCTACTAATAACGGAAGGAGAATCTAGTGCAGAGCTAGATGGCAGTTCCTTACCTCCCCTCATAGTTGAGGGCAAAATAGTAGTTCGGTCGTCTTTCAAGTTCTTCATAGTGATCAACAGATATAAATCCCAAGTGACTCAGAGAATAGAACTATGCTCCCCGGTAACGGCGCCCGAAATTAGTCTTGATAACCCACAAGTGTAGGGGATCGCAACAGCTTTCGCGGGTAAAGTATTCAACCCAAATTTATTAATTCGACACAAGGGGAGCCAAAGAATATTCTTGAGTATTAGCAGTTGAGTTGTCAATTCAACCACACCTGGATAACTTAGTATTTGCAGCAAAGTATTTAGTAGCAAAAGTGGTATGATAATAAAGGTAACGGTAGCAAAAGTAAAGATAATTGTTTTGGGGTTTCTGTAGTAGTTGTAACAGTAGCAACAGAAAAGTAAATAAGCAAAGAAAAATATGTGAAAAGCTTGTAGGCAATGGATCAGTGATGGATAATTATGTCAGATGCGATTCCTCATGTAATAGCTATAAGATAGGGTGACACAGAGCTAGCTCCAGTTCATCAATGTAATGTAGGCATGTATTCCGTAAATAGTCATACGTGCTTATGGAAAAGAACTTGCATGACATCTTTGTCCTACCCTCCCGTGGCAGCGGGTCCTAACGGAAACTAAGGGAGATTAAGGCCTCCTTTTAATAGAGAACCGAACAAAGCATTAGCACATAGTGAATACATGAACTCCTCAAACTACTGATCATCACCAAGAAGTATCCCGATTATTGTCACTTGAGGTTGTCGGATCATAACACATAATAGGTGACTATAGACTTGCAACATAGGATCAAGAACACACATATATTCATGAAAACATAATAGGTTCAGATCTGAAATCATGGCACTCGGGCCCTAGTGACAAGCATTAAGCATAGCAAAGTCATATCAACATTAATCTCAGAACATAGTGGATACTAGGGATCAACCCTAACAAAACTAACTCGATTATATGGTAAATCTCATCCAACCCATCACCGTCCAGCAAGCCTACGATGGAATTACTCACATCGGCGGTGAGCATCATGAAATTGGTGATGGAGGATGGTTGATGATGACAACGGCGACGAATCCCCTCTCCTGAGCTCTGAGCGGACTCGAGATCAGCCCTCTCGAGAGATTAGGGCTTGGCGCCGGCTCCATGTTGTAAAACACGATGAAACTTTCGCTCTGATATTTTCTCCCCGAACGTGAATATATGGAGTTGGAGTTGAGGTCGGTGGAGGTCTAGGGGGCCCACGAGATAGGAGGGCGCGCCCTAGGGGGGCGCCCCCTGTCTCGTGGACAGGCCCTGGGCCCCCTGGTATATTTCTTTCGCCCAGAAATTCTTATTAATTCCAAAAAGTGCCTCCGTGGATTTTCAGGTCATTCCGAGAACTTTTCTTTTCTACACATAAAACAACATCATGGCAGTTCTGCTGAAAACAGCGTTAGTCCGGGTTAGTTTCATTCAAATCATGCAAGTTAGAGTCCAAAACAAGGGCAAAAGTGTTTGTAAAAGTAGATACGTTGGAGACATATCACTGATCATCGGGCAAGTCAACCAAAGTCCACACTTTGTTCTTCATACATGGATCCCATCTCAGATTTCATGGCCTCAAGCCATCTTGCGGAATCTGGCTCATCATCGCTTCCTCGTAGTTCGCAGGTTCATCATGGTCTAGTAACATGACTTCTAGAATAGGATTACCGTACCACTCTGGTGCGGAATGTACTCTAGTTGACCTCTGAGGTTCGGTAGTAACTTGATCTGAAATTTCATGATCATCATCATTAAATTCCTCACTAATTGGTGTAGGCATCACTAAAACTGATTTACATGATGAACTACTCTCCAACTGGAGAGAAGGTACAACTACCTCATCAATTTCTACTTTCCTCCCACTCGCTTCTTTCAAGAGAAACTCCTTCTCTAGAAAGGATCCATTTGGATCTGTGATAGAAGGTGTACCCAACAGTTTCTTTTTGGGTATCCTATGAAGACGCACTTCTCCGATTTAGGGTCGAGCTTATTGGTTTGAAACCTTTTCACATAAGCATCGCAACCCAAACTTTTAAGAAACGACAGCTTAGGTTTTTTGCCAATCCATAGTTCATATGGTGACGTCTCAACAGAATTAGATGGTGCCCTATTTAACGTGAATGCAACTATCTCTAATGCATAACCCGAAAACGATAGTCGTAAATTGGTAAGGGACATCATAGATCGTACCATATCTAATAAAGTACAGTTATGACATTCGGACACACCATTACGCTCTGGTGTTCCAGGTGGCGTGATTTGTGAAACTATTCCACATTGTTTCAAATAAAGGCCAAACTCGTAACTCAAATATTCGCCTCTGTGATCAGATCATAAAAACTTTATTTTTTTTTGTTACGATGATTTTCTACTTCATCCTGAAATTCTTTGGACTTTTCAAATGTTTCAGACTTATGTTTCATTAAGTAGACATACCCATATCTGCTCAAATCATCTGTGAAGGTCAGAAAATAATGATACCGTGGCGAGCCTCAACACCGATCGGACCGCATACATCGGTATGTATTATTTCCAATAAGTCGTTGGCTCGCTCCATTGTTCGGAGAAGCGGAGTTTTAGTCATCTTGCCCATGAGGCATGGTTACTTAAGCATAAAGTGATTCATAATCAAGTGATTCCAAAAGCCCATCGGCATGGAGTTTCTTCATGCGCTTTACACCAATATGACATAAGCGGCGATTGCCACAAATATGTTGCACTATCATTATCAACTTTGCATCTTTTGGCATCCATATTATGAATATGTGTATCAATACGATCGAGATTCAATAAACCATTCACATTGGGTGTATGACCATAGAAGGTTTTATTCATATAAACAGAACAACAATTATTCTCTGACTTAAATGAATAATCATATTACAATAAACATGATCTACTCATATTAATGCTCAACGGAAACACCAAATAACATTTATTTAGGTTCAATCCTAATCCCGAAGGTAGAGGGAATGTGTGATGGTGATCGCATCAACCTTGGAATTACTTCCAACATACATCGTCACCTCGTCCTTAACTAGTCTTTTCTTATCTTGCAACTCCTGTTTCGAGTTACTACTCTTAGCAACTGAACTAGTATCAAATACCAAGGGGTTTCTATAAACACTAGTGAAGTACACATCAATAATATGTATATAAAATATACCTTTGTTCACTTTGCCATCCTTCTTATCCGCCAAGTATCTAGGGCAGTTCCACCTCCACCATTTCCTTTGCAGTAGAAGCACTCAGTTTCAGGCTTGGGTCTAGCTTTGGGCTTCTTCATGGGAGTGGAAACTTTCTTGCCATTCATTTTTGAAGTTTCCCTTTTCCTTGCCCTTTTTCTTGAATCTAGTGGTATTGTTAACCATCAACACTTGATGCTATTTCTTGATTTCCACCTTCGCTAATTTCAGCATCTCGAAGAACTTGGGAATCGTTTTCGTCATCCTTGCATATTATAGTTCATCACAAAGTTCTAGTAACCTGGTGATAGTGACTAGAGAACTCATCAATCACTATCTTATCTGGAAGATTAACTCCCACTTGATTCAAGCGATTGTAGTACCCAGACATTCTAAGCATATGCTCAGTACCTGAGCTATTCTCCTCCATCTTGTAGGCAAAGTACTTTGTCAGAGGTCTTATACCTCTTAACATGGGCATTTGTCTGAAATACCAATTTCAACTCTTGGAACATCTCATATGCTCCATGTCGTTCAAAAAAACATTTTTGAAGTCCCAGTTTATAAGCCGTAAAGCATGGTGCACTAAACTATCAAGTAGTCATCGTACCGAGCTTGTCAAACGTTCATAATGTATGCATTTGCTCCTGCAATAGTTCTGTCACCTAGCGGTGCATCAAGGACATAATTCTTACGTGCGGGGAATGAGGATAATCCTCAAATCACGGACCTAGTCCGCATCATTGCTACTATCATCTTTCAACTTAGTTTTCTCTAGGAACATATCATAAATAAAACGGGGAAGCTATACGCGAGCTATTGATCTACAACATAGATATGCAAATACTATCAGAACTAAGTTCATGATAAATTTAAAGTTCAATTAATCATATTACTTAAGAACTCCCACTTATATAGACATCCCTCTAGTCATCTAAATGATCACGTGATCCATATCAACTAAACCATGTCCGATCATCACATGAGATGGAGTAGTTTTCAATGGTGAACATCTCTATGTTGATCATATCTACTATATGATTCACGTTCGACCTTTCGGTCTCAGTGTTCTGAGGCCATATCTGCATATGCTCGGCTCGTCAAGTTTAACCCAAGTATTCTGCACGTGCAAAACTGGCTTGCACACATTGTATGTGAACGTAGAGCTTATCACACCCGGTCATCACGTGGTGTCTCGGCACAACGAACTATAGCAACAGTGCATACTCAGGGAGAACACTTATACCTTGAAATTTAGTGAGGGATCATCTTATAATTCTACCGCCGTACTAAGCAAAATAAGATGCATAAAAGATAAACATCACATGCAATCAAAATATGTGACATGATATGGTCATCATCATCTTGTGCCTTTGATCTCCATCTCTAAAGCACCGTCATGATATCCGTCGTCTCTGGCCTGACACATTGATCTCCATCATAGCGTCGTTGTCGTCTCACAAACTATTGCTTCTACAACTATCGCTACTGTATAGTGATAAAGTAAAGCAATTACATGGCGATTGCATTTCATATAATAAAGCGACAACCAAAAGGCTCCTTCTAGTTGCCGATAAGTTCTACAAAACATGATCATCTCATACAATAAATTATATCGCATCATTTCTTGACCATATCACATCACAACATGCCCTGCAAAAACAAGTTAGAGGGCCTCTACTTTGTTGTTACAAGTATTCGTGGCTGCTATAGGCTTCTAGCAAGAACCGTTCTTACCTACGCATCAAAACCACAATGATTTTTTGTTAAGTGTGTTGTTTTAACCTTCAACAAGGACCGGCCATACTCAAACTCAATTCAACTAAAGTTGGAGAAACAGACACGCGCCAGCCACCTGCGTGCAAAGCACGTCGGTAGAACCAGTCTCATGAACGCGGTCATGTAATGTCGGTCCGGCCCGCTTCATCCAACAATACCGCCGAATCAAAGTAAGACGTTGGTGGTAAGCAGTATGAATATTATCGCCCACAACTCTTTCTGTTCTACTCGTGCATATCATCTACGCATAGACCTGGCTCGGATGCCACTGTTGGGGAACATAGCATGAAATTTCAGAAAATTTCCTATGATCACATAAGATCTATCTAGGAGATGCATAGCAACGAGAGGGGGAGAGTGTGTCCACGTACCCTCGTAGACCGAAAGCGGAGGCGTTAGGTTAACGCGGTTGATGTAGTCGAACATCTTCATGATCCAATTGATCCAAGTACTGAACGTACGGCACCTCCGTGTTCAGCACACGTTCAGCTCGATGACGTCCCTTGAAATCTTGATCCAGCAGAGGGTCGAGGGAAAGTTCCATCAGCACGACGGCGTGGTGACGGTGTTGGTGATGTGATCCGCGCAGGGCTTCGCCTAAGCACTACGATGCTATGACCGGAGGAGCAAACTGTGGAGAGAGACAACCATACGGCTTGGAACAATTGTTGTGTCTCCAAGGGGTGCCCTGCCCACGTATATAAAGGAGGGAGAGGGAGGAGGCCGGCCCTAGGGGCGTGCCATAAGGGGGAGTCCTACTAGGACTCCTAGTCCTAGTAGGATTCGCCCCCCGCCCCCCTTCTTTTCCTTCTCATGGAGGTGGAAAGAGGGAAGGAGAGGGAGTAGGAGAAGGAAAGGGGGATGGTGCCCCCTTTCCCTAAACCAATTCGGCCTCCTCCCTTATGGGGGGTGCACCAGCCCCTTGTGGGCTAGTTAGCCTCCCTCCTATGGCCCATATGGCCCATATCTTTCCCCGGGGGGTTCCGGTAACCCCTCCAGTACTCCGGTATGTACCCGATACACTCCGGAACCCTTCCGTGTCCTAATACTACCTTCCAATATATCAATCTTTACCTCTCGACCATTTCGAGACTCCTCATCATGTCCGTGATCTCATATGGGACTCCGAACAAACTTCGGTTACCAAAACACACAACTCATAATACAAATCGTCATTTTACGTTAAGCGTGCGGACCCTACGGGTTCGAGAACTATGTAGACATGACCGAGACACATCTCTGGTCAATAACCAATAGCGGAACCTAGATGCTCATATTGGTTCCTACATATTCTACGAAGATCTTTATCGGTCAAACCGCATAACAACATACGTCATTCCCTTTGTCATCGGTATGTTACTTGCCCGAGATTCGATCATCGGTATCCTCATACCTAGTTCAATCTCATTACCGGCAAGTCTCTTTACTCATTCCGTAATGCATCATTCTGCAACTAACTCATTAGTCACATTGCTTGCAAGGCTTATAGTGACGTGCATTACCGAGAGGGCCCAGAGATACCTCTCCGATACTCGGAGTAACAAATCCTAATCTCGATATATGCCAACCCAACAAACACCTTCGGAGACACACAGAGAGCATCTTTACAATCACCCAGATTACGTTGTGAAGTTTGATAGCACACAAGGTGTTCCTCCGTATTCGGAGTTGCATAATCTCATAGTCAAAGGAATATGTATAAGTCATGAAGAAAGCAATAGCAATAAAATTGAACGATCAACATGCTAAGCTAACGGATGGGTCTTGCCCATCACATCATTCTCCTAATGATGTGATCCGGTTCATCAAATGACAACACATGTCTATGGTCAGGAAACTTAACCATCTTTGATTAACGAGCTAGTCAAGTAGAGGCATACTAGGCACACTCTGTTTTGTCTATGTATTCACACATGTACTAAGTTTCAGTTAATACAATTCTAGCATGAATAATAAACATTTATCATGATATAAGGAAGTATAAATAACAACTTTATTATTGCCTCTAGGGCATATTTCCTTCACGTTGTTGCTAAATATTTACCACCTAGCTTTACTTACCAATAAAAGAAAAAATTCTTCTATGATTTAAGACACTACTTTTGGGATGACCCACATCTTTATAAAGAAGGAGTAGATGGTATTATTAGACATTGTGTACCTGAGCATCAAGAGGGACAAATCCTACGGAAATGTCACTCCGAAGCTTATGGAGGGCATCATCTTTGGAGATAGAACTGCTTACAAGGTATTGCAATCTGGATTTTATTGGCCTTCTCTCTTCAAGGATGCCCGTAAGTTCGTCTTATCTTGTGATGAATGCCAGAGAATAGGTAATATCGGTAAGCGTCAAGAAATGCCTATGAATTATTCACTTGTTGTTGAACCATTTGATGTTTGGGGGTTTGATGACATGCGACCTTTTCCTTCCTCTAATGGGTATACACATATTTTGGTTCTTTGTTGATTATGTTACTAAATGGGTAGAAGCTATTCCAACCAAAGAGTGTTGATCACAACACCTCTATTAAAATGCTTAAGGAAGTTATTTTCCCATGGTTTGGAGTCCCTAGATATTTAATGACCGATGGTGGTTCACACTTTATTCATGGTGCTTTCCGAAAAATGCTTGCCAAGTATGATGTTAACCATAGAATTGCATCACCTTACCATCCTCAGTCTACTGGTCAGGTTGAACTTAGAAATAGAGAAATAAAATTAACATTGCAAAAGATTTTTAATAGGTCCCGGAAAAATTGCTCTAAGAAATTAGATGATGCACTTTGGGCTTATAGAACAACATATAAAAATCCTATGGGTATGTCTCCTTATAAAATGGTTTATGGAAAAGCTTGTCATTTGCCTCTTGAGTTAGAACATAAAGCATATTGGGCAATCAAAGAACTCAATTATGATTTGAAACTCGCTGGTGAAAAGAGGTTATTTGATGTTAGCTCATTAGATGAATGGAGAACCCAAGCTTATGAAAATGCAAAGTTATTCAAATAAAAAGTTAAAAGATGGCATGACAAGAGGATCCAAAAGCGTGAGTTTAAAGTAGGAGAATATGTTCTTTTGTACAATTCTTGTTTCATATTCTTTGCAGAAAAACTACTCTCAAAATGGGAAGGCCCATGTGTTATGAAGGAGGTTTATCGGTCACGAGGCAACAAAATAAATAATGCCGAAGGTACTAACCCAAAGGTTGTCAATGGGCAACGAATAAAGCATTATATCTCATGTACACCCATTAATGTTGAAAGTAATATTATCCAAACTTTGACACCTCCTTCTGGGACACTCCAGAATCGTGAAAACAAGGAGGTACGTGATACGGTAAGTAAACGGACTCCGAAAAATCTGCAAAAATATTTTTTGTCAGTTTTGGAATATTTAGAAAAATAGGAAAATAAGAAACTTCCAGGAAGCGTACTCTGGTGGGCACAAGACACCAGGGCGCGCCTGGCTTGCCAGGCACGCCCAGGTGGGTTGTGCCCACCTGGGACATCTTCCGGACTCCGTCTTTCTACAGTTTGCTTGTTCCCCAAGATAAATAATCTACATATACTCCCCGAACCTGTTGATCACCGTATCGTGGAGAAATCTTCTGCTCTCTTTCCTTGCTGTTCTCCTGAAAGATCTAAAAATATGTCATCCCAAGACTCCGAGGGTGAAAGCTATGCTGCTGATTTCATCACAAACCCTAAGTCTTATGGGGATGAGGAGCACTATGGCTGGACCACGAAGGAAGAGGAGGACTATTATCCTAGGGAGAAGCATGAGACGAGCTCGGATGAAGACGAACCTCCGCTACCTCAACCTGGGGACATGCATGTGGAATTCAAGAAGTCAAGCCTCCCCAATAAAGCAAAGAGGCCTAAGGTCCAGTTTATACCTTTTTGCCTTTTGCAGGAATGCAAGCAGGACTTATGTAAGAGGGTACTGGAGCTCGAGCATGAGGTCAGTGAATTGAAGGAGGAAAATTCCATCCTCAAGCGTAAACTAAGGAAGAAGGGTAATCCTGAAAGAAATATGCCCTAGAGGCAATAATAAAGTTATTATTTATTTCCTTAATTCATGATAAATGTTTATTATTCATGCTAGAATTGTATTAACCGAACTTAGTACATGTGTGAATACATAGACAAAACATAAAGTCCCTAGTATGCCTCTACTTAACTAGCTCGTTAATCAAAGATGGTTATGTTTTCTAACCATAGACATGTGTTGTCGATTGATGAACGGATCACATCATTAGGAGAATGATGTGATGGACATGACCCATCCGTTAGCTTAGCATTATGATCGTGTTAGTTTCATTGCTACTGCTTTCTTCATGACTTATACAAGTTCCTCAGACTATGAGATTATGCAACTCCCGAATACCGGAGGAACACTTTGTGTGCTACCAAATGTCACAACGTAAATGGGTGATTATAAAGGTGCTCTATAGGTGTCTCCGAAGGTGTTTGTTGGGTTGGCTTAGATCGAGATTAGGATTTGTCACTCCGTGTTTTGGAGAGGTATCTCTGGGCCCACTCGGTAATACTCATCACTATAAGCCTTGCAAGCATTGTGACTAATGAGTTAGTTGTACGATGAAGTATTACGGAACGAGTAAAGAGACTTGCCGGTAACGCTATTGAACTAGGTATGATGATACCGACGATCGAAACTCGGGCAAGTAACATACCGATGGCAAAGGGAACAACGTATATTTTTATGCGGTTTGACCGATAAAGATCTTTGTAGAATATGTAGGAACCAATATGAGCATCTAGATTCCGCTATTGGTTATTGATCGGAGACGTGTCTCGGTCATGTCTACAAAGTTCTCGAACCCGTAGGTCCACACGCTTAACGTTCGATGATGATTGGTATGATGAGTTTATGTGATATGATGTACTGTAGGTTGTTCGGAGTCCGGGATGTGATCACGGACATGACAAGGAGTCTCAAAATGGTCGAGACATAAATATTGATATATTAGACGGCTATGTTCGGACAGCGGAAGTGTTCCAGAGAAGTTTCGGATAAAACCAGAGTGTTGGAGGGTTATTGGAAACCCCGGGGGAACTAATGGGCTAGATGGGCTTAGTGGGAGCAGAGGAAGGGCCAGGAGGGGCTGGCCGCCCCCTCGAGTCTGAATAGGAGAAGGGAAGGGGGCGGCGCCCCCCCCCCTTTCCTTCCCTTCCCCCTCTTCCTTCCTCCTTCCCCCTCTTCCTTAGGTGGAAACCTACTAGGACTTGGAGCCCTAGTAGGATTCCCTCTTGGCGCGCCTTAGGAAGGCCGGCCGGCCTTCCCCTTGCACCTTTATATACGGGGGCAGGGGGCACCCAAGAACACACGAGTTGATTGTTTAGCCGTCTGCGGTGCCCCCCTCCACAAATTTCCACCTCGGTGATATCGTCGTAGTGCTTAGGCGAAGCCTTGTACCGGTAACTTCATCATCACCGTCACCATGCCGTCATGCTGACGAAAATCTCCCTCGACCTCAGCTGTATCTAGAGTTCGTGGGACGTCACCGAGCTGAACGTGTGCATATCGCGGAGGTGCCGTACCTTCGGTGCTAGGATCGGTCGGAACGTGAAGACGTACGACTATATCAACCGCGTTGTCATAACGCTTCCGCTTTCGGTCTCTGAGGGTACGTGAACAACACTCTCCCCTCTCGTTGCTATGCATCACCTAGACATAGATCTTGCGTGATCATAGGAATTTTTGAAATTACTGCGTTCCCCAACAACAGTGGCATCCGAGCCAGGTCTATGCGTATATGTTATATGCACGAGTAGAACACAAAGAGTTGTGGGCGATAATAGTCATACTGCTTACCAGCATGTCATACTTTGATTCGGCGGTATTGTTGGATGAAGCGGCTCAGACGGTCATTAGGCATACGCTTACGCGAGTCTGGTTCTACCGACGTGCTTCGCACATAGGTGGTTGTTGAGTGTCAGTTTCTCCAACTTTAGTTGAATCGAGTGTGGCTACGCCAGGTCCTTGTTGAAGGTGAAAGCAACACACTTGACGAAAAATCGTTGTGGTTTTGATGCATAGGTAAGAACGGTTCTTTCTAGAAGCCCGTAGCAGCCACGTAAAACTTGCAACAACAAAGTAGAGGACGTCTAACTTATTTTTGCAGGGCTTGCTGTAATGTGATATGGTCAAGGCATGAAGTGATATAAATTGTTGTATGAGAAGATCATGTTTTGTAACAAAGTTATCAGCAACTGGCATGAGCCATATGGTTGTCGCTTTATTGTATGCAATGCAATCACCATGTAATTGTTTTACCTTATCACTAAGCGGTAGTAATAGTCGTAGTAACAATAGTTGGCGAGACGACAACGATGCTGCGATGGAGATCAAGGTGTCGCGCCAGTGACGATGGAGATCATGAAGATGCTTCGGTGCTGGAGATCATGAGCACAAGATAATGATGGCCATATCATGTCGCATATTTTGATTGCTTGTGATGTTTATATTTTATGCATCTTATTTTGCTTAGTATGGCGGTAGCATTATAAGATGATCTCTCACTAAATTTCAAGGTATAAGTGTTCTCCCTGAGTATGCACCGTTGCTACAGTTCATCCAGCCAGACACCACGTGATGATCGGGTGTGAAAAGCTCTATGTTCACATACAACGGGTGCAAGCAGTTTTGCACACGCGGAATACTCGGGTTAAACTTGACGAGCCTAGCATATGCAGATATGGCCTCGGAACACTGAGACCGAAAGGTCGAGCGTGAATCATATACTCCCTCCGTTCCTTTATATAAAGTGTATTTGTTTTTTCAAAAGTCAAACGGGTGCAAGTTTGACCAAGTTTTTAGAAAAATATATCAATATTCACAATATAAAGTTTATATCACTTGATCAATCATGAAAGGTAGTTTCATATTTTATCTATTAGGTATTGCAAATGTTTCTATTTTGTTCTATAATCTTGGCCAAACTTTCAAATGGTTGACTTGCACGGAAACCAATACACCTTATATTCTGGAACGGAGGGAGTAGTAGATATGATCAACACAGTGATGTTCACCATTGAAAACTACTCCATCTCACGTGATGATCGGACATGGTTTAGTTGATTTGGATCACATGATCACTTAGATGGTTAGAGAGATGTCTATCTAAGTAGGAGTTCTTAAGTAATATGGCAAAAATGGCAAATGAGCATGTTCTGTTAACAGACAGCAGACAACATTATATAGTACTCTTGCAACGATGATTCAGGCATCAAGACGAGCTCAAATGAACATGGTGCAATGGAATAAAATGAAGT
This sequence comes from Aegilops bicornis, assembly GCA_021605145.1. Lineage (NCBI taxonomy): Eukaryota > Viridiplantae > Streptophyta > Magnoliopsida > Poales > Poaceae > Aegilops > Aegilops bicornis. The sequence goes on from CM038671.1 coordinate 744,221,789, forward strand.
ACTCGTCGAGACGAACAATTTGACATATTACACGCACGAAATGGAGCAGTATGCATGGAGTTATGATGCGATGAACAGGTCAACATTATGCAAAAATATCAGGGACTTGGACGAAAACGGGTCAACCTTCGGGATCCAGATCTGGATCTGGCGGCACGGATGGATAGCGAGGACGACCGGAGACTTCGCCGGAGTTGGTGGGGATGGTGGCCGGAGAGGCGGATCCGGCCGGAGGGAGGCCGAGGCGGCGGGACGGGGCAACGGCGCGAGGGCGGCGAAGCGTGCCACGGCCGGTGCGTGAGGAGCGGCAGGGGCCGACGGCCGGGCGGCGCCGAGGTCGCCGGAGACTACGGCTGGCGAGGCGCGAATGTCGCCGGCGCGCGAGGAGCTGGCGGAGGAGGCGGCGGGCGCCGCAGCGTTGGACGGCGTGGCGCGGTGGCAGACGACGCGGCCGGGCAGGAGTAGCGGCACGGGCGGGCGGGCAAGCCGCCAGCGGCGGGATCGGCCAAAGGCGGCGCAACAGATGGACGGCGCGCGGCGCGGGGGTTGGGACGGCCGCTGGCCGGGCGGAGAGGGTGGCGCGGCGCGCCACGTGGCGGCCTCCGATTAGCCTGAGGGCGGGCGACATGTCCAGTCCAGATCAGACGTGTCCGTGAGCGAAGGAGCGGGCTAGGGTTTCGGGGAATTCATCCATAATTTCGGGGGAGGCACCTATTTGTAGATTCTGGGAGCTAGGAGAGTCCAAATGAGGAGTGGTTTTCGCCCACACGATCGTGATCGAATGACCGAGAGCATGCGGGGGTTTGGATGGGTTATTGGGCCACTTTGAAGGGGTGTTGGGCTGCAACATAAAGAGGCTTTTACGGTTACCCGGTTAACCGTTGGAGTATCAAACGACCTCCAAATGGAACGAAACTTGACAGGCGGACTAACGGTGCTATACCAAGGCCGCTTGGCAAACCTCGGTCCATTCCGAGAATGTTTAACACCGGCACACAAAAAGAGACAAAAGGGGGGCCGGAGGACATAGGAGTGCCGGATCGCAAAACGGACAACGGGGAAAATGCTCGGATGCGTGAGACAAACACGTATGCAAAATGAGATGCACAAGATGACATGGCAATATGCAACACGCAAGCAAATGTCATGGCAATGACGGCGAATAACTGGCGGACACCTGGCGCAACGGATCTGGGGCGTTACAACACTCCTCCACTAACAAGAGATCTCGTCCCGAGATCTTAGAATCGAGACAGAAGGGAAAAGGGATGAGGTGAAACAAAAACTCAAGAGAAGAAGCAAAGAATCGAGAGAACTCGAGAAGAAGAGAGAAACAACGAGAATGACGAGAACCAAAAGCTCATGGAAACAAGATAGACTCTGAAACCACTCAGGTTAGAACGAGATAAGAAACGAATAAGACTGAAAGGATTTAGGCAGCACTCCGGCTGAAACATGGAGGAATAGAACACGAGCTTGAGAGGATGGAATGATACTTGATGAAGACATGACACAAAACCTCCGGAAAGAATTGAAAGAGTTGAATGAAAAGAACGGAGAAGAAAATGACAACTTGTGCCACGAATGAAATTGAAAGCATCTTTAGAAGGAAGGTGTAAAAGGAGTTGTTGAGAAAATCAACACCGAAAAGAATAAGCTTGTTGTGGTCTTATAGGTAACATCTCGAGATCATAAGGTGATAACCGGCCACAAACGAAAATGATTGGATAGCTTAGAAGAACGAAGAAATGCAAAACTCCACTTCAAAAGAAAACAGAGAATTAATTGCACTTCGAGAAGCGAGAAGAAAAGATACTTGAACTTCTCCACCCACAAGAATCTTGATGAACTCTTGAAGAATGAATTAAATCATGACGAGCCACCATGAAGAACTCCGGTAACAAAAGAATGACGAGATATAATTGAAGGATAAAAGAATAAGACTAAAGCCTTGCGTTGATTAGATGAAGGTTCCGACGAGATGGCCGAGGAAATTTGAACTCCGGAAAAGAAAATATGAAACACTTGGAACTAGAATTTATTCATCAAGAACAAACTCCGAAAGAAGGGATTACTCACTTGGATGAAATAAGAATAAGATCTATTGTATCCTTATCCTTCATCAAATTAAATTGATGACAAAAAATGGATTTTGCATACTACTTATTCTTCTTGAAAAAGAATTGAGAAGTGACATATCGAAAACTTGAGAAGGTCTTCATGAACCACCGGTAGGATTGAAAAGAATGAATGGATTAATATGATAAACAAGGAAAAGAATCTTGAACGAACCACCATAAGAATTCAAAATGACTGATGAAAAAGACTGAATCACCGGGAAGAATTGGAAGAACCAATATGCTAGAGGGAATTTAGATGCACAAGAACAAAGAGATCATGAGCTGATTAAAGAACACTTGAACGAAGCACCGGGATAAATAGAGAACGATAACTGGAATGCTGGCCTCCGTGAAAAGAAATGGAAAAACAACTCGACATACTCCGGATGGGTAAGAAATAATATCTGACAAACGGAATAATATGAGAGGATAACATGAAGCTAGAACCACAAAACTTCGAGAGAACGGGCAAGATTTAGAGGGAAAACTCTTCTTCGGTCTTAAAATGACGACGAGAAACACCAGCAAAATTACTGAGATACTCCGGGAGAATGAAAAACGAAGAGGTTGAGCCAACAATGAAAAGAGTTTGAAAACGATCTTGGAAAGGCATGTGACTGATGGAATCCATTCTTACGTCACACTTTGAAAAGAATTTGGGAATAGTTCCGGAATAATTAGAAGAGTTAGGTAAGATCCTGGGAAGAGACTTGTGGGTTAGGGCCCACTGAAGAGAAAAACACCATTGGAAAGGATTGTTAGCGAGATAGATGATGCACCGGAACAATTGAAATATTTGAATGAGGTGACAACCTCGAATTAATTGGAACACAGACGAATCTCCTGAGATGTCTAGAACTCCGGAATGATTGAATGGCGAGAGGCAAGCGAGCAAGGAGAACACTTGTGCCGAGGAAAAGAATATGATCAACCCGAAAAACTTGAATTGAAACCACCGGAAAAGAAAAGAGATGAAGAATGACGAATCTAGACGAAATAATTGACGAAGGACTGAAGAGGCTACACACGAATGAAATTGATGGTCGAAAGAGACTCAGACTCCGGGAAGAAAAGGGTGGGAGGGCGGGAAAACAAAGGCAACTTGGAAGGGGAAATGACGAATATCTTCAAGAGGAAACACCGGTTGAAAGAATGCAAATGCTTCGCACAAGTAGGATGGATACTCGATTACTGACTCCGGTTCCGAGAAGAAAAGAGGTGGGCGGGTGGGAAAAAGAAAGACAACTTCGGATGGGGAAAAACAACGACGTCGGAGGAAGAACTGAGGATTGATCTCGCGAAAGACAAAGAGGTTTGAGTCGACTTGATGAGAGATGCACCGGATAAAAGAGGATGGACAACTCACGAAACTAACCGCGTGATCCTAAAAAAAAATTGAAGGGAAGAGGAGTAGTTCAAAACACCTACGTCAAGATACCTCACCAGAGCGATGACGGGGCTGAGGAGTAAAAAGAATTCCAACTCGCCAATATAACTAGACTCCGAAAAACAGTTTTCTTCTAGACTCGACAACAGCCAAACTACACGATCAATCAAGGGGGGGCTCCTATGGTCGGTCGAGGCTCTGATACCAACTTGTCACGCCCAAGATGCGACCCTATCCTAAAGGAACTCGAAGGTCCCACCAAGGATAGAAGCGCATCTTGAAGACGCTTTTGCAAGGTGGATATCATTACATCAACATTACATAATAGATGGGGATACATACAAAAAGGCATACAATGCCACACGAATACAACATCATCTTACATAAGAGCACCATCCGTCTACGGATGAAACACAAACGAAACTCAACGACATCCACCTGCTAGCCGGGCTGCCGACTGGAACCTATCCTCGATCCAAGAGGAAGCAAAAGAAGAACTCCAAAACAAGCAAACATCGCTCTCGCGTCATGATCATCGCATAACCTGTACACTGCAACTGTTGTTGTAGTAATCTGTGAGCCACGAGGACTCGGCAATCCCATTACCATGGGTATCAAGACTAGCAAAGCTTAATGGGTAAGGAAGGGGTAAAGTGGTGAGGTTGCAGCAGCGACTAAGCATGATATGGTGGCTAACATACGCAAATGAGAGCGAGAAGAGGAACAAAGGAACGGTCGTGGATCTAGTAATGATCAAGAGGTGATCCTGAACTCCTAATTACGTCAATCATAACACAGAAACCGTGTTCACTTCCCGGACTCCGCCGAAAAGATACCATCACGGCTACACACGCGGTTGATGCGTTTTAATTCGGATCTGGTGTCAAGTTATCTACAACCGGACATTAACAAATTCCCATCTGCCACATAACCGCGGGCACGGCTCTCAAAAGTTTATACCCTGCAGGGCTGTCCCAACTTAGCCCATGATAAGCTCTCGCGATCAACGAAGGATATTCCTTCTCCCAGGAAGACCCGACCAGTCTCGGAATCCCGGTTTACAAGACATTTCGACAATGGTAAAACAAGACCAGCAAAAGCCGCCCGATGCGCTGACAAATCCCGATAGGAGCTGCACATATCTCGTTCTCAGGGCACACCGGATGAGCAAGACGTCGGGTTGGCATAGACCACAATTTGCCAGTGGGCCGGACATCGCTCGGTTTGGACCAACACTTAGACAAGCATTGGCCCGGGAGGGCTAAAATAAAGATGACCCTTGGGTTAATTACTCCCAAGGGAAGAAGTAGGTGGTGGTGAGGCAAATGGTAAAACCAAGGTTGGGCCTTCTTTGGAGGAGTTTTATTCAAAGCGAACCGTCAAGGGGTCCCATAAATCACCCGACCGCGTAAGGAACGCAAAAATCCGGGAACATAACACCGGTATGACGGAAACTAGGGCGGCAAGAGTGGAACAAAACACCAGGCATAAGGCCGAGCCTTCCACCCTTTACCAAATATATAGATGCATTAATAATATAAGAGATATTGTGATATCCCAACATAATCCTGTCCACCATGGAGCAATCTTCAACTTCACCTGCAACTAAAAACGCTATAAGAGGGCTGAGCAAAGCGGTAACATAGCCAAACAACGGTTTTGCTAGGAAGGGTGAAAAGGTTAGAGGTCGACATGGCAAATTGGGAGGCTTGAGGAACAAGTGATAGGAAGCGCAGCATAGCGATAGAACGAAGCAACTAGCATAGCAATGATAGTAATGAGATCCAGGGTAGCGGTCATCTTGCCTGAAATCCCGCAAGGAAGAAGAACGAGTCCATGAAGAAGATGAAGCCACGAAGACGAACCACACATAGATGAACGCATCCTCACGATCGCAACGAAACGGGAACTATCGAGAAAAAACACACAACATAGTAAACACACCACACATGAACAAGACATGATGCACAACAAGCATGATGCATGACAAAGCTACATGAGGCTACTCATGTCAAGAGATGAAGCAAACAAGAACAACACATCAAAGCAAGGTTAAATGAGGCCAGAAACAACATATAACAATTCCGGTAAGTCCTCATATGCAAATTTCGAAATTGGTTCAGATCTGAACAAATATTAAGTTGAAGTTGTTAAACAGCAAGTCAAAATTCACCAAGATTATCTACATGAGATTCTAGTCAAGTTACATATAAAGTCCATTTAGTTCGGAGCTACGGCTTAGAAGATATGAGCAAAACAAGTAAAACATGGCATTGATGCAAAATGCATACAAACATCAAGCAAACACCTCAAAAAAAGGATGCAACATGATAATATGAAACTTCATGCAATTCTAAGCAAGTTTCATATAGAGCACACTCAAAACGGAGCAACGGTTCAACACATACACTATACAAGTTTAAAGAACAAGCTGTCCAAAACAGCAACTAGGCATCTTGCAAGCATCAAAACAACAAGATACAGCACCCCAACATAAGAACAAAAGGCATGAGCATGAAGTACGGGTAAGCATGACAAAACATGAACACTGAGATATCTCCAGAAATCAATAGAACATTCTCAAAATGACATGGAAAGATTGCAAATAATAACAGTTTCAGACTTGACAGAAATAACATCAGGTTGCAATGTATAGAGCTATCAAACAACTTGCTACAGGAACTTATCATGGAAAAAAAAGGCATGGATGAATCTACTAATTGCATAAAACAAAAGTCCCTTACTAACCATGAGCCAAAAGGGCACAGAAAATATGATGGCACCCATGTAAACATGGCAAGTTATATGACAGATTCATACATGGCAGGAACAACGATAAGTAGGCATGTTGGTGAGCTTATAGCACTCACCACAGAGAAACACATGGCATGACAAGGTGACTAACAGTAAGAAGACATGTTTATGAATCTAAGCATGGCAAGAGAAAATTCATAGCATGCTTGGATCACTAACAACAATCATGGCAACATTAAACTTAATGTTAACAGGCTGACAGCAACATTATTTAGCAAGTTTGGAGCAAGATAACAACAAGTTACAACAGTCTATAAATGCAACCAGAGGCATGAATGGATAAAGCATGACATGCATAACAAAACATCCTTAGTGAACATCTCCAGATTATGCACAGAATGACTTGTAGCAGCAGGTTTACATAGCATCATATTATAACAGAATCAGTCAGGAAAACAGCAACAGCAAGTACCCTACTTCATGAGCTCGATGCACTCAGTACAAGACTCACAAAAATACATGGATGGCACCTCTGTGAAGAAGGCATGGCATAGTACAAAACACATGTATACATCAAGCTCACAGGATGCACACATCAAACATGGCAAAAATGACAAATTGGCATGTTCTGTTAACAGACAGCAGACAATATTATATAGCACTCTTGCAACGATGATGCAGGCATAAAGATGAGCTCAAATGAACATGGTGCAATGGAATGCCGTGAAGTACTCGTCGAGACGAACAATTTGACATATTACACGCACGAAACGAAGCAGTATGCATGGAGTTATGATGCGATGAACAGGTCAACATTATGCAAAAATATCAGGGACTTGGACGAAAAACGGGGTCAACCTTTGGGATCCAGATCTGGATCTGGCGGCACGGATGATGAGGACGACCGGAGACTCGCCGGAGTTGGTGGGGATGGTGGCCGGAGAGGCGGATCCGGCCGGAGGGAGGCCAAGGCGGCGGGGACGGGGCACCGGCGCGGAGGGCGGCGAGGCGCGCTGGCCACTGGGTGCGGAGGAGCGGCGGCATGGGGCCAATCGGGCGGGCGCCAGAGGTCGCCGGAGACGGCGGCCGGGCGAGGCATGACGGTCGGCGGCGCGCTGGAGGAGTTGCGGAGGGAGGCGGCGGCGGCCGCGATGCCGGTGGATTTGGCGGCGCGGCGCTGAAGGGACGACGTGGCCGGGCGGCAGGGAGCAAGCGTGGCACGGCGGCGGGCGCCGTGCCGGGCGGCGGGCGGCGGCGGGCGCCGGGCGGCAGCGGCGGCGGATCGGGCGCTGCTGCGGGGAGGGACGGTCGCCGGGCGCGAGGGTGGCGGCGCGCCACGTGGCGGCCTCCGACATGCGCGAAGGGCGGCGGACATGTCCGGTCCAGATCGGACGTGTCCGGCGGGCGAGAGGAGCGGGGCTAGGGTTTCGGGGGAATTCATCCGCGAATTTCGGGGGAGGGCACCTATTTATAGATTCTGGGAGCTAGGAGAGTCCAAATGACGAGCGGTTTTCGCCCACACGATCGTGATCGAACGACCGAGAGCATGGAGGGGTTTGGATGGGTTATTGGGCCACTTTGAAGGGGTGTTGGGCTGCAACACAAAGAGGCTTTACGGTTACCGGTTAACTGCTGGAGTATCAAACGACCTCCAAATGGCACGAAACTTGACAGGCGGTTCTACTGCGCTATACCAAGGCCGCTTGGCAAACCTCGGTCCATTCCGAGAATGTTTAACACCCGCACACAAAAGAGACAAAAGGGGGACGCCGGAGGACATAGGAGTGCCGGATCGCAAAACGGACAACGGGGAAAATGCTCGGATGCGTGAGACAAACACGTATGCAAAATGAGATGCACATGATGACATGGCAATATGCAACAGGCAAGCAAATGACATGGCAATGACGGCGAATAACTGGGGGACACGTGGCGCAACGGATCCGGGGCGTTACAATTAATTGAACTTTAATTTATCATGAACTTAGTACCTGATAGTATTTTGCATGTCTATGTTGTTGTAGATCAATGGCCCGTGCTACCGTTCCTTTGAATTTTAATGTGTTCCTAGAGAAAGCTAAGTTGAAAGATGATGGCAGCAACTACATGGACTGGGTCCAGTAATTTGAGGATTATCCTCATTCTTGCCGAGTAAGAATTACGTTTTGGAAGCACCGTTGGGTGCCGGCATGCCGCAGATGCTACCGATGACGATAAGAACGTCTGAAAGCAAAACTAATGACTACTCGATAGTTCAAAGGTGCTATGCTTTTACGGCTTAGAACCGGGACTTCAACGACGCTTTGGAAACGCGTCATGGGGCATATGAGATGTTCCAGAAGTTGAAGTTAATATTTCAAGCAAATGCCCGGATTGAGAGATATGAAGTCTCCAATAAGTTCTACAGCTATAAAATGGAGGAGAATAGTTCTGTCAGTGAACATATACTCAGAATGTCTGGATACCACAACCACTTGACTCAACTGGGAGTTCATATTCCTAATGATAGTGTCATTGACAGAGTTCTTCAATCACTGCCACCAACCGACAAAAGCTTCATGATGAACTATAATATGCAAGGGATGAACAAGACTATTCCCGAGATCTTCGCAATGCTAAAGGCTGTGGAGGTAGAAATAAAAAAGGAGCATCAAGTGTTGATGGTCAACAAGACCACCAGTTTCAAGAAAAAGGGCAAAGGGAAGAACGGGAACTTCAAGAAGAACGACAAAAAGGTTGCTGCTCAAGAGAAGAAACCCAAGTCTGGACCTCAGCCTGAAACTGGGTGCTTCTACTGCAAAGGGACTGGTCACAAGAAACAGAACTGCCCCAAGTATTTGGCGGCTAAGAAGGATGGCAAAGTGGAAGGTATATTTGATATACATGTTATTGATGTGTACTTAACTAATGCTCGCTTTAGCGCCTGGTTATTTGATACTGGTTCTATTGCTCATATTTTGTGGCACCCAGGCTCAGAGAAAACCGGAACGCCCTGTATTCCAGCCTAGAGATCGAGATGAAGTCTTCTGGAATACGGCACTACTTAGCATAGAACAAACCAGCCTTCTATTATTACACGAATATGAATAGAAGGTCTCCGATATTACAATGAATAACATCGGCACGACGACACTACGCCATCTTCAGTTGCTCTATGCAAGCAGCAGAACAACTTGAAGCAGCGGAATAACTCTAGTAGCGGAACAACAAATGACGGTGGTGAACTCCAGTCCAGAGGACTCGGCTGAACGCTTATCCTAGCTCGCATTTAATGTAAACCACGACAAGCAAGCAATCAAATCCGGCATGACCTGCAAACTGGCATGACATGCCAGGTCAGTACATTGAATGTACTTGCAAGCTCACAATAAACCAGAAGCATTCAAGACAAAGAACAACATGTCAATTACAGGTTAAACAGGAATTTAACATGATATCATCATAATAACATGGCATGACCATCATAAACATGATACAACTATCATAACATGAGCATATTTATCCGACAATACTAGCATGCAACATGATGACACTATATGCACCACTTATTCTGCTCGGGTTACCTCGTAACCAACACATGCATCACTTACCAACCTCGGACATCACACGATCATCACAAGATCAAATCAAGCTTGGTATAAAAAATACCGTAGTAATCAATAAATGACCACAAGGAGCTTGACCTTTACCGACTATTCTCGTACCACATCACGAATATATAACAACTTGGTATCCTCGATACCACCGTGATCCTTATGGCGATCACCACCCGACCAACACTTGGCCCGTGATCCTTACGGCGATCACAACCCGACCACTAAATGGCCCGTGATCCTTACAGCGATCACAACCCGACCACTACATGGCCCATGATCCTTACGGCGATCACAACCCACTTATCTCACTGATATTAAGCACATTATTCTTATTACTGTTGACTCATGGTGTGACCTTCTCTCGACACAGGACCTTATCCATGCAAGCGCCGACTATCGATAGATTTAATATACACTCTGCAGAGGTTAGTACAATGTACCCACACTACGAAACCCATGGCCTCGCACTCCCATTCGGGTGGACCAACGGCGTTCTGACAAAACCGATCTACTATCATGACACTCTCCCGGCCACTCCGACTCACTCCTCGCTGAGCTAAGTCATGGGTGGCCCCGTGTCTACCTCCAGACACAACGACCACCGTCGTGGCCAGAACATAAACGATCCCACACGGGGATCCGCCAGCTATAACAACTACGGGTACACAAGGCTTATGTCCGCCTACCTGATCAGTGTAGCACGCGCCCATAACCTTCCCTTGTTGGAGGCACCGGCGAGAGGCACAACAATAGACCCAGTTAGGACCATCCCATACCGGTAAGCGTGGTTGCACTGGTCAGCATCGATTCAGCGGCACCATGACTCAGCCAACAGTTATTCAAGTTCAATTTAATCCGGTTAACTTGGATACAAATATGTTGAGTCATGATAAAATGCATGAACATGATATCAACATCACCATGACAGTATCACATAACTTTCCACCATATCAACAATAAATCATATCCACTGAGCATCGCATACTGACTAGCATGACCATCTCCAACATCAAAATGTACTACTAACCAGCATAATCATATGAAAGGTAATACTAGCAAGTATAACATGATCACAGAGTACAAAACAACATAGCACAAAAGTGAACATGCAAATCTGAACATCACCGGAACAACGATAACTATATTTTCAACAAACAAATATTTAATAAATATTCAAGTTCAAAACCATGGCTACTGCATGACTATCATGCAAGTGGGTATTGTGGCTTGCCTGGGGATGAAGAAGGCACCGGGGAGAAGTGCGGTGAAGCCGCAGAAAGATTCGCTGGAAATCGTTCTCTCTCGGAGGGGGCTGAATAAGGGCAAGGGCATAAATTTCATTTCACAGTGTCAAGCCATAGTGAAATCATGACCAACAGAACGGGCTCGACGAAACGAAGAAGTGAGCGTTGGTTTCACCTCATTTGGAGCTACGGATAAAAAGATACAAGGGTTTTACTGCCAGGGACCTATCTATAATGAAAATGTTTTCAACCAGGGGCCTGAAAAGAAAAAGTGAAAGCGCATTTGACAAAATACGTCTCCACTTACGCTGACATGGCGTGGACCGGTCAAAAGGGCAGAGGCGGGGCCGGCTCGTGTGGCTGACTGATACGACTCCAACGTATCTATAATTTTTTATTGCTCCATGCTACTTTATCTACTGTTTTGGGCTATATTGGGCTTTATTTTTCACTTTTATATTACTTTTGGGACTAACCTATTAACCGGAGGCCCAGCCCAGAATTGCTGTTTTTTGCCTTTTTCAGTATTTCAAAGAAACAGAATATCAAACGGAGTCCAAACGGAATGAAACCTTCGGGATCGTGATTTTCCAACCGAACGTGATCCAGGAGACTTGGACCCTACTCCAAGAAGCTTCCGAGGAGGTCACGAGGGTGGAGGGCGCCTCAGGCGTGCCCCTACCTCGTGGGCCCCTCGAGCTCCACCGACGCATTCTTCCTCCTATATATACCTATGTATCCCATTATGATCAAAGAGGGAGCCAAAACCTAATTCCACCGCCGCAACCTGCTATATCCACGAGATCCCATCTTGGGGCCTGTTAGGAGCTCATGGAGGGGGCATCCACCACGGAGGGCTTCTACATCATCACCATAGCCCCTCCGATGAAATGTGAGTAGTTTACTTGCACCTTCGGATCCATAGCTAGTAGCTAGATGGCTTCTTCTCTCTTTGGATCTCAATACAATGTTCTCCTCTCTCGTGGAGATCTATTCGATGTAATCTTCTTTTTGCGGTGTGTTTGTTGAGACCAATGAATTGTGGGTTTATGATCCAGTATTATCTATGGAAAATATTTGATTCTTCTCTGAATTCTTTTTATGTATGATTGAGTTATCTTTGCAAGTCTCTTCAATTATCCGCTTGGTTTGGCCAACTAGATTGGTAGTTCTTGCAATGGGAGAAGTGCATGGCTATGGGTTCAATCTTGCAGTGTCCTTACTCAAAGGATGTAAAGAGTTGCAAGGCACGTATTGTATTGTTGCCATCGAGGATAACAAGATGGGGTTTTTATCATATTGCATGAATTTATCCCTCTACATCATGTCATCTTGCTTAAAGCGTTACTCGCTTTTTAACTTAATACTCTAGATGCATCTTTGGATAGCGGTCGATGAGTGGAGTAATAGTAGTAGATGCGTAATCGTTTCGATCTACTTGTCACGGACGTGATGCCTATATACATGATCATTGCCTAGATATACTCATAACTATGCTCAATTATGTCAATTGCTCAACAAGAATTTGTTCACCCACCGTAGAATACTTATGCTCTTGAGAGAAGCCACTAGTGAAACCTATGGCCCCTGGGTCTATTCTCATCATATCAATCTATATCACTTTATTTACTTGCTTTGTTTTTACTTTGCCTTACTTTTTACTTTGCTTCTATCTATCAAAAATACCAAAAATATTATCTCTATCAGATCTCACTCTCGTAAGTGACCGTGAAGGGATTGACAACCCCTAAGCGTTGGTTGCGAGTTGCTATCATGTTGTGCAGGTACGAGGGACTTGCGCGTGACCTCCCTCTTGGATTGATACATTGGTTCTCAAAACCGAGGGAAATACTTACGCCATCAGTGCTGCATCATCCTCTCCTCTTCGGGGAAAACCAACGCAAGCTCGAGACGTAGCACAGACAGGTGGGGTCACGAGACCCACGCTGCTGGTCAACGCCTTCCTCTCCCTCCTCCCCGCTCATTTCCTTCTTCTTCCCCGACGGGAACAGGGGAGGGCGAGGCAGGCGCGCTGCCGGCGCTGGTCTGACCAAGCTCCGGCCATCTCCCGCCCGACCGAGGCCACCTGCAAATGCGGCAGGGCCTGGCGCACCCATCCAGAGGGGCGGCGGCCACCGGGGAGACGAGGAACGGCAACAAAGGGAGCTGACCCGAGGAGACAGAGGCAGTGGCAGTCAAGGGGCACGGCCCTGGAGGGGCTACGGCGACGAGTCGAAGGACAGGGGAGACTCGCCGGAGTGGTGGGGAGCTACTGGTGGTGGAGAAGGGGAGGGGAAGGCTCGGCTCAGCCAAATTTAGCCGAGGCCGTGCGGCGGCCATGGCGGCAATGGTGGTCGTGGAGGGCGTCTCGAGCTCAGGGAAGAGCTTGGGCGGGGCTAGAGGAGAGCGGGGAGGCCAGTGGGGTGCTCGGACGGCCTCGGGGTGGCTTAAATAGCCATGGGCGAGGTGGTCCGTCTTTGGCACCGCCACAAGACGCTGCGTGGGACGGCGCCATGGACGAAGTGTGCTCGTGCATGGACTCGGGGAAGGCGACGGCGACGCATAGGGAGGAGCTCACGGGTAGAAGGGTCGAGGGACGCAGGAGGATGCGGCCAAGGAGGAAGATGACGGCCGGCATCAGTGTTCTCGTGGGCGCTGCCGGCGAAAGGCCGGTGAGGAAGAGGACGGAGGGGAGAGGGGTCCAAGGGGACGGCAACGACGCTGGCCAGCTGGTAGACACGCCACGAGCGCCAAGGCGACGAGAGGAGGAGGGGTCCAGCACAAACAGTGCTCGACGCGCCATCGCACACGTAGCAGCGCCAACAGCATGCCACCGCGTGGTCACCACGTGAACATGGGCATTAAATTATCTACAACACCTAAAACGTTGTCTAGCTAATAGTCCTTCCAAGATAGGTTTGAACTGTGGTTGTAACTTGGTGAAAGAGGCTCTGGTCAAATAGAAATAACCCTCTGAAGTTTACTGCAGTAAACTTCATCAGCTCAATGTGGTCAACAGGCATATGCTATCGGCCAACTAAGTTGTGTGGGGTGTTTAGGCTAGGAAGGACTATGAACCCGGGAGTTTGGGAAGAAATGGACCAAGATAAATCATAGTTGCTTCACAACTGTATATTTGGTCCAGAAATGAAGATCATGATGATGCTCTCACATGGAGTGTCCACTTGAGGTCAAATTGGGCAAAGCTTAGTCATTTGGTCATATGAAGATGATGTAAAAATCTCATGCCAAATGGACAAACCAAAATAGCACTTGCTTCACAAACATCTCCTCTGGACATAAACTTGAAATAATTATGGTGGTCAAATGGCTCAATGAAATGATGCCAAAATGGGTGGAGAGAAGGTTTATGGGTATAAGAATGATCTGGTAATTTATCAGGATTTTTGAAGCTATATAAAATATACTTGCTTCACAACCTGAAAATATTGCCAGAAACAAAGATTGGCTCTTGTGCTCACATAGATGATTGGATGGGGCTACAAATGGGTGGAACGGTTTAATAGGAGCACATTAAGGAGTGTGCAAAAGTTCAACTCATTTGGGTAGTCCTAGCTAGTACTTCCTTCACAAAGCTTTCTGTTTGACATAAAATTTGAAAAATCACTGAGGAAGATTGGCTAGGAAAATAAATTTGAACTTGTGCATGAGTCAATTATTTGGACATATAAACATGCCCAAAAAGGTTGGGAGTCAATAGGAGAAAATGTAAATGACACTTCCTTCACAAAGTGCCATTCAGGGCAGAATAGAAAAAGGAATGTTGGGGAATTGTTTTTGAACATGGCAATGTAAAGTTTTGCCATATTTGATCAAGATATGACCCAAACAATTTATGAGAATTATTTGGGAATTTTAGGAGTGAGTAAATATAGGTTGCTTCACAACCTAGGGCAATTTGAGTTATTCCTTTAACAGAAAAGGAATATTACCAATAAAAAGAATATTGGTATTTGGGATAGGATGGAAATGACAGGGTCTAGGGAATGATTTGGGAATGAAAAGAAACTCTGGAAGCAAAGAAGAGGGCAACTACTTCAGATTCCAGACCACAAACCCATGGAAAAGAAAACTCGTGCAAAAACCTCGGAAAAACAAAAGAAAAAAAGGGCCAAAAATCAGGCTGTCACAAACCTTACCCCCTTAAAGAAATCTCGTCCTCGAGATTTGGTTGCTCAGGGAATTAGTATGAATATTATGACTTAAGGAAACCGATTCCATCTCGGGTATCCTTTTCCCTTTATTGTTGTTCCCATTAAATCTTTATCTGGCTGGCCCTGGGGTAGTTTTATTTACTATATCCACCTTCTGACAGATCTTGCCTTGCTTGTTCATGCTTATATAGGCTCCAATTTCTTTTTAGATCTGCTGACTAGCTAAATGTGATTTGATTATCATGACTGAAATATATGTCCGTCTCACAAACCCAAAAGTGATTTCCGCTGGGTGCCACCCGGCACTGACAACCTTTCATGTAATGATGATCAGATTTTCTTATAAAAACTCAAGCTCGACTCATTGCATTGGGTTTGTCCACTAAATTCAGGTCCTTTTGGTTCCAACAGTGAGTTAAAACATAACCGTTTCCTGACCGATTCTAACTCATCACAGAAGTTTCTGAATCATCTTAACTGGTTCCACTGTCTTGAGTATCGGATTCATACCAAATATTTGATTGTCTCCTATCGCGGCCAGCATGAAGGGTTTGGCCTGTATGATAATATCTGCAGACTTGGCTGACGGTGGTTCTGACGGGAAAAAAAATTGTTCTCGACAAGCTATCAATGAGGATTCACATAAGTGAGGACCCAGGCTTCCAGATTGTGATTCCTCATGCCGATTACTCATGTTGTAGGCATATCCATGTGGATCAATACTGACTTAGACTGTCCGGGGGATCTGCACCATGGGGTCGTGCAACAATTTTCATACCTGCATCACGGGTCTTGCTCCTTCATTATTGTTTTCTTGGTCTGGATCTTTGGCTGAAAGAGCTGGGCCATATTGTTTCTTCGTATGACCATAGGTACCGCTTGCAATTTTTTCGGCAATTGTAGTTTATCCTCATTCTTCTGATAGGGTAACCCATTAAATTGCAGGTTCAACACCTCTCAAGTTCTGATCGTTGGGAAATGATCATCTGAAACCCTTGCAAGAAATCGGCAAATAAATCAAAGAGCTACCGTAATGGTCTTTACAACTCAGATCTCGGGACATTATCGAATAACTCAACCACGGCTCAGACGGCCGAAAAGCAGCTCGTGAGCATGAGACCGGTCGATAAGAAGAAGGTGGCAGCTCCTAAAATAGCCAAAAAGCAGCTATAGGGCTATCATGTCACAAAAAGAAATTCAACAGCTGCATACGAGATGGCCGAAAAGCAGCTGCACCTCGTGATACCGTTGAAGAGAGAAACAAAATAGGCATCCACCCGGATAGCTAGAAATAGCTCGGATCACGTGTGTGGTGCCGCCATTGGAGAAAAAAGGGACAAGGGCTCATCAGATCATTTTCCAGATTCACGGATACATGTATTGAGCTCATTGATGTCGCCAATCCTCATAATCCTTTGTCACACTACGGTGTATACTAGCTTTATTCTTGTAACCATCCTTACGTGGTTATCAGATCCTCATCCGAGTGACTTGAAAGATCTTGATGGTATGCTCATTGCATATATATGAGGACCTGATTCCGAGACAGACGTGTATTCTGACTGATTCTTGATTCTGACCAAAATGTTGCGGATCTGATTCTTGGGATTCACTGCCATATGCTGTCAATTCACAGCGTACTACCTTGTACCAATGTCTTACTGAGGAATATTTGCTGGCTTGTGCTCGAAACTTTCATCGGACAGCTTGCTGAAGAAGACTGGGTATCGTGCTTCAGAAGCTTACCCCCTTAAAGACTTCGTTGGGGAAAGACTCGGTACCTTATGCTGAAAACTTTTGCTGTTGCTTACTTGGAAGATTCTCTGGTATTTTGCGAGGGAAGATTGGGTTGCTTACACCAGAAACTTCTTATTGTGATATGCGGATCGATTTCCACATATATAACCATCTGAATATTTTTGTTATTGATTTCTTGCATGAAACGGGGTTTTGCAGGACTATCCTCCTTTCTGAGTAGATGCCATATTTTTGCTTGCTTCCAGGTACATCGAGTTCCAAAATCATCCTCAACGAAAAATTAAATTTGTATCTGAGCCATACCTTTGATAATATTCTGTCAACCTTGCACACAATTTATCTTCTTGCTAATTTAAGCATTTTGTTGTGATGAGCGCATGCTAATGCAAACTTGATACTGACGGTCCATCCAGGATTTCTTTTGCATCCAGACGAGATATTCCCAATTTTCATTGCAGTATGCTGACAATTCCATTTTGTTTAGCTGAGTTTCCAAATATGTGCAGTTCTTGCTGACTCTTCGGGTCCGGGGTCGGCTGACGAGCAACTTTAATAGGGGAAAACTTTGTAACACTGAAGGACCAAAGAAAGGAACAACAGAAACGACTAAAACAAAAGCACATAAGCATTCTACTAATATAATTAATCAAGCAATCATCATATATTACTGCTAGTCACACAATATGCATGCCTACTTAAGCACACAAATCTCGCGGAAACTCCGGTTTTGCGGTCTAATATGCTGTGACGATGTGCACGAGGACGAATAAATGTGTGGAACAATTGGTGTAAACAGCGCTACAACAAGTGCTAGGTTAGCCAGGTTGCAACCTGAACTAGCTCGGAGGCGAGGACACACTCGGTAATTATGCAGTGGGACACGAAGGTCGCAACTACATTATTATCAAGCGGACAGAAAAAAAAGATTCGTACTCGTCCAAGAAATAGGATAGCGGGGAAAAACTGAGGCTGTTGACATTGCCCTTTCTTGATAACTAAGATCATTAAGGGTTGCCAACACGACAAAATTAAAGAACGATCCGGGATAGACGCATGTCCATCACCGAAATGATAGGCGGGACTGAAGGAAAGACATCGGTGCGATGCCTGAGCACCATTTTTGCAAACAGTGTCGGGATCACTTGGCATCACTCGCCGGGACAGAAATGACACCAAACACCAAAAGAATCGGAGGAATGCAAAGGTTGAGCTGTAGTGGATCCGACTGATGCCACCTACACTCACCAGATAAACTGTTAGTACAAATACTAAGGCTATATGCATGCTGTGCAACAAACAAATGCAGCAATCAAGTGCAATCATCAAGCCAGACTCTATACAACCGATTTCTAACGTTCGCGCGGTCTAGGGCATCCTACAGACCTGCACTGATACCAAGAGCTGTGGCACCCCGGCTCAGAGAAAACCGGAACGCCCCGTATTCCAGCCCAGAGATCGAGATGAAGTCTTCTGGAATACGACACTGCTTAGCATAGAACAAACCAGCCTTCTATTGTTATTACACGAATATGAAAACAAGGTCTCCGATATTACAATGAATAACATCGGCACGGCGACTGTTGGGGATGTAACTACTGAATATAAACTGCCCTGGAGGGGCCAGTTTACCCTCAGCCATAATTGGAGCCCACGAAGACTCAGAAGGTGGCGATTGCTGTAGAGCTTAGAGGCCGGAGCCAGTGGCTAATTAGGGCCCATAATGGTAAAAACCGCCATAACCATGTAACTTGTGTTATAAGATAAGAGAAAGGAGAGACCGAGCCGGACACTTGTATGAGCGGCCTCGGGACTTCAGAGACCGCCGGACGTCAACCCGTGTATATAAGGGGACGACCCGTGCGGTTTGAGACGACAACAACAATCCGAGGCTTAGGCGAAGCTATTGCTCCCTAGTCGCGAAATCACATCAATCCCATCACAAACTAGACGCAGGCTTTTACCTTCATCGAAGGGGCCGAACTAGTATAAACTCTCGTGTCTTTGCGTCCGCTTTAACCCCTCTAAGTTAACCCGTACGATGGCCCCGCGACTAAGTCCTTTCACGAGGACATCTGCCGTGACAATTCCACGACAGCGACACTACGCCATCCTCAGTTGCTCTATGCAAGATGCAGAACAACTTAAAGCAGTGGAATAACTCTAGCAGCGGAACAACGGCGACGGTGGTGAACTCCACTCCGCAGGGACTCTGGCTGGAACGCTTATCCTAGCTCGCACGAACGGAAACCATGACAAGCAAGCAATCAAATCCGGCATGACCTGCAAACTGGCATGACACGCCAGGTCAGTACATTGAATGTACTTGCAAGCTCACAATAAACCAGAAGCATTCAAGACAAATAACAGCAAGGCAATTACAGGTTAAACAGGAATTTAACATGATATCATCAGAATAACATGGCATGACCATCATAAACATGATACAACTATCATAACACGAGCATATTTATCCGACAATACTAGCATGCAACATGATGACACTATATGCACCTCTTATTGTGCTCGGGTTACCTCGTAACCAACACATGCATCACTTACCAACCTCGGACATCACACGATCATCTCAGGATCAAATCAAGCTTGGTATAAACAATACCGTAGTAATCAATAAATGACCACAAGGAGCTTGACCTTTACCGACGATTCTCGTACCACATCACGAATATACAACAACTTGGTATCCTCGATAGCACCATGATCCTTACGGCGATCACCACCCGACCAACACTTGGCCCGTGATCCTTACGGCGATCACAACCCGACCAATAAATGGCCCGTGATCCTTACAGCGATCACAACCCGACCACTACATGGCCCATGATCCTTAAGGCGATCACAACCCACATATCTCACTGTTATTAAGCACATTATTCTTATCACTGTTGACTCATGGTGTGACATTCTCTCGACCTGGGCCCTTATCCGCGGGCGCGGCTATCGATAGATTTAATATATACTCTGCAGAGGTTAGTTCACTGTACCCACACTACGAAACCCATGGCCTCGCACTCCCATTCGGGTGGACCGACGGCGTTCCGACAAAACCGATCTACTGTCATGACACTCTCCCGGCCACTCCGACTCACTCCTCGCTGAGCTAAGTCATGGGTGGCCCCGTGTCTACCTCCAGACACAACGACCACCGTCGTGGCCAAAACATAAACGATCCCACACGACGATCCGCCGGCTATAACAACTACGGGCACACAAGGCTTATGTCCGCCTACCTGATCAGGGTAGCACGCGCCCATAACCTTCCCTCGTTGGAGGCACCGGCGAGAGGCACAACAATAGACCCAGTTAGGACTGTCCCATACCAGTAAGCGTGGTTGCACTGGTCAGCATCGATTCAGTGGCACCATGACTCAGCCAACAGTTGTTCAAGTTCAATTTAATCCGGTTAACTTGAATGTAAATATGCTGAGCCATGATAAAATGCATGAACATGATATCAACACCATCATGAGAGTATCACATAACTTTCCACCATATCAATAATAAATCATATCCATCGAAAGCATCGTGACATCGACTAGCATGACCATCTCCAACATCAACATGTACTACTAACCAGCATAATCATATGAAAGGTAATACTAGCAGGTATAACATGATCACATAGTACAAAACAACATAGCACAAAAGTGAACATGCAAATCTGAACATCACCGGAACAACGATAACTATATTTTCAACAAACAAATATTTAATAAAGATTCAAGTTGAAAACCATGGCTACTGCATGACTATCATGCAAGTGGGTATTGTGGCTTGCCTGGGGATGAAGAAGGCACCGGGGAGAAGTGCGGTGAAGCCGCGGAAAGATTCGCTGGAAATCGTTCTCTCTCGGAAGGGGCTGAATAAGGGCAAAGGCATAAAGGTCATTTTCACAGTGTCAAACCATAGTGAAAAAATGACCAACAGAACGGGCTCGACGAAACAAAGAAGTGAGCATTGGTTTCACCTCATTTGGAGATACGGATAAAGAGATACAAGGGTTTTACTGCCAGGGACCTATCTGTAATGAAAATATTTTCAACCAGGGGCCTGAACAGAAAAAGTGAAAGCGCATATGACGAAATACGTCTCCACTTATGCTGACGTGGTGTTGACCGGTCAAAAGGGCAGAGGCGGTGCCGGCTCGTGTGGCTGACAAGTGGGGTCGCGGGACCCACGCTGCTGGTCAACGCCTTCCTCTCTCTCCTCCCCGCTCCTTTCCTTCTTCTTCCCCGACGGGAACAGGGGAGGGCGAGGCAGAGGCGCGGCCGGCGCTGGCCCGACTGGCTCCGGCCATCTCCCGCCCGGTCGAGGCCACCAGCAGATGCGGCAGGGCCTGGCGCACCCATCCAGAGGGGCGGCGGCCACCGGGGAGACTAGGAATGGCGACGAAGGAAGGTGACCCGAGGAGACAGAGGCGGTGGCTGGTCAAGGGGCACGGCCCTGGAGGGGCTCCGGCAACGAGTCGAAGGGCAGGGGAGACTCGCCGGAGTGGTGGGGAGCTACTGGTGGTGGAGAAGGGGAGGGGAAGGCTCGGCTCGGCCTGATTTAGCCGAGGCCGTGCGGCGGCCATGGCGGCAATGGTGGTCGTGGAGGGCGTCTCGAGCTCAGGGAAGAGCTTGGGCGGGGCTAGAGGAGAGCGGGGAGGCCAGTGGGGTGCTCGGACGGCCTCGGGGGTGGCTTAAATAGCTGCGGGGCGAGGTGACCGTGTTGGCACCGCCGCGGACGCGTGGACGGCGTCGCGGACGCGTGTGCTCGTGCATGGACTCGGGGGAAGGCGACGGCGACGCACAGGGAGGATCTCACGGGGTAGAAGGGGTCGAGGGACGCAGGGAGGATGCGGCCGAGGAGGAAGACGACGGCCGGTGCACTGTGTTCTTGTGGGCACTCGTCGGCGAGCGTCGGTGAGGAAGAGGACGAAGGGGGAGAGGGATCCAGGGGGACGGCAACGACGCGGCCCAGCTGTTAGACATGCTCACGAGCGCGAAGGCGACGAGAGGAGGAGGAGGTCCAGCACAAACAGTGCTTTGGAAGCGGCCACTGCACACAGAGCGCGGCAACAGGCATGCCAGCTGCATGGTCACCACGTGAACATGGGCATTAATTGATCTAAAACACCTAAAACGTTGTCTAGCTGATAGTCCTTCCGAGATAGGTTTGAACTGTGGTTGTAACTTGGTGAAAGAGGCTCTGGTCAAATAGAAATAACCCTCTGAAGTTTACTGCAATAAACTTCATCAGCTCAATGTGGTCAACAGGCATATGCTATGGGCCAACTAAGTTGTCTGGGGTGTTTAGGCTAGGAATGACTATGATCCTGGGGAGTTTGGGAAGAAATGGACCAAGATAAATCATAGTTGCTTCACAACTGTATATTTGGTCCAGAAATGAAGATCATGATGATGCTCTCACATGGAGTGTCCACTTGAGCTCAAATTGGGCAAAGCTTAGTAATTTGGTCATATGAAGATGATGTAAAAGCTCATGCCAAATGGAGAAACCAAAATAGCACTTGCTTCACAAACATCTCCCCTGGGATGTAAACTTGAAATAATTATGGTGGTCAAATGGCTCAATGAAATGATGCCAAAATAGGTGGAGATATGTTTTATGGGTATAAAAATGATCTGTTAATTTATCAGGATTTTGAAGCTATATAAAATATACTTGCTTCACAACCTGAAAATATTGCCAGAAACAAAGATTGGCTCCTGTGCTCACATAGATGATTGGATGGGGCTGCAAATGGGTGTAAGGGTTTAATATGAGCACATTAAGGAGTGTGCAAAAGTTCAACTCATTTGGGTACTCATAGCTAGTACTTCCTTCACAAAGCTTTGTGTTTGACATAAACTTTGAAAAATCACTGAGGAAGATTGGCTAGGCAAATAAATTTGAACTTCTGCATGAGGCAATTATTTGGACATATAAACATGCCCAAAAAGGTTGGGAGTCAATAGGAGAAATGTAAATGACACTTCCTTCACAAAGTGCCATTCAGGGCAGAATAGAAAAAGGAATATTGGGGAATTATTTTTTATCATGGCAATGAATTTTTTTGCTATATTTGATCAAGATATGAGCCAAAACAATTATTAGAATTATTTGGGAATTTTATGAGTGAGGGAAATATAGGTTGCTTCACAACCTAGGGCAATTTGAATTATTCCTTTAATAGAAAGGAATATTCCCAATAAAAAGAATATTGGGATTTGGGCTAGGATGGAAATGACAGGGTCTAGGGAAAGATTTGGGAATGATAAGCCACTCTGGAAGCAAAAAAGAGGGCATCCACTACAAAAAAAGATACATCCGTGACATTTTGGGCGGAACGAATTTTTTTTCTGTCATACATATGACACTTCTATGACGATAATTGTGACAAAACCCGGTATCATCATAGATGTGGTGGGCTCCTACTTCTATGACAAAAAATCATGACAGAAAATGGGCTTTTCGTCTGGGCGGGCCGAGACGCAGCTGCATGCCATTCTTTGGGCCGTCCATGACGGAAAACCATGGTAGAAGCGAGGGGAGGAAAATTTCGGGAGTTGCGGTTACGGTGGGAGGTCGAGGGCCGAGCATTGCGCTGCTTTCTCGCACGACGCTGTGTGCGAGGCGTTGGCTCTAATCGAACTCGAAAGCGAGGCGTTGGGCTCTAATCAACTCCGGAAAGCGACAGACCGCAGTTACGCTGTTATCGAACCTCGAAAGCGATCGATCGATGGTTGATAATCGAACCCGATCGAGCGATTCCTTCGCCATCTGCTAATCAAGTTGGTCGATTGGATGAACAATGAAGCGTTGCGGGGGGGGTTGGATGAGCGATGGCGTGGCGTTGCCTCTGGATGAACAGGACCCCGTGGTGTGGAGGGTCGGATGAATAGTAGACGGTGGAGGGTGGCCGTGGAGGGGTGGTTGAACAGGACCCGTGGTGTGAAGGGCTGGATGAACAAGAGACGGTGGAGGGGTGCCCGTGGAGGGTGGTTGAACAGACCCCGTGGTGTGGAGGGCTGGATGAACAGAGCGGTGGAAGGGTGCCCGTGGATGGTTGAACGAGCTGGAGTATCGCGCGGTGGAGCCTGGATGAACAGGAGCCCGTGGAGGCTGGAGGAGGACGACGGTAGACCGTGGAGGTTGGAGGAGGTCGACGGTCGAGATGAACAGTATCTCATGGAGTCCCGCTTTTGCGATCGCCACACCCTCTCGGCGAACAGGACACCCTGTTTGACCATAGCGCTCCAACACAAGTCTGCTTAAATGCATTTTGCGGTACGCCACACCCTCCCGATCAACAGACCCCGTTTCAACCGTAGGAGGTCCGTTTGTCCGCTTTTGGCGGTATGCCACACCCTCTCGGTCAATCGACCCTCGTTTCGACCGTAGGAGGTCCGCTTCCTTCGTTTTGCGATCGCCACACCCTCCCGATCAACAGGACCCGTTACAACGTAGAGGTCCGCTTCTCCGTTGTCGCGGTGCGCCAGCCTCGTTTCCATCGCTGTTCCGTCCAAGCCCTCCCGATGAACACGACCATGCATTCCGCTCCGACCCAGCGGTTGGCTCCCCATGAACACGACGACGGCGCTGTTCTCTGTTCACCCAGCCATGTACGTATGCGCCGAGTAGGCGTTCGAGACCCCGCCAGATGTATGTGACGCGTGGCCGTATTTTCTTTGTTGCACTCGCCGACTGTACGTGTACATGCTACGTGTGCGCATGTACATCGACCAAAGATGTACGTACATCGTTCACGACTGAATGACAACGCTACACGCACGGTTCGACCAGGTGGGTCCCGACCGCCGTGCACTTCCTTACTGCGAAGATGTAGCCGGTGGGTCCCAGCAGTCAGAGGCGAATCGCTTTGTTTTTTTGCCCGGACGCACTTCCTTGCGTGCGAAGATGTAGCCGGTGGGTCCCGCAGCAATGGGGCGAATCGTTTTTTGCCGCACGCACTTCCTTGCGTGCGAAGATGTAGCCGTGGGTCCCAGCAATGGGGCGAATCGCTTTTTTGCGGACGCACTTCCTTGTGTGCGAAGGTGTAGCTGGTGGGTCCCAGCAATGTGGGGAAACGTTTTTTCGCGAAATATGGTGGCCCGTCCGGTGGGTCCCTCAGCCGTGTGGAGGAATAATTATTTTGCACGTAATAAGGAGGCACTTCCTTGTTGCGGCCGTGGACCCAGCTATCAGCCTCTCCACATACAGTACATGTCCGATGGAAGCCGTTCCTTGACCACGTTGACCACGCCGCGCCGAGAGCACCAGGTCGGTGGACGACGGCGAGGCCTAGGAAGAGGACGACGCGGAGCCGGGGAGGACGCGGCAGTGGATGCCCATGCATAGAGGAGTACGAGGGTTCACCGTTCGGCCAGGTGAGGTCAGCTGCCGTCGCAGAATAACAGGGGGTGTGGGTGAGTAGAGGGATGGCCTGGCCAGCGGTGGGAGTAGTAGGGGGCGGTGAGGCCTCCGCCGCATCGCAGCCGGCCATGGGAGGTAGGAGCACAAGGCACGACCGGCGCTGGTTTGGGCGGCTAGAGCAAGAAGACAGAGGTTGAAGAAGCACTACGGTCGTTGGATGGACATCGGACGGTCACTGGAGCTAGAATCGTGCATATTGAGTAAGTTGACAAAGCCCTCCGTCCCGTCAACTTAGTAGGCCCACAAGTCAGCCTGCCACTAACTAGGTCCCAGCTAACACGGGAGTATTCATTTTTGTGCGTAATAAGGAGGCACTTCCTTGCGTGCAAAGATATAGCTGATTGGTCCGAGTCACAACGGGCGGTAACGTTTTTTCATGAAATACAGAGGCCCTTTTGGTGGGTCCCTCGATGTGAGGTGGAGGAATCATTATTTTGCGCATAATAAGGAGGCATTTCATGCGTGCAGCCGTGGACCCAAATTGCCGGCCTCTCCACGACATACCCACTTCAGATGCATGTCGGTCGCCGACCACGCTGGACCAGGCCGTGGCCGAGAGCACTAGGGCAAGGACGCACGGGAGGCCTAGGGAAGGAACGACACGGAGGCGTGGAAGACTCGGCAGCTTGTTTCCCACGCGGAGGGGAGTACGACCGCACGAGGGTTCTTGGTTTGTCTGCCGTCGCCAGAGAATAATAGCAGGTGTGGTTGAGTAGAGGGATGGCTAGGCCAGCGATGGGAGTACGATGGGGCGGTGAGGCTCACAAGGCAACACAAACCGTCATGTGAGGAGGAGGGAGTCAGTCTGCGGTGCTTGTTTGAGCGGGCCGGAGCAAGAAGAGCAGAGATTGAAGAAGACGACGGTCGTTGGATGGACATCCAACAATCACTACTTAAAGGCCAACCTTATTTTTAGGAAAGCCTCAAATCTGTGGAAAACAAGATACATCCCATCTCGCCATTATTTCTAATAATTTACAGCCCATTTGCTAATTCTTAAGGTTTTTTTTGAAGCCCATATTCTTTTGTTAGCATTATAGCCCATGTTGTGGCCATGGTTAAAAAATTATACGAAATTTTGCATATTTCAAAAGGTCCGAACTGTTTTTAATCCCGAAATTTCGACTCACATTCAAACTGATTTTAAAAATAAATGTATATCAATATAAAATTCAACAAATTCTCCACACATAAAAATTAATGTAATTTAAAATCTCGAAATGAAAAAAAAGATATTTGAAACTAATTGTCGGTTTGATGTGTTTTTAAAATGTACAGCCCATTTCTCATTACTGATAGGCCATTTTCTCGGCCAGCCGAATGAAGCTCTCCTCGTCTTGAAAGATTTGCAGCCCAACAGCTCGACAAAGCGACTTACTTGGCAAATCACAAAAAACTGGGGCTGTGGCCGTGGACCCAATTCGACCTCTCCACGTGACAAGATTTCTTCCGATGGAAGTTAGTCGTTGACCACATTGACCACGCCGTGCCGAGAGCACCAAGGCGGTGGACGACGGCGAGGTCTAGGAAGGGGACGACGCAGAGCCGGGGAAGACACGGCAGTGGATGCCCATGCGGAGAGGAGTACGAGGGTTCACTGGTTCGGCTGCGGCGTGAGGCTGCCGTCGCCGCAGAATAACAGGGGGTGTGGGTGAGTAGAGGGATACCCTGGGCCAGCGGTGGGAGTAGTAGGGGCGGTGAGGCCTCAAGGCATCATAGCCGCCACGAGAGGCAAGAGCACGCTGCAAGACCGGCGCCGCTTTGGGCGGCCGGAGCAAGAAGACCAGAGGTTGAAGAAGCACTATGGCCATTGGATGGACATCGACGGCCACCGGAGCTAGAATCATTCATATTGACTAAGTTGACAAAGCCCTCCGCTCGCCAACTTAGTAGGCCCTAAGTCAGCCACCCACTATGGTGGGTCCCAGCTAGCAGGGGTATTCATTTTTGGTGCGTAATAAGGAGGCACTTCCTTGCGTGCGAAGATATAGCTGGTGGGTCCGACTGTCACAGGGGAATGTTTTTTTCGCGAAATACAGAAGCCCTTCCCACGTACAGTGCGTAATAAGGAGGAACTTTCCTTGCGTGCAACCATGGACCTCGTGGGTCCCAGCCGTCAGGCTCTCCATGTACAGTCCTCTTCCGATGACTCTCGTATGTTGACCACGCCGCGCCGAGCGCACCGAGGCGGTGGACGACGGCGAGGCCCCAGACTGGAACGACCCGGAGATGGGGAAGACGCGACAGTGGAGTCGCAGACGGAGAGGAGTGGGAAACTTGACTGGTTCGGGTGCGGGGTGGGCCTACACTCGGCAGAGAATAACAGGAGGTGCGGAGTGGAGGGATGGCATGGCCGTCAGTGGGGTAGCGTTTCGCTGAGGAGCGCAAAACAACGCCAACAGACGAAAGGCTGGAGCAAAGGCGGTTCCGGCAAATACTGGGGAAGAAGACGAGATTGTAGAATAATGTCGGCCGTTGGATGTAAATCCAACGCCTTCTTAGGCTTCGACCTAATAGCCCACATGTCAGCCAGTCCATTTCTTTTTTAGTCCATTTGGTGGGCTGGGTGAAACAATGATGTAGCATCTATGCAGCCCGTTTAAATCCCATTTGCATTTTTCTCGAAATCCGCAGACTTGCTGGGCTGGGTGAAAATATCATGTTGGGCTAGACGGAGAAATGTTATAAAAACATAAACACATGATTGCACGCGTCGGTAAAATCTTTGCAAGCTTATGTACGCAATCACTAGGAGTTAACTTGGCAAGTTATATATAAACAATTATTATTATTATTTTGTAAGAACTTTCAACTTACAAAATAAAATATCATTTTAATTTGATGAGTTAATAGTATGTGGGGTATTATTATTTTTTAGGCTAGATGTGGGACAGCTTGAGTTGGTTCTAGGGAAAGTACGGAGAAAACTCAGTTTACATCAAAAAGAAAGTGGGAGAAAATTCAGACCTTTGGGTCCACCGAGGAGAGGAATATGTTGGGAGGAAGGAGATTCAAAGCACGGCAGCCGAGTGAACTAGTTTTTTTACGCATAAGTGAACTAGTTTACATACATAAGCAAATAGCCAATCAAAAAGCAATCAGGTTAATGGGTTCTTAGAAGAAATATTTCGGACAAAACAGATAATTACGACACATAGGCTAATGCATGAAAAACTCAGATGATAAAGGTGCTTATAAACAGATAAAGTACAACATCTAGACCTTCCTGGCACGCTTGATCATGACACTGCAGCTGTCCGTGTACTTGTCGGTTACGGGAAGCAGACACGCCCTCATGTCCAAGATCTGCCTGTACATGTCGTAGCATGCATATGCGTCCTTGGCCGCGTAGGTTATGTAGGCTAGATTCAGAGGTACCTCCCACGTGTTCAGGTCATCTTCTTTCATGTTGGCGTATCAGGGGTCGATGATGGTCTCAGCGAGGTCAACCACGGAGTCCTTCTCCTACCCGTTGCTGATGATCTTGTATTGCTTCTGGATGTCGACAAGCTAGTTGCACCAGATGGCCGAATCGTCGCGTTCTTCCTTCTCTCCCCGTAGCGAAGGTGCAATACGGCGCCGATGAAACGGGCGAATGCTCCGTAACCGGTGCAGCCATAGGATCGAGGCGAGGCGTAGCTTCACCGAGTCCGTGACGTTGGTGTACATCACATTCAACTTGGTGCAGCCATAGGACTGAACGGCGAACTCAAAGGGGGACTCCTTCACAAGTCCATATCCAGCGAGCTCACCCCTAACATCATTGGAGTCTCTTCGAGTGAACGAAAAGCGTAGGGCGGTGGCAGCAGTTCATTTTTAGATCTTGGGGAACTGGATTCAACAAGAATCTGAGTGTGTACAGCGACAACAAGCATTACCCCTCCCTCGTCCGTTGCACGCCGGGCAGAAGATGCACCCTCGGCGCATTCAAACGCCTCCATTAAGAAACCTACTCTGGCCACACGTCGGTTCACGAGCGGGTCTGTTTTGGTACTGTAATAACAGGAGTTAGTGGTCACTTTACTTAAATTTAATTAGCTTTAATAGAAATTTATACTTAAAACAAGCAATGCAGTCGCTCGTTCTATCGGCTACAGGATCAACATGCACAACAATTAGAATTATTATTCTCGTGACGCATTAACGATCAAGACATTTGTCGTGACTTTCACAAAGATAATACTACCAAGTTTGAACTGTTTGTTATGGTTGTTGTCCTCTACATCATCATGTCGTGTTTCCCAGCTTGCAAGACTCAGAACCAACAAATAAGATCCAAATAATAAGTACAACAAATATGCCTACACATCTCATTGATTCCCAGCTTGCAAGATTCGTAACCAACAAATAAGATCCAAATAATAAGTACTACAAAGATGCCTACACATCTCATTGATTCCCAGCTTGCAAGATTCGTAACCAACAAATAAGATTAAAATAATAAGTACAACAAAGATGCCTACACATCTCACCGATTCCCAGCTTGCAAGATTCGTAACCAACCCATTAGAGCCTTCGATAATGTGAATATTGGGATTAAATCCATCTTGGCTAGCCATGTCATACAATCAAGAACTTGGCGAATGCTCTTGACCGTCACAACATCTCAGAAGTTGAGTATTCCTGTTTGCACAAAGATGTTTGCACAAAGACAAACAAGGAGACAGGAGAGCATGATTTCACTTTAATAGCGGCCTCCTTGAACTCAACCTCCAAATCTACTTTGGATGAGGTCTCACTGGAGTTCCATGATTCAATTCATGCGCCTTTTTTCATAGCTTCAATTAAATGAAGCAAAGATTGCATCATTCAGCTAGCAAGAAGTACTTGCTCTTGTGAGTCAAGTGTGTTCTTCTTTAGTAGTTGCACTAAAATTGAGGAACATTAAGGTTGGCTGTCCGGCTCATGTAAGGTGCAACTATAATTTTCTTATCCTTTTGTGCAGTTCCACTAAAATAAAGTGTCATTGTGGTGATAGTGATGGCTCCATCTTGCAAAGGCTAATAAAATGTTGCACGAGATTACCAGCAGAACTTGACGGAGATTTTGGAAACTCCAATCACCATTTTGTGCAGTTCCACCAAAATTGAGAGATGTTTCCCACGTGACATTTTAGTTGAACTGCACAAGACACTCATTCAAAAAAAGTGTTTTGTGCAGTTCACCAAAAGGTCACAATAGCAACAAGGTGAAATGGATATCCCTATCTGCACAAAATGATAGAAAATAAACAGTTGCTGGTCAATAAGAATATACAAAACATATACAAAATGAAAAGAAGCATCTTAATTATGTTCATGGCAATCACGCAAGGACAGTAGAAATTTTAAAACGTCAGCAATGCTTTATGTTAATGTAAGCATTACGATCAACAATGAGATTCCTCAAATATGGGATTACTTTAATGGTGGCATTGCTTGTTTACCGCACACAAGAAATCAACAAAGCAGCTAAAGAGTTGGTTTAAGGGCATGGGACCGCTTTGGACACCGTGACACTCAAAGCCAGTAAAGGAGCAACTTACTTATCATACTGGGAAAACAGCAGAGTGCCATTTGTAACATACGGTTTAATTGCATCTTATCATTGGAGGCATTAGATTAACAATAACACTGGTTAGACATGTCCCTAAGGTAACAGTGTGATCGCTTCATTTTACATGCGCCCTTACATTAACAACAGCAAAAGGTTGGTATAAGGACATGCAACAGTGGACGCATTAGCACAATGTACCTACAAGGAGGCATAAAGTGGTGATGCCAAGCTTGTTCACGCTATGTGAGGGCAGCAAACCTAATCCTGGAGACCTTGTACTATGTGAGGGCAGCAAATCTAATCCTGGAGACCTTTTACTATGTGAGGGCAGCAAATCTAATCACAGAGACCTTTTACTATGTGAGGGCAGCAAATCTAATCCTCGAGACCTTTTACTATGTGAGGGCAGCAAATCTAATCCTCGAGACCTTTTACTATGTGAGGGCAGCAAATCTAATCACAGAGACCTTTTACTATGTGATGGCAGCAAATCTAATCCTGGACATACTCGCTGACTTGTCCACCACCGCCACTTTCTATCCTTTTTTCAACCAATAATAGATCCGTTCCTTATCCAGCTTTGTACCGTGTTTTCCCATTATTTCCCTTTTCAACCAAGAGACTGTTGGGTATCCGGTCTCTACTAATTTCACCATATTATTTCCTCTTTGAATCAAGTCCTAGATTCATGCTACAACTTTCCCCTTTCTTCGTTGTTTGAACAAAGCCCTAGATTTGAATGCATGAAGTAGCTTTACCTCTAATAATACTAAAAATTTAGGTCGCTTTGGAAGAGCCGATGGGAGTAGAAAAGATGCACATGCGACACGTGGGGAGCTGGGGCAGTAGAGCAAGGCCGCTTTCGAAGAACTTATACCTGAGGGTCGCCGGGATGTCGGCGGCGGCAGGTCGGATCTGCGGACAATACGGCAGGGAGGAAGAAGGGTCGGAGAACCTCCCGAGTCGGCGCTGTGTCAGAGAGAACAGCACGGGCAGAGGATCGGGCCCCTCCGGCAGCTGTGGGTTTCCTCCCTCGGTGGCGATGACCGCGTGAACGATGCACCTTTTAGTCCTCTACACAGACCGGCCAAAGGGATCCGGCCGGATCTGTGACCAGCGGTGAGCAGAGAGAAAATGTCGCTACCATTGTCTTGATATCTGGAGAGGATGAGAGAATGAAGAGAGCAACCCTAGTAAAGCAAGCGCCTCGAGGCCCTCATCCATATATAGTGGAGTGATTATCTTTTGCTCTCCACAACAAGCGTTTCAATTTGTGTACGTGGCATTAAAGAAAAGAAACTCTCTATTTAAGGTGACTACTCTATGACTCCTACTTACTACTACAATTACTACCTCCGTCCCTGGTTTATAGGTCCCTTTTATAGTTTGTGCCAAATTTTGACTAAAGATTTAACTAACAAAATGTTAATGCATGTCAAGAAAAATTATCTCATTGGATTCGTATTTGAACATAGTTTTGAAAAATATAATTTTTGGTGACATGCGTGAACATTTTCTTAGTTTAATCTATGGTCAAAATTTGGCACGAAATACAATGGGGACCAATAAACCCGGACAGAGGTAGTACTGTTCACTTGTGCTCCCCGCCCCTCCATTCATTGAACAACCCCACGGGTGAATTAACATACAGTAAGTACTATATTTATATAGAACGAACAAGCTCGAACTATTTTTGCGTAGTTAAAAGTTGAGGGCGGGGCTTTTCCCAGCAAAGACGCTGTGGCGCTTTTGGTAGGCGGTTTGACAGAGAGGCGAGGAGGGTGAGCGAATGGGGCAGGCGATTTGACAAGCGTTACTATCGCTGGAAAGACTTGTGATATGACCACTCACTATAGTCATGAATTATCGGGCGCTGACCGAGGTGATGCCCCTTCCGCTCCGCTGCCTAACTGGGTGCATGACACGTCGAATTGGATGCTGGCTCTCCCACATGTCGGAGTAGTAAGAAGGAGCAAAGAATGATGCGGTATATACTAGTACTATACTACTCCTACTTACTACTCAAGTCGGAGGAGTGCGAACCACGGCAGCCCAGTGAACCAGCAGTGTGAACCACGGTAGCCCAGTGAACCAGCAGTAGAAAACAATGTGGTGATATGGCCATAAAAAACAATGTGCTACGGTCCACACTGTAGCATGTATAGTAACACCCCTCTTTGTTTGGATCCCTGAGTTAGAGCTAGTTTGGGTTGAAATAGCCTCAAATCATCGAAACAAGAGGGGTTAGTTTGAGCTAATTTGCTCTAACCCAAAGAAAAAACTAGCCCGGTGGAGAGGTTCTAATTGGGTTAGTTATCCTCGGGCCCACTAAAAGAGAACTAAAAATCTCACCTGCCCGCACCAGATCGCTCCCCGTCTCGCACGACCCTCTCTGCTCCCCCATAGGGCCGCCTGCCAAGCGCCGCCTCTCTCCTCTGGCCGCCCTCTCCTTCCGGCCTCCGCTGCCCTACTCCGGCCGCCCTCTCCCTCCGGCCTTCGAAGGTCTCCCCGCTCCCCCTTCACCAGTCATTTGTCTCCTTCTGTCATGTGCGGCGGTGGCGCATCTACCAGGGAGGTCGCGAGAGGGGTGAGTTTGTTCGTTCCTTCTCTGTCTCACGGCCATATCATTGATCTTGCTTGCTCTACCGCTAATTCTGATTTGGAAAAGTAGATCCTGATCAAACTTGCTATAGATTTGTGGTGCACGTATGGAATTGTTTGATGTTGCTTGAGGAGGTAATAAATCTTTCTAGAGGCCCAAAGATTCAGGTCACCTTTCTAGGTATTTCAATTTCAGGCTTGCATTATTTTTAGAGGCCCAAAGATTCAGTTCACCTTTCTAGGTATTTCAGTTTCAGGCTTGCATTATTTCTAGAGGCCCAAAGATTCAGTTCACCTTTCTAGGTATTTCAGTTTCAGGCTTGCATTATTTCTAGAGGCCCAAAGATTCAGTTCACCTTTCTAGGTATTTCAGTTTGTGCTTGCATTATTCCTAGAGGCCCAAAGATTCAGTTCACCTTTCTAGGTATTTTAGTTTGTGCTTGCATTATTTCTAGAGGCCCAAAGATTCAGTTCACCTTTCTAGGTATTTCAGTTTCAGCTTGCATTATTTCTAGAGGCCCAAAGATTCAGTTCACCTTTCTAGGTATTTTAGTTACAGTGCTTGCATTATTTCTAGAGGCCCAAAGATTAAGTTCGCAGCGGCAAGCGGCCCTGCTACCCATGCCGGTGTCGACCTCAACTCGCAAGGGCCGGCATCGGAGGGGTTCCCGAGGCTTGGGCTCTACAGAGCCTTCCTCCAGAGCGACGATGGTGAGCTCCTCCCTCGGTGCGAGAGGGGCTCCGGGCTCCCTCCCTATCGTGAATGACTTCCGTGATGAGTTAGCTCGTTCTTTGTTTCATGAAGTGTTTTTTTATTCTGTGAAGCTTGATTGGCGACTTGTATGTTTAAGTGGGATATCTCATTTGTATGGACAAAGTAAAAATTATCATGTTTTGCATGCTTGATTTGTATAGATGGTTCGTTTATGTCAATTGTGAGCGGAGGAGGCCACGGAAGAGCCGGCCACACCAAGAGGGTGCTTGGATCCAAGGGACTTATTTTAGTCCGACTAAAAATAGGGTCCAAAGTAGTCAAATGATTGAGATAGAGCATTTATTGTCAATCTAACCCTGCCATCCATACACCTCTTTGGTTTAGAGTTAGTTCAGGGTTATAATCTAACTCTAACCTCTAACTGAGTTAGAGTTCTCCTCGTCTCGGTTCATCGCCATCATACTTTCCCCATTCCTGTGTTTTTAGTATCCTGTGAATCAAAGAGGCCCCTTTTTTTGCGGGAAAAATCAAAGAGGCCCTTAGACTGGTTTAGGTTCGGTCATTTTTTATAAATGTGTTATGTCCAAAATTTAATGAACGTGCTCTGGTTTCCACGAAAATAATCCAGTTTCATGTAGTATTTCATTCATTTATTTATTCTTCTGCGGGGGGTTTGCATGTAATTTGTGAGGTCTGAAATGTAAAGTACCCCGGCATATGCTCCGAGTCGTGCATGCACTACGACCCAGATGCTCTATGTCCCACATGTCGGCGAATGGGAGCACGTGGAAATAGCCTAGGAGTACATATAGCAGGATAAATGCGTGAAAAAATATGTACTGTGAAGCATAGCCACGGTTCGAAAAGGAGACCTAAAGTGATGACAGCTATAGTCGCACGCACCCAACTAGTGGTACTAGACATACGACTAATTTTTCCCTCAAAGAAAAAGAGGCACGAGTGCTCAGTACTCCTATTCTATAAACACGAGTCCCATGTGACAACAGCGTCCGTGCTACAGCTAGCTCTCCTCCCTCGTTTCTCTCTTCTAATTCCAAACTCGGCCGACGCCTTGGGTGGGTGGGGTGGGTTTCTCAATCATGACCCCACCTCACAAAGGAAAACGCATTCTACGACTGAAATAAAAAATTCCATATACTCCCTCCGTTCATAAATATAAGCCTTTTAGGTACTAGTTCAAATGGAATACAACATACAGATGTATGTAGACAGAGTTTAGAGTGTAGATTCACTCATTTTGCTCTGTATGTAGTAGTCACTTGCTGGAATCTTTAGAAAGACTTATATTTGGGAACGGAGGGAGTACTATACTAATAAAACATTAAGGCCACGAGGCGATGCAAAGGTTGGTTACAGGAGGCAAGAAGAAGAGATGCATCCATCGACGACGTCCACCTCCTCGACTTCAGGCGTGCCGCCCACCGAACGCGCCTAAGTAGCAGCTGCCGGTGGCCAGGTCAACGTGCTTGAACAATGGCGTCCAAAGATTCCAGCCGCTGGAAGAAGGCCAACGTCTTTCTGTCCTTGCTTGCCTTGTAGTGGCCTATTTAGACGATTTCCTCGTAGACGTGGATGTGCAGGTCGACGGTTTCTTGGATGGCGAGGCGCTGCGCGACGAGCGCGGCCTCGAGGTGCACATTCTTCGTCGCGACCTCCGGCACCTACAGGGCCACCAGGGCTTGAAAGAGTTCGTCACCATGTAGGCCGATGAGGGTGGCAGGCAATGAGGAGCCTGGGCGCGGGGGCTGGAGCAGTAGAGCAAGGTCGTCCGCGCGCTTCTTGACGGTGGTGAACTTGCGGATGGAGTTGACCATCATGTCGTCCATGCGAGAGGCGAAGACGGCGTCGGCGAGGGCTACGATGCCTGCGGTCGCCAAAGACCTGATCTGAAACGCTGCATGGTGTGGCCGCAGGCCGGCGCCTTGGATGATTTGGCACAGCCAACTGCCGCTCGCGTCCATCGCCTCCATAGGTGCTTGTGGCTTCTGG
This sequence comes from Aegilops bicornis, assembly GCA_021605145.1. NCBI lineage: Eukaryota > Viridiplantae > Streptophyta > Magnoliopsida > Poales > Poaceae > Aegilops > Aegilops bicornis. The sequence continues at coordinate 744,258,120 of CM038671.1, forward strand.
TCACTTGGTCTTGGATTGGAGTGAGCAGTGTTGCGCAAAGACTTGGGAGTAGATGGATTGGAGTGGTGGGGCGCCTTTATTATATGAGAGTCCAAACTTTGTTGCATTCACATCGTCTGGCTCTATTCTCGCTTCTCCAATTAATTCCCTCTCGCATGTAATTGAGGATGCATCATTGACCGTTCAACGTCTCGGGAACCGCTACCCTCTTCCTCCTTGGCATCCAAGCACCTATGGACCCGTCGATGACGAGGTGCCTATGGTGACTTCGTAAATTTCAAGATGATAGTGTCATGCATGTGTGCGTTCACAGGGGTGAGTGTATGCGTGTGTATATGAGCGCTTGCGTGTATCAGTCAAAAAACGTAAATGCGTGTCAAAAGAGACTAGTCAAGATACTCAATATTGTGCACCTCGGAGAGGAAAACGATAGAACTAGTACGTATTTATTTACGGTGCAGATTCACTCATTTTGCTCCATATGTACTCCGCCTCGGTGTAGTCTAGTCACTTGTTGAAATCTCTAGAAGGGCAAATACTCCTTTCTGGTTTACAGGGCTATACTAGCAAGTAGTTGTAATGCGTATTTAGTACAATAGTGGGCTCACATAGAAATTTTGTCTCATGCAAGAGCCTGGCTATATGCATGCTCCAATGTTCGCAACTGCAACGTCCGGTTTGCGCTTGGCTCTTCGCCTCTTCGAGAAGACGAACAATGATGTTACTACTACTGCTTCTACAGTGTCGAATCCACTGCCGCATGTCCGTCCACCACGAGCGGGACGGATAGCTTGTTGTAGAAGTACTACTAAGCAAAATCCTGTCCTCGTTTGCGAGCAACCGCGTGCATGGGCGAGGGATAAGGCGTGTAGTAAAATCAAGCTTCTCCTCGTTGTACGAGTTGACACGACACATCATAGCACTAGCCCCACATGCTTGCCTCTAAACTTGGCTGAAAGACCCGCAGTGTACAATATATTTGCTGCAACCTCTAACATTTACCCACCACAAATTAAAATATATGTGGTCGTATGCGTCGTTCTGATGCAGAGGCCGGGGAGTCCCCCCTTTTCAGAAAAAAACAAATTAAAATATATATTCCTGTCTTGACCAGATGAGCATGCAAACTATAGTCACCAGGGTGACAGGTAGGGCCAGAAGACTATTTTAATTTTTAAAAAAACTTCGAGACGACCACATAGCATGGAGCCGACCCCAATGATTTTAAGCTTACAGGCACGATACACGCTATCCTAGACTACTCTACACATGAAACTGCCACACGAGCGTCTGCTGCGCTTTTGGTTCTTCGCCTCTTGAAGTCGAACAATGATGGAGTACTATCAGACCTTTGGAGGAGTACTACAAGACGCTTCGCCATCTCGACACCGATTGAATCGCTGCATGTCCACCGCATGCGGGAGGGAGAGCGTGTAGCAAAGCTTCTCCTAGTCTTGCCAACCACCACGCTCATGGGCGAGGGAGGGACACTCCTGCGCAGCGTGTATGACAGGTGGGCCCGGCAGTGTGTGGCCAACTCGTCATACAGCCAAAGGCAAAAGTGCAGTTAAGTCTGCGAGGGAGAGGATAATCAAACTTCTTGTTGATGTACGAGTTGACGCGACACATCAAAGCACTGCACTCGATATATTTCAATAATTTGCGTTTACCGATGCATTAATTACAACGCATGCATGCATGTCGTGACTCTTCTTTTGATACTTGCATGTGTTGATTTAATGCACCTTGAAGTAGTACTCCCTCCTTTCCTAAATTATAAGTCTTTGCAGGGATTCCATTATGAATTACATACGGATGTATATAGATGCATTTTAAGTGTGGATTCATTCATTTTTCTCCGTATGTAGTCCACCTAGTGAAATCTCTATAAAGACTTACATTTAGGAACGGAGGGAGTATAAAATATGTGACGGTAAAGCTTTGTAATACCCCGGCCCAAGTCGAGAGATGGTTGTGCACGAGGAGGGCGAGATCATGCAGACCGAACAGGAACAGGACCCGTCTTGATGGACCTCACCGTGCTCCACTGCCCCTTGTGCCTCCGCCCCTTGACGCCTCCAGTGTATGAGGTTCGAATACACCTCGTCCGTTCGGCTGATTGAGCAAGGTGCAGGTTTCTTGATTGATGTGATGTTCGATTGATTTCTGCAATGCAAGGAGGGCACATGGCCTGCGCGGACTACCGCGTCGAGCGCCCCGGGAACCAGCGGCAGTGCCAGAAGTGCGAGCGCGGCGGTGGCTTCGACGTGCGGAACACGGCGGTGGACTCCGTCCTTTTTCGTCGGTGAGGGTGGAGTGTCCGCACGAAGGCTGTGGGCTCTACGTCACTTACCACAAGCCGGCCGATCACCAGAGCGTGTGTCCGCTCGCGCCCTGCAAATGCCCCGTGCCCGTCTGCGGCTACGAAGGCCCGCCGCCGGTGCTCTACCACCACATCAGCACCGTGCATCCCATGCCCGTGCACAGGATCCAGTATGGCAAGGTGCTCCAGCTGCAAGTGCCACTATTGGAGCCACGGCTCTTGATGTTCGCGGAGGAGGACCGCCACGCGTTTTTCTTGGTCGGCAGCATGCTCGACATCGGCGCGCCTATCGCCGTGTCGGTCGTCTGCATCAGAGCGGGGGCGTCCCCACTGCCGGACTACTTGGCCAAGCTGTGGGCGAATGGCCCGCCGGGGGAGCCCAAAGGCACGACCGACACCGTCAAGGTGGAAATGGAGGTGACAAGCAGCAAGGATCCCGGCGACGTCGGCGTGCGAGCTGACCTTCTTGTGATTTAGCCCAAGATGCTGGCCGGGGCTAAGCTTGTGTCCCTCCACATTCAGATTGACAAGCTCACGTCCTAAATGTTTCGACAGTGCCTTCTGTTTATATTAGTAATATGCTAATGTATGGATTACCGTGGTCTACTTTAGCTTAAGAAATGGTGGGTTTTGGTGGCGATGCAGCAATTACTTTGACATCAGATCAGTAATTTCCAACAGTCGAACGGATATTTTGTGTCTGTTGGATATAAAGTCCCTTTGGGTAAGAAGTACTACTTGTCATCAAAATGGATAAAAGGAGATGTATGTAGACGTATTTTAGTTCTAGATACGACCCTTTTTATCCATTTTGATGACAAGCACTCCCTCCGTTCCACAATACATGCCTTCCGTTTGTCAAAATATAGATGTATCTAGACATGTTTTAGTATATAGGTACATCCATGATAGAGCCAATCGGATGGTTGAGAACACTACAATTCGTAGCTATAAATGCGTGTGTGACTCCCAGATGCAGAGGCCGGGGGTCACCATCCTCCTTTTCGAGAAAAAACAGACACGTGTGTGAGAGGACGAGTGCGTGCGTGCACCTCTTCTCTTCCTGTATAACGTACTACTAAACTCAAAGTACAAGTTTTTGTGGGTGGCACGATGGTGCGTGCGAGAAGTCCCGAGATATAGGTTTAATGCGTCTGAAAAAAGGACTAGCCTAGAGCTCGCCATGCGGCTATTCATGTCAAACGCCCCATTAACCATAAGATATGTATACGACGGTGCCAGTTATTGCACGTACACAACAGTACTCCCTCCTTTCCGGTTTATAGGGCTTAATTCAAAAATCTCACCAACCAAGATGGTGAGTGGTGGAATATTTTTTGTAGTTTGCAAAAGCACCTAATTAATGCTCTTGTTTTTCTCAAAAAATTATGTTTATCAATGCATTAATTGCAATGCATGCATGCATAAATTACATGCATTAGTCAATTTTCTCTTAATACTTGCATGCAATGATTTAATGCACCTTGGAATCTGAACATGTGTTGGGGAACAACCAAATTGAGCCTTATAAAATGGAAAAACTAAAATTTTGAGATAAGCCCTATAAAACCGGAACGGAGGGAGTAGAAAAAGAAGTACTCCATCCGTGAATAGTGCCGCACTTCGAAACTAGAACCGTCAATAGATTTTGAGCTTGCGTCTCATCACATTCCAAATTACTCCACGCTATATTGAATTGCAAACCTGTTCACACTGATCACAACCTAAACGGTTTCCCACTTAGGAGCGTATTAGTACTCGGATAAATACTAGTATGCCAAGATGACTGCACATTCCTCCTCAACTCATCCATAAAAAAAACAAGTCATTCAGCATCCTTCCCTTGCGTCTGCCATGGCCAACGTGAGTTCTGAGTCGAGAGATTGCCACCAGGGAGAGGCGAGCATGGAAGCGGAAGCATGAGAGATGTCCCGCCTCGCTGCGAGAGCAGACGACATGTCCCGCCGCGCGGAAGTAGCAGCACAGAGGTCCCGCCGCGCCGCTGAAGCAGCACGGAGGTCCCGCCGCGCCGATGCAAAGCAGATTGGTCCGGCCAAGGCCATGAAGCAAAGAGATGTCCCGCCGCACCGCGGCGGCCTGGGAAAATTTCTCGCGGGCAGGTGACGACTGTTACAGGCGCATGCATGTGATCGTACATAGCCAAATGGATCAGATCTCCTACTGGGCGAGGTTGCAGGACGATGTGAAAGCCCCATTTGAACAGGCTACCGGCGTCATCCGGCAACTAAGGGAGGGCGATGAGAGGCTCCGGGCTGAGCGCGACCTACTGAGGGAGAAGATCATCCGAAGTGCAGACCAGCAGGAGGAGACCAGTGCCTTGTTGAAGAGGACCGGCGTCATCGTCAAGAAACTTATGGACGAGAATGACATGCTCCGCAACGAGCGCCAAAGGCTGGTGGAGGAATCCGTTGATGTTCTCAAGCAGCGTCTTGAGGACATGAAAGAGCTCATCGCCTCTCGCATCGGAGACTAGTTCCCGCGGCCTGCAGCAACGCATCAAGAAAGTAGAGATCAGCGAGCCAGATCCTTGTCTTCCTTCTTCTTTTGCCCTTGTGTATTTCGGGCGTAGCCGCATGTGGCTTCTTTAATTATCTTTCTAATTATGTAAGACAATTAATCATCCTTATCTTTCTGTGGAAGATCAATGTTGCGAGGCTGGAATGAAGAAAACTCTTGTTGTGGCGACCCTGGCGTTGCTGTTCTTCTAGTTGCTGTTGGGCTTCCTTCAGTTTCCTGGTTTATTTTGATGTAATAATCGGTTTAGGATGTGGATTGTGTCGTCAGTTGTGAAATGTTGGGTTCTAGCGCGGATGTTTGGCCTTTGTTGGCCTCTTGGGATGTTGCGATTTCAATCTGGTAGCTTTTAGTCCTTCGTGTTAGGCTGGAGTTGTGCTGAACTTCTTGTGAATTGTGGTGGTTTTCAGTAATGAAAATCGGAAAGGGCAAGCCCTTCTTTGATCAAAAAAATTTAATCAGCCTTATATATTCATCAGTCTTGCTATAAGTCGCAGTAGATGCTATATAGGTCCGTCGAATCTTACATCAAGATCCGTGCTTTCAGATTTTCTTTTTTCTCTCTTAAATCTCAGTCGAGTGAGACATAGCCACGCCATTAAACAGAGGCTCGGGAGCCATTAATGGAGACCTTGGGAGAGAGGTGGATGGCAGATGGAGGTCAAAGGGCTCTCCTCCTGATAAGCACGCGCAGGGGTCTTATCGCACGCCTCTCGTACTCAACTAGCTACCATGCACGGCGCCTCCTAGCTAATAAAAAATGGGGACACGTGGCGGCACGTAAATGGTACTAGTAAGTAGAACACCCACGGTTTCAATAATACTTGTGTTTCCGATTGTAACGTGACAGCACTTGTTCCAAAATGACTTTGTTGATTGTTAATGTGTGCGCCTTCGCAAATCGGACTGCAAATTTACCACAGCATGTTGGTGCCATGTCATGGCACCAAGCCAAGTTTCATTATTTTCATGCATGTTTTGGATTTATAGGAAATAAAAACTAAGTTTCTCAATGTTTCTAACCCAGCCACGACGCCTTGAATTTTGAATTTCATTCCCATTTCTTGCATGGAACCTAGAAATTTACCAGAGGACACACATGTGATTTTTCAACCAACTTTGGTGCACCGGAACATGTGCTTGTATTTCAAATTTGAACTATGCACACAAAGGTGACACGTTCCTCCCGTAACCACGAGCCTTCTTGAGAGAAGCTCCGATTTGCAAGAAGCTTATACCAAAATTTGTTCCTATTCGGCCAATTTTTTTTACCACGGCATGGTACTACAATGACATGACACCACAAGCTTCCAAATTGGCCCAATTTTTTACCACAACATGTTAGTGCCATGACATGACACCATGCCAAGTTTCATGATTTCCAGCCGAGTTTTGGATTTACATGAATTTAAAATCTAAGTTTCTCGATGTTCTCGGCAGAGTCATGACGCCTTGAGATGTTTGAATTTCATTCTCATTTCTTCCATGGGACCTAGAAATTCAACCAAGGACACACATGTGATTTTTCAACCCACTTTGGTGCACCAGAGCATGTGCATGCAATTCATATTTAGATTATGCACATTAAAAGTCCAAAAACTCAATTAATGTATAAAAGGCCAAATGAACCCGAAATAATTCCAAAATTTAACAGGCACTCATATAGTTCTATGTTGCCTCTCAGAATAAAATCAGGGGAGGCAGCGTATATCGTTTCAAGACACAAAGGTGACACGTTCCCTCTCGGAACCATGAGGCTTGTTGAGAGAATCTCCGGTTTTGCAAGAGGCTTATACCAAAACTTGTCCCAATTCAGCCAAAAATTATACGTATGAAAACAGGGTTTAGATTATCCCGAACATCTCGCTACCTAGACCAATAATGTACTATGATTTGAATTCAACATAAAATGAATACAAATATTTGAATTGGAGAGCGTATGGTACATGTACTTCATAGTGAAATATGATTACTACTATATGCATGTCTTTTTGTTATCAAGATAATATTTAAATTATTGTATAACTTGACAACAATCGTATTCAAATAAGAAAAATTGATTCAAATTTAGTCCATATGGTAGACGACAATATATATGTTCACATGGTGGAGTAAAATGTTCGGATATGATTGAAGATCAAAATGTACGACTACATAAATTATAAACCGCAAGGTCACCTAATGATATATTCGAATTCAACATAACGTGGATTCAAAAATTGAAATTCGAGATCATGGCATCTGTAATCATATAAAAAGGGGCATTACTCTTTCTTTGGTGGGAATTGATTTGTTTTTTGTTGTTGTTGAGGGAAGTGCAAATCGATTTGGTATTGTGCAGGGTAATCTTGTTCTCCGATTTTTTTTACATTTTTCTTGTAGTTTTTTCAATGGCATCTATAGCAATATAGTAAAAGGGACATGAATCTCTTGTGTCTTGTATGAATTGTTTTTTTACATGTTAAGTTTGTTCTGCCGAACAAGGAATCCGCACCTTGTTGTCCCGAAATTTTCAAGCTCGAGTATCTTTTGTCTCACCTTCTTTGAAACTCCCGCTTCTTCAACCCGCGCCGCGCCTTGTTATCCCGAAATTTGGGCCTTGAGAACTCCCTCCTCATCCGAAATCGCTCCGCAGCCCGCATACACGCGAAATCCCCTTCTACCCCTCAGCCGTAAATGAAGCTCCACATCGCGGTGTCAAAAGCGGTGAATGCTGGTAACTTACCCTACATTTCGGACAAGCGCGTCCCTAAGCTTGGCTCCCCTCCCCTTCGCCCCCATTCGTACACCGAGGCTGCCAAAACCCATGAAACCCCACGCTCCTCCGTCGGCCTCCCGACCGCCGCCCAATGGAGACTCTTCCCCGACTACGTCGTCCACCGCAACAACTCGCCGTCCCTCATCCACCGCACCGGATGAGGATCCGTTGTCGATCTCGTCGTCCCGCCGGATCAGCCGCCCATCCTCCACCTCCAAGGAGCTGCCCCGACGCTCGCCTCGTCTATCGCGCCACCTTAATCCCCACAGCACCGTCTTGACCTACCCCATCGGAACCGCACCACCCTCACCAATTCCTCCGATGAAGCTGAGGCCAACTCGGCGCCACCAAGGAGGTTCCGCACTCACCGCTGCATTTTATATTTTATTCGATCTCACGGGGCTGCCGGTGCTCGATACCGAGAAGACATGGCATCTCCATCGACGGCGCCGTCGCCGGCCACATCATCCACGGCGTCTCTCCCCCATGGCGTTGCTTCCTCGGTGGCGACTTCCACAACGGCACTAGCTGCAGCTGCTCCGGCTCTGTTTTTGCTGTCGGTCGCGCTGCTGCACTGCTCCTGCTTTCGTTCATGCTGCTTCTCTGCTCTTGCTCTCGCTTGCGCTGCTGCTGCTGCTGCACGACCTCTGGCAGCTACAGGAGTTGCTGCTTTAGCACTCGCTCGTGGTGCTATTGCACGACTTGCTCCCTGCTAGTGCGTTCCCTACTCAAGCGTCTGCTGATTTAGATCATTGCTTATCTGCTAATAGTGCTCGAACGCCCTAAACATCTATTGCAATGCTCTGTTACTAGTTCAATCAGTTTCGACAGTAAAATTCAATTTCAACTGTGAAGTTCATTTTCTTCAGTTAAGTTCAGAGTGGACAGTACTTACAGCATCTGTCGGAGCGGCCGTGGCGCGGGCCGATGCGTTTACATCTAGCACTTTTTGGTGATGTATTTTACATCATCTATTGCAGATGATATTAGGGTCCCACTTCAGATTAACATTGTCTGTCTTGTCATGCTTTAGCCTCGTCGCCGTACACCTTAGCGGAGCTGCTCCAACGACGGAACCGTCCATCACAGCGGAGCAGTACCCTCGGCGCTGTTTCCAGAGGCCTCGGATCTTCTTCCCCGCCTCCGACAGTAACACCAACATCATCACCATCCTCCACGTCCAACCCAATGATGCTGAGGTCTACAAGGCTATGCCAAAGAGGTTGTACACTCATCGCATCACTTTGTTTCTCCATTCCTCTGTTCTTCCAATTCATGTGAGCCAAACACCTAGGTTGACTGAAATCCTATGTTTCCAAATGCTTTGTTTTGCACATGCATTCCTATCCTATTCCTGTGTTTTTCCTGTCCCTGCGTTTATAGAATCCTCCAATTCTAAGGAGCCCTTACAGATTTACTTCATTTTCAGATTGGCATCTATTATGTCCTGCTCCTGTCGTGTCATCATCCACCCCACCTGAGGTGCACCATTGACAGAAGCGTTCACTGCAGCAGAGATCCCCCCTGCAGACTTTCTTTCGCCACCTCAGATCATCTTCCCCATTGCCGGCAGCCACGCCAACTGCATTACCATCACCGATCGACGAGATGAACCCGAGGACTACAGTTCGGAAGAGAGGTCGCAGTCTTTCGTGTTTGCTTATGTTATACATAGGTTATTATTACCTGCTACTTTATCGTTCAATCTTGAGTTTTGAATTGCCCATGGGTCTCATATCGAGCCAACAACGAATAGTATATGTCTACTATCTGGTTCATCTGGGGTCTTCTATGTGGTTCATGTTGGGTGGGCAACAAACAATAGATGATCCATTGTCTATCTTTTCAAACTGAAGCTATAATCTACCTGCTATCATTAGTTTTGGATCCATCCACTCGTTTGCTACCATCAGTCTTGATTTTTGCATGCACCCCTTAGGCCTTACAAAATCTAACTATTTTTTATTATGCATGTCAGATATTGTACACAATCATACTGAACATGTAGAGAAAAAGAGAAGACCGTTGCGTGCGAATATAATGTCATGCAGACGCCGCTCCATGGTGGGCGAAGTGCCCCCCCTCTCCTGCATTTCCAGATTGTATTCCAGAGGAAGATAACTGTTCAGATGGAGATTCGTATGAGCCGACCACGCCTGTTTACCACACGAGGTGTTTGCTCTAACACAGCATCTTGATGTTGGTCATATCATGCATATGGCGCCTTGCATTGCTTACATTATACATCTTACATGTCATCAACTTAGTTTAGATTTGCTTTGTGTGAATGCCACCTGTTTGGTTTCTATATCATACTCCCACGATTCCTAAATATTTATCTTTTTAGAGATTTCAACAAGTGACTACATACGGAACCAAATGAGTGAATCTACACTCAAAAATAGGTCTATATACATCCGTATGTGGTAGTCCATTTGAAATTTCTAAAAGACAAATATTTAGGAACGGAGGGAGTATATGGGAATTATGCAATGCCATCTTCTTTAGCGAGGCATCATATACGTGAATCATGCAATGCCATCCTGTTTAGCCACCATCGATATGTGAATTGTATCGTGCCATATTTTTCCCCATAATGTATTCCATTTGTCAAAAATGTTTATACATTCATCTACTCTTCCTGTGCATCAACCATTTGAGTCGGTCATGGGAAAATCTGGAGTGAAAACAAGGTCTTCTGAGCAGTCAGTGCTACCTGTCGTTGCAGATTTCTTGCTGGTTACAGATAGCTCCTCAGAGGAGGATTCAGAGAGAGATGACCAGTCGTATCCCCCCCCCCCCCCCCGAGGTGCATGCTCTAACTTGGCTGGGTTATATTGCTCATATCATGCATATGGTGTCTTGCATTGCCATGCCATCTGCTTAGATTAGACATGCTTTGTGTGAATGCCTCCTGTTTGCTTTCTATATCGGATATGTGAATTATGCAATGCCATGTTTTTCAGCCAGTTATCATATATGTGAATTATGCACCGCCATGGAGCCAGGCATCATATATGTGAGTTATCTCATGCCATCTTTTTTTCACTACGTATTCCATTTGTCGACAATAACTGTATATTGAACTACTCTTCATGTGTATCAGCCATTTGAGCCGGTTATGGAAAAATCTGGAGTGAAAACAAGGTCTTCAGAGCAGGCAATGGTACCTGTTGAAGCATATATATAGATGGTTATAGGGAGCTCCTCAGAGGAGGATTCAGAGAAAGATGACCAGTCCTATATCCCACCTGAGGTGTATGCTCTAAGTTGCAATGTTTATATTTCTCATATGATGCATATGGTGTCTTGCATTGCTTAGTTTGGACATCATATGCACAATATTGAATTCTATCTGCTTAGTTTAGAGATCATACATGCGAGAGCCAGCTGCTTAGTATATGAATCAATTATGTCAATTATACCATGTCATCCTGTATACTTAGACAACATGTATGTGAATTATTTCATCCCAACCTATTTTAGAAAGACATCATATAGTTTTGTCATGTCATCCTGTTTAGGTACTCATCATATGTTGAATTATGCAATTATATCCTGGTAAGTTATCTATATCTGAAACTGTGTCATGCTATCCTGTTTAGTTAGGCATCATATATGTGAAATTGTGTCATGCTGTCCTGTTTGGTTAGACAACATATATGTGAATTACCACATCTGTCTATCATACAATGTCTGTATGTTCAATTTCTTTTCTTGTTTATCAGCCATTTGAATTGGAGGGGGTGATGGCAGTATCTAAGGGAGCAAAAACCCGTTCTTCACAAAAGACAGTGCTACCCGTCGATGCAGATAGAACCATGGTTGTACTGGCCACAAACTAGCCCCACCACACATAATCGAGACTCTTCCAGATTGCACACTTACACCGTTGGGCGAGAGAACCAGCTACAACCCATCTAACCACAACCCCAAATGGATAGTAACCCACTTATAGTTGACAGAGCACCATGTCCACCACAGAGTACCCCCACACGAAAGCAGTTTGTAAAGCTACCGCAGTGCTCCAAAGCACGAAGACCACCACAGCTAACCCAAACTCCATGTTTAAAGCGTAAGAGCAACTGTTCTCGTGTCGATTCCGTAGCTATGGTCCATACTCCTTTGTTGTTGCATCACTTTGTATTTACTCATACCAACTACTTTCAATTTGAAGGATCCAATTGAAACTCCAATGGCGCAACAGGTATGTTTTAAACCTATTTCTTTAACTGGATTGCTGTTCTAACTTCTTGCTCTATGTTGATTTCAGTTTAAGTTGTATAAACAATTATGTTCTCATGTGAAGCATATTACAAGTACTGCCAATGCTGTGTAGTTTCTCACACTTATATTCTGTCTATGCTGATGTGTCTTAAAGATATATGAGTTGAACTGTGTCTCTATCTTGATTAGGGAACATAAACTAGAATGATATGGACAATACAGTGACCATAGTACATAGATATATGTTTGTTTCATGTTGTTATACTGTCCACCTTACTCTTGAACGGTTTACCAAAATGAGTTTCGTATACTACAAGCTAAACCTGTTGTGTCTGCTTGTTTCTCTTGTAGTATGCAAACAGAATATTGGAGAAGAGCACCCACTATGCAATGGTAGAGAAAGTAATGCAGATAAGGTTCAAGATAGTGAGACAACCCTGTTGGTCTCCAAGAAAGGTGATAAAAACGATCTTGTAGACAGTGAGAAAACCCCACAGTCATGTGTTGATGTAGTGTTCGAAAGTTCTTGGCGATCATTTGGCACAAGCTCTTCGAACTCATTTGCTGAATCACTTGACTTCTTGGTCTCAGCTACAAGCTGAAAGGCATCGATCGGTGTCTTTGCGGCAAGAAGTCAAGGACCGAGGAAGTCCTCAGAATTCAGATGCGTACTTTCTTGTGCAACGACAATATTTGGAGGATTTAAGCGCCAAACAAGAGAAAGTTAATAAGCTTGCTAAGCATCTTGCCAGCATTGTGGGCACCCAGGATATTGTTTCTTGAACTCTTCTGAAGTGGTTTCAGTTCTGGACTTGTTTTGCTGCGGCGTTTATATGCTGCTTTTTTCCCTATATTTGCACTGGTGGCGAACTTTCATGACCAGTGGATGTAATATGTGTAATAGCCATGATAGCCTAGCATAAGTTGTTTGCTTATTTATTTCCTTGTTGTCTTGTTTATTTGTTTGCTTGTAGTCAGTGCAGTTCTTTTTCCGCGGTTTGCTAGTGGCTGCAATAACCTATTTTTTAAAACTAGGCCTCAATAACCATGGGCTAATATTTACTGTAGTGACACTAGGCCTCCTACGGGCCGTAGAAACAGTGGGCCTTCTACGGGCCGTAGAAACAGTAGGCCTTCTATGGGCCGTTGAAACAATGGGCCTTATACGGGCCATATGATCGATTGGCCAAACATGGGCCAATAACAGGCTGCATTATGGTCGTAAACGGGCTAGAGTTGGAATCGTCTGTTCATGGGCCATCGTTAATAGGCCGTATTTGATTACACTATGAAAACGGCCCAACGTATTAACGGACCACAAACGGGCCGACTGTAACCACGGGCTGAATTTGGCCCACAAGCAGAAAATGATAGTAACGGGTCATAAGTAAACCAATGCTGGAAATGAGCCCAAGAATAAATGAGCTCTGAGAAGGCCGAAAGATAACATGGGCTGGAAACGGCCCAACTGAATAACGGGCCCTTAATAGGTATAAAGTGATACCTTTGTTCATTACGGGCCGCCACCACGGCCGTTAGTGGGTGTAAAGTGATACACTGTTCATTGCGGGCCAGTTTCACCACGGGCCACTAATAGGCCAAGAGTTACATAGGGCCTCATATGGGCTGAAATACGTCATGGGCCATACATGGGCCAGAAGTGAAAACGGGCTGGAATCATATTGGATGGCCCAGATGACGCTACTGGGCCTAATTCGGATAGGGCGTAACGGGCCTTGGGTTAGCGGGCTGTAAATGGGCTATATGCAAACAGGCCGTTAACGAGCTTTCCATGGGCGACCCGCCACCTTTTGACCAAGTCAAACGGGCGGCCTTTTCACGTGAATGTGCCTCTGTTGGGCGTGCCACGGTCGACGTATCATAGGCGCCTTCATCCAATGAGTGGATGACATCATCCCAACGATGAGCCGACACATGTTTCCTCCAGCCAATGATGATTTTACACGTGGAAAATCCCCATTGGTTGGGCTGTTAACGGGTTATCGGATCCAAAACCCGACCCGATAGCTTAACGGTGTTCCGTTACGGTGGATGCCACGTGTCGGTCACCCTTGACGAAAGCACTTCGTGACGCGCGATTTATCGTCATGGAAGTGGACACTTCCGTGATGATAATTTTGGTAATGTCATGGAACACTTCTACGACATCACGTATGACTATCTTGATTACATCATAAAATCGTCATGGATGTACATGCATGACAAAAACGCAACCTACTGTGACAAACACGTATCATCACGGAAGTGTATTTTTTTGTAGTGATCTTCTTCAGTTTCCAGACCACAAAGCCATGGAAAAAGAAAACTCAGGCAAAAACCATGGAAAAACAAAAGAAAAAGAAAGGGCCAAAAATCAGGCTGTCACATATTTGCAACTCGAAACACGGGCTATGTATTAAGCGAAGATTTGCTAAGGACGAGGTGACGATGCGCGTGGGAAATGGTTCCAAAGTCGATGTGATCGTGGTCGGCACGCTACCTCTACATCTACCTTCGGGATTAGTTTTCGACCTGAATAATTGTTATTTGGTGACAGTGTTGAGCATGAACATTATATCTGGATCTTGTTTGATGTGAGACGGTTATTCATTTAAATCAGAGAATAATGGTTGTTCTATTTATATGAGTAATATCTTTTATGGTCATGCACCCTTGATGAGTGGTCTATTTTATTGAATCTCGATAGTAGTGATACACATATTCATAGTATTGAAGCCAAAAGATATAAGTTCAATGATGATAGTGCAACTTATTTGTGGCACTGTCGTTTGGGTCATATCGGTGTAAAGCGCATGAAGAAACTCCATACTGATGGACTTTTAGAATCACTTGATTATGAATCACTTTGTGCTTGCGAACCGTGCCTTATGGGCAAGATGACTAAAACTCCATTCTCCGGAACAATGGAACGAGCTACTAACTTAATGGAAATAATACATACTGATGTATGCGGTCCAATGAGTGTTGAGGCTCGTGGTGGGTATCGTTATTTTCTTACCTTCGCAGATGATTTGAGCAGATATATGGTTATATCTACTTAATGAAACATAAGTCTGAAACATTTGAAAAGTTCAAAGAATTTCAGAGTGAAGTGGAAAATCATCGTAACAAGAAAATAAAGTTTCTATGATCTGATCATGGAGGAGAATATTTGAGTTAGGAGTTTGGTCTTCATTTGAAACAGCACGGGATAGTTTCACAATTAACGCCACCTGGAACACCACAGCGAAATGGTGTGTCTGAACGTCGTAACCGTACTTTATTGGATATGGTGTGATCTATGATGTCTCTTATTGATTTACCGCTATCGTTTTGGGGTTATGCTTTAGAGATGGCTGCATTCACTTTAAATAGGGCACAATCAAAATCCATTGAGACGACGCCTTATGAACTATGGTTTGGCAAGAAACCAAAGTTGTCGTTTCTCAAAGTTTGGGGCAGCGATGCTGATG
Organism: Aegilops bicornis; assembly: GCA_021605145.1. Classification (NCBI taxonomy): domain Eukaryota; kingdom Viridiplantae; phylum Streptophyta; class Magnoliopsida; order Poales; family Poaceae; genus Aegilops; species Aegilops bicornis. Next base: position 744,273,436 of record CM038671.1, read on the forward strand.
TGAAAAACCTTCAACCTGATAAGCTCGAACCCAAATTGGAGAAGTGCGTCTTCATAGGATACCCAAAGGAAACTGTTGGGTACACCTTCTATCACAGATCCGAAGGCAAAATCTTTGTTGCTAAGAATGGATCCTTTCCAGAGAAGGAGTTTCTCTCTAAAGAAGTGAGTGGGAGGAAAGTAGAACTTGATAAGGTACTTGTACCTTCTCCCTTATTGGAAAATAGTTCATCACAGAGATCAGTTCCTGTGATTCCTACACAGATTAGTGAGGAAGCTAATGATGATGATCATGAAGCTTCAGATCAAGTTACTACCGAACCTCGTAGGTCTTCCAGAGTAAGATCCGCACTGTAATGAATGCGGTAATCCCGTTCTGGAAGTCATGTTACTAGACCATGATGAACCTACGAACTATGAGGAAGCGATGATGAGCCCAGATTCCGCGAAATGGCTTGAGGCCATGAAATCTGAGATGGGATCCATGTATGGGAACAAAGTGTGGACTTTGGTGGACTTGCCCAATGATCGGCAAGCCATAGAAAATAAATGGATCTTTAAGAAGAAGACTGATGCAGACGGTAATGTTACTGTTTACAAAGCTCGACTTGTTGCGGAAGGTTTTTGACAAGTTCAAGGATTTGACTACGATGAGACTTTCTCACCTGTAGCAATGCTTAAGTCTATTCGAATCATGTTAGCAATTGTTGCATTTTATGATTATGAAATTTTGCAAATGGATGTCAAAATTGTATTCCTGAATCAATTTCTGGAAGAAGAGTTGTATATGATGCAACCAGAAGGTTTTGTCGATCCAAAGGGTGCTAACAATGTGTGCAAGCTCCAATGATCCATTTATGGACTGGTGCAAACCTCTCGGAGTTGGAATAAATGCTTTGATAGTGTGATCAAAGCATATGGTTTTATACATACTTTTGGAGAAGCCTGTATTTACAAGAAAGTGAGTGGGAGCTCTGTAGCATTTCGGATATTATATGTGGAAGACATATTGTTGATTGGAAATGATATAGAACTTCTGGATAGCATAAAGGGATACCTGAATAAGAGTTTTTCCATGAAAGACCTCGGTGAAGTTGCTTACATATTGGGCATCAAGATCTATAGAGATAGATCAAGACGCTTAATTGGACTTTCAAAAAGCACATACCTTGATAAAGTTTTGAAGAAGTTCAAAATGGATCAGTCAAAGAAAGGGTTCTTGCCTATGTTACAAGGTCTGAAGTTGAGTCAGACTCAATGCCCAACCACTGCAGAAAATAGAGAGAAAATGAAAGTCATTCCCTATGCTTCAGCCATAGGTTCTATCATGTATGCAATGTTGTGTACCAAACTTGATGTATGTCTTGCTATAAGCATAGCAGGGAGGTACCAAAGTATTCCCGGAGTGGAGCACTAGACAGCGGTCAAGAACATCCTGAAATACCTGAAAAGGATGAAGGATATGTTTCTCGTTTATGGAGGTGAAAAAGAGCTAGTCGTAAACGGTTACTGTCGGCGATATACCCCGCGGTATGACCCGGCCGGAAGTATGACCCGGCCGGGCTTGGCGTTTTCATTGGTAACTCACGAGTCTAGCGGCTCACTGGTCTGACGACTCACGAGCCTGGCGACTCACGGATGGCCCTAACAGCGGGTCAGATAGAAGACTAGGCCCAAGGCCCAGAAGGCCGGCTCATATTATGGTGGGCCGGTTTACGAGGAAAGGCATAAGGAGTTTTCCCTTAAGGGGGCAGACTAGGATTCCAATTGTAATAGACTAGTCCTAATCCTAATAGGACTCCACATGTAACCCTCCCCTTCAACTTATATAAGGAGGGGCAGGGCACCCCAAGAGGGACAAGCAAGAAAATAATCTCTAAGGCTAGACACAACTAAAGGGGAGCCGGCTTATGCGGCGTCTCCCAGATGAGCATAATGAGATCTAGCCACAAACAACATGTAGGGCTATTACCGGATGATGTTTCCCGGGGCCTGAAGCTGTCTAAATTCTTGTCTTGTGTGTTGATCCGCCTCGCGTCTCTCATCCCGACCAACCCATCTCAAGCTACTACATGGATGTGTTGGCCTCATGACTAAGTCCTCACACTAGGACATCGGCCGTGACGTTTCCACGATAGTTACGTCGATGCAAGCTTTGACACTGATCTGGATGACTCTAAGTCGCAAACCGGATACGTATTTTTATTGAATGGGGGAGTTGTCAGTTGGTGCAGTTCCAAGCAAAGCGTCATGGCGGGATCTACGTGTGAAGCGGAGTACATTGCTGCTTCGGAAGCAGCGAATGAGGGAGTCTGGATGAAGGAGTTCATATCCGATCTAGGTGTCATACCTAGTGCATCGGGGCCAATGAAAATCTTTTGTGACAATACTGGTGCAATTGCCTTGGCAAAGGAATCCAGATTTCACAAGAGAACCAAGCACATCAAGAGACGCTTCAATTCCATCCGTCATTAAGTGTCGAAGGGGGACATAGAGATTTGCAAGATACACACGTATCTGAATGTTGCAGACCCATTGACTAAGCCTCTTCCACGAGCAAAACATGATCAACACCAAAGCTCCATGGGTGTTAGAATCATGGCGATGTGAACTAGATTATTACTCTAGTGCAAGTGGGAGACTGAAGGAAATATGCCTTAGAGGAAATAATAAAGTTATTATTTATTTCATGCTAGAATTCTATTATCGGAAACTTAGTACATGTGTGAAAACATAGGCAAAACATATAGTCCCTAGTATGCCTCTACTTAACTAGCTTGTTAATAAAAGATGGTTATGTTTCCTAACCATAGACATGTGTTGTCATTTGATGAACGGGATCACATCATTAGGAGAATAATGTGATGGACATGACCCATCTATTAGCGTAGCATTATGATCGTGTTAGTTTTATTGCTACTGCTTTCATCATGACTTATACAAGTTCCTCAGACTATGAGATTATGCAACTCCCGAATACCGGAGGAACACTTTGTGTGCTACCAAACGTCACAACATAAATGGGTGATTATAAAGGTGCTCTACAGGTGTCTCCGAAGGTGTTTGTTGGGTTGGCATAGATCAAGATTAGGATTTGTCACTTCGTGTTTCGGAGAGGTATCTCTGGGCCCACTCGGTAATACTCATCATTATAAGCCTTGCAAGCATAGTGACTAATGAGTTAGTTGCCGGATGAAGTATTACAAAACGAGTAAAGAGACTTGCCGGTAACGAGATTGAACTAGGTATGATGATACTGACAATCAAATCTCGGGCAAGTAACATACCGATGACAAAGGGAACAACGTATGTTGTTATGCAGTTTGACCGATAAAGATCTTCATAGAATATGTAGGAACCAATATGAGCATACAGGTTTCGCTATTGGTTATTGACCGGAGACGGGTCTCAGTCATGTCTACATAGTTCTCGAACCCGAAGGGTCCGCACGCTTAATGTTCGATGACGATTAGTATTATGAGTTTATGCGATATGATGTACCGAAGGTTGTTCGGAGTCCCGTATGTGATTACGGACATGACAAGGAGTCTCTAAATGGTCGAGACATAAAGATTGATATATTGGACGGCTATGTTCGGACACCAGAAGTGTTCCGGAGAAGTTTCGGATAAAACCGGAGTGCTCGAGGGTTATCAGAAACCCCGGGGGAACTAATGGGCCTAAATGGGCCTTAGTGGGAGAAGAGGAAGGGCCAGGAGGGGCTGGCCGCCCCCCTGAGTCCGAATAGGACAAGGGAAGTGGGCTGCGCCCCCCCCCCCTTTCCTTCCCTTCCCCCTCTTCCTTCCTCCTTCCCCCTCTTCCTTAGGTGGAAACCTACTAGGACTTGGAGTCCTAGTAGGATTCCCCTCTCTTGGGGCGCCCTAGGAGGGCCGACCGGCCTCCCCCTTGCTCCTTTATATACGGGGGCAGGGGGCACCCTAGAACACACAAGTTGATTGTTTAGCCGTCTGCGGTGCCCCCCTCCATAGATTTCCACCTCGGTCATATCGTTGTAGTGCTTAGGCGAAGCCCTGCACCGGTAACTTCATCATCACCATCACCACGCCGTCGTGCTGACGAAACTCTCCCTCAACCTCAAACGAATCTAGAGTTCGTGGGACGTCACCGAGTTGAACGTGTGCAGATCGCGAAGGTGCCGTACCTTCAGTGCTAGGATCGGTCGGACCGTGAAGACGTACGACTACATCAACCGCGTTGTCATAACGCTTCCGCTTTCGGTCTCACAGTGCGTAGACAACACTCTCCTCTCGTTGCTATGCATTACCTAGAGATAGATCTTGCGTGATTGTAGGAAATTTTTTGAAATTACTGTGTTCCCCAACAAAACCCTCTACATCATCACCACCTCCTTCTTCTTCTTCACCAAAGGAAAACTGAGTATCGGGTATGGGCACTCCCCTTGGCTTCCGCCAAGCTAGGGGGAGGTGCCCCGGTATCATATCATCCCCACTATATTTTTACCTTTACTTATTTTAGTTCGATCTTTTCCTTTAGATGAATAAAAGTTTAGTTCGATCCTTTCTACTTTGAGAGTTTGCTTAGTGATCTATCCTTGTAATCGTGTGCAAGATATATAATAAAGTTTAGTTTGAGTTTTTGCTGTCTTTACTTTCTTGTTGCAATTAAAAGAAAAGAAATAAATAAAAACAAAGGAAATAAATAAAGAAGATCATATACTAATGTTATGGTAGGTGATGACACCACATAAGGAAAAGTATAAGTAGAAAATTTTATTATAGAGATTGAGAAACATAGCATTAGTCAATGATGCAACTCATGAAAGAATTAATAAGGGAAGAGAAGATTCACACATAAATATACTATCCTAGAAATCTTTTGTGATTGTGAGCCCCCATCAAAATATTATATGCCAAAATTGTTGACGTTGGACAAGGAAGACAACTTAATGATTTATGATGTTCATATTCACATAGAAGTCATATTGTCATAGATCCTTTAACATGTGATGCTTGCCCCCTATCTTTGCTAGACAAAAATTCCGCACTAAGTAGAGATACTACTTGTGCATCCAAAAACCCTTAAACCCAAATCTTATTTTCAAGTGTCAACCATACCTACCTAGGGATTGAGCAGGATCCCTCAAGTAAGTTGTCACCGGTGCAAAAAGGCAATAAAAATTGCATCAAAATGTGTAAGATCATTTAGTGTAAGAGAAAATTGAGGGTTGCACTAACTTGTGATGGTGAAGAATAAGAGTGACAGACTGCATAATAAAGGTCGCTATCACAAGGGGCAAGCTGTTATAATAATGGACATGATGCTTCTATGTCCGTATTGTGTGGACATGTTTTTCGATTTCAGATTTCGCTTGAGGACAAGTGAGGTCTAAGCTTGGGGGAGTTGATGCGTCCATTTTGCATCATGTTTTCTTACTGTTATTTATGATGTTTTCATCCATAATAATGCTTTTTGGAGTAATTCTAATGCCTTTTCTCTCATAATATGCAAGGTAAACACAAAGAGGGAGAATTCCAGCAGGTGGAAACCTGGACCTGTAAAAGCTACGTCAGGCCACCTATTCTGCACAACTCCAAACAATCTGAAACTTCATGGAGTTTTTTATCAAATAAATGATGAATATTGGAGAAAATAACTACCAGGGGGAGCCCACCAGGTGGGCACAACCCACCTGGGCGCGCTAGGGAGCCCAGGCGCGCCCTGGTGGGTTGTGCTCACCCAGGCCCACCTCCGGTGCCCATCTTCTGGTATATAGGTCATTTTGACCTAGAAGATATAAGGAGAGTACTTTCGGGACGGAGCGCTGCCGTCTCGAGGCGGAACTTGGGCAGGAGCACTTTTGCCCTTGGGCGGAGCGATTCCTCCGGGGGAACTTCCCTCCCGGAGGGGGAAATCATCGTCATCATCGTCACCAACAACTCTCCCATCTTGGGGAGGGCTATCTCCAACAACTTCTTCAAGAGCACCATCTCATCTCAAACCCTAGTTCATCTCTTGTGTTCAATCTTGTTACTGGAACTATAGATTAGTGCTTGTGAGTGACTAGTAGTGTTGATTACATCTTGTAGTTGATTACTATATGGTTTATTTGGTGGAAGATTATATGTTCAGATCCAATATGCTATTTAATACCCCTCTGATCTTGAGCATGATTATCATTTGTGAGTAGTTACTTTTGTTCTTGGGGTCATGGGAGAAATCATGTTGCAATTAATCATGTGAACTTGATATGTGTTCGATATTTTTGATAGTATGTATGTTGTGATTCCCTTAGTGGTGTCATGTGAACGTTGACTACATGACACTTCACCATATTTGGGCCTAAGGGAATGCATTGTGGAGTAGCAATTAGATGATGGGTTGCGAGAGTGATGTGCTTAAACCCCAATTTATGCGCTATTCCGTAAGGGACCGATTGGATCCAAAAGTTTAATGCTATGGTTAGAATTTATTCTTAATACTTTTCTCGTAGTTGCGGATGCTTGCGGGAGGGTTAATCATAAGTACGAGGTTTGTTCACGTAAGAACAACACCTAAGCACTGGTCCACCCACATATCAAATTATCAAAGTAGCGAACACAAATCGAACCAACATGGTGAAAGTAACTAGATGAAATTCTCGTGTACCCTCAAGAACGCTTTGCTTATCATAAGAGACCGTTTTGGCCTTTCCTTTGCCTCAAAAGGATTGGGCTACCTTGCTGCAATTTTGTTACCACTATTGTTACTTGCTCGTTACAAATTATCTTACTATCAAACTACTCTGCTACTTACAATTTTAGCACTTGCACACATTACCTTGCTGAAAACCACTTGTCATTTCCTTCTGCTCCTCGTTGGGTTCGACACTCGTACTTACCGAAAAGAGATACAATTGATCCACTATACTTGTGGGTCATCAGCAACCAAGGATAAACATTTGATTTTTTTTCAACCCGGTTTTATGGACTGGAGCATGTGCATGTAGTTTAATTTGGAATTACGCATAACGTCCATTCCAGCTATGACCCCATTATGTAATTAAAATCAAGACAAAAAATCAAGTAGATCGTACACAGTTTATTATCACCAACCATGTGAGATGCAGTACATAATATCCTGGAGCACCGTCGGTGTATAGTACGCCTATGGCTTACGCGAGAAGGTGCGTCGGCTATAGTCCACAGCTGGCGTGTCAAGCACACTAGCTCGCTCCCCAAATACTACCGCCTCCGCATCCCTCGCAATCTCAAAAATATCTGCTCGCCCTTGATCAAAATTTTCAATAGCCCCACCTTGTTACTCCCGCCTAGTAAAATTTTCAGTTGCCGCGGTATTTCCTCAAACACCACCTTAACCACCCCCTCCACACACACCACACACTCCCCAAAACCTCCGCTCACAGACACACACCACCCCCGAAACCATTGGTAGGTCGCCGCCATCGCCGCCACCTCCATCCTCAACCTCTGCCTGTGTGCCGGGGAGCTCGAGGAGCTAATGGCCCAAGAGAGGTTTATCGTGCCCTCTTCGCCCGACACCGGTGAGGTGGCTGCCGAGGTGTCTCCGTCGTCCTCCATGGGCTCTTTATCGATCCGCCGTTGCTGGTCCCCCGATCTGCCCACCGCCACGCCCCTACGCCGGTTCGAGGACTTCCCCGTCCTCCCACGGACCCGGCAGCCGATGAGGTCCTACCTGGGGGTCCGGCCAGCGGCGGTGGGGGACGTGGGTTGCCGAGATTACAGATCGGGAGACCCACACCTGCCGGTGGCTCGGTAGCTTCCACACGGCCGAGCTCGCAGCCATGGTGTATGACCGCTGGCAGGTCCGCTACCACGGCGCGGCGGCTAGGCTCAATTTCCCCTTCGGCACACGTCCGGTCCACCTCGTTCTGCCAGAGCTAGGGGTGGTGAGCTCAGCTATGGCGCGGGAGAACCGCGAGGTGTGGGAGCGCCTCAAGGCTGAGGCTGCCGACGAGGCCTACATGCAAGAGCTCCGCCAGCAGCACCCGGGGCTCATGGAGGCCGAGCGGGTGATCTTTGCCGGCGTGGAGGGCAGCGAGGTTATCGGTCTCTCCTATGATGACGAGGTCTGATAACCCACAAGTATAGGGGGTCGCAACAATTTTCGAGGGTAGAGTATTCAACCCAAATTTATAGATTCGACACAAGGGGAGCCAAAGAATATTTGAAGGTATTAGCAGCTGAGTTGTCAATTCAACCACACCTGGAGATTAATTATCTGCAGCAAAATGATTAGTAGCACAGTAGTATAATAGTTTTGATAGTAGCAACAGCAGCAACAATAACAGTAACAGTAATAGCAGTATTTTGTAGCAAGTGTGACAATAGCAACATCAGTAGTAACTTAGCAGAAACAGTATAAGATAAATTCGTAGGCATTGGATCGATGACTCATTGGATGATATTCATCATGTGACAATTATAACCTAGGGCGATATGGCACTAGCTCCAGTTCATCGATATAATGTAGGCATGTATTCCGTAAATAGTCATACGTGCTTTATTAAAAGAACTTGCATGACATTGTCGGATTACGGGTTCCGCAAACCCTTGAGAGGTTCGAACTCTGGGGTGCGTACAGAGATCTCAACCTACCCAACCTGCCTACTCACGATCCTCCTAAGCCTAGCGCGACAAGCTAAGAGAGACAAAGAGACACAGCAGTTTATCCTGGTTCGGGCCACCTTGCGGTGTAATACCCTACTCCAGCATTTTGGTGGATTGCCTCGGAGGGTTGAGGATGAACTAGTACAGTGGATGAACTGGCCTCAGGAGATGAGGTGTTCTTGAGCTCAAGGGAGCTGGTGTGGTGTGGGCTAGTTCAACTTGTCTTGCCTCTATGGTGGTGGCTAGTCCTATCTATAGTGGCATTGGTCCTCTTCCCAAATGTTGGCGTGAAGGGATCCCACAATGGGCGGATTTGAAAGGGGACAAGTACTACAGCTTATCCTGATAAAAGTAGTCTTCGCCTGTGAAAAGCCTCTAGTCGTGACGCTGTGGTGGGCTCGTCGATGACCTCCATCCTGCCGTCCTCACGGTCTTGGTCTCGTTGCACCAGAATGGAAACCTTTGGCTGATTCCTCGGGACTCCGCACTTGTGGCTTGCCTCCTTTGCACCGAACAGGAAACCTATGCTCTGCGCCTGCCTAGCGCCCGCCTAGCCTTGGTCGTCATGGCTCACGTCAGCTGAGCCTCGTGAGGTAGACCTTGCATATAACTCTCCGCCCCTCGAGAGCCAGCCTGAGGAGGCCGATCCCCTCGGGGGTCTTGGCGTCGTCCGCCTCGCGAGGCTTGGCCCCTTGCGAGGGTCTTGGGTTGCTGATTCCGAAGCTGGGTCGTACCAGGCCGTCGATGAAGCCACATGGTGGGCCGCAGGCAGGTAGGGCTAGATACCCCCATGTCCAGAACACCGACAGTAGCCCCTGGGCCCAAGGCGCGCTCGGACTTCGCTTACAGGCGAAGCCAAAGGGCAAGTGAGGAGTGCAGCGGGCCCTAACCACCTGCGGCCTTGATGACACGTGGTGGTTGATGGGATGTGGGCGTCTCCACTTCCCCATGTCGCCTTGATATCTGGCAGGCCCAGTAGTCGCCCGTTGCTAGTGCAGCTCGCCCTACGCAGATTACCGCGCTCGGAATTTGTTTCCTCCTTCCCAATTTTGCCGCCTCGTCCATCGATCTAGCACCAGCGCCTCGCCCTCCTTTTGGCGCTCACCGTGGTGAAAGCACAAGTGCTCCCTGGGTGATTTTGGTAATTAATGTCAACATATCTCTTGTTGGACTAATACTTCTATCTAGTGTATTTCAGATAAGTCCAACAGTGGAGTGGCATGAACAAGAGGATGTGGAACCCCTTCAAGATGCTAAGGACAAAGGATTGGCTCAAGCTCAAAGCTCAGGACTCTACAGTTTCTATTTTCAGTGATCCAAGATCACATTGAGTCCATAGGAAATTCAATACTATTAAAAGGGGATGAGGTGTTGCTTAATGGCTTGCTTGCTCAGAGTGCTTAGTGATATGCTCCAAAAGCCCTCAGCTACTTTCTCATATCCACATATGTCCCAAACCAAAAGTCAAACTCGGTCCCACCGATTTGATCCATCTAGCGCCACCGAGTTCATTTGACATAGCCACTGCCAGAAACCCTAGTCAATTATGTCTCATCAATGGGATCTCGGTCTCACCGAGATGGGCTTGCAAACTCCCTGTTGTCTATTGCAATATTTTCGGTCTCACCAAGAATATGTAATCGGTCACACCGAGTTTGCCTGACCAACTCTCTATTTTGCTCATTACCAAATCGGTCCCACCGAGTTCTGTAATCTGTCAAACCAAGATGAGGTTTTACCCTAACCCTTGCACATCGGTTCCACTAAGTTGATCATATCAGTCCCATCGAAATGCCTAACGGTCACATTATGAACTAAATCAGTCCGACCGAGTTTTATGATTCGGTCCCACCGAGTTTGGTAAATTGTGTGTAACGGTTAGATTTTGTGTGGAGGCTATATATACCCCTCCACCCTCTCATCATTCGTGAAGGAAGCCATCAGAACATGCCTACACTTCCAAAGATTCATTTTCTGAGAAAGAACCACCTACTCATGTGTTGAGGCCAAGATATTCCAATCCAACCATATTAATCTTGATCTCTAGCCTTCCCCAAGTTTCTTTCCACTCAAATATTCTTTCCACCAAATCCAATCCTATGAGAGAGAGTTGAGTGTTGGGGAGACTATCATTTGAAGCACAAGAGCAAGGAGTTCATCAACAACTCACCACCTATTACCTTTTGGAGAGTGGTGTCTCCTAGATTGGTTAGGTGTCACTTGGGAGCCTCCGTCAAGATTGTGGATTTGAACCAAGGATTTTGTACGGGCAAGGAGATTGCCTACTTCCTGAAGATCTACCCTAGTGAGGCAAGTCCTTTGCTACCTCTTGAGCATGCGTTGGTTTTTCCCTTGAAGAGGAAAGGGTGATGAAGCAAAGTAGCATAAGTATTTCCCTCAGTTTTTGAGAACCAAGGTACAATCCAGTAGGAGGCTCCTCAAAAGTCCCACGCACCTACACAAACAAACAAGAACCCCGTAACCAACGCGATAAAGGGGTTGTCAATCCCTTCACTGTAACTTGTGAAAGTGAGATCTGATAGAGATAATAAGATAAGATAAATATTTTTGGTATTTTTATGATATAGATTGGAAAGTAAAAGATGCAAATAAAAGTAGATGGAAAACTTATATGATAAAAGATAGACCCGAGGGCCATAGATTTCACTAGTGGCTTCTCTCAAGATAGCATAAGTATTACGGTGGGTGAACAAATTACTGTCGAGCAATTAATAGAAAAGTGCATAGTTATGAGAATATCTAGGCATGATCATGTATATAGGCATCACGTCCGTGACAAGTAAAATGAAACGATTACGCATCTACTACTATTACTCCACACATCGACCGACTCCTGCCTGCATCTAGAGTATTATGTTCAAGAAGAACAGAGTAACGCATTAAGAAAGATGATATGATGTAGAGGGATAAGCTCATGCAATATGACATAAACCCCATCTTTTTATCCTCGATGGCAACAATACAATACGTGCCTTGCTGCCCTCATCCTTTGGGAAAGGACACATGCAAGATTGAACCCGAAGCTAAGCACTTCTCCCATTGCAAGAAAGATCAATCTAGTAGGCCAAACCAAACTGATAATTCGAAGAGACTTGCAAAGCTAACAAATCATACATAAAAGAATTCAGAGAAGATTCAATTATTTCTCATAGATAAACTTGATCATAAACCCACAATTCATCGGATCTCGACAAACACACCGCAAAAAGAGTTACATCGAATAGATCTTCAAGAAGATCGAGAAGAACTTTGTATTGAGATTCAAAGAGAGAGAAGAAGCCATCTAGTTAATAACTATGGACCCAAAGGTCTATGGTAAACTACTCACACTCATCGGAGAGGCCTTGGAGATGATGTAGAGGCCCTCCGCGGTCGATTCCCCCTCCGGCGGAGCGCCGACGAAGGCTCCAAGATGGGATCTCGCGGATACCGAAGGTTGCGGCGGTGGAATTAGGTTTTCGTGGTGCTCCTGGATGTTTTCAGGGTACGGGAGTATATATAGGCGAAGTAAGTACGTCGGTGGAGCAACGAGGGGCCCACGAGGGTGGGGGCACGCCGGGCACCCTCGTGGCCGCCTCGTTTGTTGCTTGACGTCCACTCGAAGTCTCTTGGTTTGCATTTGTTCCAAAAAGATCGCTCCCGAAGGTTTCATTCCGTTTGGAATCCGTTTGATATTTCTTTTCTTTGAAACGCTGAAATAGGCAAAAAAACAGCAATTCGGGTTGGGCCTCCGGTTAGTAGGTTAGTCCCAAAAATGATATAAAAGTGTAAAGTAAAGCCCATAAACATCCAAAACGGGTAATATAATAGCATGGAAAAATAAAAAAATTATAGATACGTTGGAGACGTATCAAGCATCCCCAAGCTTAATTCCTGCTCGTCCTCGAGTAGGTAAATGATAAAAAAGGAATTTTTGATGTGGAATGCTACCTGGCATAATCCTTAATATAATTTTCTTTATTGTGGCATGAATGTTCATATCCAAATGATTCAAAATAAAAGTTCATATTGACATAAGAAATAGTAATACTTCAAGCATACTAATCAAAGCAATCATGTCTTCTCAAAATAACATGGCTAAAGAAAGTTCATCCCTACAAAATCATATAGTTTGGTCATGCTCCATTTTCGTCACACAAGAATGTCCTCATCTTGCACACCCCTGATGACAAGCCAAGCAATTGTTTCATACTTAAGTAATCTCAAACTTTTTTCAACTTTCAAGCAATACATGAGCGTAAGCCATGGATATATCACTATGGGTGGAATAGAATATGATGATGGAGATTGTATGGAGAAGACAAAAAAGAATAAAGTCTCATGTTAACGAGGCTAATCAACAGGTTATGGAGATGCCCATCAATTGATGTCAACATGAGGAGTAGGGATTGCCATGCAACGGATGCACTAGAGCTATAAATGTATGAAATCTCAACAAAAGAAACTAGTGAGTGTGCATCCAACTTGCTTGCTCACAAAGACCTAGAGCATTTTGAAGAAGCCCATCGTTGGAATATACAAGCCAAGTTCCATAATGAAAAATTCCCACTAGTATATGAAAGTGACAACAAATGAGACTCTCTATGAAGAACATGGTGCTACTTTGAAGCACAAGTGTGGAAAAAGATAGTAGCGTTGTCCCCCTTTTGGGGGGGGGGGGGCTTTCCTTTTTTTATTTGGCCTTCCCTTTTTTTATTTGGCCTTTCCTTTTTTTATTTGGCCTTTCTTTCTTTTTTTGGCCCTTCTTTTTTTATAAGGGACAATGCTCTAATAATGATGACCATCAGACTTCTATTTATTTACAACTCATGAGTTACAACTCAAAACTTGAACAAGATATGACTCTGTATGAATGCCTCCGGCGGTGTACCGGGATGGGCAATGAATCAAGAGTGACATGTATGAAAAATTATGAAGGTGGCTTTGCCACAATACGATGTCAACTACATGATCATGCAAGGCAATATGACAATGATGATGCGTGTCATGATGAACAAAACGGTGGAAAGTTGCATGGCAATATATCTCGGAATGGCTATGGAAATGCCATAATAGGTAGGTATGGTGGCTGTTTTGAGGAAGATATAAGGAGGTTTATGTGTGATAGAGCGTATCGTATCACGGGGTTTGGATACACCGGCAAAGTTTGCACCAACTCTCAAGGTGACAAAGGGCAATGCACGGTACCGAAGAGGCTAGCAATGATGGAAAGGTAAAAGTGTGTATAATCCATGGACTCACATTAGTCATAAAGAACTCATATACTTATTGCAAAAATCTACAAGTCATCAAAATCCAAGCACTACGCGCATGCTCCTAGGGGATAGATTGGTGGGAAAAGACCATCGCTTGTCCCTGACCGCCACTCATAAGGATGACAATCTAAGAACACCTCTGTTGACACCAGATTTTGGCACGGTCAAGAACTTATTTAAGATGGCCTCAAATGGAGAAATGACCTACATGAAAGAGTTCCATATTGTTGATATGAACATCTTTGAAGTTTGGGTCATCGCCTTCCAATTTCATCACGAAGGCCGAAACTATGCTCAAAGTACTAAGATCTTATATTCAGAGTAAAGTTTGGCTGATTAAGCCCCCAAGACGACCTCAAATGAAAACATGATCTACACGGATTGTCTTCGTCTCGTCGAAACGATCGATTCTGATATAAAAATCATCCAAATCTGAGTTCGTATGCAAAAGTTAGAGCAATCGGAGTGCAGCCCTGTCACGAGGCGAGATGTGGCGCGCCCCACCAGACACATGTGTGATGGGTAGCGCGAGCGAATAGCCTGTTTTGCGCAACCAATTTGACCCTCAAGATGATCTCTGATCAAAAAATGTTCAACATGAAAGTTGTTCGACTCGTCGAAGCGGTCAAGATTGCTTTTGGGCTCGTTTCCATCCGAGATGTTTACCATCACAGAAAAGACCCGCAAGGTGCAGCCAGTTTAAACCAAACAGTTTTGGAAAGTTCGGACAAAACCAATCCGAATTTGACTAGGGTTTTGGACGTGAATCCAAGCCTTTTCCTTGCACAGGAAGTCCAGCCGCCTCTTATGTATCTAATGGGTGACGGCGGATTGAACAACACACAATCAATCAAATCATCTACCACTTTTTATCTTTTATCCTTAACCCTAGTTCTTCTTCTTCCTCATTCTTCGTCTGTTCTTCTTGTTGCAGAGAACCTCGAGGCCCTAGGGGCGATCAGGTTGGCCTAGGGCAGCCCATAGCCGCCGCGCGCCCTGACAGGGTCCCTCTCGGGCGTGTGAGGTTTCGGGTCTTCAAAAGCGCCCGCCGGATTGCATGCGTACCGCGCTTCCGGACGGGTCTCCTTCGACGTGAGCTACGGTGCATCACCCTCGACGTTGGAGGTACACGGTGACGTGTTCGTGTGCGAACAAACTTTTTGGCGACTCCGCTGGGGACGAATCTTTGAACGGTCTCCGGCCTGTTCTTGCTACGAAGAGATCGTCATCTAGGGTTTGCGATCTACAAAGGTAATATGAATACTCGATTCACTTATGTAGATGCAAATAATGCATATGTTGTTGCTAGATCGTCTAATGAACATAATGTATCGGCTAGCCCTAGTTTTATCAATCATGCATTTAATTATGTGCAATAGCCGATTCAGAATAATCTTCATGCTTCAACTTTATATAATTTTAGTAACATGCAACATATGTATCCCAACTCCCATGCATCAGCAACCCCACAAATCTATATGCCAATGAACAACATGATGAGTTCGGTTAATCAAGTTAAAACACCCCATGTAGGAACTTTCAATGGCATGCAACATAGTGTTTCATCTTTTTATTCATCGGCAACTAATTTGCAACATGTTTATCCAAACATGTCGGTGGATAGGGGAATTGGCCATGCTACTACTAGTTATTCGGCCAATTACCCTCAAACATCATATGCTACACCTCATGCTACTAATTTTTTGGCACCATGCGCAACTGTTGATGTCCATAATTCGGCTCCGCACCTTAATGGTCATGGCCGAATAAGTGAAACTTCTACAGGAGCACAAATGCCTTCACCTACTACCGTGGCATATCATGTCCCCCCTACACAATTACGAAATTTCGGCAGCATCTCATTGCCGAAAGAGTCTAAAAGCATCGGGGGGCAACCATATCCAGACTGGGTAATTGAGAACAAGCTTACATTTTCTTGGGATTTGTGCAACTCCATTCGACAAGAACTAATAGAAGGCGGGAAGCCTCATGATTTTGCTATTGTAAAAGCTAGAGTTGTGCAAATGATGCATTCGCCCAGTGTTGTACCATCCAGTGGACCCCCTAAACAATTGCAAAGTTTCGGCACCTCATTGTCGGAAGAGTCTCAAAGTATTGGGAGGCAATCTCATGAGGAGTGGATGGAAATTGAGATGAAAAAGTTTAAAGCTCGCCAAGCTGAGATGTGGGCTAAAATTAGACAAGAGCGAAAGGCCTTGGAAATTCAAAAAGATAAAAGTATTGATTTAGGTAAGAAAGAAAATTTGGTTATTGAAAAAGCCGAATCAAATATTATATGTGCCGAATCTATTGAGGAAAAAGAGGATGCCAAGGCGTTGGGGAGCCAACTGAAAGCGGAACAAAGTATCATTCAAATTACACCATTGTCATGCTCTCCCAACATATTTGAAGATGTATGGCTGTCAAGTAATTTACCTGTTTTCAGATTTGGTCACAACTTTATTGTTGATGCATCTATTAGACAAATCCTCACAAGTAATTTTGAAAGACCAATGAAGAAGGGTAATTTACTTGTTGGCAATAAAATTGTTATTGAGCATATCGGTCAACCCATTGCGCCATTTATAAAGACCGATAATGACTTGTTGTTGCAGCCAGGGCTTTCCCCATTGCTTTATCTAGAATTCATATGTGACGCCCCCGATTCAATCGTACACTAATCATGCATGCAAATGTGTACGATCAAGATCAGGGACTCACGGGAAGATATCACAACACAACTCTAAAACATAAATAAGTCATACAATCATCATAATACAAGCCAGGGGCCTCGAGGGCTCGAATATAAGTGCTCGATCATAGACGATTCAGCGGAAGCAACAATATCTGAGTACAGACATAAGTTAAACAAGTTTGCCTTAAGAAGGCTAGCACAAACTGGGATACAGCAGGCCTCCTGCCTGGGATCCTCCTAACTACTCCTGGTCATTGTCAGCGGGCTGCACGTAGTAGTAGGCACCTCTGGTGTAGTAGTCGTCGTCGACGGTGGCGTCTGGCTCCTGGGCTCCGACATCTGGTTGCGGCAACCAGGTAGAAAGGAAAAGGGGGGAAAAGGGGGGAGAAAGCAACCGTGAGTACTCATCCAAAGTACTCGCAAGCAAGGAGCTACACTACATATGCATGAGTATATGTGTAAAGGGCCATATCGATTGGACTGAATCTGCAGAATGCCGTAATAAGAGGGGATAACTAATCCTGGCGAAGACTACGCTTGCAGCCTCCGCCTTGCAGCATGTAGAAGAGAGTAGATCAAGTCCTCCAAGTAGCATCGCATAGCATAATCCTACCCGGCAATCCTCTCCTCGTAGCCACAGTAGAGAGCGACCACCGGGTTGTATCGGCACTTGGAAGGGTGTGTTTTATTAAGTATCCGGTTCTAGTTGTCATAAGGTCAAGGTACAACTCCAAGTCGTCCTATTACCGAAGATCACGACTATTCGAATAGATTAACTTCCCTGCAGGGGTGCACCACATAGCCCAACACGCTTGATCCCATTTGGCCGGACACACTTTCCTGGGTCATGCCCGGCCGCGGAAGATCAACACATCGCAGCCCCACCTAGGCATAACAGAGAGGTCAGCACGCCGGTCTAAACCTAAGCGCCCAGGGGTCTGGGCCCATCGCCCTTAGCACACCTGCATGTTGCGTACGCGGCCGGAAGCAGACCTAGCCTAGAAGGCGTTCCAGTCCAATCCGGCGTGCGCCGCTCAGTCACTGACGTCACGAAATGCTTCGGCTGATACCACGACGTTGAGTGCCCATAACTGTTCCCGCGTAGTTGGTTAGTGCGTATAGGCCAGTAGCCAGACTCAGATCAAATACCAAGATCTCGTTAAGCGTGTTAAGTATCCGCGAACGCCGAACAGGGCCAGGCCCACCTCTCACCCAGGCGGTCTCAACCCGCCGTGTCAGCTCCGCCACAAAGATCCACACAGAGGGCCGTTGGGACAAATGTCCTTTCAGCCCCCAATCCGTGAATCACTCGCGGGTGCTCCACATGCCGACCCGACTTTAGTCACCACATGTATCATGTATAAAGTATATAGTATATACCCGTGATCACCTCCCGAGTGATCACGGCCCGATAGTATAACACAGCAGACGGACAAGAATGTAGGGCCACAGATGGAAATACTAGCATCCTATACTACGCAAGTAGGATTGCAGGTAAAGGTATCAACAGAAGTAGCAAAGATAGGCTATGCATCAGGATAGGAATAACGGAAAGCAGTAACATGCTACACTACTCTAATGCAAGCAGTATAGAGGAGAGTAGGAAATATCAGGTGATCAAGGGGGGCTTGCCTGGTTGCTCTGGCAAGGAGGGATCGTCAACACCGTAGTCGAATTGGGGGTCGCTGGCAGTCTCGGGGTCAACCGGAAGGAAGTAACGGAGGGGGAACACAATAAATAACAGAGCAATCAAAGCATCACAAAGCGTAACATGGCAATACGCGGTCTAGAGTGACCTAACGCGGTACTAGGTGGTACCGTGAAAGGGAAACATCCGGAAAGTATTCCGGTGTTTACATTGAGCGAACGAACGAAGGGGAAAGTTGCGTGTTTGCTATGCTAGGGATGTGTGGCGGACGAACGGGCTGCGTATCCGGATTCGTCTCGTCGTTCTAAGCAACTTTCATGTACAAAGTATTTTCATCCGAGTTACGGATTATTTCATATTAATCTTTAAAGTTTTAATCCATTTTTAGAATTAAAAAATTAATTTAATTTGAAAATGTAATTATGACGTCAGCATGACATCAGGGTGATGTCAGCAGGCCCACAGGTTGACTAGGTCAACCCTGGCAGGTGGGACCCGTTCATTATTGACCCAAACTAACTAAACATGAGTTAGTTTTATTAGTAGCAGATGATTAGGTTTAATTAGTTAAATAAACATATTGACTAAGTTAATTAATTATCTAATTAATTGATTGGTCTTTATTTTTATTATATATATTTTTTGTAATTCTTTTTTTATAAAAACGTTCTCTGGTGTGGCCCCCTGTCGTTTGCCTGCAGCTAAACTAAATAGCAATTAGCTCCTAAGCTAATTTTGTATGGACCTGCTAGTGGTGGTTGTGCATACACGCACACCACACGTACTAGGACATGGCCATGGCCATGGCCATTAGCAGCGGCAGTAGGAGGGATCAGCAGCGCAAGTAGCAGGAGCTAGCAGCCGGGGGCGGCGTTTAGGAGCAGCAACAGCGGTAAGAGCACCAGCAGTGAGCAGCAGCAAGCGGCGGTAGGCACAGCAAGTAGCAGCGGCAGCAGAATAGCACCGGGAGGCGGCAGCAGAGATGCACGCGAGAGGCAGCGAGCGTGCCGAGCGCGGCCGGCGAGTGCGGCGCACGGCCAGGGCGTGGCCCGGAGAGGCCGGGAGCAGCAGCTGCAGCGCAACAGCAGCGGTAGGTAGCATCGAGCGGGACGGCGGCTGGAGCACGGGTCAGGCGGGCGTGGAGCTACGAATCGCTTTCGAGCGGGTCAAGAGGCTAGGCGGACTCGCTGGAGCACTATGCGAGCGATGGGGAGCACGACTAGGCGGGGAAAGCTTGGCAGCAAGGGCCTCGACGGCCATGGCGGACGGCAGAGCTTGGTGCTCATGGGCTTTGTGTTGGAAATATACCCTAGAGGCAATAATAAAAGATTATTATTATATTTCCTTGTTCATGATAATTGCCTTTATTCATGCTATAATTGTATTATCCGGAAATCGTAATACACGTGTGAATACATAGACCATAATACGTCCCTAGTGAGCCTCTAGTTGACTAGCTCGTTGATCAACAGATAGTCATGGTTTCCTGACTATGGACATTAGATGTCATTGATAACAGGATCACATCATTAGGAGAATGATGTGATGGACAAGACCCAATTCTAAGCATAGCACAAGATCGTGTAGTTCGTTTGCTAGAGCTTTTCCAATGTCAAGTATCTTTTCCTTAGACCATGAGATCGTGTAACTCCCAGATACCGTAGGAGTGCTTTGGGTGTATCAAACGTCACAACGTAACTGGGTGACAATAAAGGTGCACTACAGGTATCTCCGAAAGTGTCTGTCGGGTTGACACGGATCTAGACTGGGATTTGTCACTCCGTATGACGGAGAGATATCTCTGGGCCCACTCGGTAATGCATCATCATAATGAGCTCAAAGTTACCAAGTGTTTGGTCACTGGATCATGCATTACGGTACGAGTAAAGTGACTTGCCGGTAACGAGACTGAACGAGGTATTGGGATACCGACGATCGAGTCTCGGGCAAGTAACGTACCGTTTGACAAAGTGAATTATGTACAGGGTTGATTGAATCCTCGACATCGTGGTTCATCCGATGATATTGTCGAGGAGCATGTGGGAGCCAACATGGGTACCCAGATCCGGCTGTTGGTTATTGACCGGAGAGCCGTCTCGGTCATGTCTGCATGTCTCCCGAACCCGTAGGGTCTACACACTTAAGGTTCGGTGATGCTAGGGTTGTATGAATATAAGTATGCAGCAAACCGAAAGTTGTTCGGAGTCCCGGATGAGATCCCAGACGTCACGAGGGGTTCCGGAATGGTCCGGAGGTAAAGAATTATATATAGGAAGTGTTGTTTCGGCCATCGGGAAAGTTTCGGGGGTCACCGGTATTGTACCGGGACCACCGGAAGGGTCCCGAGGTCCACCGGGTGGGGCCACCTATCCCGGAGGGCCCCATGGGCTGAAGTGGGAGGGGAACCAGCCCCTGGTGGGCTGGTGCACCCCCCCTGGGCCCCCTGCGCCTAGGGTTGGAAACCCTAGGGGTGGGGGCGCCCCACTTGCCTTGGGGGCACTCCAGCCCCCTTGGCCGCCGCCCCCCCAGGAGATCACATCTCCCAGGGTCGGCCCCCCCATGGGGCCTATATAAAGGGGGGGAGGGAGGGCAGCCGCACCCTGCATCTTGGCGCCTCCCTCTCCCCTGCTACACCTCTCCCTCTCGCAGAAGCTCGGCGAAGCCCTGCTGCGGTGACTGCTGCATCCACCACCACGCCGTCGTGCTGCTGGATCTTCATCAACCTCTCCTTCCCCCTTGTTGTATCAAGAAGGAGGAGACGTCATCCGCTCCGTACGTGTGTTGAACGCGGAGGTGCCGTCCGTTCGGCACTTGGTCATCGGTGATTTGGATCATGGCGAGTACGACTCCATCATCCACGTTCTAGTGAACGCTTCCGCTCGCGATCTACAAAGGTATGTAGATGCATCCGATCACTCGTTGCTAGATGAACTCATAGATGGATCTTGGTGAAACCGTAGGAAAATTTTTGTTTTCTGCAACGTTCCCCAACAGTGGTATCAGAGCTAGGTCTATGCGTAGTTCTCTATTGCACGAGTAGAACACAATTTTGTTGTGGGCATAGATCTTGTCAACTTGCTTGCTGCTACTAGTCTTATCTTGCTTCAGCGGTATTGTAGGATGAAGCGGCCCGGACCAACCTTACACGTGCGCTTACGTGAGATGTGTTCCACCGATCGACATGCACTAGTTGCATAAGGTGGCTAGCGGTGTCTGTCTCTCCCACTTTAGTTGGAGCGGATTCGATGAAAAGGGTCCTTATGAAGGGTAAATAGAAGTTGACAAAATCACGTTGTGGTTATTCGTAGGTAAGAAAACGTTCTTGCTAGAACCCAATTGCAGCCACGTAAAAGATGCAACAACAATTAGAGGACGTCTAACTTGTTTTTGCAGCAATTGCCTTGTGATGTGATATGGCCAAAAGTTGTGATGAATGATGAATGACACATTGTGATGTATGAGATCATGTTCTTGTAATAGGAATCACGACTTGCATGTCGATGAATATGACAACCGGTAGGAGCCATAGGAGTTGTCTTTATTTTTGTATGACCTGCGTGTCATTGAAGAACGCCATGTAAATTACTTTACTTTATTGCTAAACGCGTTAGCCATAGAAGTAGAAGTAGTTGTTGGCGTGACAACTTCATGAAGACACGATGATGGAGATCATGATGATGGAGATCATGGTGTCATGCCGGTGACGAAGATGATCATGGAGCCCCGAAGATGGAGATCAAAGGAGCTATATGATATTGGCCATATCATGTCACTATTATATAATTGCATGTGATGTTTATTATGTTTTGCATCTTGTTTACTTAGAACGACGGTAGTAAATAAGATGATCCCTTATAACAATTTCAAGAAAGTGTTCTCCCCTAACTGTGCGCCGTTGCTAAAGTTCGTCGTTTTGAAGCACCATGTGATGATCGGGTGTGATAGATTCTTACGTTCACATACAACGGGTGTAAGACAGTTTTACACATGCAAAACACTTAGGGTTAACTTGACGAGCCTAGCATGTACAGACATGGCCTCGGAACACAGAGACCGAAAGGTCGAACATGAGTCATATGGAAGATACGATCAACATGGAGATGTTCACCGACGATGACTAGTCCGTCTCACGTGATGATCGGACACGGCCTAGTCGACTCGGATCATGTAACACTTAGATGACTAGAGGGATGTCAAATCTGAGTGGGAGTTCATTAAATAATTTGATTAGATGAACTTAATTATCATGTACTTAGTCTAAAAATCTTTGCAAATATGTCTTGTAGATCAAATGGCCAACGCTCAAGTCAACATGAACTTCAACGCTGCTCCTAGAGAAAACCAAGCTGAAAGACGATGGCAGCAACTATACGGATCGGGTCCTAACCCGAGGATCATCCTCATAGCTGCCAGGAAACAATATGTCCTCGAAGCACCGCTAGGTGATGCACCCGTCCCAGAGAACCAAGACGTTATGAACGCTTGGCAGCAGTGTGCTGATGATTACTCCCTCGTTCAGTGCGGCATGCTTTACAGCTTAGAACCGGGGCTCCAAAAGCGTTTTGACCAACATGGAGCATATGAGATGTTCGAAGAGCTGAAAATGGTTTTCCAAGCTCATGCCCGGGTCGAGAGATATGAAGTCTCCGACAAGTTCTACAGTTGTAAGATGGAGGAAAATAGTTCATCGGTGAGCACATACTCAAAATGTCCGGGTTGCACAACCGCCTGTCCCATTTGGACATTAACCTCCTGGACGAGGCGGTCATTGACAGAATCCTTCGGCCGCTCCCACCGAGCTACAAGAGCTTTGTGATGAACTACAATATGCAGGGATGGTGAAAACTATTCCTGAAGTATTTTCAATGTTGAAGTCAGCAGAGGTAGAAATCAAGAAGGAACATCAAGTGTTGATGGTCAATAAAACCACTAAGTTCAAGAAGGGCAAGGGCAAGAAGAACTTCAATAAAGACGGCAAGGATGTTGCCGCGCCCGGTAAGCCAGTTGCCGGGAAGAAGTCAAAGAATGGACCCAAGCCTGAGACTAAGTGCTTTTATTGCAAAGGGAAGGGTCACTGGAAGCGGAACTGCCCCAAATACTTAGCGGACAAGAA
The DNA here is from genome assembly GCA_021605145.1 of Aegilops bicornis. Taxonomy (NCBI): domain Eukaryota; kingdom Viridiplantae; phylum Streptophyta; class Magnoliopsida; order Poales; family Poaceae; genus Aegilops; species Aegilops bicornis. The sequence goes on from CM038671.1 coordinate 744,296,776, forward strand.
GGCCGGCAACACTAAAGGTATATTTGATATACATGTAATTGATGTGTACCTTACCGATTACTCGTAGTAACTCCCGGTATTTGATACCGGTGCCGTTGCTCATATTTGTAACTCACAGCAGGAGCTGCGGAATAAACGGAGACTGGCGAAGGACGAGGTGACGATACGCGTCGGGAATGGTTCCAAGGTCGATGTGATCGCCGTCGGCACGCTACCTCTACATTTACCTACGGGATTAGTTTTAAACCTCAATAATTGTTATTTAGTGCCAAGTTTGAGCATGAACATTGTATCAGGATCTCGTTTAATACGAGATGGCTACTCATTTAAATCCGAGAATAATGGTTGTTCTATTTATATGAGAGATATGTTTTATGGCCATGCTCCGATGGTCAATGGTTTATTCTTAATGAATCTCGAGCGTAATGTTACACATATTCATAGTGTGAATACCAAAAGATGTAAATTTGATAACGATAGTCCCACATACTTGTGGCACTTTGCCGCCTTTGGTCACATTGGTGTCAAGCGCATGAATAAGCTCCATGTTGATGGACTTTTAGAGTCTCTCAATTATGAATCATTTGACACATGCGAACCATGCCTCATGGGCAAAATGACCAAGACTCCGTTCTCCGGAACAATGGAGCGAGCAACCAACTTATTGGAAATCATACATACCGATGTGTGCGGTCCAATGAGCATTGAGGCTCGCGGAGGATATCGTTATGTTCTCACTCTCACTGATGACTTGAGTAGATGTGGGTATGTCTACTTGATGAAACACAAGTCTAAGACCTTTGAAAAGTTCAAGGAATTTCAGAATGAGGTAGAGAATCAACGTGACCGAAAAATAAAATTCTTACGATCAGATTGTGGAGGAGAATATTTAAGTCACGAATTTGGTACGCACTTAAGAAAATATGGAATCGTTTCACAACTCACGCCGCCTGGAACACCTCAGCGTAATGGTGTGTCCGAACATCGTAATCGCACTTTATTGGATATGGTGCGATCTATGATGTCTCTTACCGACTTACCGCTATCATTTTGGGGATACGCTCTAGAGACAGCTACATTCACTTTAAATAGGGAACCGTCTAAATCCGTTGAGACGACGCCATATGAATTATGGTTTGGGAAGAAACCTAAGGTGTCGTTTCTAAAAGTTTGGGGATGCGATGCTTATGTCAAGAAACTTCAACCTGAGAAGCTCGAACCCAAGTCGGAAAAATGCGTCTTCATAGGATACCCTAAGGAAACATTGGGTATACTTTCTACTTAAGATCCGAAGGCAAGATCTTTGTTGCCAAGAACGGGTCCTTTCTGGAAAAAGAGTTTCTCTCGAAAGAATTAAGTGGGAGGAAAGTAGAGCTTGATGAAGTACTACCTCTTGAAACAGTAAGTAGCGCAACTCAGGAAGATGTTCCTATGGTGCCTGCACCGACAAGAGAGGAGGTTAATGATGATGATCAAGATACTTCAGATCAAGCTCCTTGAACTTCAAGGTCCACAAGGACACGTTCCGCACTGCAGTGGTACGGCAACCCTGTCTTAGAAATCATGTTGTTAGACAACGGTGAACCTTCGAACTATGAAAAAGCGATGGCGGGCCCAGATTCCAACAAATGGCTTGAAGCCATGAAATCCGAGATAGGATCCATGTATGAAAACAAAGTGTGGACTTTGACAGACTTGCCCGATGATCGGCGAGTGATAGAAAATAAATGGATCTTTAAGAAGAAGACGGACGCGGACGGTAATGTTACCATCTATAAAGCTCGACTTGTCGCTAAGGGTTATCGACAAGTTCAAGGGGTTGACTACGATGAGACGTTCTCTCCCGTAGCAAAGCTGAAGTCCGTCCGAACCATGTTAGCAATTGCTGCATACTATGATTATGAGATATGGCAAATGGACGTCAAAACGGCATTCTTTAACGGCTATCTTAAGGAAGAACTGTATATGATGCAGCCAGAAGGTTTTGTCGACCCTGAGAATGGTAACAAGGTATGCAAGCTCCAGCGATCCATTTATGGGCTGGTGCAAGCATCTCGGAGTTGGAACATTCGCTTTGATGAGATGATCAAAGCGTTTGGGTTTATGCAGACTTATGGAGAAGCCTGCGTTTACAAGAAAGTGAGTGGGAGCTCTGTAGCATTTCTCATATTATATGTAGATGACATACTTTTGATGGGAAATGATATAGAACTTTTGGACAGCATTAAGGCCTACTTGAATAAGAGTTTTTCAATGAAGGACCTTGGAGAAGCTTCTTATATATTGGGATCAAGATCTATAGGGATAGATCGAGACGCCTCATAGGTCTTTCACAAAGCACATACCTTGATAAGATTTTGAAGAAGTTCAAAATGGATCAGTCCAAGAAAGGGTTCTTGCCTCAGACAGTAAGGTGTGAGATTGAGCTCGGCTCAATGCCCGACCACGGCAAAAGATAAAGAAGAGATGAGTGGCATCCCCTATGCTTCAGCCATAGGATCTATTATGTATGCCATGCTGTGTACTAGACCTGATGTAAACCTTACCGTAAGTTTGGTAGGAAGATACCAAAGTAATCCCGGCAAGGAACACCGGACAGCGGTCAAGAATATCCTCAAGTACCGAAAGGACTAAGGACATGTTTCCTGCTTATGGAGGTGACGAAGAGCTCGTCATAAAGGGTTACGCCGACGCTTAGCTTCGACACGCATCTGGATAAATCTAAGTCATAAACCGGATAATGTATATGTTGAATGGTGGAGCAGCTGGTGCAGCTGCAAGCAGAGCGTCGTGGCGGGTTCTACATGTGAAGCGGAGTACATGGCAGCCTCGGAGGCAGCGCATGAAGCAATTTGGGTGAAGGAGTTCATCACCGACCTAGGAGTCATACCCAATGCGTCGGGGCCGATCAAACTCTTCTGTGACAACACTTGTTGGGGAGGCTGATCGTACCCACGGACACCTATGGGGCCGGCGGAGCAGGCCCCTTGTGGTTCGGAGGGGGGCGGAGGTCGCACGAAGAGCGGATCGAGGCGATGCACACGAGCGGTTTACCCAGCTTCGGAGCTCTCCGGAGAGATAAAACTCCTACTGCTGCTTGTTTGATCTATTGTGTTCTTGCTAGGGAGCAATGCGGGCTACAAAACCTAGTGTGAGTGTCTCTGGTCTCGAGTGGGTCGAATGAACCCAACGAGACCAACCTTGCGAAAACGCTGAATCAATCCCCTTTCACGTTGCACTCGGGCCTCCTTTTATATGCTCAAGGGTCTCCGGCTGTGGCAACATAGGCGGGGTACAAATGTAAAAACAGGAGTTGGTACACCTACTTGAACAAAGGTACAGTGAAAAATACCTAACTCGACGGCAAGGGACAAAGCAATAAATGCCCGCCGTTGTCGCCCAAACAAAGGTAACAGAGACCGTCAGTGCGCCTCCGCCGCCACGATGGCGAGCCTGTCACAAGCTTATCGCTGCTCTCCGCTGGCAGCATAGCCGCTCGACACGCGCCCATGGAACGGTCCCATGGCGACACGTCGCTGGGTGAGCTGGAGCGGAGATGGAGATAGGTTGCATGCCGCGGCAAGCGCCTTGCCGCGGCCGAATCCTTGTCGCGCTCGGAGACTTGTCGCGCTCCGAGCCCTCCCGGCAAGCTCCTCTTGCCGGGGCCTTGTCTTCTGCGTGCCTGGAGCGGCCTTCCCGACAAGCTCCTCCTGTCGGGACCTTGTCTTCTCAATCTAATACTTTGTTCTTGAATGGCTCCAAGGGAGCCACGGAGGAGATTGGCGGTGACGAGGCAAACCTTGCCGCGGGGTGTTGAATCCGTCTGCGGCACGAGTACGGGATACTAGGGTACCCCTACTCTAGTACACCGGCAGAGCCCCGGCCTGGGCCGTGCACGGTGCCGAAGCGCTTGTCGGGCCAGGCCCAGAATCGCAGACGGACACGCGCTGCCTCGCCGCTGCCGCCGCAACTCGCCCTGGACCCACCACGATCCCCACTAACGGCACGCGCTGTTCGTGGCGTCGTGCGAGAGATCGTGGGCGCGGTCGTGGGGGATTCTTTATTGATATAATCGGAACGTCCGCCCCCTCCTCCCCTTTATAAGCGGAGGAAACAGAGGTAGGCCGACCGCCCCTGCCTGTGTTGTCTTGTCAAGAAACCACCGCCGCTCCCCTCGTCTTCTCCAGTGCGAAGAGAGCAGCGCCCCGCCCCCCCTTTCACCGCAAGCACACTCACCGCCGTCGACCTCCTCCGCCCTCCTCGCCATGGCTCCGAAAGCCGATAAGGAGAGGGGCGCGAGTCGGCCGAGGCGCAGCGCTCATGGGCGCCGCACAAGGAGCGGGCCGCCTTCCCCGCAGCTTGCGCGCGGAGCTGCGGACGCCTTCTACCTTTTTCGGTCGACGGAGACTCGTGCGCATCCGCCGCACGCAGGGTGCTCCTCGCTCGCCGCCGATCCGCCCCAACATGGTACCCTTTCTTCGCCATGTTCTTCTATTGCGGTCTTTGCCCGCCGTTTTCCGAGTTCTTTTGCGACATAATGAACACCTTCGGCCTCCACCTCCTTGATTTCACCCCCAACGCCATCTTGACCATGGCCATTTTCGCACATTTGTGCGAAAACTTTGTCGGGGTCCACCCGAACGTGGCACTCTTCCGCCATTTCTTTGTTCCCGCTGAGAGAGGAGAGCCACTTGCCGGAGGAATATTCGGGTCTCTAGGATCGGCAAGAAGGAGGCCTACCTAGAGGGGGAATTCGGAACAAGTGGGAGGAGTGGAGAGCCAACTGCGCTGGGTCGTGGAGGAGAACCCGCAGCCCTTCACCGCTGCGCGCCAAACCCCAATTGCGCTGCAAGGATTGGAGTAACTTGGCGCCGGAGGATGCGAGGTCAAGATAGCTGTGACCCAATTCTGCGCCTTAGGCTTGCCGGGTTGACAAGAGGAGCAGTTGGCGCAGACTTCATTCGCCGCGCGCTTCCCTTGCGTGAAAGGAGGAGGCCTGCTTGGGAGTTCCGTAACGCGGCGGACATCATGAGGCTGCGCCGGGCCTGAATTGGAACTTCACCGTCATGGAGCTGGATTCAGTGTTGCTCGAGCTGTTCAAGAACGACCTCAACATCCCGAGTGGTTCAGGTTGCCGCTGGGGTCGCCCCACAGTAACAACTCGGCGCCGACCGCATCCGCGCCATGATGCCACCGCGGCGACTCCCACGGATCGCCACGACCGGCAGAGCCCCCGACGAGGTCGTGCAGCAATTCTTCGACGACTTGCAAGAGGTGCCGATCCGCCCGGACGAGCGTAAGAGGCTCACCCGAGACACCACCGAAAGCGTGAGATGGCGCGGATTGCCACCAGGGTGGAGGAGGCGGCAGCAGCCGCCGCCGGAGCCTTCGGGTTCACCGTGGAGGAGGCGGAGGCGGCGGCGGCAAGCCTTGCCGAGCGAGGGGAGGTCGCCGGGCGAGGACGAGCTTGTCGGGACCGAGGCCGGGTCGAGTGGACCCGCCGAGGGCGCTTCTTCTCCTCCGCCAAGCGACTTGCCGCCAGCTGAGCCCTGCCCGCCGAGGAGGCGTCTCCACAGGGTTGAGACGAAGTCGGGCGGCAGACCGCCCACAAAGAAGATCGCTGGCCGACGCGCTTCAACCGCGGCAATCGAGGTTGCCGCGGGAGCGCCTCAAACTGCAGCGACAACTGGGGCGGAATCTTCTCAGGCCGCCGCCGACTCCTCCGCCAAGCGGCCAAGAGAGCCCACTCCCCCGTCTCATCGCACCGGAGGCGGGCCGGAGTTCGATTTCTCCGCGCTCAGCTCCGAGGAGGAAGGCGAAGAGTAAGCTTCTCGCCATTGTGCTTGTATTTCTTCAATTTTTATTGCTTCATCTTGAATCTGATTTGCTTTGTCCTGGACTCTTTCCTTTTCGTGACGCTTAGCCCAGAGAGCGGCGAAGAGGGCTAAGATCCCGGACGGTCGTCGCCGAGGATTTATTCTCCCGTGGCGACGGGAACGCGTCGAGACTGCCTTGCCGGACCCGCAACCCTTCCTCTGGGCAGCCCCAAAGACAAATTTCCCCGCAGTAAGTGTGCAGTTTTTCTTACTATTAGGTGTGCAGGGTGCTCCTTCTCTGTTGATATCTCGACGGTGTGCTTGTGTAGGAGCGAGCTGCCTCGTCAGAGGGCTCGAAGCCGCCTCCCGAGATCCTGCTCAGCCACTACGCCGCCAAGGGAGAACTCCCCGCAAGGAGCTCCCTCCGACAAGGAGGCCACCCCGCAAGGGAGGCCACTCCGGCAAGGGAGGCTACCCCGGCGAAGGACGGCGCCAAATGACCCTCCAAAGTGGTCGAGGCCATGGCTGCGGATCCCGCTGCAGTGTAACTCCCTTACATGGAATTTTCCCTTGGGCTTGCTTTCTTTTGTTTCTCTTTTTGAATATCTGCTTGATCGCTCTTTCTTCGCCTCGACGCAGACCCGATGGAGGTCGAGGCCGCCGGGCGAGAGGAAACGCGCGGCAACACCGACGAGGCCGGGCCACGAAGAAGAAGAGGTCGCTGCCGTGGAAGAAGAGGCCGCCGCCGACGAGCCTGTTGGTGAGGAGGCCACCAAGGCTGCCGACGCAGAGGCCGGGCGAGGGGTCGGGCGGTCGCATCGACGGGCCCCGAGGCCGCAGGAGCGGCAAGCACTACACCGACATGATTCCCTGCCGATGTCAAGCGCGCCAGCTCCGAGGAGCCCCAGCCCGGCGCCTACCAAGGCCGTGAAGGCGTCTTCATCAAGCTTCCCTGGGAACCGAGTTCCAGGGCGCCGGTCGAGGGCGAGACCTTCGACGGCGAGCTACTCGCGTCCGCTGGGCTAACGCTGGTGGATGCGCCAAGCAGCAGCAGCGGCGAGTCCGAGGAGGAGTAGCTGGCCAAGAAGTTGTTGTCTCTACCGCACCCGCCAGCCAAAGCGTTAGAGACCTGGAAGCACTTGTCGCGAGGGCGGAGCGGACATGGAGAAGCGCCGAGGAGCTCCGGAGCGCCAACAGCAGCGCCCGCGACGTGGTGGACGCGCTGGGCACAGCTCAGAAGAGCGCACGGCCTTCATCCTTGAGAAGGCCGCGGTGATGAGGAGCAAGTGGCTGGCTGCCGAGAAGCTCGCCGCGCAGAAAGCGAAGTTGGCGCAGCGGAAGGTCAACTGGACAGCCACGAGGAGGACCTTGCCGCTGCGGAGGAGTCGCTGGCGGGGCGCTTCGTGGAGCGGCGACGCCGCCGCAGCCGCCGAGGCCGCCAAGGAAGAGCTGAAGGCGAAGGTGGCACAGCTGGAGGCCACCTCAAGAAGAGCGGCAAGAGCTTGCCGTGCTCAAGCGTGAGCACGAGAAGGACGCCCACACGCTGGGCGAGCTGCAGTCCGCCTCACGACAGGCCAAGGAGCTCGACGCCGCCAAGGACTCCAAGGCGGATCTCGAGCTGAATCACCACTCGACACGACGTTGGATGGTGCGTAGAGCGGAGACGGGCTTGTTGGAGGCGATCAAGGACAAGGAGGAGCTGTTGGCGAATGCTGCCTGGCCCGTAACACCTTGAGGGAGAGCGTGGAGGACTGGACCGAAGGTCTTGTGGACACCGCCGCCGACATCCACAACGAGCTGATGGAGCTGGGGATGGCGGACCTTGCGTACTCCTCCGACGAGCATCTCCAACCCAGCGTCAAGCTTAGCCTATTCTTCAAAGGTGTGGTGACGGGCCTCCGGCGACTCCGGGAGGAGGTCCCGAAGCAACTGGCCGAGGAATCGCGCCAAGTTTGTGCGGGGGCCCTCGAGAAGGTGTTGATGAAGGTGGCCTTCCGCAACCCGGGCCTCAACCTTAACGGGCGCCCTCGGATCCTTGCCGTCCGAAGCCAACATGGAGGAGTTTCAAAGCCCTTGTCGCACCCATTGTGGACAAGGTGAACAAGATCAAGCGGATCGAGGGCGATCAAGTGGACTAGGCAGCCGCCTTATCTTTCCCTTTGTCGCTGCCGATCATGTTTAGAGAACTTTGTTAGATCAGCGACAAGTTATTCTGTAATATACTCTATCTTAGGCGAATCGATCAATGCAACGTTATTTCCTCTACTTGATTCCTTCCTTTGTATGCTATTGCCCCACGCTTTTCAGGAAACTTGCTGGTCAGCACCCTTGTCATGAAAGGCCGAGTGCGGAACTTCAGCAGCCTTTGGCGGGGTCGCCACCGACAAGCAACCTTGTCATGACTAGCCGCAGCTCACTTAAGTTGTTGAGCGGACTCGAAACAAAGTAAGGGAGCGACCAGTCATGATTTGGTTCCTCTGCGCACAGGTTTTCCATACAAAGTACTATCGTTCGAGGAAGATAACGAAAATTTAAAAACTGATTGCTCAAACTTTGGCAACTTAGCTTTTCTGTTTCTTGCTTCCCGATGAGGTGAAACTCCCTCGAGCTGTGCCTGGTCCATAGTATTAATGTCGGGGAGGCTGATCGTACCCACGGACACCTATGGGGCCGGCGGAGCAGGCCCCTTGTGGTTCGGAGGGGGGCGGAGGTCGCACGAAGAGCGGATCGAGGCGATGCACACGAGCGGTTTACCCAGCTTCGGAGCTCTCCGGAGAGATAAAACTCCTACTGCTGCTTGTTTGATCTATTGTGTTCTTGCTAGGGAGCAATGCGGGCTACAAAACCTAGTGTGAGTGTCTCTGGTCTCGAGTGGGTCGAATGAACCCAACGAGACCAACCTTCTAAAAAACGCTGAATCAACCCCTTCTACGCTGCACTCGGGCCTCCTTTTATATGCTCAAGGGTCTCCGGCAGGTGGCAACATAGGCGGGGTACAAATGTAAAACAGGAGTTGGTACACCTACTTGAACAAAGGTGCGAGGAAAATACCTAACTCGACGGCAAGGGACAAAAGCAATAAATGCCCATCGTTGTCGCCCAAACAAAGGTAACAGAGACCGTCAGTGCGCCTCGCCGCCACGATGGCGAGCCTGTCACGCTTATCGCTGCTCTCCGCCGGCAAAGATAGCCGCCGACACGCCGCCCATGGAACGGTCCCATGGCGACACGTCACTGGGTGAGCCGGAGCGGAGATGGAGATAGGTTGCATGCCGCGGCAAGCGCCTTTGCCGCGTCGAATCTTGTCGCGCCGGAGACTTGTCGCTCGAGCCCTCCCGCAAGCTCCTCTTGCCGGGCCTTGTCTTCTGCGTTCGAGCGGCCTTCCCGACAAGCTCCTCCTGTCGGGACCTTGTCTTCTCAATCTAATACTTTGTTCTTGAATGGCTCCAAGGGAGCCACGGAGGAGATTGGCGGTGACGAGGCAAACCTTGCCGCGGGGTGCTGCAACCGTCCGTGCACGAGTACGGGATACTAGGGTACCCCTACTCTAGTACACCGACAACACTGGAGCTATTGCACTCGCCAAGGAGCCCAGGTTTCCAAGAAGACCAGGCACATCAAGCGTCGCTTCAACTCCATTCGTGAAAATGTTCAAGATGGAGACATAGAAATTTGCAAAGTGCATACGGATCTGAATGTCGCAGATCCGTTGACTAAACCTCTTTCGCGAGCAAAACATGATCAACACCATATGGGTGTTCGATTCATCAAAATGTAACTAGATTATTGACTCTAGTGCAAGTGGGAGACTGTTGGAAATATGCCCTAGAGGCAATAATAAAAGATTATTATTATATTTCCTTGTTCATGATAATTGTCTTTATTCATGCTATAATTGTATTATCCGGAAATCGTAATACACGTGTGAATACATAGACCATAATACGTCCCTAGTGAGCCTCTAGTTGACTAGCTCGTTGATCAACAGATAGTCATGGTTTCGACTATGGACATTAGATGTCGTTGATAACGGGATCACATCATTAGGAGAATGATGTGATGGACAAGACCCAATTCTAAGCATAGCACAAGATCGTGTAGTTCGCTTGCTAGAGCTTTTCCAATGTCAAGTATCTTTTCCTTAGACCATGAGATCGTGCAACTCCCGGATACCGTAGGGAGTGCTTTGGGTGTATCAAACGTCACAACATAACCGGGTGACAATAAAGGTGCACTACAGTATCTCCGAAAGTGTCTGCTGGGTTGACACGGATCGAGATCGATTTGTCACTCCGCATGACGGAGAGGTATCTCCGCCCACTCGGTAATGCATCATCATAATGAGCTCAAAGTGACCAAGTGTTTGGTCATCGGATCATGCATTACGGTCTGAGTAAAGTGACTTGCGATAACGACTGAACGAGGTATTGGGATACCGACGATCGAAGTCTCGGCAAGTAACGTACCGTTTGACAAAGGGAATTATGTACAGGGTTGATTGAATCCTCGACATCGTGGTTCATCCGATGAGATCATCGAGGAGCATGTGGGAGCCAACATGGGTATCCAGATCCCGCTGTTGGTTATTGACCGGAGAGCCGTCTCGGTCATGTTCAAGCATGTCTCCCGAACCCGTAGGCTCTACACACTTAAGGTTCAAAGGACGCTTAGGGTTGTATGAATATAAGTATGCAGCAAACCGAAAGTTGTTCGGAGTCCGGATGAGATCCCAGACGTCACGAGGGGTTCTTAATGGTCCGGAGGTAAAGAATTATATATAGGAAGTGTTGTTTCGCCATCGGGAAAGTTTCGGGGTCACCGGTATTGTACCGGGACCACTGAAGGGTCCTGGGTCCACCGGTGGGGCCACCTATCTGGAGGGCCCCATGGGCTGAAGTGGGAGGGAACGAGCCTCGGTGGGCTGGTGCGCCTGGGCCCCTCGCCTAGGGTTGGAAACCCTAGGTGGAGGGCGCCCACTTGCCTTTGGGGCACTCCACCCCCTCGCCGCCTCAGAGATCCCATCTCCTGTGGCCGGGCGCCCTGTGGGGGCCTATATAAAGGGCGGGAAGGGAGGCAGCCGAACCCTGCATCTTCGCGCCTCTCTCCCTCGCCACACCTCTCCTCTCGCAGGCTCGGTGAAGCCCTCGCTGCGGTGATCGCTGCATCCACCACCATGTCGCCGTGTCAGCCTGGATCTTCATCAACCTCTCCTTCCCCTTGCCGGATCAAGAAGGAGGAGACGCCATCCGCCTCCGCACGTGTGTTGAACGCGGAGGTGCCGTCCGCTCGCACTTGGTCATCTGTGATTTGGATCATGGCGAGTACGACTCCATCATCCACGTTCTAGTGAACGCTCGCCGCGATCTACAAAGGTATGTAGATGCATCCGATCACTCGTTGCTAGATGAACTCATAGACGGATCTTGGTGAAACCGTAGGAAAATTTTTGTTTTCTGCAACGTTCCCCAACACTTTGGTGGTACGGCATGAAATCGATGGGAAAACAAAGGGGAAATCGAGGGGAGCTCACAACGAGCCTGTAGAGGTGCTAAATGGGCTCGGGGAGGGCTTGACGACACCGGAATCGAAGACGAACGCCGGCGGTGGTCCGAGGTAAACGGAGCTCGATCCCGACGATGTAGGGGGTCCCGGCTTGAGCTCGCGGTCGAGGAGGATGCAGCGGTCACTGGCGGAGCTTCTGGATGCCTCGGCGGGCGTGAGGACGACGGAGAGCGTGTGGGCGACGACGAGGTCCCGCGGCGTCGGGGGCGTTCCCCCTTCCCAATCCAGAACGGGATCGAGAGGTGGGGGAGAGACGTGGGAGAGTGGGGGGAGTGGGGTCTCGTTGGGTTAGGGTTTCGGGTAGTGGGTTGTATGTGTAGGTCGGGGGTGGGCCGACCGGCTGGGCTAAAGCCCAGTTGGGCTGAGGGGGAGTTTCACTTCTTCTATTTAGTCATTTCCTTTTCTTATTTTTCTTTATAGTTCTTGTTTAATTGTTTTCTTTTAGTTTTAATTTGTTTTAGTTTATAAAGTATAAAAATAGTTCACAATTTAGTACTAATCACTATGCTACTGCCCCATTAACTTTTGGGCAACTAAATGAATAGCTTGTTATTTTACAAAATACAAAAGACATTTATTTGATTGTTTTACCTACTGTTTTAATTACTTTAGTGCATTTAAACCTTTTATAAAAATGTGGTTTCATCACCACAATTACCTATGCATTATATGCCATCTCACGAACATTTGTTTTAATTTTTTTAAAACTTTTGTTGTTTGCGTGTATTTTAAATTTGAATTTGGATCATTTTTGAACCATCGCGAGATTATCAGCAGTAATCGAAGTGATGTGGCATCATTAGCAGAGAATTAATGTAGCTTAATTATCCGGGCGTTACAATTCTCCTCCACTGCAAGAAATCTCATCCCGAGATTTAAGAGGTGTAAGGGGGGAAGGTTCTGGTTACGAAATTCTAGCGAGTGTTCTCGGTCTTGGTTGCTCTCTCGAAGAGGTTGATCCTTTTCGTTGATGTATTCATTTCTCTGCTTTAGGTCATCATGATGAAGTCGGCATCCTTTCTTCGGGAATTCCATCGCACTTCCGAAAGAATAAAGGGTGGGTATTCCAGGGGAACGAACCTCTGCAAGGTTAACTATCTGGTCAATAACATCGGGGAAGGTGGTGGGGAGTAAATCTCGAATTGAAACTTAAGAAAGTATCGAGAGCAAAGTAAGGAGGTATCATGGGAAGTTTCGAGCGGGCAGGCAATCGTTTGATGCCTGTTACAAGGCGTGAAAGAGGTTCAGAGCAACGGGAATAAGCATTGTGTCTGATACCAGAATAGATCACTAGGAAGGTGGCTCGTGATCTTTCATACGAAGCCAAGCGTGAGGAATAACTTTAGGAACAGGGGTGTACAGGAGAGTCAGGTTTCGATCCTGTGGAACTGTGGGTTATGGGCCCACCATGTGGGTTAAAAGTAGGAAGGGCGGAGACGTCTTGTGTGATCATTCAAGCAAGGTATGTCAGAGGATAGTCTATCAGTTATGTCGGCAACAACATCAGTACCAAGGGCGAGGGACGAAGAGAACCATTTTCCTGCTTGTTGAACGAGGCGGACCAGTAGGCAAGGTTCTCGTCCATCGGTGGTTACCAAATGTCATCAACAAAAGTAATGTGGTCTCATCGCAGAGTTGTACACCGAGGTGTTTACATTAGAAGTGAATTATTACTGCTTAGGCTATATAGATCACAAGAAAGGTCAAACAAACCAATGGAAAGGAAAATGTGATCATCAAGGTTAAAATGTAACAATGGAAAGGAAAAATGTGTTTAAACACATATTTTAAAGAGTATATCCTTCCCAAGGACAAGCAGGGCATGATATCCAGGACAAGATATAATGTAGAAAACCCTTTAGGTAAGGTGAGAGAAATTTCATGACATTACCCATACAACGGTGTTTGGATAATTAAGCGAGAAACATTTAGCATTGGGCTTCAAATGTTCTGGTTGAAAATCGGATTACCACACACATGCTTTAGGATAGCATTGACATGGTCTTCAAGCAAAAGGTCAGACTCTGGATACACGAAGGATTCATCAGGAACAACTTATAGAATAAGTCTTACCATTTCCTCATGGAAGAATAGACAACCTTGCTAAAAGGAAACTATAACAATAGGTCCTCCGGCCAGGTGTACTAGGCATGACACCACCTTACCGGGTCATAGAACGACCAATGTTATAACTTTTGGAAATATGTCCCAACCATCATATCTGACCGAGATTCAGATCTGATTGGTGTCAAACTACCTCAGACTCAGGATGCCTAAGAGGAAAAGGTGCAATACAAATTGACGAGATGACATTGTAAGATTCTCGGGAAATTTACTACGGAAGCGAAGTTCAAACAAAAGCTCATCATTAAACCAATGAAGCGATAAGGAGGTAGCCGATGAACTCAGCGACAATTCATCGAGACTTCCAAAAGATGGTTTCCACAATTAAGTGAAAAAGGAGATAACATTAGTCAGATCAAATGGTATAATGATGTATGCTCGAGGGAAACATACACAATTAAACATTGGTTGAAAGGTGCACCCGAAATATGGGCTGGGTTGCACAACTAACGTCGGAATGGTGATTCAATAATCAATAGTCTAAGAATGAACGGCCGACCATTAACTTCAAAGCAACGGGGTTGCTAGAAGTTTTGGAATTACACATCACAGTCCATTTATCGGTGGTTAGAAATAACACGGTGACCAGGAAAAGAATGGTGATGGTGATAAGTATCACTTGTATCAAGAATTCTCCAGAGGTGGTGAAAATCTCACAACATTGAGGACCAGAGATGTTAATGTTCCAAGGTAAAGAAGAACAATTACTGGATAGCAAGGAACTCAAGGTATAACACCAAGCACGAACAAGCTTGTGTTGGTGGGAAGGAAATAAAGTGGTCGATGATAACACAGATCATCAAGGGCAAGGATGGTATTTCTCATCATGAACTCAATTGATATCCTGGAAGAGCTCATAAGGTTGATGATGATCACGACACATTTGTCGAGAGATTTCACGAAGATGTAATCAACCAAATGATTTACATCAAGTCAAAGGAATGAGGTAGCGGAAGGTTATTGGAACCATGGGTAGGACACAAACTTGTAATCAAGCTTGTTGTTCAAGGCGAACTGATATGACGAGGAAGATCGACGTAAGCTTAGCTCATCGTCGAATTGTGCTCCGGGAAGAAGGACCAGGTAGCAGCTTAGAAGTTTGCACGATAATGATATAGCCGATAAGGCTAGGAATGACTTGAAGGATTATTAAACTCGTAAGCAACAAGAATTACTTAGATTTATTGAATCGGAGTGCGGAATCGATTCACTTATCGGTATTCTCGAGTGACTAATAACTCAGAACCTGGGGGGATCCGAGATCGGTGAGAAGCAATACTAGATGAAGACTCGCAGGAAGCAACATAGTTCTCGAGATACCAGAGGTTAATAATCGAGGAAGATCAAAATAGAGGTTGAGGAGATGTATCGGTCAACAAAAGACAAGTGCTTTAACTTGTCTGAGAAATGGAATCAAGGAGAAAATGTGGTCGGGACCACGATTGCAAATGATCAATACATAGATACCAGATGATTTCATATCAAGGAAATAGTTATTATTACAAGAAGCTTCTATGATAGGATCTACATCGCGTCCATGGGCATGAACACAAAGTTCAAGGTCGACTCCCACTTCTTTAATGCATGTCGGTGTACTAGAGTAGGGGTACCCTAGTATCCCGAACTCGTGCACGGGCAGTTGCAGCACCCCGCGGCAAGGCTTTCCAGGTGACCGCCAAGGTCCTTCGTGGTTCCTTTGGAACCATTCAAGAACAAAGTATTTAAGCCCAGAAGACAAGGCCCCGGCAAGAGGAGCTTGCCGGGAAGGCCAGCCAAGGCACCTAAGAGACAAGGCCCCGGCAAGAAGAGCTTGCCGGGACGGCCCGGTGAGCGACAAGCTTCCGGACGCGACAAGGCAACAGCCGCGGCAAGGCGCTTTGCCGCGGAACAACCACTCTTTTCCTCCGCTCCGGCTCATCCACCAACGTGTCGCCATGGGACCTTTCCAGCGCCGTGTCAACAGTCAGCGGCTTGACCGGTGAGCGTGGTGGTAAGCGGCGCTGACAAGGCTGCCATCGTGGCAAGCGGTGGCGCCCCTGACGGTCCCTGTTGCACTGTTTAGGCTACGTAGACGGGCATTTAATGCCTTTGTCCCCTGCCGTCAGGGTTAGGTATGGTGCACTGTACAAGTAGCTGTACCAACCGCACTCTTTTTCCATTTTTGCCCTTGTCTACGTTGCCACCTGTCGGTGACCCCTTGAGCATATAAAAGGAGGCCCATATGCAACGTAGGGGGGGTTCGAAAGGCTCGACACCAGAAAACACCTAGCTCTCTTAAGCAAGAACTCAATACACACATACATGCAGCAGTAGGAGTGTTATCTCTCCGGAGAGCTCCGGTTGGGTAAGCTTTCGTGTGCATCGCCGATCTGCTCTTCAGGCGACCTCCGCCCCCGAACCAAAAAGGGGCTCGGTCCGCCGTCCCATAGGTGTTCGTGGGTCGATCAGCCTCCCGACATCTTTGGCGCGCCAGGGGGCGTCGAGGCTGTGTGAACCTGATCCGGCGTTCACACGAGCTACATCTTCATCATCTTCATCGACATGCCACCGAAGAAGAAGGCTTCGGCGGCAGCGGAGCCGTCCACGTCGATCCCACCACCACCGGAGCAAATGGGTGGTGGGGTAGACACCGGCGGAAGAACGGGCGCCGGCGAGGGAGCTCATGACGCTGCCAAGTCCAAGGACAAGGCTGCGTAGACCTCGGCGTCCATACATGCACCGCGCCCATCTCAGGAGCCGCGGGACCGACAGCGTCATGGTATTCACAATACCATACGTTCGTTGGATCAAGATCGAGCTGGAGGATCTCGGGCCCTCAAGACCAGCGGCAGACGCCAAAGATGTCGGCACGAAGCTAGGCATCGGTCGCTCGACGGGATGCTGCTCCTTCTAACATAGTTAGAAGTCCGAGCATATCCCGCCTCGCACCGCTTCGCCATCGCCACCCAAAGACTCCAGCAGAAGCTTTGGCGAGAGCTCAACTGCTCCTAGACTACCCTCCAACAGCCGACAAGGTCGACGAATGGAGGGCCACCATCCAGAGTCTCATCGGCTTTGCCAACGGCGACGCTCCACGGCATCCGAGTACATCGCTGCCGCGGCAGGACCGCCAAGCACAAGCTGGTGCCGACGAAACTGGTGGAGGTGCAACCACCATGCACTCTCCACCCCGAAGGCCAAGATCGCCAACTCGCCGGATCCACCTCGACAGCGACTCCACCGCGTCATCGGATCCACGAGCTCGCCGCGATCAGCGCCAAGTTCTTCACGAACGACAGCAAGAAGACGCTCGAACTCGCATCAAGCGCCGAAGAGAAGCGCGACGTCAATCCGACCAGCTACCGGGCCCTCTGTCGACATGCATGCGCCCGAGGAACCAGCGACTTGTCAGACGCTGTAGGTTGCCATGCGTTCACTCGTGAGCTGCGGCAAGTCCAATGGCCCAGCAAAAAGAATTTCAAGCCAGACGTGCCAGAGAAGTACGACGGCAGGACGCATCCGTCGGAGTTCCTCAGCATCTACACCATCGCGGTGCAAGCTGCGGGGGGACGAGACGACAAGATCCTCGCCAACTACTTCCGCCGGGTACTCAAGCCCAATGTCGATCTCGGCTCATGCACTTGCCGGACAGCTCCATATCCTCTTGGGCAGATCTATGCCATCGGTTTGTCGGCGCCTTCACAGTGCCACAAGCCTCATGGCCAAGAGAGCGACCTTCATCTGCTCGCCCAGAAGGAAGGAGAGTCCCTGCGCAAGTACATTCAGAGATTCAGCCGTGTACACTACAACATCCCAGACGTCCACCCTGCCGCGGTAATCAGCGCGTTCCATCAGAACATGCGAAACCGCGGGATGAGGGAGGAGATGGCGATGTGCAAGATCAAGGACGTCAGTGAGCTGTATGCCCTAGCCGACAAGTGTGCACGTGCTGAGGAAGAGAGGAGACTCCCCGGGGAGAATGTAGAAGCAGGAGGATCTGATAGTGAGGAGGCTGCCCCGGCAAAGAAAAGTCGGCGGTGGAATAACAGAAAGAAGAAAGGCAAAGATGTGCTAGTTGTCGAGCAGTCCGGCAACGGAGGTGGCGCCAACAAAGCCAAAGTTAGTAGCTCCGGCAAGGAGGTTGCCGGCAGCACCGACCGCCGGTCATGTGGCGGCCGCCGACAAGCGTGATTTGCTCCAACAAACAAGATCTTGCAAGATCCACCGCACCAAGGGCCATGACCTCCAGAGTTGCAAGAAGGTCGAGCAGCTTGTCGAGCAGCAGAAGGCTGAATACGGCGACGCGACAAGGAGAAAGCCTGTGAAGGTGCGTCGGAGGAGCTAGCAAGAAACGCCGGCCGGGAGGACGCCGCTGACAAGGTTAAGCAGCGGCAGGAGATGTACCTCCCGCGGCCGCGAGAAGGATGAAGATGACGACGACGATGAAGATATGGAAGACGACGAGACCGATGAGCAGGAGTTCCAGAAAGCCACAGAGGTCTTGTGCGTTGACGACGGTGCTTCTCTGCATACTTCACACCGCCATCTCAAGCAGTGGATGCGGGAAGTCAATGCGGCAGAACCATCCGTCGAATCACGCAAGCCTCTGAAATGGTCCAGCACGCCTATCATCTTTGATATTGAGGACCACCCTGATCGCATAATCAAGCGGTCGGTGCTTGCCGATGTTGGTTTCACCAACTATCCGCAACCTCAAGGTCACTAAGATGCTAGTTGACGGCGGGGCCGGCTTGAACCTGATCTCCTCCGCGGTACTCCAAAAACTCCAAATCCCTGACAGCGAGCTCGAAGAGACTGGCACATTCCAAGGAATCAATCCAGGAAGGAGCAAGCCGAAGGGGAAGATCACGTTGCCAGTAACATTTGGCAGCGAGCTGAACTTCAGGACTGGGAGGGTCACGTTTGATGGAGCTGATTTTCCATTGCCTTACAATGGGATACTTGGTCGTCCAGCACTCGCCAAATTCATGGCCGCCTCTCACTATGCATACAACTTGCTGAAGATGCCAGGCCCGATAAGCGTCATCTCTGTCCCTGGCGACAAGAAAGATGCCCTTATCTGCGCCGACAAGATCTACCGGGAAGCAGCCGCAACAGATCACAAGTCACTTGTCACCGAAGCTCTCGGGGCGAAGAAGAAGACCAAGTCCGCAAGAGTTCTCGATGCCCACTCCGGCAAGCGCACCTCTTCTGAGTGCTGCGCCACCGCCGAGGACGCACCATCGAGCTCCACCGGCAAGTGTAAGAAGACGATGGCGGCTCCACCAGAGACCAAGAAGGTGTCCGCCAAGGAGGACGGCAGACCGGTGGTACCTTCACCATCGGTGCCACTCTCGACCCTAAATAGGAAAGCGCTCGTTGCTTTTCCTCAAGGGCTTAACGTCGGCGTGTTTGCATGGCAACCGTCTCGACATCCCCGTGTTCCTGTGAAAGTAATTGAGCACCACCTAGCTGTCTGTCCTCATGCGCGGCCCGTCAAGCAAAAAGTCAGGAAGCAGGCAGTGGAGCGCCAAGAATTCATTGCAGAAGAAATCAAGAAATTGGAAGCAGCAGGCCTTGTCAGAGGAGTACTCCATCCTACGTGGTTGGCTTTGTATCGACTTTACCGATGTTAATAAAGCTTGTCCCAAAGACCCATTTACCTTGCCGCGCATCGACCAGATTGTTGACTCCACGGCCGGATGTGATCTACTTTCATTTCTTGATGCATACTCAGGGTACCATCAGATCTTCATGGCAGAAGAGGATGAGGAGAAAACCGCATTCATCACCCCATGTGGCACATACTGTTTTGTACGGATGCCTTTTGGGCTAAAGAATGCTGGTTCAACATTTGCAAGAGTAGTCCATGACGCTTTTGAGCCACAAATACACAGAAATGTAGAAGCCTACATGGATGACATAGTGGTCAAGAGCAAGGACAAGGCTACTCTGATTCAAGATTTAGACGAAACCTTTGCAAATCTGCGCAAGATCAACCTCAAGCTCAACCCCGAGAAGTGCGTGTTTGGAGTCCCCTCCGGCAAGCTTCTCGGATTCTTTGTGTCTCAGCGGGGAATTGAAGCCAATCCCGACAAGATCAAGGCCATTGAGCAGATTGAAGCACCAAAGCGCGTCAAGGATGTACGAAGACTTGCCGGTTGCGTAGCTGCTCTCGGCAGGTTTATCTCTAGGTCTGCTGAGCGCGCCCTGCCATTTTTCAAAATTTTGAAAAAGGCAGGTCCACTGAAATGGACTCACGAAGCGGAGGCAGCGCTGCAGGACTTAAAGAGGTACATGTCCTCCACTCCAACACTTGTCGCACCTAAGCCACAAGAGAAGTTGCTGCTATATATAGCGGCAACCAATCAAGTGGTTAGTCCTGCGTTAGTAGCGGAGAGGGAGGTGGATGATGAGCCGGCAACCAAAGCAGATGCATCCAGCGACAAGCAGGGGGCTTCACTGGCAAGCTCTGGTCCCGACAAGGATGGATCTGCGCAGGCGTGCGAGAAGATGTAGAAGAGAATGGTGCAGCGCCCAGTTTACTTTGTCAGTTCCAGCGCCCAGTTTACTTTGTCAGTTCCCTCCTGCAGGGGGCTAGGTCAAGGTACTCTGGTGTGCAGAAATTGCTTTTCGGCCTCCTCATGGCCTCGAGAAAGCTACGCCATTACTTCCAAGCACACGAGATCACAGTCGTCACTCGCTTTCCGCCGAAAAGGATACTGCAAAATCCAGAAGCAACATGCAGGATTGTCGAGTGGGCACTGGAACTGTCAAGCTTTGGCCTCAAGTTTGAGAGTACTTCAACTATCCAAAGCAGAGCATTGGCAGAATTCATAGCAGAATGGACGCCAACACAAGATGAAGAAATTCCAAAGACGAGCATCCCCGTCAAGGACGCGAGCAAAAGTGGCTGATGTACTTTGATGGTGCCTTCTCGCTGCAAGGCGCCGGTGTTGGTGTGCTGCTTGTCGCACCCACCGGAGAGCACCTCAAGTACATAGTCCAGATGCACTTTCCCAAGGAGCAAGCAACAAACAATACAGTAGAGTATGAAGGTTTGCTTGCCGGTCTCAGGATCGCAGTAGACCTTGGGATCAAGAAGCTCATTGTCAGGGGCGACTCACAGCTTGTCGTCCGCCAAGTGAACAAGGATTATCAGAGTCCATTGATGGAAGCTTATGTTGATGAAGTGAGAAAGCTAGAAGAGCACTTTGACGGCCTACAGATGGAACATGTTCCAAGAGCTCGTAACGATATTGTCGATGGCTGTCAAAAGCGCGCTTGCACTTAAGCTACCGTGGGAACTGTGGATTTTGTGCTCAAGCTGACTCAACCGACTGTAGCAACATCAACTGGACAGAACAAGAAGAGGAAGTTGATTTCTGGTGACTATTTTCCGGCCGAGCTCCCCGAAGCCGCCGCCAAGAAGGTCTCCAAAGTCAACACCAAGAGTGCTGAGGAGCAGTCTGCTCCGACAAGCCCTGGGGTCTGTTTCGTTGAAGCAGACGCTCCCGACAAGTTTTGCTCCGGCAAGCTTGCCGGGGAACGTCAAGCTCCGGCTGAGCCGCAGGCTCTTGCCGTAGAAGCGGATGTTCCCGCAGCAACAGATGTGCCTTTTGTCCTTGTTGTCGAGCCACAAGCTCCGGCATGGGCAAAGCAGATTGTCCATTTCCTTCAGACAGGAGAGCTTCCCGAAGAGCAAGAAGAAGCGGAAAGAGTAGCCCGGCAGTCAAGTATGTACCAGTTTGTCGACAGGACACCGCATGTAAGAAGACTCAACGGTGTGAAATTGAAGTGTATTCACCGGGAAGATGGGACAAGCTGTTGGCGAGAGATACACGGAGGCATATGTGGTCATCACATTGGCGCAAGAGCACTTGCCGGCAAAGCTTTCCTAAGAAGGTTTCTTTGGCCGACAGCCCTCCGTGATGCAACCGCACAAGTAACCAAGTGTGAAGCGTGCTAGTTCCATTCCAAGCGGATACACTAGCCAGCTCAAGCTCTCCGGGCGATCCCTTTATCACGGCCATTTTCGGTGCTGGGCTCGACATCCTCGGCCCCTTTCCCCGAAGTTGTCGGGGCTTTGAGTACTTGTATGCGTTGCAATCGACAAGTTCACAAAGTGGCCGGAAGTGGAAGCAGTGAGGAAGGTGACAAAGACAACGCCAGTCAAGTTCTTCGTCGATTGTTTGCCGCTTTGAATCCCTAACAGAATCATCACCGACAACGGTACACAATTCACGAGCCGCACCTTCATGCAATACGTCCAAGATCTTGGCGCCAAGGTCTGCTTCGCTTCTGTTGCTCATCCGAGAAGTAACGGTCAAGCGAAGAGGGCAAATGCTGAAGTGCTGCGCGGGCTGAAGACCAGAACTTTCGACAGGCTGCACAAGTGCGGAAGAAACTGGATTTAGGAGCTACCGGTGGTTCTTTGGTCGATCAGACGACGCCAAATCGAGCCACCGCCGTACACCTTTCGCTCTAGTCTATGGAGCAGAGGCAGTTCTCCCCACGGAACTCGTATACGGGTCACCTCGAGTGCTCGCTTATGATGAGCTTGAGCAAGAGCAGCTGCGACAAGATGACGCATTGCTCCTTGAGGAGGACCGTCTTCATTGTCAGACGAGCTGCTCGATACCCGGCAAGCTTTGCGTCGCTACCATAAGCCGCAAAGTTAGTGCCGAAGTCTCGAGGAAGGCGACCTTGTTCTTCGGGCGCGTTCAGTCCGCCAAGAATTCCAACAAGTTGACGCTGAAGTGGGAAGGCCCTTACCGGGTGAAACGAGTCACTAGGCTCGGCGCTGTCCGCTTTGAGACCGAAGATGGCGTTCGGTGAGCAACTCTGGAACATTGAGCATCTTCGTAAGTTTTACTCAGAAGCGCTGATTCTTGGAACCTGTTCCGGCAACCACCTTTTATACAAGTCTTGCCAATGTTGCATGTAATCCTTTGTACAAAGCCGGGCGCAGACCCTGTGCATAAGTAAAGCTCATGTGTTCTGCACATCTTGTCAATTTCATGCTTTCTACTCTTTTTATTGCATGCATTATCTGACACTTTGTGCAGCACCTACCCCCGGTAAGCACTAACGAGCCGTAAGGCCGCATATCGTTATTTTCTCTTCTTTCTCTTTCTCAAAGAAAAGAAGGTTCCCCCGCACACAAGTTAGCCGGGGAGAAGGAGAAGATAATGGTGTGGACCAAGCGTCGCTCGAGGAAATTTTGCCTTACCGGGAAGCAAACAACAGAAAAGCTAAGTTGTTAAATTTTGAGCAATCAGCTTTTAAATTTTTGAGTTATCTTCCTCGAACGACCATACTTTGTATGGAAAACCTGTGCGCGGAGGAACCAACTCGCAGCTAGTTGCGCCCTTACTTTGTTTCGAGTCCGCTCAACAACTTAAGTGAGCTGCGACTAGTTGCGACAAGGTTGCTTGCCGGAGGCAGCACCGCCAAAGAAGTCTGTCGACGTCCGCACTCGGCCATTGTGGCAAAGGTGCTCATACCGACAAGTCCCCTAAAAGCGTAAGGAGAAAACATACAAAGGAAGGAATCAAGTAAAGGAAATAACATTGTAATCACTGCCCGAGATAGAGTATACTACAAGATAGCTAGTCGCAGCTCTAATAAATTGTTCTCTTAACATGATCAGCAGCGACAAGGAAAAGATAAAATGGGCGGCCTAATCTACGCGGTCGCCATCAACCCTCTTGATCCCGCTCACCCTGTCCATGATGGGTGCGACAAGGGTCTTGAGCGCCTCCACATCAAAGATCCGGGCCAGGGACTTGAGGACGCGTTGGTGAGGTTGAGGCCTGGATTGCGGAAGGCCACCTTCATCAAGACCTTCGAAGAGCTCCCGCAGATCCGGGCGCGACTCTTCAGCCACCGCTTTGGGATCTCTTCCCGAGTCGCTGGAGTCCGCTACCACGCCTTGAAGAAAAAGCTGAGCTTGGCGCTGGGTTGGAGGTGCTCATTGGAGGAATATCCAAGATCCACCATCCCCAGCTCCGCCAGCCTCCCTGTCAATGGCGGCGGCAATATTCACGAGACCCTCACCCGTGCTCCACATTCTCTCTGAAGGTGCTCTGGCAGCAGTAGCACTTCGCCCGGCGCCTCGGTCTTCATCTTCTCCAACAAGGCCACCTCCCGCTCTTTGGCGCCGGCCCAAAGATCTCTGCATCAAAGTAGTCAGCTTAAGCTCGAGATCCGCGTTGGAATCCTTGGCGGCGCTGAGCTCCTTGCTCCTCTCGGCGAGACGGCCCTGCAGCTCGCCAAGAGTGTAGGCATCCTTTCTCGCGCTCATGCTTGAGTGCAGCAAGCTCCTCGTCGCTCTTCTTGATATTGGCCTCTAGCTGCGTCACCTTCGTCTCCAACTCCTTCTTGGCGGCCTCGGCAGCTGCGGCGGCGTCCTTTGCTTCCTTGAGGGCTCCGCCAAATGTTTGCTCGCGCGCGACAAGCTCCTCCTCATGGCTATCAAGATTGATCTTCCGCTGCGCCAGCTCGCCTTCTTCTTGGCGCCGACAACTATCGGCGGCAAGCCGCTGTTGCTCTTCAACCTCAGCCTTCTCGAGGATGAAGGCTTTGCGCGCCTCAACGATTTGCTCCCGCTCATTAGCCAAGGACCGGGGAGCTTCCTGATGGAGGCCCCGGAGCTCCTCCGCGCGCTTCTCAATATATGCTCCCGCCTTCGCGACAAGCGCTTCTCGGGATTCCAGCTTGGCTTGTCGGGCGCGGTAGAGCGACAGAAGCTTCCGCAGCAACTGCTCCTCCTCAGACTCGCCGCTGCTGCTGCTTGGCGCGTCGACCAGCGTCAGCCCAGCGGAGGTGAGCAGCTCTTCGTTAAAGGTTTCTCCTTCGATCGGCGCCCTGGAGCTCGACGCCCAGGGAAGTTTAATGAAGACGCCATCGCCGGCCTTCAAGTAGGCGCCGGGCTGGGGCTCTTCGGAGCCCGGCGCTGCGGCAGCGGCGGAGGGATCGGCGGTCGGTGTAGCGCCTGGCGCTCCTGCGGCCTCGGGGCCGTCAGTGCGATCGCCGGACCCCTCGCCAGCTTCTGCGGCGGCAGCCTTGGCGGCCTCCTCGCCGGCGGGCTCGTCAGCGCCGGCTTCTTCCTCGATGACGGTGGCGTCGTCAGTATTACCGCAGGCGTCCTCCTCGCCGGCGACCTTGGTCTCCATTGGCTCTGTGGCAGGCAGATCTGATGATCGAAAAAGAAAGAAAAGTCAAGCAGATATTCAAAAAGAAAATCAGAAGAGGAACGCAAGGGCAGTTTTCAAGCAAAAGGATTACCTGCACTTGGATCTGCAGCCATGGTCTCAGCTGCCGAAAGGTCGCTGGCACCGCCCCTTGCCGGAGAACTGACCCTTGCCGGAGATGCCTCCCTTGTCGGAGAACACTCCCTTGCCGGGGGATCCTCCCTTGGCGGTGTAGTCGAAGCAGATGGCATGTCGGGAGCGGCTTCAGGGCACTCCTGGTGGGGCTGCTCTGCTTCTACACAAATCAACAGTCAGATATCAGCAAATAAAGAGCACCCATGCACGCCTAACAGCAGGAGAAAAACCATATACTTACGCTGTGGGCTGCGCTGGGGGCTGCTTTGGTGAAGGGTTGCCGGGTCCGGCAAGGTGGTCTCGGGCACGCCTCTTGCTGCCGCGATGGGTTCATCCTCGATGACAACCACCGGGACCTTGGCTCTCTTCGACGCTCTCTGGGCTAGCGTCCTGAAAAGGAATCGATTCAGAGTAAGGCAAATCAGATACAAGACAAAGCAACAGATTGAAGAACTACAAGTACAGCAAAAAGATCTTACTCTTCTTCTTCCTCGGAGCTGAGCGCGGAGAGATCGAATTCCGGTTCGCCTCCGGTGCGGCGAAATGGAAGAGTAGGTTCCCTTGGCCGCTTGGCGATGCAGAGCTGTGGTCTCGGAAGGCCCCGCTCCGGTCGGCCGCAGCAGCGTGAGGTGCTCCCAGCAACAAGCGATGCTTGCCGGTGGAAGCGCGTCGTCTTGTGCGACGGCTGTTAGCCCGTCTGCCGCCCGCCGCTTCTCCGGCCTTGCGGAGACGCCTTCTTGGTGGAGCTGTGGACTCCGCTCGCGGCAAGCTGCTTGAAGGTGGGGAGGAGGCGCCTTCGGCGGGCTCGCTCGGCTCAACATCGGGCTCGGCATGCTCTTCCTCGCCGGCAAGCTCCTCTCGATCGACAAGGCTTGCCGCCTCTGCCTCTCGCTTCCTCCACGGTGAATCCAAATTCGCCCATGGCGGCATTCTTTGCCGCCTCTTCTTCAACTGGTGGCGTCTGGCGCATCTCGTCATCAGTAGTGTCGCGGGTGAGGCCCTTCTGCTCGTCGGGGCGGATCGGCACTTCTTCCAAGCTGTCGAAGAACACTCGCACGACGTCATCTGCAGGCTCTTGCCAGGTTGGAACAATCCCATGCGAGTCGCACAACGGCATCATTGCACGGATGCGGTCGAGCGAGGAATTGTTGCACAATGGAACGACTCCCCTCGGCAACCTGAACCATTCGGGATGATCAGGGTCGTGCTTGAACAGCTCCAGGAGCATCGCATCCAGCTCCAAGACGGTGAAATTGAAGTTGAGGCCCGGGCGCAGCCTCATGATATCCGCCGCATTATGGAACTCCCAAGCAGGTCTCCTCCTCTCCTGCAAGGGGGCGATGCGGCGGCGAAGGAAATCTGCGCCAACGGCGCCTACAGTGAGTCCGGCAAGCCTGAGGCGCAAGATCCGGGTGATGGCAATCTTCAATCTAGCATCTTCCGGTGCCAAGCTGCTCCAATCATTGCCGCGCACTATTGGGGTTTGGCACTGGGCGGTAAAGGGCTGCGGGTTCTCCTCTACAATCCAACACCAATCTGCCCTCCATTCCTCCCACTTGCTGCGGAGCTCTCCCTCCAGATATGCTTCCTTCTTGCCGATCCTTGAGATCCAAGCGATTCCTCCCAAGAAGAGGCTCTCCTCTCTCTACTCGAGGCATGAAGAAATGGCGGAAGAGGGCTACGCTTTGGGTGGACTTCGACAAAGTTTTCGCAGAGATGTGCGAAAACTGCCATGGTCAGGACAGCATTGGGGGTGAAGTCAAGGAGGCGGAACCCGTAGGTGTTCATGATGTCGCAGAAGAATTCAGAAAAGGGCGGGCAGAGCCCGCAGTAGAATAAGAGCGCGAAGAAGGGATATCCACTCGGAGCCAGTTCAGATGCGGCGGCTGAGAGTACCTTCGTGCGCGGATGCGCTCGCGTCTCCGTCGACCAGAAGAGGTAGTAGTACTCCCTCAGCTCCTTCGGCGAAATGGGGGAGATGGCCCGCTCCTTGCGCAGCGCCATGAGACGCCAAGGCCGGCCGACTTCACGCCCTTCCCTTGTCGGCTTTGAGCCATGGTGGAGGTGGTGGGGAGATCGACGGCGTTGGTGGCGGTGTTGGTGGTGTTGGTGGCGATGGGGGGCGGAGCGCTGCTCTCTTTTCGGCCTTGAGAAGAAGGGGGAGCAGCAGAGGTTTTTCGAGATCAGACAGCAACTGACAAGGTGGGTGAACTGCCCCTGCTTCCTCTGCTTATAAAGAGGGAGGGGGCGGACGTTCCGCTTTTCCTAATAAAGAAACCACCCACGATCTCGGCCACAATCTCTCCCACGACGCTGCATTCGACGCGTGCCGTTCGTGGGAGACGTGGTGGGTCTGGGGTGAGTTATGGCGTGACCCAGGCCGCGCGTGCCCGTGCCCTATTTTGGGCCTGGCCCAACAGCGCTCGGCACCGTGTGTGGCCCAGTTCGGGGCTCTGTCGGTGTACTAGAGTAGGGGTACCCTAGTATCCCGAACTTCGTGCACGGGCAGATTCTGACACCAGCTGCAAGGCTTGCCAGTGACCGCCAAGGTCCTTCGTGGTTCCTTTGGAGCCATTCAAGAACAAAGTATTTAAGCCCAGAAGACAAGGCCCCGGCAAGAGGAGCTTGCCGGGAAGGCCAGCCAAGGCACCTAAGAGACAAGGCCCCGGCAAGAGGAGCTTGCCGGGAAGGCCCGGTGAGCAACAAGCTTCCGGACGCGACAAGGAAACAGCCGCGGCAAGGCGCCGCGGCAGACAACCACTCTTTTCCTCCGCTCCAGCTCATCCACCAACGTGTCGCCATGGGACCTTTCCAGGCGCGCGTGTCAAGAGGCTGTGCGGCCAGCGGAGCGCGGTGGTAAGCGGCGCTGACAAGGCTGCCATCGTGGCAAGCGGTGGCGCCCCTGACGGTCCCTGTTGCACTGTTTAGGCGACGTAGACGGGCATTTAATGCCTTTGTCCCCTGCCGTCAGGGTTAGGTATGGTGCACTGTACAAGTAGCTGTACCAACTGCACTCTTTTTCCATTTTTGCCCTTGTCTACGTTGCCACACTGTCGGTGACCCTTGAGCATATAAAAGGAGGCCCATATGCAACGTAGGGGGGGTTCGAAAGGCTCGACACCAGAAAACACCTAGCTCTCTTAAGCAAGAACTCAATACACACATACATGCAGCAGTAGGAGTGTTATCTCTCCGGAGAGCTCCGAAGCTGGGTAAACTGCTCGTGTGCATCGCCTCGATCTGCTCTTCGTGCGACCTCCGCCCCCCGCCGAACCAAAAAGGGGCTCGGTCCGCCGGTCCCATAGGTGTTCGTGGGTCAGATCAGCCTCCCCGACAATGCATAACCTTTCATTCACTTCTCGCCTTCAACGAAGTTGTGGTGTTGAAATTTTATCTTTCATAACACCAGTACAGTATGACCCGTAGTAGTTTCCGGGTTCACACAGATTAGAAAAGGCATAAGGTTCAACCCATCAAGGCCTCTTAGGAACATATACCACAAATTTCAAGAGTAAATATCACCAGCTCGAAAGCAGAGCATGGTTGGCCAAATCAGAGAATGGGATTTACTAATGACATTATGTATCAGGGAAAGAATTCACAAGGCGATTAAATATGAAGGACATTGTCGAATAATAATCCAACAAAGGATCTGACGGTCCATAGCGGAGCTGATGTGAGCACCGGCACACAACCAGTTGAAGAAAGAATGCAACGGCATCAGATTATAGAACATCTGTATGATTCGATGCTTAGATATCAAGGAATTAAGATTTCCAAATCGAAGGATCAGAAGCAGCCGCTCTGATCAAGGGTGGATAAGTTCAATAGACCTAAGGGTACAATTGACAGCTAATAGATTGGTTGAGAACAAGCTCATGTTCAAAATGACATCTGAGCCGGAAAGATAATTTAAAAGGATCAACTGATGATTGCGGGCATTTGCACTCATGTTGAAACAATAGGATCAAAATGACGGTGTCTAAGGGTACTAACGAATATTGCCAGACATGTGGAAAGCATCCATAATGTAAGTATACAAGTATTGCAGAGCAATAAGCTACTAAGGTTTTTGAGGATCGAATAGTATTCCGAAGACCATTGCGAAACACATGAACAACTGGGGATGAGCGGATACTCGATAAGGGCGAGAAATTATCCGTAGAGGTATTCAGGGGGAAAGGAACTACAAGGCAGTAGGCACAAGGATTCTCGGAACAACAACGAGTATTTCGGGGTATCTTGTTATAACAAGATCAACGGGGAATGATTGTATGAATGGCAAGTGTAAGTAGTTTTCATAGGGGTTGACGGTGGAAGGAAATCGCAAGTGCGATGGCACAAAGACTCGAGATAACATCGTAGAGTAACTTCGGTATCTTCTAGTGCAGCAGGCGATCATCTGAAGTGAGGGGCTCTTCGGCAGAAAGTACTTTCGAGAACCTAAAGTTAGTTTTGTTTTTAGCAAAATCATTTAACCCGAATAGAAGAGAGATCAGAGTCCCAGAGCATAGATGGGGAATAAAAGATCCTAATACCACCCAATGGCGACGTGGGCCCATGGGCCACACAGCCATGTTAGTAAAACAGTTTTCATCGACTAGACTCAACTTTGGGCAAGGAGTGTGGAAGGGGGATTCTACAGCAAATGGCTCGATACCAACTTCAGACGCTTCGATTCAATCGTACACTAATCATGCACGCAAATGTGTACGATCAAGATCGTGGACTCACGGAAGATATCACAACACAACTCTAAAACATAAATAAGTCATACAAGCATCATAATACAAGCCGGGGGCCTCGAGGGCTCAAATACAAGTGCTCGATCATAGACGAAGTCATGGAAGCAACAATATCTGAGTACGGACATAAGTTAAACAAGTTTGCCTTAAGAAAGCTAGCACAAACTGGGATACAGATCGAAGAGGCGCATGCCTCCTGCACAGGATCCTCCTTACTACTCCTGGTCGCCGCCGGGCTGCACGTAGTAGTAGGCACCTCCGTGTAGTAGTAAATGCGTCGACGGTGGCGTCCTGCTCACAGGCTCCGACATCTGGTTGCGACAACCAGGTAGAAAGGAAAAGGGGGAAAAAGGGGGGAGAAAGCAACCGTGAGTACTCATCCAAAGTACTCGCAAGCAAGGAGCTACACTACATATGCATGAGTATATGTGTAAAGGGCCATATCAAGGACTGAATCTGCAGAATGCCGTAATAAGAGGGGATAACTAATCCGTCAAGACTACGCTTGGCAGCCTCCGTCTTCTGCAGCATGTAGAAGAGAGTAGATCAAGTCCTCCAAGTAGCATCGCATAGCATAATCCTACCCGAAATCCTCTCCTCGTAGCCACATAGAGAGCGACCACCGGGTTGTATCCGCACTTGGAAGGGTGTGTTTTACTAATTATATGGTTCTAGTTGTCATAAGGTCAAGGTACAACTCCAAGTCATCCTGTTATCAAGATCACGGCTATTCGAATAGATTAACTTCACTGCAGGGTGCACCACATAGCCCAACACGCTTGATCCCATTTGGCGGACACACTTTCCTCGGTCATGCCCGGCCGCGGAAGATCAACACGCCGCAGCCCCACCTAGGCATAACAGAGGTCAGCACGTCGGTCTAAACCTAAGCGCACAGGGGTCATGGCTCATCACCTTAGCACACCTGCATGTTGCGTACGCGGCCGGAAGCAGATCTAGCCTAGAAGGCGTTCCAGTCCAATCCGGCGCGCGCCGCTCAGTCGCTGACGTCACGAAATGCTTCTGCTGAAACCACGACATCGAGTGCCCATAACTGTTCCCTCGTAGTTGGTTAGTGCGTATAGGCCAGTAGCCAGACTCAGATCAAATACCAAGATCTCGTTAAGCGTATTAAGTATCCGCGAACGCCGAACAGGCTGTGCCCACCTCTCACCCAGGCGGTCTCAACTCCGCCTGTCGCTCCGCCACAAAGATCCACACAGAGGGCCGTTGGGACAAAGGTCCTTTCAGCCCCCAATCCGTGAATCACTCATGGTGCTCCACAAGCCGACCCGACTTTAGTCACCACATGTATCATGTATAAAGTATATAGTGTATACCCGTGATCACCTCCCGAGTGATCAGGGCCCGATAGTATAGCACAGCAGACGGACAAGAATGTAGGGGCACAGATGGAAATACTAGCATCCTATACTAGGCAAGTAGGATTGCAGGTAAAGGTATCAACAGAAGTAGCAAAGACAGGCTATGCATCAGGATAGGAATAACGGAAAGCAATAACATGCTACACTACTCTAATGCAAGCAGTATAGAGGAGAGTAGGCGATATCTGGTGATCAAGGGGGGGCTTGCTTGGTTGCTCTGGCAAGAAGGGATCGTCAACACCGTAGTCGAACTGGGGGTCGCCGGCAGTCTCGGGGTCTACCGGAAAGAAGTAACGGAGGGGGAACATAATAAATAACAGAGCAATCAAAGCATCACAAAGCGTAACATGGCAATACGCGGTCTAGAGTGACCTAACACGGTACTAGGTGGTACCGGCGAAAGGGGGGAAACATCCGGGAAAGTATTCCCGGTGTTTCGCGTTTTCGGGCAGATGAACCGGAGGGGGAAAGTTGCGTGTTTGCTACGCTAGGGATGAGTGGCGGACAAACGGGCTGCGTATCCGGATTCGTCTCGTCGTTCTAAGCAACTTTCATGTACAAAGTATTTTCATCCGAGTTACGGATTATTTCATATTAATCTTTAAAGTTTTAATCCATTTTTAGAATTAACAGAATTAATTTAATTTGAAAATGTAATTATGACGTCAGCATGACATCGTGGTGATGTCAAGAGGCCTGAGTTTACTAGGTCAACCTCGCGGGTGGGACCTGCTCATTGACCCAAACTAACTAAACATGAGTTAGTTTTATTAGTAGCAGATGATTAGGTTTAATTAGTTAAATAAACATGTTGACTAAGTTAATTAATTATCTAATTAATTGATTGATCTTTATTTTCATTATATATATATTTTTGTAATTCTTTTTTTATAAAAACCTTTTCTGGTGGGCCCCCCTGTCGTTTGCCTGCAGCTAAACTAAATAGCAATTAGCTCCTAAGCTAATTTTGCATGGACCTGCTAGTGGTGGTTGTGCATACACGCACACCACACGTACTTGGACATGGCCATGGCCAGGGCCCTTAGCAGCGGCGATGGGAGGGATCAGCAAGTAAAAGTAGCAGAGCTAGCAAGCGGCGTTTAGGAGCAACAACAGCGGTAAGAGCACCAAGAAGGAGCGAGAAGCGGCGGTAGGCGTGAGCAAGTAGCAATGACAGCGTAACAAAGACCGGAGGTGGCAACAGAATGCACGCGAGAGGCAGCGAAGGCAGCGAAGCGGCCGGGCGAAAGTGCGCGCACGGCCAGGCGTGGCCCGGAGAGGTCGGGAGCAAGAATGCAACAATGATAGGTAGCATCAATCGGGACGGCGGCCGGAGCACGGGTCAGGCGGACGTGGAGCTACGAATCGCTTTCGAGCGGGTCAAGAGGCTAGGCGGACTCGTTGGAGCACTATGCGAGCGATGGGGAGCACGACTAGGCGGGGAAAGCTTGGCAGCAAGGGCCTCAACGGCCATGGCGGACGGCAGAGCTCGATGCTCATGGGCTTTGGTGGTACGGCATGAAATCGACGGGAAAACAAAGGGGAAATCGAGGGGAGCTCACAACGAGCCTGTAGAGGTGCTAAATGGGCTCGGGGAGGGCTCGACGACGCCGGAATTGGAAACGAACGCCGGCGGTGGTCCGAGGTAAACGGAGCTCGATCCCGACGATGTAGGGGGTCCCGGCTTGAGCTCGCGGTCGAGGAGGATCCAGCGGTCACTGGCGGAGCTTCTGGACGCCTCGGCGGGCGTGAGGACGACGGAGAGCGCGTGGGCGACGACGAGGTCCGGCGGCGTCGGGGGCGTTCCCCCTTCCCAATCCAGAACGAGATCGAGAGGTGGGGGAGAGACGTGGGAGAGTGGGGGGAGTGGGGTCTCGTTGGGTTAGGGTTTCGGGTAGTGGGTTGTATGTGTAGGTCGGGGGTGGGCCGACCGGCTGGGCTAAAGCCCAGTTGGGCCGAGGGGGAGTTTCACTTCTTCTATTTAGTCATTTCCTTTTCTTATTTTTCTTTATAGTTCTTGTTTAATTGTTTTCTTTTAGTTTTAATTTGTTTTAGTTTATAAAGTATAAAAATAGTTCACAATTTAGTACTAATCACTATGCTACTGCCCAATTAACTTTTGGGCAACTAAATGAATAGCTTGTTATTTTACAAAATACAAAAGACATTTATTTGATTGTTTTACCTATTGTTTTAATTATTTTAGTGCATTTAAACCTTTTATAAAAATGTGGTTTCATCACCACAATTACCTATGCATTATATGTCATCTCACGAACATTTGTTTTAATTTTTTTAAAACTTTTGTTGTTTGCCTGTATTTTAAATTTGAATTTTGATCATTTTTGAACCATCGCGAGATTATCAGCAGTAATCGAAGTGACGTGGCATCATTAGCAGAGAATTAATGTAGCTTAATTATCCGGGCATCACATCATATCTAATAGGGTAGCTTTCCTTATTTACTACTTGGCTTGCCTTTGGTCTCAATTGAGACATGTATGCTCTAACTATTTTTGTTTCGGAAATTTAAAGCCAAGGTTAAATTCTTTTGAGAAAATCGATGCTATTATGATTTCTTATCAAAAGACATGGGATATAGAGTGCAAAACACATTGCATAGCCGAATGGGGAGATTCCAAATCTGAACCATTCGTTTGCTTACCTTCAAAGCCGTTCGCACACCAAGATCGGCTAGAAAAAGTATACCTTTGATTCAAACACGTGTGATCAAATCTTTGATTTGTTGTTGAAAAATAATTACATTAGAATTCTTGATCACTGCATCAAGCCATCAAACCTAGGACGAATGTATTGTAGGTTGCATCATTCGTTCAAACATAATTTTGAGGATTGCAACATGTTTCACAAATAGTTAAATCGACCATTGATAAAGGATGATTGACATTTGTTGAGACACCAAGAGATGACAAGTCTATTCCGATTGGTCCCGATGGTAGAAAGTTTTTGCATCGGCTGCTTCAAGCCGGTCCGTTTAAAGAGAAGGTAAAAACTGCAGGTGATGGGATCAAGCTTTCAAGTAAAGAAGTTGTTGAAGAGCATAATGAAAATAATCTTGAGGGCGAAAATTCCATCGAAGCTACAATGGAGACGCCAAGGACTAGGGGGTAGCTAGCAAATCCAATGATCGATGAAAGCAAACCGAAAGAAAACAAAGGCCGAAATAAGCGCAAGTGTAAGAGATCAAAAATCACCTTCGCTGAACTATTGGATAAATATCAAAAGAAGATTGAAGAGAAGAATGCTTATCGGCCAAATCATGCAAAGAAACCAAGATCACCCCCAAGGCGCAAATATGAGGATTGGTATTGGCAAAGTGATAATTTTAATACAAGATATTCATATCCTTATTTTGGGCCGCCAATGCCAATGTCGTGGATGCCTCCCTATGCTCATGTTGATTCATGTCCACCATGGGACAGGTATGATACAAGGGCACATTCTCCATCTTATTTTAGACCATCTCACCAATATTATGCAGCTCCGAGAAGATCAACATTTGAACAGTCGCATATTAAAGACCGTTTCAATCAAAAGAAATCGGTTAAGAGCTCAAGGAAGAATAAAGAGGTGGTAAAGCAAGTTTACCGTGTTAAAAGAGATGGTCGTAAGAGTGCTACTTCAGATTTGATCTTAAATGAAAAGGAGACAATTAAAGTATTAACATTGGCTACTAAAGGCAATGAGGTAAGTCAATCAAGTGCCAAATCTGAAGATAAGAAGTTGAGAGTGCACAAGGTAAAACAAGAATTTCCATTACTTCAGACAAAATCACAATCGAGATGCCCACTTAGTTTATTGTATTGGCAAAAGAAGGAATTACAAAATCTTAGTGCATGAGATCTGAAAAAGAAGAACATGGCATGGGTTCCCAAGAGGAACAGTCAAAATAAAAATGATGTGCAACCTTATATTGCAACAAGGGTTACAAAAGTGAAGGAAGATAAGGATGGAAGCGAAAAACAATTAAGCCGAAGGTGTGCATCATCCCATCAGAATCTTCGATTAGCACGTCATCCATATTCGTCAAACATGCCATCGATGTCTTTGCCATGGAATTCATCCCCAGGTATGAATGGTTACGTTCCATGGGCTTATTTTGATCCGTGGATGCAATATAATTTCTTATATCGTGAGAGGGTATTACCAAATCACTATATATTTGATTAGTTATAAGTTGTTGTTGATCCAGAGGGCCGAAATACTTGATTTGTTATTTCATTTGTTTATTTCGCTATACATGCTTTGGTGGATGACATTTACATGGACCTTATGTTAACGGACGATATTTACCTATCGCCCTATGAGTATGTCAAAGTATGGCGGTGTAGTATTCTAACATTGTCCTTAGTTCGATTGGAGAGCGAGACAAGTACTATGGAGATTATGTTTTGATATTTGAATTCATAAAAATGGCCACGATGTTGGTGTTGTTTATATATCTCCATATAGTGCTGTTCTGTGAAGTCCCATGCCTCTTAAAATATTTATTGCACAATAATCAAAGCCGAATATGCAATGTTATTCGGTTTGGAACTTTTGCCATATGTGATAAACATATTGAGGCTTTTGGTGATTCGTTATTAGTAGTGCAACTAATATCCAAAGTTTTTCAATGTTTTGGCGAATCACTTCATGTTTATCTTGATAAATGTCTAGATATAATTTCTACTTTAGATTACTTTAGCATTGCTCATATATCTAGACATGATAATTGGAGATAGTTGTCTTAGTAAGCATCCGGCTACCACGTCGGTCATGGTGTATTGCACATCTATCAATAGCCTATGCTTATTCTTGCCAACATAGGTAAGGCCGAATTGGAGCTCACCACCTCGGCCACTAATGAAATTTTTATGCAGACAAAGTAAGGATTCGACAAAGTTCATTATTCATTATCTGCAAGATCCTAGCGTATGGGTGGAAAATATGGTTGATGGATGGTCTTGACATGCATACCTATGGAACTTTGTCGGATTAATGAAGTTGGGAAAGTTTCACCCAAGCTTGCAGCAAAATATTCACACAAGCAATGGCCGATACAAACTTATCGCCCTAAGCATATGCAAAATAGCCGACGAAGTATTGACATCGCCCTTAGAGCAAGCTATGTGCAAGTTATTTTTCGCACACAAGCTTTGGCCGAAAAACAGGGGGCATGTGTTGACACCAGATTTTGGCACGGTCAATAACTTATTTAAGATGTCCTAAAATGGAGAAGTGACCTACATGAAAGAGTTCCGTATTGTTGATATGAACATCTTTGAAGTTTGGGTCATCGCCATCCAATTTCATCTCGAAGGCCGAAACTATGCTCAAAGTACTAAGATCTTATATTCAGAGTACAGTTTGGTCGATTAAGCCCCCAAGACGACCTCAAATGGAAAAATGATCTACACGGATAGTCTTCATCTCCTCGAAACTATTGATTTTGATATAAAAATCGTCCAAATCCGAGTTCGTATGCAAAAGTTAGAGCAATCAGAGTGCAGCTCTGTCACGAGGCGAGATGTGGCGCGCCCCACCAGACACATGTTTGATGGGTAGCGCGAGGGAATAGCCTGTTTTGTGCGACCAATTTGACCCTCAAGATGACCTCTGATCAAAAAACGTTCAACATGAACACGTGTTACGGGACTTCCCAACTTCCACACAAGTATTATTTAAATTCACAATTACCCAACTAGCATGACTCTAATATCACCACCTCTATATCTCAAAACAATTATCAAGCATCAAATTGATCATAGCATCCAATTCACTTCCTATGATAGTTTTTATTATACCCAACTTGGATGCCCATCATTCTAGGACCAATTTTATAACCATAGCAAATACCATGCTGTTCTAAAAGACTCAAAATAATATAAGTGAAGCATGAAAGATCAACAATTTCTACAAAATTAAACCACCGCCGTGCTCTAAAAGGTATAAGTGAAGCACTAGAGCAAAACTATCTAGCTCAAAAGATATAAGTGAAGCACATAGAGTATTCTAATAAATTCCAAATCATGTGGGTTTCTCCCAAAAGGTGTGTACATAAAGGATGATTGTGGTAATATAAAAAGCAAAGACTCATATTATACAAGACGTTCCAAGAAAAACACATATCATGTGGCGAATAAAAATATAGCTCCAAGTAAAGTTACCGATAGACGAAGATTTAAAGAGGGGATGCCTTCCGGGGCATCCCCAAGCTTAGGCTTTTGGTTATCCTTGAATATCTTGGAGTTCCATGGGAATCCCCAAGCTTAGGCTCTTGCCACTCCTTATTCCATAGTCCATCAAATCTTTACCAAAAACTTGAAAGCTTCACAACACAAAACTCAACAAGAAATCTCATAAGCTCCGTTAGTGCAAGAAAGAAAAACCACCACATAAGGTACTGTAATGAACTCATTCTTTATTTATATTGGTGTTAAACCTACTGTATTCCAACTTCTCTATGGTTCATACCCCCCGATACTAGCCATAGATGCATCACAATAAGCAAACAACACACGAAAAACAGAATTTGTCAAAAACAGAACAGTCTGTAGCAACCTGTAACTTTAGAATACTTCTGGAACTCTAAAACTCCTACCAAAATAGGAGGTCCTGGGAAATTTGTCTATTTATTTACAGCAAAAATAATAATCGCAAAAGCACGTTTCCGTGATTTACTAAAATTATTTTCGTGCGCGCAAAAGTTTCTGTTTTTCAGCAGAATCAAATTAACTATCATTGTATGTTATCCTATAGGTTCTACTTGGCACAAACACTAATTAAAACATGAAAACACATCTAAACAGAAGCTAGATGAAATATTTATTACTAAACAGAAGCAAAAAGTATGAAACAAAAATAAAATTGGGTTGCCTCCCAACTAGCGCTATCGTTTAACGCCCCCATCTAGGCATAAAAGTGAGGATAGATCTAAGTAGTGCCATCTTTGGCATTCAATTCATAAGTAGCTTGCATGATAGATTCATAAGGT
The DNA here is from genome assembly GCA_021605145.1 of Aegilops bicornis. NCBI lineage: Eukaryota > Viridiplantae > Streptophyta > Magnoliopsida > Poales > Poaceae > Aegilops > Aegilops bicornis. Next base: position 744,334,714 of record CM038671.1, read on the forward strand.
AATTTAACTTTATTTTTTGGAAAGTGTTCCATGCCTTTCCTTAATGGAAATTAGAATCTAATATTCCCTTCCTTCATATCAATAATTGCACCAATCGTTCTAAGGAAAGGTCTACCAAGAATAATAGGACATGAAAGATTGCAATCTATATTAAGAACGATAAAATCTACGGGCACATAATTCCTATTTGCAACAATAAGAACATCATTGATCCTTCCCATAGGTTTCTTAATGGTGGAATCCGCAAGGTGCAAGTTTAAAGAGCAATCATCAAAATCATGGAAACCTAGCACATCACATAGAGTTTTCGGAATCGTGGAAACACTAGCACCCAAATCACACAAAGCATAGCACTCATGATCTTTAATTTTAATCTTTATAGTAGGTTCCCACTCATCATAAAGTTTTCTAGGTATAGAAACTTCCAAATTAAGTTTTTCTTCATAAGATTGCATCAAGGCATCAACAATATGTTTGGTAAGGCTTTATTTTGACTATAAGCATGAGGAGAATTCAACATGGATTGCAACAAGAAAATACAATCTATTAAAGAACAATTATCATAATTAAATTCCTTGAAATCCATAATAGTGGGTTCAATGATATGTAAAGTCTTGACCTCTCCAATCCCATTTTTACCAAATTTAGCATCAAGATCTAAAAACTCCGAATTATTGGGACGCCTTTTAACTAAAGTTGACTCATCTCCAGTCCCATCATTACCAAAATTCATATTGCAAAACAAGGATTAAATGGAGATGCATCAATAACTTTTAGATCTTCATCATTATTTTCATGGAGACTAGAAGAACACGCTTTTACAAAGCAATCTTTCTTAGCACGCAACCTAGCGGTTCTGTCTTTACACTCATTAATGGAAATTCTCATGGCTTTGAGAGACTCGTTGATATCATGCTTAGGTGGAATAGATCTAAGTTTCAAAGAATCAACATCAAGCGAAAGTCTATGAACGTTCCTAGCCAATTCATCAACTTTAAGCAATTTTTCTTCAAGCAAAGCATTAAAATTCTTTTGAGAGATCATAAATTATTTAACGCTATTCTCAAAATCAGAGGGCATCTTATTAAAATTTCCATAAGAGTTGTAGGAATTACCATAATTATTAGAGGAATTACTAGGAAATGGTCTAGGATTAAAGTTTCCACTATAAGCATTGTTACCAAAATTATTCCTACCAACAAAATTCACATCCATAGATTCATTATTATTCTCAATCAAAGTAGACAAAGGTATATCATTAGGATCAATAGGAGCATTCTTAGTGGCAAACAATTTCATAAGTTCATCCATCTTTCCACTCAAAACATTAATTTCTTTTATAGCATGCACTTTTTTACTAGTAGATCTTTCGGGGTGTGCCATTGAGAATAATTAGCCATAATGTTATCAAGGAGCTTAGTAGCTTCTCCTAAGGTGATTTCCATAAAAGTGCCTCCCGCGGCTGAATCTAAAAGATTTCTAGAAGCAAAATTCAATCCGCATAAAAGTTTTGTATGATCATCCATAAGTTCAAACCATGAGTAGGGCAATTGCGAATCATCAATTTCATTCTTTTCCCAAGATTGGGCAACATGCTCATGATCAAGTTGTTTAAAATTCATAATATCGTTCCTAAGAGAGATGATCTTAGCGGGGGGAAATACTTAGAGATAAAAGCATCTTTGCACTTATTCCATGAATCAATACTATTCTTAGGCAAAGACGAAAACCAAGTTTTAGCTCGATCTCTAAGTGAAAACGGAAATAACTTAAATTTAACAATATCATTATCTGTATCTTTTTTCTTTTGCATATCAACAAAGTTGTTTAGATGAGTAGCGGCATCTTCACTAGGAAGGCCAGAGAATTGATCTTTCATAACAAGATTCAACAAAGCAGCATTGATTTCACAAGATTCAACATCATTAAGAGGAGCAATCGGAGTGCTAAGGAAATCATTATTATTGGTACTGGAAAAGTCACAAAATTTGGTATTATCTTGCGCCATCGTGACAAACAATCCAACACACAAGCACACAAAAAGGCAAGCGAGAGAGAGAAGATTGGGAAAGAGAGGGCGAATAAAACGGCAAGGGTGAAGTGGGGGAGAGGAAAACGATAGGAAAATGGCAAATAATGTAATGCGGGGGAGATGAGTTTGTGATGGGTACTTGGTATGTCTTGACTTGAGCGAAGACCTCCCCGGCAACGGCACCAGAAATCCTTCTTGCTACCTCTTGAGCATGCGTTGGTTTTTCCCTTGAAGAGGAAAGGGTGATGCAGCAAAGTAGCATAAGTATTTCCCTCAGTTTTTCAGAACCAAGGTATCAATCCAGTAGGAGGCTCCTCAAAATTCCGACGCACCTCCACAAACAAACAAGAACCTCGCAACCAACGCGATAAAGGGGTTGTCAATTCCTTCATGTAACTTGCGAAAGTGAGATCTGATAGAGATAGTAAGATAAGATAAATATTTTTGGTATTTTTATAATATAGATTGGAAAGTAAAAGATGCAAATAAAAGTAGATGGAAAACTTATATGATAAAAGATAGACCTGGGGGCCATAGGTTTCACTAGTGGCTTCTCTCAAGATAGCATAAGTATTACGGTGGGTGAACAAATCACTGTCGAGCAATTGATAGAAAAGTGCATAGTTATGAGAATATCTAGGCATGATCATGTATATAGGCATCACGTCCATGGCAAGTAGATCGAAACGATTCTGCATCTACTACTTTTACTCCACACATCGACCGACTCCTACCTGCATCTAGAGTATTAAGTTCAAGAAGAACAGAGTAACGCATTAAGAAAGATGACATGATGTAGAGGGATAAACTCATGCAATATGACATAAACCCCATCTTTTTATCCTCGATGGCAACAATACAATACGTGCCTTGATGCCCCTCACACACCGGGAAAGGACACCGCAAGATTGAACCCAAAGCTAAGCACTTCTCTCATTGCAAGAAAGATCAATCTAGTAGGCCAAACCAAACTGATAATTCGAAGAGACTTGCATAGATAACAAATCATACATAAAAGAATTCAGAGAAGATTCAATTATTTCTCATAGATAAACTTGATCATAAACCCACAATTCATCGGATCTCGACAAACACATCGCAAAAAGAGTTACATCGAATAGATATCCAAGAAGATCGTGGAGAACTTTGTATTGAGATTCAATGAGAGAGAAGAAGCCATCTAGCTAATAACTATGGACCCGAAGGTCTGTGGTAAACTACTCACAACTCATCGGAGAGGCCTTGGAGATGATGTAGAGGCCCTGCATGGTCGATTCCCCCTCCGTGAGCACCGACGAAGGCTCCAAGATGGGATCTCGCGGAGACAGAAGGTTGCGGCGGTGGAATTAGGTTTTTGTTGTGCTCCTGGATGTTTTCAGGGTACGGGAGTATATATAGGCGAAGGAATTATGTCGGTGGAGCAACGAGGGGCCCACGAGGGTGGGGGGTGCGCCCACCCCCAGGGGGCGCGTCGGGCACCCTCGTGGTCGTCTCGTTTGTTGCTTGACGTCCACTCCAAGTCTCCTGGTTTGCATTTGTTTCAAAAAGATCGCTCCCGAAGGTTTCATTCCGTTTGGACTTCGTTTGATATTCCTTTTCTTCGAAACACTGAATAGGCAAAAAAAACAATTCGGGCTGGGCCTGCGGTTAGTAGGTTAGTCCCAAAAATGATATAAAAGTGTAAAGTAAAGCCCATAAATATCCAAAACGGGTAATATAATAGCATGGAACAATCAAAAATTATAGATACGTTGGAGACGTATCATCCTTCGTGGGCGATTGCCATGGTGGGATAGACAAGGTTGCTTCCTCGTGGACCCTTCGTGGATGGAGCCCTCCGTGAACTCACGCAACCATTAACCTTTGTGGGTTGAAGTCTCCATCAACGTGGATGTACGATAGCACCACCTATCGGAACCACGCCAAAAATCTCCGTGTCTCCAATTGCGTTTGCACACTCCAATCCCATCCCTTTACTTTCTTGCAAGTTGCATGCTTACTTTCCACTGCTCAGATACTCTTTCCATGCTTGCTTTATATGTATTGTAAATGGTTAAACTTGTGCTTAAACTCGACCTCAACTTGAAAAACTTAAAAACTGCCAACTTTGTGTGTTGAGTGTCTATCCCCCCCCTCTAGACACCTCTTCTCGATCCTTTCAATTGGTATCAGAGCTTTGGTTTCCATTTCTTTGGTTTAAACACCATTGGAGGAAGATGGATGAGTCTACTTTGGGGAGTCTTAGACATAGAGTGCCTATACTTGATGGAGAGTACTTTCATGAGTGGAAAAATGAGATGCTTGTGATTTTCAATGAATATCATTTGAACAAGTACATTACTAGCCCTTGTGCACCTCATGTTGATCCTATGCACCCTACTCTTAATGAGTCCAAAGGACATGATTCGCAATCTTAGAACTGTTAATCTTATCACTAGAGGTTTACCTAGAAACTTGATTGGTTGCTTGCCTACTCTTAATTGTGCCTACACTATATGGAGATTTCTTGAGGAACGATTTCCAAACTATTCCTTGCTAAATCTCGATGAGATTCTTCATAAGTCTATTGCCTTGAGTAAGATGAATTCCAATGATCCTAAGTTTGGTGATTGTCTATTTGAGCTTACAAATCTTATGCGTGCCAAAGGAGATGTTGGAATTATTAGCAATATTATTTTCGAAGCTATTAGAATTCGTAAAGATGATCATTGTCAAAATAATTTATCTAATGAATCACCCTCTCCAGGAATTGATCCACCACATGACGATGTTGAACATGGATACTATGATGAGGATGATGATAGTGACGATGATCTTGATGATGCAATGAGACACTTTGGTCTTATGGAAATCTTCGGGGATACATGGCAGGAGGAAAGCAATGGGTCCTTGATAGTGGATGTACCGATCACATGACCGGAGATAAAGATATGTTTCGTGAGCTTCTGAAAACGACGGCCCTCGAAAGTATGTCACTTTTGGTGATAACTCAAAGGGTAAGGTGGTTGGCCTCGGTAAGGTGGCCATCTCACACGATTGCTCCATACAAAATGTCATGCTCGTTGAATCTCTTGGCTACAATCTGCTTTCTGTTTCTAGACTAGCTGACTTTGGCTTCAATGTCCTATTTACTAAAGTAGATTGCCAAGTGTTTCGTAGAGATAATCATAAAATGGTCTTTACCGGCATACGTAGAGGTGATCTATACATTGTTGATTTCACTAAAAAGGCTCAACCTAGAACTTGCTTAGTTGCTAAATCTTCCAAAGGCTGGTTGTGGCATAGACGGTTAGGTCACGTGGGCATGCCAAACCTTGACAAGCTTATTAAAGGTGATCATATCCTTGGTGTTAAAGATGTCATATTTGATAAGGATAGAATTTGCAGCGCTTGCCAAGAAGGAAAACAGGTTGGATGAAGCCACCCCGTGAAGAACATCATGACCATAAGGAGACCGCTCGAGCTACTTCACATTGATTTTTTCGGTCCCAATGCTTACAAAAGTCTCGGTGGAAACTCATTTGGTCTAGTTATAGTTGATGATTTTTCAAGATTTACGTGGGTGTTCTTTCTCGATGATAAATCGCAGGTCCAAAAGATCTTCAAGAACTTCGCTAGGAAGGCCCAAAATCAATTTGAAGTGAAGATTAAGAAGATTCATAGCGACAACGGAATGGAGTTCAAGAACGCCAATGTGGACACCTTTCTTGACGAAGAAGGGATCTCACATGAGTTCTCGGTTACGTGACACACCTCAACAAAATGGAGTTGTTGAGAGGAAGAACCGACACTCATCAAAATGGCAAGAACGATGCTTGATGAATACAAGACACCAAAACACTTTTGGGCGGAAGTGGTTGAGACAGCTTGTCATGCAACAAATCTTTTGTATCTTCACAAGCTACTCGGCAAGATGGCATATGAGCTCCTCACCAGTAACAAACCCAAAGTTGGATACTTTCGAGTATTCGGCTCAAAGTGCTACATTCTTGATAAGCATCGTCGTTTTAAATTTGCTCCCAAATCTCCTGAAGGTTTCCTACTTGGTTATGGCTCAAACTCTCACACTTACCGTGTCTACAACAATTTCACCCGAAAGGTTGAAGAGACAGTAGATGTAAAGTTTGATGAATCTAATGGCTCGCAAGTAGAGCAATTGCCAATTGATGTAGGTGACAAAGACCCTTCAGAAGCAATCCAGGACTTGTTTATTACAAGATTCGTCCCACGGAGGTGAGGAGAGTACCTCGTCCGTCCAAGTGGAAGCTTCTACCTCACGACAAGGTGAACCAAGAGTTGATATGGAAGCATCCACAAGTGGGACACACCAAGATGAAGAAAACGAGGAAGTACACTAAGATGAACCTCATCAACCTCCTTCTCCACCACGACGAGAGAACGACAACGTCAACAATGAAGAAGGCCAAGAATAAGAACGAGATGATGAAGAAGATGTTCCACCCCGATCAAAGCAAAAGCTCTCACGAGTTCGAGCAAGAGTCGCTAGAGACCATCCCGTCGAGCAAATCTACAATGATATCCAAACTGGGAGAATCACTCGCCTAAATCTCGTTTGGCTAATTTTTGTGAATATTATTCATTCATCTCTAGCATTGAACCCATGAAGGTTGAAGAAGCATTGGAAGATCCGGATTGGATAAATGCCATGCGTGAAGAACTACACAACTTTGAGAGAAACCAAGTGTGGACATTGGTCGAGAAGCCCGACAACAACCACAACATCATTGGTACCAAATGGGTGTTTCCCAACAAGCAAGATGATGATGGACAAGTAGTTCGCAACAAAGCACGTCTCGTCGCCCAAGGCTACACTCAAGTCGAAGGTATGGACTATGGTGAGACATATGCCCCCGTTGCTAGACTTGAGTCCATTTGCATCTTACTTGCCTATGTTAATCACCATGATATCACTTTATGCCAAATGGACATTAAAAGTGCATTTCTAAATGGTGAAATTGAGGAGGAATTTTATGTTAAACAACCTCCCGGCTTTGTTAATCCTAAGAAACCAAATCATGTTTACAAACTCCACAAAGCTCTTTATGGTCTTAAACAAGCTCCTAGAGCGTGGTATAAATGCTTGACCAAGTTCCTTATTGAAAAAGGCTTTGAGATTGGAAAATTTGATTCTACTCTTTTCACTAAAAGGGTTAATGGAGAATTATTTGTGTGCCAAATTTATGTTGATGATATTATATTTGGATCAACTTACCCTCATTTTAGTGAAAAGTTTGGAAAGCTTATGTCAAGTTTGAGATGTCTATGATGAGTGAACTCAAGTTCTTTCTTGGTTTGCAAATCAAGCAAACTAAGGAAGGTACCTTTGTCTCTCAAACAAAGTATACCAAGGACTTGTTCAAGACGTTCAATATGCAAGAATGCAAAGGTATGAGTACACCCATGCCTACTAGTGGACATCTTGACTTGACTAAAGATGGTGAACACGTTGATCAAAAGGTTTACTGCTCTATGATTGGTTCATTATTATATGATCCACTGTTCAAAAAATCTTCCGATTCAGCGATTTATCATCTGATTTATCGCTACTCATGGGGTGACCGATAAGATTATGCCTTATCTTAACCATTTATCGTTTGGACCGATTTATCACTCCGAGAAGCGATTTATCAGAAATATACCAATAAATCGGGCCTATTACTAACATTATGTTTGCAAAAACTATGTTTATTTGTGTTTTCTGGACCTTGTTATACAATATGCACTATTGTCCTATTATGTTTGTGATTATACGAGGATTCAAAGGCTAGGAATCACGGTAACACTTCTTTCCAATATTGTTTTGGTGTTGAATATATCATATTTTAGTGTTGGGAACTTGGGATTTGAAAAAAATGGTTGATTAATAGTCCACCGATAAAATTGATTAATCGGCCAATTTCTGATTAATCTCTAATCGCCAGTTGACCGAGACGCTAACGATAAGCGATGTCCTCAACATTGATTATATCTATGTGCCTCTCGTCCCAATATTATGCTAAGTGTGTGCATGTGTGCACGATATCAAGCGGCCCCTAAAGAATGTCATCTTAAGGCTGTGAAAAGGATAGTGAGATACTTAATACATACACCAAATTTTGGCATTTGGTATCCTAAGAGGTCTTCCTTTGATCTTGTTGGCTACTCTGATTTGGAATATGCCGGAGACAAGGTTGATAGAAAGTCCACTTCGGGTACTTGTGAATTTCTTGGTAGATCTCTTGTGTCTTGGTCCTCCAAGAAACAAACTCGGTATCCTTATCCACCACCGAAGCGGAATACATTGCCGCCGATTCATGTTGTGCTAAATTACTTTGGATGACCCAAACTCTTAAAGATTAAGGGATATATGTGAAACATGTTCCTTTGCTTTGTGACAATGAAAGTGCTAGTAAGATTGCTCACAATCCCGTGCAACATTCTAAAACTAAGCACATTGAAGTTTGTCATCATTTCATTCGAGATCATGTTGCTAAGGGTGATATTAACCTTAAGCATGTTCGTAGCGACAAATAATTGGCGGATATATTCACTAAACCACTTGATGAGAAAGTGTTCTGCAGGTTAAGAGGTGAATTGAACATCATTGATGCTTCAAACTTGGAGTAGGGACTCCATTTCGATACATGCAAGACATAAGCCTATGACTAATCCTTGATATTTCTCTTATGATGATAATCACATACGCTACAAAAAAATACACTTCCGTGATGATACGTGTTTGTCACAGTAGGTCGCGTTTTCTGTCATGTATGTACATCCATGACAATTTTATGACAGAATCAAGATAGTCATACCTGTGCTGTCGAAGAAGTGTTCCATGACATTACCAAAATTATCATCACGGAAGTGTCCACTTCCATGACGATAATGTTGGGGAACATAGTAATTTCAAAAAAATTCCTACGCACACGCAAGATCATGGTGATGCACAGCAACGAGAGGGGAGAGTATTGTCCACGTACCCTCGTAGACTGAAAGCGGAAGCGTTATGACAACGCGGTTGATGTAGTCGTATGTCTTCACGATCCGACCGATCCAAGTACCGAACGTACGGCACCTCCGAGTTCAGCACACGTTCAGCTCGATGACGATCCCTGGACTCCGATCCAGCAGGGTGTCGGGGAAGAGATTCGTCAGCACGACGGCGTGGTGATGGTGATGATGTTCTACCGACGCAGGGCTTCGCCTAAGCACCGCTACGATATGACTGAGGTGGAATATGGCGGAGGGGGGCACCGCACACGGCTAAGGAACGATCACGAAGATCAACTTGTGTGTCTTGGGGTGCCCCCCTACCCCCGTATATAAAGGAGGAAGGGGGTGGTGCGGCCGGCCCCCTAGGGGTGCGCCTGGAGGAGTCCTACTCCCACCGAGAGTAGGACTCCCTCCTATTGCCTTGTTGGAGAAGGAAAGGGGGGAGGGGAAAGAGGAAAGGCGCGCCCCCTTCCTTGTCCTATATGCACTAGGGGAGGCGGCGCGGCCTGCCCTGGCCGCCCTCCTCTTCTCCCTCATGGCCCATGTAGGCCCATTAACCCCGGGGGTTCCGTAACCCCGGTACTCCGGTAAAATCCCGATTTCACCCGGAACTATTCCGATATCCAAATATAGGCTTCCAATATATCAATCTTTATGTCTCGACCATTTCGAGACTCCTCGTCATGTCCCCGATCTCATCCGGGACTCCGACCTCCTTCGGTACATCAAAACTCATAAACTCATAATATAATTGTCATCGAAACCTTAAGCGTGCGGACCCTACGGGTTCGAGAACAATGTAGACATGACCGAGACACGTCTCCGGTCAATAACCAATAGCGGAACCTGGATGCTCATATTGGCTCCTACATATTCTACGAAGATCTTTATCGGTCAAACCGCATAACAACATACGTTGTTCCCTTTGTCATCGGTATGTTACTTACCCGAGATTCGATCGTCGGTATCTCAATACCTAGCTCAATCTCGTTACCGGCAAGTATCTTTACTAGTTCCGTAATACATCATCCCGCAACTAACTCATTAGTTACAATGCTTGCAAGGCTTATAGTGATGTGCATTACCGAGTGGGCCCAGAGATACCTCTCCGACAATCGGAGTGACAAATCCTAATCTCGAAATACGCCAACTCAACATGTACCTTCGGAGACACCTGTAGAGCTCCTTTATAATCACCCAGTTACGTTGTGACGTTTGGTAGCACACAAAGTGTTCCTCCCAGAACGAGAGTTGCATAATCTCATAGTCATAGGAACATGTATAAGTCATGAAGAAAGCAATAGCAACATACTAAACGATCAAGTGCTAAGCTAACGGAATGGGTCAAGTCAATCACATCATTCTCCTAATGATGTGATCCCGTTAATCAAATGACAACTCATGTCTATGGTTAGGAAACTTAACCATCTTTGATTAACGAGCTAGTCAAGTAGAGGCATACTAGTGACATTATGTTTGTCTATGTATTCACACATTTATTATGTTTCCGTTAATACAATTCTAGCATGAATAATAAACATTTATCATGAAATAAGGAAATAAATAATAACTTTATTATTGCCTCTAGGGCATATTTCCTTCAGTCTCCCACTTGCACTAGAGTCAATAATCTAGTTCACATCGCCATGTGATTTAACACCAATATGCATATCTGTATATGACTAACACCAACAGTTCATATCGTCATGTGATCAACACCCAAAGGGTTTACTAGAGTCAATAATCTAGTTCACATAGCTATGTGATTAACACCCAAAGAGTACTAAGGTGTGATCATGTTTTGCTCGTGAGAGAAGTTTAGTCAACGGGTCTGTCACATTCAGAGCCGTATGTATTTTGCAAATATTCTATGTCTACAATGCTCTGCACGGAGCTACTCTAGCTAATTGCTCCCACTTTCAATATGTATCCAGATTGAGACTTAGAGTCATCTGGATTGGTGTAAAAGCTTGCACCGATGTAACTCTTTACGACGGGCTCTTTTATCATCTCCATAATCGAGAAATATTTCCTTAGTCCTTACTAAGGATATTCTTGACCAATGTCTAGTGATCTACTCCTAGATCACTATTGTATTCCCTTACCAAATATAGAACAAGGTATACAATAGGTCTGGTACATAGCATAGCATACTTTATAGAACCTATGACTGAGGCATAGGGAATGACTTTCATTCTCTTTTCTATTTTCTACCATGGTCGGGATTTGAGTCTTACTCAATTTCACACCTTTGCAATACAGGCAAGAACTCTTTCTTTGACTGTTCCATTTTGAACTACTTCAAAATCTTATCAAGGTATGTACTAATTGAAAATCTTATCAAGCGTCTTGATCTATCTCAATAGATCTTGATGCTCAATATGTAAGTAGCTTTACCGAGGTCTTTCTTTGAAAAAATCCTTTCAAACACTCCTTTATGCTTTCCAGAAAATTCTACATTATTTCCGATCAACAATATGTCATTCACATATACTTATCAGAAAGGTTGTAGTGCTCCCACTCACTTTCTTGTAAATACAGTCCTTTCCAAAGGTCTGCATAAAACCATATGCTTTGATCAACTCATCAAAGCGTATATTCCTACTCCGAGATGCTTGCACCAGTCCATTCATGGATTGCTGGAGCTTGCACACTTTGCTAGCATCTTTAAGATTGACAAAACCTTCTGGTTGCATCATATACAACTCTTCTTTAATAAATCCATTAAGGAATGCAGTTTTGACATCCATTTGCCAGATTTCATAAAATGTGGCAATTGCTAACATGATTCGGACGGACTTAAGCATCGCTACAGCTTGAGAAAATCTCATTGTAGTCAACACCTTGAACTTGTCGAAAACCTTTTTGCGACAAGTCAAGCTTTGTAGATAGTAACACTACTATCAGCATCTGTCTTCCTCTTGAAGATCCATTTATACAATATGGCTTGCCGATCATTGGGCAACTCCACCACAAAGTCCACACTTTGTTCTCATACATGGATCCCATCTCAGATTTCATGGCCTCAAGCCATTTCGCGGAATCTGGGCTCATCATCGCTTCCTCATAGTTCGTAGGTTTATCATGGTCTAGTAACATGACTTCCAGAATAGGATTACCGTACCACACTGGTGCGAACCGTACTCTGGAAGACCCACTAGGTTCTGTAGTAACTTGATTTGAAGTTTCATGATCATCATCATTAGCTTCCTCACTAATTAGTGTAGCAATCACTGGAACTGATTTCTGTGATGAACTACTTTTCAATTCGGGAGAAGGTACAATTACCTCATCAAGTTCTACTTTCCTCCCACTCACTTCTTTCGAGAGAAACTCCTTCTCTAGAAAGGATCCATTCTTAGCAATGAATATTTTGCCTTCGGATCTGTGATAGAAGGTGTACCCAACAGTTTCCTTTGGGTATTCTATGAAGACGAACTTCTCCGATTTGGGTTCGAGCTTATCAGGTTGAAAACCTTTTTCATATAAGCATCGCAACTCCAAACTTTGAGAAACGACAACTTAGGTTTACTTCTAAACCATAGTTCATACGGTATCGTTTCAACGGATTTAGATGGTGCCCTATTAAACGTGAATGCAGCTGTCTCTAATGCATAACCCCAAAACGATAGTGGTAAACCGATAAGAGACATCATAGATCACACCATGTCTAGTAAAGTACGATTACGACATTCAGACACACCATTAAATTGTGGTGTTCCAGGTGGCGTGAGTTGCGAAACTATTTCACATTGTTTCAAATGAAGACCAAACTCGTAACTCAAATATTCGTCTCCATGATTAGATCGTAGAAACTTTATTTTTCTTGTTACTATGATTTTCCACTTCACTCTGAAATTCTTTGAACTTTTCAAATGTTTCAGACTTATGTTTCATCAAGTAGATATACCCATATGTGCTCAAATCATCTGTGAAGGTCAGAAAATAACGATACACGCCGCGAGCCTTAACAATCATCGGATCGCATACATCGGTATGTATTATTTCCAATAAGTCAGTAGCTCGTTCCATTGTTCCGGGGAACGGAGTTTTTAGTCATCTTGCCCAAAAGGCACGGTTCGCAAGCATCAAATGATTCACAACCAAGTGATTCCGAAAATCCATCTTTATGGAGTTTCTTCATGCGCTTTACACCAATATGACCCAAACGGCAGTGCCACAAATAAGTTGCACTATCATTATTAACTTTGCATCTTTTGGCATCAATATTATTAATATGTGTATCACTATGATCGAGATCCAACAAACTATTTTCATTGGTTGTATGACCATTTGAAGGTTTTATTCATGTAAACAGAACAACAATTATTCTCTGACTTTAAATGAATAATCGTATTGCAATAAACATGATCGCATCATATTCATGCTCAACGCAAACGCCAAATAACATTTATTTAGGTTTAACACTAATCCCGAAAGTATAGGGAGTGTGCGATGATGATCATATCAATCTTGGAACTACTTCCAACACTCATCGTCACTTCCTTCAACTAGTCTCTGTTTATTCTATAACTCCTGTTTCGAGTTACTAATCTTAGCAACCGAACAAGTATCAAATACTCAGGGGCTACTATAAACACTAGTAAGGCACACATCAATAACCTGTATATCAAATATACATGTGTTCACTCTGCCATCCTTCTTATCCACCAAATATTCAGGGCATTTCCGCTTCCAGTGACCATTTCCTTTGCAGTGTAAGCACTCAGTTTCAGGCTTTGGTCCAACTTTGGTCTTCTTCACGGGAGTGACAACTTGTTTGCCATTCTACTTGAAGTTTCCCTTTCTTTCCCTTTGCACTTTTCTTGAAACTAGTGGTCTTGTCAATCATCAACACTTGATGCTCCTTCTTGATTTCTACCTTCGTCGATTTCAACATCACGAAGAGCTCGGGAATCATTTTCGTCATCCCTTGCATACTATAGTTCATCACGAAGTTCTAGTAACTTAGTGATGGTGACTAGAGAATTCTGTCAATCACTATCTTATCTGGAAGATTAACTCCCACTTGATTCAAGCGATTGAAGTACCCTGCATAATCTGAGCACATGCTCACTAGTTGAGCGATTCTCCTCCATCTTTTAGCTATAGAACTTGTTGGAGACTTCATATCTCTCAACTCAGGTATTTGCTGGAAATATTAACTTCAACTCCTGGAACATCTCATATGGTCCATGACGTTCAAAACGTCTTTGAAGTCCCGATTCTAAGCCATTTAAGCATGGTGCACTAAACTATCAAGTAGTCATCATTTTGAGCTAGCCAAACGCTCATAATGTCTACATCTGCTCCTGCAATAGGTTTGTCACCTAGCGGTGCATCAAGGACATAATTCTTCTGTCAGCAATGAGGATAAACCTCAGATCACGGATCCAATCCGCATCATTGCTACTAACATCTTTCAACACAGTTTTCTCTAGGAACATATCAAATGAACATATGAAAGCAACAACGCGAGCTATTGATCTACAACATAATTTGCAAAATACTACCAGGACTAAGTTCATGATAAATTTAAGTTCAATTAATCATATTACTTAAGAACTCCCACTTAGACAGACATCTCTCTAGTCATCTAAGTGATCACGTGGTCCAAATCAACTAAACCATGTCCGATCATCACGTGAGATGGAGTAGTTTTCAATGGTGAACATCACTATGTTGATCATATCAACTATATGATTCACGTTCGACCTTTCGGTCTCTGTGTTCCGAGGCCATATCTGTATATGCTAGGCTCGTCAAGTTTAACCTGAGTATTCCGTGTGTGCAACTGTTTTGCACCCGTTGTATTTGAACGTAGAGCCTATCACACCCGATCATCACGTGGTGTCTCAAAGACAAAGAACTTTCGCAATGGTGCATACTCAGGAGAACACTTCTTGATAATTTAGTGAGAGATCATCTTAAAATGCTACCGTCAATCAAAGCAAGATAAGATGCATAAAGGATAAACATCACATGCAATCAATATAAGTGATATGATATGGCCATCATCATCTTGTGCTTGTGATCTCCATCTCCGAAGCACCGTCATGATCACCATCGTCACCGACGCGACACCTTGATCTCCATCGTACCATCGTTGTCGTTACGCCATCTATTGCTTCTACGACTATCGCTACCGCTTAGTGATAAAGTAAAGCAATTATGTATGCTTGCATTTCATATAATAAAGCGACAACCATATGGCTCCTGCCAATTGCCGATAACTTCAGTTACAAAACATGATCATCTCATACAATATAGGATCACGTCTTGACCATATCACATCACAACATGCCCTGCAAAAACAAGTTAGACGTCCTCCACTTTGTTGTTGCAAATTTTACGTGGCTGCTACGGGCTGAGCAAGAATCGTTCTTACCTACGCATCAAAACCACAACGATAGTTTGTCAAGTTAGTGTTGTTTTAACCTTCGCAAGGACCGGGCGTAGCCACACTCGGTTCAACTAAAGTGAGAGAGATGTACACCCGCCACCACCTTTAAACAACGAATGCTCGTAACGGTGAAACCAGTCCCCAGACGCTGCGTAATGTCGGTCCGGCCGCTTCATCTCACAATACCGCTGAATCAAAGTATGACATGCCGGTAAGCAAGATGACTTGTATCGCCCACGACTCACTTGTGTTCTATTCGTGCATATAACATCTACGCATGAAACCTGGCTCTGATACCATTATTGGGGAACGTAGTAATTTCAAAAAAATTCCTACGCACACGCAAGATCATGGTGATGCACAGCAACGAGAGTGGAGAGTGTTGTCCACGCACTCGTGAGACCGAAAAGCGAAGCGTTATGACAACGCTGTTGATGTAGTCGCACGCCTTCACAATCCGACCGATCCAAGTACCTAACGACGGCACCTCCGAAGTTCAGCACACGCTTAGCTCGATGACGATCCCCGGACCGATCCAAAGCAGGTGTCAGGAAGAGTCTCGTTAGCACGACGGCGCAGGACGGTGATGATGTTCTACCGACGCAGGCTTCGCCTAAGCACCGCCACGATATGACCGAGGTGGAATATGGTGGAGGGGGCACCGCACACGGCTAAGGAACGATCACGAAGATCAACTTGTGTGTCTTGGGGTGCCCCCGCCTCGTGATATAAAGGAGGGGGGAGGTGCGGCCGGCCCCCTAGGGGTGCGCCTGGAGGAGTCCTACTCCCACCGGGAGTAGGACTCCCTCCTCTTGCCTTGTTGGAGAAGGAAAGGGGGGAGAGGAAAGAGGAAAGAGGGGCGCCGCCCCCCCTTCCTTGTCCTATATGGACTAGGGGGAGGGGGCGCGCGGCCTGCCCTGGCCGGCCCTCCTCTTCTCCCTCATGGCCCATGTAGGCCCATTAACCCCCGGGGGGGGTCCGGTAACCCCTGCATCTCCTAGAAAATCCCGATTTCACCCTAACTATTCCGATATCCAAATATAGGCTTCCAATATATCAATCTTTATGTCTCGACCATTTCGAGACTCCTCGTCATGTCCCCGATCTCATCCGGGACTCACCTCCTTCGTACATCAAAACTCATAAACTCATAATATAACTGCCATCGAAACCTTGTTGCGGACCCTACGGGTTCGAGAACAATGTAGACATGACCGAGACACGTCTCCGGTCAATAACCAATAGCGGAACCTGGATGCTCATATTGGCTCCTACATATTCTACGAAGATCTTTATCGGTCAAACCGCATAACAACATACGTTGTTCCCTTTGTCATCGGTATGATACTTACCCGAGATTCGATCGTCGGTATCTCAATACCTAGCTCAATCTCGTTACCGGCAAGTCTCTTTACTCGTTCCAGAATACATCATCCCGCAACTAACTCATTAGTTACAATGCTTGAAAGGCTTATAGTGATGTGCATTATCGAGTGGGCCCAGAGATACCTCTCTGACAATCGGAGTGACAAATCCTAATCTCAAAATACGCCAACTCAACATGTACCTTCGGAGACACCTGTAGAGCTCCTTTATAATCACCCAGCCACGCTGTGACGCTTTGGTAGCACACAAAGTGTTCCTCCGTAAACGGAGTTGCATAATCTCATAGTCATAGGAACATGTATAAGTCATGAAGAAAGCAATAGCAACATACTAAACGATCAAGTGCTAAGCTAACGGAATGGGTCAAGTCAATCACATCATTCTCCTAATGATGTGATCCCGTTAATCAAATGACAACTCATGTCTATGGTTAGGAAACTTAACCATCTTTGATTATTGAGCTAGTCAAGTAGAGGCATACTGGTGACACTATGTTTGTCTATGTATTCACACATGTATTATGTTTCCGGTTAATACAATTCTAGCATGAATAATAAACATTTATCATGAAATAAGGAAATAAATAATAACTTTATTATTGCTTCTAGGGCATATTTCCTTCAGATAAGTCGTGCGCCACAGAAGTGCTTTCGTCAAGGGTGACTGACACGTGGCATCCACCGTAACGGAACACCGTTAAGCTTGGGACCGGTTTTGGATTCGATAACCCGTTAACAGCCCCGACCAATGAGGATTTTCCACGTGTAAAATCATCATTGGTTGGAGGAAACACGTGTCGGCTCACCGTTGGGACAGATGTCATCCACTCATTGGACCCAAGGCGCCTATGATACGTCGACACGTGGCACGGCCCAACAGAGGCCCATTCCGGTGAAAAGGCCGGCCCGTTTGACTTGGTCAAAAGGTGGTGGGCCGGCCTACGGAAAGCCTATTAACGGCCTGTTCGCATATAGCCCATTTACATCCCGCTAACCCAGGGCCCATTACGACCTCTCTGAATTAGGCCCAGTAGCATCATATGGGCCGTCCAATATGATTCCATCCCGTTTTAACTTCCTTCCCATGTATGGCCCATGACGTCTTTCGGCCCATATGAGGCCCTTTGTAACTCTTGGCCCATTAACGGCACGTGGTGAAATACGCCCCTGCTAGCTGGGACCCACCTTGGTGGGAGGCTGACTTGTGGGCCTACTAAGTTGACTGGGACGGAGGCCTTTGTCAACTTTAGTCAATATATGAATGATTCTAGCTCCACTGACCGTACGATGTCCATCCAACGGCCGTAGTGCTTCTTCAACCTCTGGTCTTCTTGCTCCAGCCGCCCAAAGCAGCGCCGGTCGTACCGCCTACTCCTGCCGCCCGTGGCCGACTGTGATGCCGCGGAGGCCTCACCGCCCCCTACTATTCCCACCGCTGGCTAGACCATCCCTCTACGCACACACACACCATGTTATTCTGCAGCGATGGCAGCCTCACACCGCAGCCGAACGAGTGAACCCTCATACTCCTCTACGCGTGGGCATCCACTGCCGCGTCTTCCCCGGCTCCGCGTCGTCCCCTTCCTAGGCCTCGCTGCCGCCCATCGCCTGGTGTTCTCGGGCGCGGCGTGGTCAACGTGGTCAAGGAATGGCTTCCATCGGACGTGGATCAGACGTGGAGAGGCTGACAGCTGGGTCCACGGCCGCAGCAAGGAAGTGCCTCCTTATTACGCGCAAAATAATTATTCCTCCACCTGACAGCAGGGACCCGCCGGACGGGCCACCGTATTTCGTGAAAAAATGTTTCCCCCTGTCTGCTGGGACCCACCAGCTACATCTTCGCACGCAAGGAAGTGCGTCCGAAAAAAAACGATTCGCCCGATCACCGGGACCCACCAGCTACATCTTCGCACGCAAGGAAGTGCGTGCGGGCAAAAACGATTCGCCCCGACCGTTGGGACCCACCAGCTACATCTTCGCACGCAAGGAAGTGCCCGGATACCGACTCACCCGGTCGAAGCGCACGTAGCGTTGTCATTCGGTCGCGAACGTGTACGCACATACCGGTCGATGTAGAGGCGCCACGTGTCGTAGTAGAGGCGCGACGCAGTCGTAGTAGAGGCGCACACGTAGCATGTACATGTACGCATAGCCGCCAGGGTGCAAGAAAGAAAATACGCCACGTATGTGTACATACGGGCGGGTCTCGAACGCCTACTCAC
Source organism: Aegilops bicornis (assembly GCA_021605145.1). NCBI lineage: Eukaryota > Viridiplantae > Streptophyta > Magnoliopsida > Poales > Poaceae > Aegilops > Aegilops bicornis. Next base: position 744,353,752 of record CM038671.1, read on the forward strand.
AAGACACGCACGCCGTGGCTCGTGTACATGGCTGGGTCGGAACGGAGAAATAGCGTTGTCTTCGTGTTCATGGGGAGGCAACGGAATGTGTCATGTCCATCGGGAGGCAACGGAACGCGTGGGAGCCAACCGGCTGGGTCGAAACGGAATGTGCGGTCGTGTTCATTGGGAGGGCTTGGACGGAACAGGCGATGGAAACGAGGCCTGGTGTACCGCAGAACGGAGGAAACGGACCTCCTACGTTCGGAATGGGGTCCTGTTGATCGGGAGGGGTGTGGCGTATCGCAAAATGGAGGAAACGGACCTCCTACGGTCAAACGGGATCCCGTTGATCGGGAGGGTGTGGCGCATCGCAAAACGGATTTAAACGGACCTCCTACGGTCAAACGGGGTCCCGTTGATCGGGAGGTGTGGCGCATCAAGAAACGGATTTAAACGGACCTCCCACGGTCAAACGGGGTCCTGTTCATTGGGAGGGTGTGGCGTACCGCAAAACGGGACTCCACGGGATACCGTTTCATCTCCACCGCCGACCTCCTCCAGCCTCCACGGGCTATCGCCGACCTCCTCCACCTCCACGGGCTTCGCTCATCCAGCCTCCACCGCCGCTTACTCCACCGCCATCGCTCAACCACCCCTCCACCGTGATAATCGCTCATCCAGCCCTCCACACCACGGGTCCTGTTCAACCACCCTCCACGGGCACCCCTCCACCGCTTCATCGCTCATCCAGCCCTCCACCACAACACGGGTCATGTTCATCCAGAGGCAACGCCATCGCCACTGCTCATCCAAACCTCCCCCAACGCCATCGCTCATCACAGAGGCAAGATCGATCGACTTCAGTTAGCGCAGAAGAACGGCGAATCGCCGATCGGGTTCGCCAATGTACCATCGATCGATCGCTCGGGTTTAGTAACGATAGCTCGCAGCAATCGCCGGGTTCGATTAGAGCCCAACGCCTCGCCGGGTTCGATTAGAGCCAACGCCTCGCACACAAGCGCGCACGTCTACGAGAGAAACGCGCATCGCTCGGCCCCCGACCTCCCACCGTAACCGGCAACTCCCCGAAATTTTCCTCCCCCTCGCTTCTACCAAGGATTTTTTCAGTTATGGACGACCCAAAGAATGTCATGCAGCTGCGTCTCCGGCCCGTCGAGGACGAAAAGCCCATTTTCTGTCATGATTTTTTGTCATAGAAGTAGGAGCCCACCACATCTATGATGATACCGGGTTTTGTCACAATTATCGTCATAGAAGTGTCATATGTATGACAGAAAAAAAAATCATTCGGCCCAAAATGTCACGGATGTGTCTTTTTTTTGTAGTGAGGACTCCCCTTTCCTAGTAGGAGTAGGAGAAGGGGGAAGGGAAGGAGAGGAGGATAAGGAAGGAGGGGGCGCCCCTCCCCCCTAGTTCAAGTCGGACTAGGCTTGGGGGGCACGCGGCCCAGCCCTAGCCAGCCCCTCTCTCTCTCTCCCTAAAGCCCATTAAGGCCGGGGGGTTCCGGTAACCTCCCGGTACTCCGGTGACCCCCAGAACCCTTCCGATGTCCGAATATAACCTTCCAATATATCAATCTTTATGTCTCGACCATTCCGAGACTCCTCGTCATGTCCGTGATCTCATCCGGGACTCCGAACAACCTTCGGTACATCAAAACACATAAACTCATAATACTGATCGTCACCGAACGTTAAGCGTGCACCCTACGGGTTCGAGAACTATGTAGACATGATCGAGACATGTCTCCGGTCAATAACCAATAGCGGAACCTGGATGCTCATATTGGCTCCTACATATTCTATGAAGATCTTTATCGGTCAAACCGCATAACAACATACGTTGTTCCCTTTGTCATCGATATGTTACTTGCCCGAGATTCGATCGTCGGTATCTCAATACCTAGTTCAATCTCGTTAAGCAAGTCTCAAGCATTTCGCTCAGAATGCATCATACTGTAACTAACTCATTAGTCACATTGCTTGCAAGGCTTATAGTGATGTGTATTACCGACAGGGCCTAGAGATACCTCTCCGACAACCGGAGTGACAAATCATAATCTCGATCTATGCCAACTCAACAAGTACCATCGGAGACACCTGTAGAGAACCTTTATAATCACCCAGTTACGTTGTGACGTTTGGTAGCACACAAAGTGTTCCTCCGGTATTCGGGAGTTGCATAATCTCATAGTCATAGGAACATGTATAAGTCGTGAAGAAAGCAATAACAACAAACTAAACGATCAAGTGCTAAGCTAACGGAATGGGTCAAGTCAATCACATCATTCTCCAATGATGTGATCCTGTTAATCAAATGACAACTCATGTCTATGGTTAGGAAACACAACCATATTTGATTCAACGAGCTATTCAAGTAGAGGCATACTAGTGACACTTTGTTTGTCTATGTATTCATGTACTAAGTTTCTGGTTAATACAATTCTAGCATGAATAATAAACATTTTATCATGATATAGGGAAATATAAATAACAACTTTATTATTGCCTCTAGGGCATATTTCCTTCATATTTAATACTCATATCCACTAATAAGAAACATTAGACAAGCAAACATATGCAAATATAACAACAATCTGTCTAAACAGAACAGTCTGCCAAGGATGAAGAAAAATTCATACTTATTTAACTCAATTTTTTTTTGAAAAATTACCACGTGATGGAGAATTCATGCATTCTTACTGCATAAAAATTTCAAGATTTTATCATGTTCTCACTATTCAGAAATATTCAAGGCATAACAATTTTTTTTCAAACAACAACTCATAAGCATGCAAACTAAGCATGATAAGGCTATACTTGACATTTGTATTGAAATAAAGGATATAAGACATGATTCTAAATAACAATAGGCAAATCCAAAGAAAATGACCCTCCAAGCAAAACTCATATCATGTACGACTAAAAATATAGTTCTGAGTGAGGTATACCGATATTGTTGAAGACGAAAGAGGGCATTGCCATCCGGGGCATCCCCAAGGTTAGACGCTTGGGTCTTCCTTAAATATTGCCTTCGGGTGCCTTGGGAATTCTCAAGTTTAGCGTCTTGCCACTCCTTATTCTCTTCATATCGATATCTCACACAAAATTTGAAAACTTCAATCACACAAAAACTTAACGGAACTTCGTGAGATTAGTTAGCAGAATAATGGAAAAATTATTCATCTTGGTACTGTCAAGACAACATTCATAGTTGTTCTCACATAATGCCTATTGTATTCAATCATTTCCACAATTTATATAGCCAAATATAAGCTATGGAAACAATAAAACAAGCAAAATAGAATATGTAAAAAGAAAACAACACGTAATGAGCTGAACGAAAACCATACTTCTGCAACTCTAAAAATTCTGAAAACTTAGGAAAACATAGAAATTTGTATAGTAATACTGTGTAAAAATTTCAGACCATTCCCACACTCTGTAAAAAATGTAGTTCAAATACCTAGCGCAAAACTGTGTGTTTTTGCATTGAATCAATTCAACTATCATCCAAATCATCCCAAAGGCTTTACTTGGCATGTTATTTAATTAAATAAAAGATACAGACATGATTAAGAAGAAGATAAAATGTTGGGTTGCCTCCCAACAAGCGCTTTCTTTAAAGCCTTTTAGCTAGGGATTGATAGTTTTAAAGATGATCACTTAAAGATAAGAATTGAAACATAAAGGGAGCATCATGAATCATATGACAAAAACATTTAAGCTTAACACACTTCCTATGCATAGGAAACTTGCAAGAAAATAATTTATTGAAGAACAAATTAGCTAGCATATGAAGGCATAACAAGTGCAACTTCAAGAATTTCAACACATAGAGAGGAAACTTGATATTATTGAGACATCTATAAGCATATGTTCATCCCTTATAATATTTTTCAAGAAGCGCCATGAATAAATTCAGCAATATAGCTATCACATAAAGCATTCTTTTCGTGATCCATAAGCATAGAATTTTAATTACTATTCTCACAAGCAATTTTTTCTCGTTCATAATAGTGGGAGTATAATATAGAACTTGAACACTATAAATTGATTCCACATTAAAAGAGTAATGCTTGGTAAATGATGTTCATAATTATGAAAAGTTTCAAAACAATAATTATTACTACTTTTTATAACATAAGATCATCATAAGTGGTAACTTTGTTCTCATCTTAGTCAAGTGAAACCTCTTCCGAAATAGTGGAATCATCACTAAATAAAGTCATGACCTCTCCAAATCCACTTTTATCATTACAATAAGATTCAACACCCTCCAAGGTAGTGGGATAATTATTGCCTAAAGTTGACACTCTCGCAAACCCACATTAATTATCATTGCAATCATCGTAAATATGAGACATGCTATCATCATAATAATTTTGATCATTGATACTTCATCCGGTCGAATTCCGGCGTCTCGAGGCTGGACGGCGAGGTCGGAGACGAAATTGGATGTGGCGGCGGCGCGAGAGGCGAGAAGTGAAGCAAACTGAAGTTGGTTCACGCAAGGGAAAGAGGAGCCGACAAAAATGAGGTGAAATCCCGTAGATATGAGGGAAATGGCCAGCGGATTAGGGGGAAGTTTGGTAGCCGTCCTGGCTAACGTGCCTAATAAATTCAAGTGCCTGGCTCGGGCCTAGGAAACAATAATTTTATGCCTCGCCAGGCAGGCCCTGTGTGGTTCGCCTCCATGCCTGGTGATGGGTTATACAGGTCACATCAGCCTATTAATTTACTTTTCCTCCTGCCATGCATGATTAGTACCCCAGGCAGCACCCAGGCGTCCCTACTCGATAGCCTGAGCCAGGCTAATGGCGCTGGAATATTTCCAAGACAGGCTAATGATGTCATTTAATTTCTTCACGTTACTCAGGCACGAACCAAACAAAGTCCAGACCGATCTCAGAGCAAGTACAATAAACTTATGTAAGCATGCTAAATATGAGAAGAGGAGAGAAAAGAGGGGCCGACTACAGAATAAGAGCCAGCTACAGCACGTGCTCCTAGGCACTATGTAAGAGTGGTATGTGGGCCATGTATTAACAAAATAACACATCTTTATATCTAGCTATTGTACCTATCGGCTATAAACTTGGCTATATATGACATGACAACATCTTTAGCCATCCGCTGGCTGTACTATTAACCATGCTCTCAGAGCGGTGCAAGGCCAGGAAAATTTGGTCTAGGACAAGAACCAAACACCCCCTAGATCTAAGGGTGTGTTCAGTTGAAGGGATGGCCTGGAATGGCACGGGTCCGACCCGCCCCTAGCCCCCGTTCTCGCGTTCAGTTGAAATTGGGACGGGCACGCACTGGTTCCCTGCGAGCGAATATTCCGCCCAGATGCGGAACGAAGTCATACCTCAGAAACGGCCAGACCACGCGGAACGGTTGCCTCCCTCGCACATCCTCAGCCCGCAGCTGCGCCGCCTCCCTCCCCTCCCTCCTCCTCCTCCCTTCCCCATGGATCTGGGCAGCGCCGTCGATCCTCTCTCCCCGTCGGCCGGCGGCTGCCTCCCCCGCCCCCTCCCCCTCCTCTCCCCTCCCTCCCCCTCCTCTCCCCTCCTCCCCCACTCCATGGATCTGAGCTGCAGCGGGCCTCCCTTCCCAGTCGGCCGGCGCCAATTCGTCCCATCCTCGTCACTGCTTCCTCCCTTCCCGTCATGGCAGGTCCTCCTCTCCATGGCGGCCGGTTCCAGCCATCCATGCCGGCCGTTTCCTATCCCCATCGGCAGTTTCCTCCCTTCTGGATGCCTAATAATCTCTCTTTCTCTATCTTTTTGTAGCAGCTCGACGGAAGGACTCCAAGCAGCGGGTGCTCGACGGGCGGACTCGAACTGTGAAGGTAGAATAACAAACCCACTACAAAATGCAGCGAGTGTTCATGTTTATTTGTTGTCCAAAGGTATGTTTGCAATATATATGTTGATGTAAGCATCATTGGTAACTTGTAGATGGTCATGAAGATGAACAAAAGAAAAAAGATGGTTAGGGGAGCTGCTGTTTTTGTTGCACTAGCTGCAATGGCAGTAATTGTTCAGGCTATAGTAAGGAAGAAAAGACCACGTATTACCTATGGCCCAATGCATGAAAGAGATCGAATCATATACGATTATCTAAACCAAAAAATTTGGCAAAGCGATGTCTTATGTAAAAACATGCTAAGGTTTGAAAGAGCTGCGTTCTTTAATTTGTGTGCCATAATGAGGGATCGCAAGTTGCTAGAAGATAGTCCACATGTTAGCTTGGAGCAACAATTAGCGATGTTTTTGCATACAATTGGGCATAACCTTCGGAATAGAGTGGTGTCAGCCAATTTTTGTAGATCATATGGCACAACCAGCATCTATTTTAGAAAGACTCTTCATGCCATAGGCGAGCTTCGTAATGATTATATACGGCCACCATCATTGGAGAACCCCGCAAAAATTGAAGGAAATCATCGATTTGACCCATATTTTAAGGTAATTTCAGAAACTATTCCTTAGGTATGTAGGCCATATGATATGACATCTAATAATTGTCCCTCTATAGGAGTGAATTGGAGCTATTGATGGTACACATGTGCGAGCTGGTGTTACCAAAGATGTCTAACATTCTGCTTTCGTGGTAGGAAGGCCTTTACAACCCAAAATGTGATGGCAGCGGTAGATTTTGATCTCCGCTTCACATATGTGTTAGCTGGTTGGGAAGGGTCAAGACACGATGCGGCCGCTTTTAGCCGATGCATTAACGCGAGAGAGGCTTACAAGTACCACTGTAAGAAGTTGCCTTAGATAGTTATTGTCCATATGTTATTGCCTCTAGAAACCATTGTCACCAAATTATGTTTTCACTTTGTAGGAAAGTTCTACCTAGTTGACGCTGGTTATGGAGCCAAGCCCGGGTTTTTACCACCTTTTGGTGGTGTGAGATACCATTTGAATGAGTGGGGCAACAATCCTGTCCAAAATGATAGGGAGCTATTCAACCTTAGGCACTCATCTCTACGGGTGACGGTAGAGAGGGCTTTTGGATCTCTCAAGAGGCGTTTTAAAATTTTAGATGATGCCAAACCATTCTTTACTTTCCCGGTACAAGTTGACATTGTTATAGCTTGTTGTGTTCTTCACAATTATGCACTATCACAAGGGATTGATGAATTTATTATACCGGAAGTAACATGGACCACCCAACCAATTCGAACATCAAGACAACAAGCAAGTGACACTAGGGCCGTGGTAGACAGTAGGCTTCAAATGGCAGCCCAAACGTGGGAAGATAGACAACTCATGTATGCTAATGTATGAGTGTGGCACACTCCATGTATTTGTGATGTCTATGCAACTATTTGATGGCTGGACATATTGTACCATTTACCATTTACCATATTTGAACCATGTATTTGTGATGTTTATGCAACCACATTTGAAATTATTTGATGGCTGGACAGATTGTACCATTTATCATATTTGAACCATGTATTTGTGATGTTTATGTAACTATATTTGAAATTATTTGATGGCTGGACAGATTGTACCATTTATCATATTTGAACCATGTATTTGTGATGTTTATGTAACTATATTTGAAACTATTTGATGGTTGGACAGGTTGTACCATTTATCATATTTGAATAATGCTATAATCCCTATTTTTGCCTTCTTTTGTTGACTGGACAGAAATGGAGGGTGTTGAAGTCACCGCTGCAAGTGCAAGCTCGGGGAGAGTTGGTATCATTGTGTGGACCAATTCCATGACGAAAACCATGCTGGGTTTTTTGGCTGGTCTTGTTGCTGATGGGAAAAGGACTTCAAGTGGATTCAGGGATGTGCATCATAGCCAATGTGCTACTGTCGTGAACGAGCAATTCAAGCTTTCTTTCACTGGAGATCAAGTCAAAAACCATCTTAAGAAGTGGAGGAAGATTTGGGGAAGGGTAGTCAACTTGAAGAATTTAAGTGGAGCTCTATGGGATGAAGATACTTGCACAATTAGGCTCAACGACGAGCACTATGCAGGGCATTGTATGGTATGCTTCTCAACCCACAAATCTAATGCCTTCTTGTGTTTGCATTATGCTAATCATTTTGAGCATTGTTTGTAGACCCATAAAGCTGATGCCCCCTTCTTGAATACCCCAATTGAATACTATCATGCCTTGGCTTCCATTTATGGGACAATGGGGGCTAAGGGGCTGGGTGCTAGGTCTGGCAATGATATTCTTTCTATTGATATTGAAGGCGAGGAGAATGGTGAGGTGAACACGTCACCAAATGTTGGTGAGTCTTACAAAGCACCACCCAGAAAGAAGGCTAAGGTAAAGAACATTGATGATGATCCACTAGTTACCACTCTCAAAGATGGGTTCAAACTTGTGCCTGAAGCGCTTTCTAAGTCTAGTGGAGATGATGACGATATACCCAATGACCTTTGGGATGTAGTGTCTGTATTGCCAGATTTTGATGAAGAGCACCTAGCCCACTACTATGCCCATCTTGTGGACAACCCCAAGACAGCAAGAGCCTTCATGAAACTTACCCGAATCAACAAGTCTGTTTGGGTGAGTAGGTATGTGAAGAAGAACTTCTAAATTCGATATGGTTGTATGCTTGACAATTATGTGAACTTGTGGCTGCTTTTGAAGATTGCGTATGTGAACTTGACATATGTGGTTGTCAACCAGTGGTGAACTTGACATGTATGACTATTGATCTTTGATTCTTTTGTGAATTTCGCTTTAGAACTGTATGGTTGTATGTGCACCTTGTTGAAAATTATGTTATGTGTTGTCATTCATGTGTTATAAACTTGTCAATATCAATTGTTATGTTGTTTTTAATCAAATTACAAACGAAATGCTGCCGAAATTTTAAATTTTAGGTCGTTTCATTTTTCATTACGTGCTTCCAACCAAACAGCGGAACGAAACCGACCCGTTCCGCTCTTTTGCTCCTACTAAACACATGAATGGAACGGACCCATTCCTCTAGAACGGACCCAAACACACCCTTAGGTTTAGTAAGAGCAAAAGAGCGGAACGGGTCGGTTTCGTTCCGCTGTTTGGTTGGAAGAACAGAATGAAAAATAGAATGACATAAATTCAAAATTTTGGCAGCATTTTGTTTGTATTTTCAAGAAAGACAACATAACAATATATATTTTCAAGAAAGACAACATAACAACACATATAACACAGGTTTCAACAATACATATAACACAGGTTTCCCAAAAGCAATCAGAGTGCAATACACCCATACATGTCAAGTTCACATACTAGACAACCACACATGTCAAGTTCACATACCAAATTTCCAAAAGCAATCAAAGTGCACTACAGCCATACATGTCAAGTTCACATACTTGGCAACCATACAACCATATCGAATTTAGAAGTTCTTCTTGACATACCTACTCACCCAAACGGACTTGTTGATTGTGGTAAGTTTCATGAAGGCTCTTGCAGTCTTGGGGTTGTCCACAAGATGAGCATAGTAGTGGGCTAGGTGCTCTTCTTCAAAATCTGGCAATGTGGATATTACATCCCAAAGGCCATCGGGTATGTCATCATCATCTCCACTAGACTTCACAAGCGCTTCAGCCACAAGTTTGAAGCCATATTTGAGAGTGATAACTAGTGGATCCTCAACAATGTGCTTTATCTTGGCCTTCTTTTTGGGTGGTGCTTTGGGGTCACAAGACTCACCAACATTTGGTGACGTGTTCACCTCACCATTCTCCTCGTCTTCGAGATCAATAGAAAGAAGATCGTTGCCAGACCTAGCATTCTGCCCCTTGGCCCCCATTGTCCCATAAATGGAAGCCATGGCATGATAGTGTTCAATTGGTGTATTCAAGAAGGGGGCATCAGCTTTGTGGGTCTACAAACATTGTGCAAATTGATTAGCATAATGCAAACATAAATGGCATCAGATTTGTGGGGTGAGAAGCATACCATACAAAGGTTCTCGCATAGTGCTCCTCGCTGAGCCTAATTGTGCAAGTGTGTTCATCCCATAGAGCTCCACTTAAATTCTTCAAGTTGGCTACCCTTCCCCATATCTTCCTCCACTTCTTGAGATGGTTTTTGACTTGATCTCCGGTGACAGAAAGCTTGAATTGTTCGTTCAAAACAGCAGCACATTGTCTATGATGCACATCCCTGAATCCACTTGAAGTTCTCTTCCCATCAGCAACAAGACCAGCCAAAAAACCAAGCATGGTTTTCGTCATCGAATTGGTCCATACAATGATCCCAGCTCTCCCGGAGCTCCCACTTGCAACGGTGACTTCAACACTCTCCATTTTTGTCCAGCCAACAAAAGATTGAGAAAACATGGATTATAGCATTTCAAATACATGGTGCAAATAGAGTAAATGATACAATCTGTCCAGCCATCAAATAAATTCAAATGTAGTTGTCCAAACATCACAAATACATGGTGCAAATAGAGTAAATTATACAATCTGTCCAGACATCAAATAAATTCAAATGTAGTTGTCCAAACATCACAAAATACATAGTTCAAATATAGTAAATGATACAAATACATGGAGTGTGCCACACTCATAGATTAGCATACATGAGTTGTCTATCTTCCCACATTTGGGCTGCCATTTGTAGCCTACGGTCTACCACGGCCCTAGTGTCACTTGCTTGTTGCCTTGATGTTCTAATTGGTTGGGTGGTCCACGTCACTTCCGGTATAATAAATTCATCAATCCCTTGTGATAGTGCATAATTGTGAAGAACACAACAAGCTATAACAATGTCAACTTGTGTTGGGAAAGTAAAGAATGGTTTGGCATCATCTAAAATTTTGAAAGGCCTCTTGAGAGATCCAAAAGCCCTCTCTACCGTCACCCGTAGTGAAGAGTGCCTAAGGTTGAATAGCTCCTTATCATTTTGGACTGGATTGTTGCCCCACTCATTCAAATGGTACCTCACACCACGAAAAGGTGGTAAGAACCCGGGCTTGGCTCCATAACCGGCATCAACTAGGTAGAACTTCCCTAAAAAGGTGAAACACATAATTGTGACAATGGTTTCTTGAGGCAAAGAACATATGGACAATTTCTATCTACGCCAACTTCTTACCTGGTGGTACTTGTAAGCATTGTTGAGGAAATCGTTAACTCGTAGCTGCTCGGTTGGCTGGCGAGTAGGGGATTCACTACTGGAAACAGGGAATTTGCCATCAGCCAGCTCTTTGCCATCTGCCAGCTGATGGCAAAGAACGGCTTTGCCATCTGCTTATAAAAAACAGATGGCAAAGAACTGACAGACGGCAAAGAACATGGTTGCCATCACCAATTCTTTGCCATCCGCTAGCGGATGGCAAATAATCTTTGCCATCCGCCACAGATGGCAAAGAGGTTGGCAAATCTGTGGCCGCCACGAGTGTAACGGCGTACTAGTCCCATCGCCTTTGCCATCCGCCACAGACGGTAAGATTCTTTGCCATCTGCCGGGCAGATGGCAAAGAGATGGGATTATTTTTTCCGTGTAAAAAAGCGTGGGTTATCCTCCCTCTCTCCCCACCCATCCGGTAAGAAAAAACATCCGCCGCCGCCTCCTTCCTTCCTCACCCTAGCCCCAATCCAGAGCCCCATGCCCTCGCCTCCTTCCTTCCTCACCCGCCGCTCCCTCCCACCTCCTCCTCCTCCTTCGCGCCCTAGGAGCCCCGCCGCCACTGCTGCTACTCCTCCACCGGCCCGCCTCAAGGCCGAGAGCCCCTTCCTCCTCTTCGCGTTCCGGTGGTCGATAGTCGGGGTCAACGAGGAGATGCACGCGGCGGCGGCCATGGACGACTCCATGAGCGGGACCACCGCCGTCGCGGCTCCTGCGGCTGGCGGCGCACTCAACTCTCTCCCTCACACCCCCTTCTCCACCTCCGGCCGCCGCGGCCAGGCCGGCGTGGCGGCGCGCCACCGCGCCAACAGCACCCCCACCACTAGTCACGCTCCGCCACTTCACCATCGCCATCCATCCATCCATCACCCAACGCCACCGCTGCACCATCCACCATCAGCGCCGCCACCTGAACCCTGAACCACCAGCAACCCACGCCGGCGCCACCCACCACTTCCACTCCTCCCTCTCTCTCTTGTCGCTCCTCCCTCCCGCTTCGCCGCTTCTCTTCTTCCCCACGCTTCATCGCTGCTTTCTCCCTTCTCCAACCTCCTGTTGCTGCCTCCTTCTCTTGCTCCATTGCTCCTCCTAATCTCTGAACTGTAAAACTGCTGCTGCTCTCCTCTCAACGCCTTGCTGCTGCTCTTCTCTCAAATCTCAAAACTGCTGCTTCTTCTCCCTCTCTCTATTCTCTAATTTTCTGTAATCTTGAGTAGTGTAATGTTCAAGATTTTGAAATGTTCAGAATTGAGATGTGTAGCACTTGTAAGGTTCAGATTTTGATAAGTGCTTGCAACCAACTAGTTTGTTCAGTTCGTACTTGTTAAATATCATGTCATAAATTCTATGTTCTGAATAGTGGATTTCTTGTTGCTTTGGGAACTAACTAATACTATGTAATATTTTGTTACTTTGGTAATTAGTGTTCTGTCAAAGATATATGTGTGTTCACCCTGTGTATTTCTTCTTGCTGTACTAGTTAAATTCTATCAGTAATTTTTAGTTGTTAAACACTGTTGTGTTGATCTGTGGGTACTAATCTTGTGGCTTGTAAGATTTCGCTTCTGTTGTCACTTGTGTAACCTGAACCGTGGTGTAGTATCCTGTTCGCATATGTGTGGTTTTGTGTGTTCTGTAGTCCCCGTATCGCTTATGTAACTTTGATATATGAATGTGCGTGTGTGTTTGATTTGAAACAATTATATTCTGTCATATATTGTCGCTTCTTCCTATTGTTATATGTTTGATACTAATGTGTCCTTGTCTTGTAGCTTTACTTGATATTGACTCCTGTTTTTGTTAGTATTTTAATTCTCAAATAAAACAAAGTACCAAAAAGATAGTGAGTAATATCTTAACCTCCCTTTGCTACTTTGCATTTTCTTGGTGGATTATCTTCGGGTACAATCATTGTTAGTTTAGATTCTTATTTTCTGCATTTATCTCTTAATTGTGCTACCTAGCTTTAGCGAGCATAGTCGCCATCACCTAATCCCTCGTGGAGAACACGACATCCGTAGTTTGGGGCGTAAAAACCCCGCTATACTTTCAATTAGTCACCTAGTCTCTTATATGTTTGATACCATGGATCATTATGTATTGCTGCATAAATTCGAAGTCCTAACCTTGTTTTACTTTTCTGAAAGGGATGGCTACAACGATTTCAATACATTCTACATACAGGTAATTCTTTTCAGCTATCTAATATTCTGTATTTTTTGTTCCAATTGGTGATGCCAATGCATCCAAAATAATGCTTGGTGATTTGCTCATTGCCGGTGCTCATAAGTTAAAATATTTTTTTCTTTAGGCTGCATCTGGTACTAAAGGTGGTTCTAGTGGTTCCCTGTTGTTGATTGCCAAGGAAGAGCTGTTGAATCAATGCAGGAAGCAGCAGTTCTAGTGCTTCGCCTTCTACCTTCCATTAGACGGTGTAAGTTGTTTATGTATCAACACTAATATAGTACTTCCTCATGCTCACAGGAAGTTCTCGATCATAGAAACCAGATCATCATCTGCTACTTAATCCATTAATTGTTTGGGGCCCTCTTAGCTTTGCTAACATTATCTGCCTAAATTGTTCCGGTGTAGTTAGAGCACTCAACTGATATGTGGCTGTTGGGCCACATTTGGTAGCAAGCCAGAATCTGCTTATATTCCTCGTGGTACACTTCAGGTGTGCATTCTGTCTGATGATCCTTTTGTTCTATTAGATGCTATCGTTTTAGTTTTCTATTTTGGAGAGCTAATTACTGAAGTTTAATGGCACTCATCCCATGGAAACCTACATTTTTGGATGGGGAGTAATTGTTTTATCTATTATTCAGAACTCGGATCATCCATGATCCATTTTTATTCTCATCCTTTTCAAAGGTGACTTTTCAACACAAAGGTTTCAAGAAACTCGGCGCCTTGGACGCAGGAATGAAACCGAGCAGGTATGATCCTCCCTGTGCTCCTTTTTCTAGTTTGGAGAAAGATGTACACTTGTCTTTTCACGGCTCTGTGTGCTACATGATTAATTGCACCTTGAAATTTCTGCTAGGACAAAGTGATGCGACTTGTTTCTCCAAAGCAGGGAGACTGGAATGCTGGTTGTTGATTCTTTGGTAATGTTTGCTTCTTAGTTTTGTTATTTCTAAACATGTTTTCTTTTATGCTCAGCTTGTTGCTTTTTCCATTGTACTCCCTCCATAAAGAAATATAAGAGTGTTTAGATCACTAAAGTAGCGTAATTAAACGCTCTTATATTTCTTTACAGAGGTAGTACCTTTCTATCTCATACACGGAAACTGGGTAATTCTGTTATTGCAGGTGCCAGATGGACCTGCAGACAAACATCTGAAACCTGGTGACGTGCTGATTCGCATGAATGGGGAGGTACGATTGTTTTCAAATGGTATACTAATAATATTTCAACTTAATTTTTGACACTGCACTGATGTCTTGTGACTCCATTGATTGTACTGCTGATACCTCTATTATCATCAATAAGGTCTATGTTGGTGTTCATCATGGCTTTCAACAGTTCATTTATATTAGTTGCACCTGATATAAATTTGATTTTGTAAACTTAAGTTATTAATCTTTCGTAACTTGTACTTGATTTTTCACAAAATATTATGCTTGGTTGTTGTTGTATATGGACTCTTCTCTAGGTTATCGAATGTTAAAAGACTTTCCTTCGGAAAGTTATGAAGATTTAGTATACTAGTTTATTAGTGTGTATTCTTCAAATTGTTCTCGCTACATTAGCAAGTGATTTGAATTGGAACACCCGTCTATTGCGGACGACTGTTCCCGAATATTCCTGATTCCCTCTGTTTTGCTGTATCACCAAATGTAAGATCAGGAAACTTATTAAACAATGCACACACCCATATGACCATGCTTTTTAAGGCAGTAAAGAAGAGGCGACGCACCCTACCCGTGCCCCAACTATTAAGCGTTAAGGCATGAGGTGGGGCTATGCCTTGGACAATCCAAACCTGCATTTTTTTTATGAAAAGGCTGTGCAAAGCATTTCATTGAAATGGTAGGGTAGAAATACAAGAGCAGAGCAATGACATAGCTACAACTGTGGCTTAGCCCAAGTGCCGAGATGGCGCACACGGAAAAACTAAACCATGCCCTAAAAGCCTAATGAGGTTCTAATGGCCAAAGGACCAAGCGGTGATCCTATTACTCCCATTAACGCCCTAGAGAGAGCCTGGGCCGGTGTTGTTTGTTTATTTTTCATGATCCTCGCATTTCTTTCCTTCCAAGTGGTCCACCATGCATAGCAGTGTTCTCCCTAGGCATTTTTAGATGGTGTATTTAGTATTTACCACAGCCCACAGGCCATCAGTTTTTGTAATTTGGTGTGTTGGTTCTCTGAAAATTACTAAATGTTTCTTGTAGTCACGTGCATAACCTAACTATAAAACTCGGCTGCTTATTGTTCACTATATTTCTTTTCGATGATGCATTTTTAATGTTATGTTAATTTGTCATACCACATTAATTTCTTATTGAATGATGTTCTTAACTATTTACAGATTGTAACGCAATTTCTCACTATGGAGTCCTTACTTGATGAGAGTGTTGGCAGCGAGATAAATTTGCAGATCGAAGAGGTGGAACTCCTTTGACAAGAAAGTGAAGGTAGTTTGCGAGCTTGACACATCTTATTTAATCTGGCAAGTGATGCGTGAGCAGCCTCGATCCTTTTGCTCTGTTATTATATTTTAGCCATGAAGGATTTATCGCTTGTCGGGTTCTAGTGGTTCCAAATTTGTTTGCTGAACTTCATTCTTGCTTGTGCTATTTTTTTACTGTTTCGATGGCTCAATTTACTTCCAATTTTACTCTTGAGTTTTCCCATGCATGCATACTCTGTTAATTTATTCCGAGTGTCCATAGTTCCCTCTCTAGTAGCACCACCTGTGCTCTTGTCTCACCCATAACAACAATTTACTAGTAGTATGTCTCTTGGCATGGGTGCTAGCTTAGGTCCCTTCTACTACTACTCCACTTAGTAACTTGTCTGTATTCTATTACTTTGTACATATGTGTGTGAGCTGTATTATATTCATCTTCCTCAAGTACTACAACACTGGTAGTTGTACACATATGATGGTGATTTGCTCCGGCCATTCCAGTTTTGGCGGTGGTGGTGCTGCTGCTCCTATGATGGTAGACTAGTCTGATTTCCCTAGCCGCATCCATGGTGATGAAGCTCGGCCTAGGCTAGAACCCCCTCCAGTGAGCTCCTCAAGTCCTCTTATACCCCTCCTACTTGCTTGTTGGTTCTATGCTGCCTTTGTGAGGTGTAATTGTTCAATTTTGTTCATAGTCGAGCATTGGATGATATTGTATTTGTCATGATGTACATGGTTCATGAACTATGCCAACCTGCAGCTTTGTTGTACTAGTGATAGTAGGATAATGCAAGTTTTGACAATCCATGCATATTTTCGCATCATAATAATCTTCTTCTTCTAGTCTTCTTCTTCTAACTTTCTTCTTTCCCATTTTACAGATTTGCTTAAGATCACGGAAGCTTGGGTTGATGGAGTGCTTGTATTTAGTTTTGTTTTGACCTTGTGAAACTTTCTACCTATGGATGAAATGGTGTAATATTGATGAAACTATGTATATGTATCGGATGAAACTTGTTACTATTGGTAACATGTGTTGGATATATATGTGTTCATGACTATTGGTAATATGTGTTGAATATGCTATATTGGTCATATAAATATATTTGTGTTTGATTTCGTGAAAATGAATTGATATAAGAAAAACAAAATTAAATGGGGCAATATAGTCACTTTGCCATCTGTGGCAGATGGCAAAGAGTCAGCCTTTGCCATCTGGCCGGTGATGGCAAAGAGTCAGCCTTTGCCATCTCTGGCTGATGGCAAAGTATGCCGTTAACCTCTCGACGGAGCTAACCTCGTTAAGAGGCTTTGCCATCTGCCAATAGATGGCAAAGCCACGTGCTCTTTGCCATCAACCAAATAGATGGCAAAGTTATAGGCTCTTGCCATCACCACAGATGGCAAAGAAGCCTTTACCGGCAGGTTTCAGACGACCTGTTTGCCATCTGGCTGGCCGATGGCAAAGCCTTTGCCATCCGCCGAACATGCCTTTGCCATCTGCCATGGCAGATGGCAAAGTGCCAGATTCCAGTAGTGATTAATCGGCTAATCGGCAAGTTAATCGACCATTTAATCAATTAATCGGACAATTTTTCGGTTAATTGGCTACTCGGTGACCCTACGAGTAGGGATTAATCGGCAAGTTAACTGGTTAATCGGATGAATTCTTGAACAGGGTTGTAAGCCTCTCTCACGCGTTAACGCGTCAGCTAAAACGGTTGCATCGTGTGCTGACCCTTCCCAACCAGCCAATACATACGTGAAGCGGAGATCAAAATCTACCGCTGCCATCACATTTTGGGTTGTAAAGGCCTTCCTACCACGAAAAGAATGCTCCACATCTTTGGTAACACCTGCTCGCACATGTGTACCATCGATAGCTCCAATACAATCCTATATAGTGACAAGTAGTAAATACCATATCATATAGCCTACATACCTAACGAATAGTTTTAGAAATTACCTTAAAATATGGGTCAAACCAATGATTTCCTTCAATTTTTGTGGGGGTCTCCAATGATGGTGGCCGTATATAATCATTACGAAGCTCGCCTATGGCATGAAGAACCTTTCTAAAATAGATGCTGGGTGTGCCGTATGATCTACAAAAATTGGCTGACACAACCCTATTCCGAAGGTTATGCCCAATTGTATGCAAAAACATCGCCAATTGTTGCTCCACACTAAGATGTGGGCTATCTTCTAGCAACTTGCGATCCCTCATTATGCTACACAAATTAAAAAAACACAGCTCTTTTAAACCTTAACATGTTTTTGCACAACACATCACTTTGCCATATTTTTTGGTTTAGATAATCAAATCTGAATCGATCTCTTTCATGCATTGGCCCATAGGTAATGCGTGGTCTTCTTTTCCTTATTATAGCCCGAACAATGACTGCCATTGCAGCTAGTGCAACAAAAACAACAGCTCCCCTAACCATCTTTGTTCTTTTGTTCATCTTCTTGACCATCTACAAGTGATGCATAATATCAAAAATATAGCTACGAATGATGCATACATCAACATATATATTGCAAAATTATACAGGACATCATGTATTTTCGTACAAATTAGGAAAACAGACCATCTACAAGTGAAACAAATACAACCATGAATCATCACAAGAACCACTCCATCTCTCTCTATCACTCTCGTTTGGGCATATCCATGACCAGCAGCAGAATATACAAGGGGAAGGGATTGATGTTTGTACCTGGAGATTGGGATGGTGTGCTGGGCCTCTGCTGCGGCTGTCAGCCTGCTAGAAGCCGCGCGCCCCGCTGCTATTCCTCTGCAAGCCGCCGCACCTACAGATCCAGATCAAGCTCCCTCTGTTCTGCAGCAAATCGTGAGAGGAATGAGAGGGGTTAGTGGGCACCGAGGAAAGGAGGGAGTCGGCCGGCGGGGAAGGGAAGATTTGGCCGGCGGGGAAGGAAGGATTTGGCCGACGCGGCTAGATCGATGGACGGGGAGAGAGGAGGGAGAGGCGGCGCACCTGGAGGGAGAGCGAGGCGATAGGGCTGCGAGGGCTGCGAGAGAGCGAGGGGTGAGCGGTTCCGCATGGTCCGGCAGTTTTCGAGGTCTCACCACGTTCCGCATCTGGGCCGAATATTCAGTCCGCGGAAACGAGTGGGTTCCGATCCATAAGGCCAACTGAACACGAAAACGAGGCCTAGGAATGGGTCGGACCCATGCCATTCCAGCCCGTGACATCAACCAAACACACCGTAAGTGGACCAGCCAACCCCGAGTCCACCGCAAGCGCCCCTTCTCCCATAAGCTTCGCCTTGCTCGAAACCCTAATGCCCCCCGACCCCCCCATCCCAGACACGTCTAGAAGCATCATCCGCGGGCCGGGAGCCCCATGGACAGCGCGGCCTCGACGAAGGCGTCGGCGGAGGAGGAATTCACCGGCGACGACGTCGATTTCGACTCCAGCGCGTCCGCCGCCTCTGCGATGCGCGAGCTTGTTAGTCCCGAACATCCTCCCCCCTCCCCTCCCCCCAAAATTCTCTGGATCACATTTCGAGATTTCGTGTTTTTCTACCGATTGATCTGGGTATGTTGTGTAATTATCTGATGTATTACAGGGGGGAGAATTGTACGAGGATTTGTTGGCGAAGGCATCGCTTCACCTGCTTGGGAAGGGTCTTCCGCCTCAAGTCTGGCACCATGGCTTCAAAATGATGCGGGTTACTCCTCGTTTTCAATTAGCTTCAGTTCGAGGCTACTCTTGCGTTTTCTTGTGCTTTCCCAGTTAGATCTCACTTAATAGAGTCACAATTCGTATATCTTATTGTCTCCGACCGGGAAGACATCTATTATCACTCAGCTTTAATCTTTTCTTAATTGAGACAACAACATCCACCAAGACTAGGCATTACTAAATATATATTCCCATTTGTAACAACTCCAGTACCTCTTAGAGAACTTCTTACAAAAATGTAGGCAGTATGTTTTTTTCTTCTCTCACACAGGGAGTTCTGCCCAGAGACAGTTAGTAGATGAGGATACAGTTTGTAATAATGCTACTTACTTATTCGCTGCACATGCAACTCTTGTACACGGTCTAGCTTTACTTCGGTCACTACTTCATCATGATGCTAGTATGGCTGCTGTGGAATTTGCCTGTAAAATATGTAGCATTCATGGGATTGATAAGTATTGCATAAGTTGCTACTCTGATCGTACGACTCAGCTGTAACTCGGCATTTTGATATTGGCAGCATCTATTTAGATCAAGGAGTGCTACAGCTACTTTAGTGGCAAAGGTTCTTCCTTTTTTTGTCCGTCTTTGTTATTTGTTTTGTTTGTTTCTGTGCCTGTTTTGTGTTCAAATCTCAATGTTATTTCACAGGTAATTTGGAGTGGTGGAACTTCTCTATTGGATGATTTGCTTTCTCCGTTACTTATCTATCTAAATCAGGTCCTGACGATGTGAGTTCATCAACATATAAACTCTTAGTTTCCTTCCTTCCCAGCGTTGAAGTTAATAAGTGTCGCTCAAACTTATAGGCTGAGTTGGCCGCCTTCATTTTAAAGTGGATTTCAGATTTCAGAGGTAATGATGTTTTCCTTGGTTATTTTCTTTGCAACCATTTCAATTACTAAGGTAAACCAATGTTACTTCCCTTGTTAGGTGGCCTATGTGAAGCAGATTTACCTGAACTAGATGAGTTTCTCACAAATGTCATGCTTCTCCTTTCGTCAGTAAGTTATTTTTCTTACCATGTATTCAACCTTGATAGTTCATCTAGTAAGATATGGCTTCTTAATGTGAATTCTTCTTTTGGATATCTCATTGTAGTTGATCGAGAAACATTCTGAATCAATTATTGCTGAACGCCCTGACGAGCTCATGGTATCAACTGAAAAGGATGTCTTGACGGTAACTTCTTGCTTGCTTGCTGCAAATGCGTATGCAGAGTGGGTTCCAGTGGTTCACCTTGTCAAACATGGTTTAGTTAAAAGGTTCGCTTTCAGAAATTTGAATTTGTTTGTTGGTGTTCTCTTTATTTTGATGATGACCTCATATCTTTAATTTTGCAGATGCGAGTCCTTACTTCATCTCAGTAGATTCCAAACATATGCTTTGAAGTTTTTCAAAATTCTGTGCCAAAGGTGTGTATAATATTGGTTTCTCCTTTCTCGTAAGCCAACAACTTCCCCCCTTCCTTCTGTATTGCTTGTGGCTGTGAATGTTTTCTCAGAAGAAGGCCTCTTACTGTCGCAAAGGATTATGATGATGCAATGAGCCATGTTTTTGAGATATTGATGAGCATTTCACAAGATTCTTTGACCAAAGTCGCAGCATGCTCTGATTTTAGTAGTGAAAGGGAGCTCAACGTTGCCGAGGGTATCTGCGACTGTTTGTTTACTCTGGTTTCATCCAACATGCAATGTATTATTGCAGATACCATTAAGACCTCCTGTTTCCTTCGACAGGTCAGTGCTCATGGTAGCAGTGCTCACCAAATAGTATTCTTTTCTTATTTTGGTATCTTGTTAAATACTTTAATGTATATTGGTTGGTAATTTGCCCCTTTTTTGAGTTCTGAGTGGCCCTGATGCCTACCTTATGTTTCTGCTTGTAGATGCTGGAATATTACCAACATTACAAGATTGCACTTCATTTTCAGTCCTTACCATTTTGGCTGGTACACTCTGTATCTCACACAGCTTTACTAAATTATTCTTTCCATTTGGCAATATTTCTCTACTGCACTTCCATGCATGTCTTGTGAAATGCCATATCTTAGGAGGGACATATGTCAATTTCAAGTAAGATCCATACACACACATAGACGTGGCACGATAATAAATCAGACGATTATGCGAACAACGATTTGATCGATTCTTATACACAAAAATTGTTGGTAAAAACAAAGGGAAAACCGCGTCATAACATTGTAAAATGGAACTATAAGCGAAGGTGAAGTTATTTAGTTACAACATGTATCATATTCATACTTCTATATTACACTTATGTTCTCTAATTTGGTAAAATAAAATTTGCGCCTTTCCGGAGGCTGTACAGCTGCATGCCATTTCTCTCTATCTCCTATTTGCTACTTGCTAGTACTATTACGTGACCATGCCAGAATTTTCTGATCTCTCTCGCTCCCCCTCTGTTTTTTTGCTAGTAGTTGCTAGTACTACTCATGTGAGCATGCCGGAACTTTCTAGACAGAGATGGGAGAATCACGCGTGCGTACAAGCCTGTTCAGAGAGGGGCATGCTGCAGCACATTGCCGGGGCCACCGCAAGTTCCTGCACTATGAACCGTTTGATTACTCTATCCAACGGTGTAGTTGTAGCCACGTTGTCCTTTAGCTAAAGACGTTAATTGTGAGCCGTCGGATAAGAAAGATCCATGACTTGATATCCATACACTATATAGGAGTACAGATTTATGGGAAGTGTCATCTGACAATGTTTATCCAATGAGTAAACCATTAGTGCAGCTATCACACTAGTTGCGCATTATACCCCTGCTTTGGCATTGTTAAAGATGTTGTAGTGGTAGTTTGTAAGTTAGTAGAGCATGCTTAATCCAACACCACTAAAATTTCTTGTGCACCCTTGGTCTATGCATATGGTAGGCTTGGAAAAATAATTCGAAATGGAGGGAGTAGATGCAACATTATCCTTATGAAATATATTCCTTGTGCAGATGGTGCTAACTGAGGGACCTAAAGAATTTTTTTAGCCGCTGACCTCATGGATGTTGCTTCTTCAGCTGGGACAAATTCAGCAGAAAAGGGGAATATTGGAACATTTTTATTTTTTAGCGATGATATATGCAGTGTGATTCTGGACATTTCATTTAAAAGAATGCTCAAGACACCTGCAACCATATTACCAAACTCGTTAGAGTTATGGAGTGATGAACTTCATGGAAAGAATGGCTTCATACAGTACCACTCCAGACTGGTGTGTTTCTTGTTACATTACATCTCATAGCCCTCCTCCAGTTAGTAGTCTGTTGTCTACCACTGCATGTTTACCATCTGTTGAAGCTTCCTCAACAGTTCTATCATAAGAGTTGCTTATGGTGGTTCTTATGTTTGCTGTCTGCTGAATGTAACGATTTGATTCCTCCACTCAGTTAGATCTCATAAAATATATTGCTTATCGAAGACCAATCCTTGCCGCCAGCAGAGCTGCACAGAGAATTAATAGCGTCACTGGAGATGCAAGCACTGTATCACCCCCTCCCAAGGTTGGACCCTTAATTATTCAGCCAGAGCTTAACTATTTGTCGTGTTATCTCATAATAAATTTATTTGTGCTGGTGAAATCGTGCTGACTGCATGAGTATTTTAGGATTTGGCTGCAATTGAAAGTGCACAGCTAGTGCTTAACACGGTTGTCAATGCAATATTTGATGATTCGATTGAGAATGGAGAGATCATTCTGGACACACAATTTTCATTGCTCAGGATACACCACATATTTGGAGGTCTGCAGATTATTCACTTCCTGTTTTTTTGTAGTACTGTTTTATCATTAACTCACCCTGTAATTGTAAATCAGATCTACTTGCTCAGCTTCTATCTTTGAAGTGGACGGAACCAAGACTGGCTGTTATCCTTGGACACTACTTGACTGCGTTTTGCCCTTACCTGAGGCGTCATCCACCTGTAGTTCCTTCAGTTGTGAAAAAACTTTTTGAACTGTTGTCATCAATCACTGCCAGCTCTCATGTAAGCTTAACACTTTCTTTCAGTCAAAAGGAAAACACAATTGTAACCTGTTTAGATTGGTTAATTGAACTTTGTTGGCAGTTTAGACTGTAGTCCACTATTAAACTAATACTCCATGCCCATGAACCTGAGATCACTCTCCTGATTTTAGTTTGCTGTTCTTTTTTGAAGTAGGGTATTTGCTTCTGGATATTTAGTCTACCTGTTTGAGATGTTACCTTGAAAATTTCACAATAATTGAATTTTTATCCAAGGTTGGGTGTTCTAACTGGTCAAAGATTTGTGCAACTAACATGCTAGGAGACGGGCATAGATAACTATTCCATGTCTTTAACTAGGCTTAGAAATCCTGTTTTATAGTGTCCGAGTTCTCTATAAGTTTGGTTAACTTACTTTCTCGTTGCTTATTAACATTGCTGTCTAGGATCTTTCAACAGCCCAGAGTGCCCAATCGCAAATATGTTCATGTATCATTCGCGTATGCAAAGCTGTTGATAGCACTGCTCTTCCTTCAGATATGAAGGTTAGTTTTGGATTCACTTCCCATGACCTTGTATTCAGATATGAGGCAGACTCGTTTCTGTTATATTTTAGCCACATGTATGGGGTACCTTGCCAGTTTGATTAGAAAAGTTCTTTATCATGTTATGCTGCATATTGTTTACAAGCTAGAGGTCACATACCATATTATCATGTGTTTCTCATTACTCATTATTTACAAGCTAGAGGTCACATACAATATTATCATGTGTTTCTCATTACTCATTAGCACACTTTGAACCACTTTGCATGGTAATTACATGTATACGATATACTTACATTTTGTTACACGGTATATGCAATGAGTTTGCTAATTTGCTCTATAAGGGGGTGTTGAAGTAGGGGAGAGAGGGGTGGTGGCTGGGATGGAGAGCTGACCTGTGGTGTTGTATTTTTTTGGGTTGGGGTTTCCTGTATAGAAGGGCAGCCCATATATAGGCTGCTGGGTTACATGGGCCAGATGGGCCTTAAGCACACGTACACACATAGAAGCACAGAGAAGACACATCCCAACACTCCCTCTCAGGAGGTGTGATAGATATCTATCATGCCCATCTTGTCACAAGCAAGATTGCTCTCCCTTGTTCCCAAGCCTTTTGTTAGACAATCGGCGACTTGTTTTCCAGAGCTCACATGAGTTATCTTGATGATTCTTGCATCCAATTTCTCTTTGATAAAGAATCTGTCTATCTCGACATGTTTTGTTCTGTCATGCTGGACTAGATTATTAGCAATGCTGCTAGCAGATTTGTTGACATATCACACATTCAAAGGATCTTGTCTCAGCGCCTTTACCTCGAGCAGCCCACATCTCACTCAGCCCTTGAGACATTGCCCCATACTTAGCTTCTGCAGTTGATTTTGGTACTACCGGTTGTTTTTTGCTTCTTCATGACACCAAATTTCCACCAACAAACACACAATAGCCTGAGGTTGATCGTCTATCGTCAAGACAGCTAGCCTAATCAGCATCACTATAACCATCAATATTCAAATGGTCATTACTCTTGAAGCTGTCCCCCATACCAGGGCTGCCCTTCAGATACCTCAGGATTCTATAGACTACATCAAGGTGTCCATTTCTGGGGTCATGAATATATCTACTTACTGCATATGTAATATCTGGTCTAGTGTGACATAAGTACAGAAGTCTGCCAACCAATTGTTGATATTTTTTTTGTTACCGGTTCACCAAGCTGGGCTGTCAATTTGTGATTTTGTTCAATGGGAGTTAGAGCTGCTCTTCATTCAAGCATTCCCATATCACTTAGGAGCTCTAAGGTAATACTCCTATCTGAGATAGGGCTATTCCCCCTTTTGATCTGGCAACTTCGATACCCAGGAAATATTTTAGTTATTCCCCCCATTCCTCCAAGATCTTTAACTTCAATTGCTTTGCCTAGGCATTTCTTCAGTTTTCTAATCTCTTCTTCATTGTCTGCTATTGTTGTGGTGTCATCCACATATACTGCAAGAATAGGGCTATTCCTCCTAGCTTATACTTTTTGACTCCCCTTGTGAGGTTGTTGACGTCCCTTCTTGTGTTGCCAAGTTTGCCTTGAAGCCATTGAATAATTTAACCTCCTAGAGTTACCTCTACCTCCAACTCTCCGTATCCTCCTCGGCTGGAACCTCTTCCCCTACCATGTATTTCTCTGCGTGGTGCTGTGCAAGTGAGGCTTTATGTGACCTTTCTCTCAACAGTTGAAGTACTCTCTTGTCTCCTTCCGCTCAGACACAATAAATGTTGAGCGAGATGCATTCACTTCTCCAGTCTTGGTTAACTTCAACCTGACCTCCTCCTGTGCCATTTTTGCAACTGCCTCCTCAAGTGAGGGAAGCTTTGGCTGATGAAACAACCCAGCATGCGTCCCTTCAAATTCCGAGTTAAGTCCTTTCAAGAATTTCATCACTCCTATGCTCTACCCAGTTCTTAGTGTCAACTATATACATTCTGAATGTGGCAATTCCAGTGGAACATAGCGGTCTAAGTCAGCCCACAAATGCTGCAATACTGCTAGATACTCTATCACCGACTTATCCACCTGCTTTAGTTCATTTACTATATCTTCAGTCTGCGCCATAAGCATTATGTTCCCTTTCCTGAAGTACATTGTTTCCAGGGTTTTCCATACCTCTGCTTGCACGGGGAAGAGTCTCCACGGCTGCTGCAATGGATGGAGTCAAGGAGTTCAGTAGACATGCCACCACCAGAGAGTTGATGACGCCCACTTCTTCCTCTCTTCACTTGCCCTGCTCCTCCGTTCATTGACTTCCTCTGACATAGTCTTCCAGCCCCTTTGTCCTCAATATTAGCAATGCCCTTCTAGACCAGCTTAGGCCAGCTTGATGTCATCTGGCATCAGTTCTATTTTCCGAATCACCTCGGGCTGAGGAACAAGCGTATCTGGGGAAGGCACACCCTCTGCCTTGTCGGCAAGGAGCTCAGCTTGCTTCTGCAACGCCTATGCTACTCCCTGGTTGTCCCCCATGTTTCCAAGCCTGAATCACACCCCTAGCAACCTCCAGCAACCACGGCTCCCCACTTTCAACACCTCTGCTACCTCCACCCCTCAGATCTGTGTTTCCACCTCTCCTTCCACACAAGCCTCCTCTCAGACGGTCGCTGCAAGCACCACCAGCCAGCCACCATCACCACTGCTGGGAACCCAAGCTTTGACACCATGTCGAAGTAGAGGAGTGGCGGCTAGGATAGAGAGCTAACCTGTGGTGTTGTATTCTTTTGGGGTTAGGGTTTCCTGTACAGGAGGGCAATACATATATAAGCTGCTGGGTTACATGGGCCACATGGGCCTTAAGCGTATGCACACACAGTCCAACAGGGGTATTTCTGTTTTTACTTTGTACTAACTTGTTCGGTAAGGTTAAGTGGTACTTTTGCTTTATAGGATATTCAGCTCTGTTGGGGATCTTTTAACTTGATTATTTTATTACATAATTTTGGTAATTATTGACTAAAGCATAGAAATGTATAAGAAATCAATTTTGTCAAGTGTCTTCAATTCTTAAGTTAATAAATCGATTGACATGCAGGATTTCTTCTCTCCTTACATCACCGAAGAAGATGTGCTAGCCTTTGGGATGCTAGACAGAGCAAATTATTCCATCGAACAGAACAAAGGTAAGATGCACCTTTTGCTCTAAAGCCACTAACATGGAACTATTTGAGAACTCTTGCTGGAGAAAAGGGAAAATATATAGTGACTCAACATTTTTTTTGAGGATTCAACGGTAAATTCCATCTGAAAACATAGTAGTTAAGAGACGGCAACCATCAAACTTGCAGATGCAAATATGGACTATATCCTGGTACTAGTTTTATGTGCAGAGCATCTTTTGATAATTAAATTAAACCTAGCGGCTAAAAGTTATAGATCCTTTTCTGCTTAACATGTACTTCGTCCTTTCCAAATTGTAAGATGTTCTAGCTTTGTCTTGAGTTGTACTCCCTCCGTCCCATAATGTAAGACGTTTTTTGACTCTAATGTAGTGTCAAAAAACGTCTTACATTATGGGACGGAGGGAGTAGTTGTTTTAGTCTGACCTTTTTTTTTCTGAGGATTCAACAGTAAATTCTATCTGAAAACAGAATAGTTGAGAAATGGCGACCATCAAACGTGCAGACGCAAAATATTGCTATATCCTGGCACTAGTTTATGTGCAGAGTGTCTTTTAATAATTAAATTTAACCTAGCGTCTAAAAGTAATAGACCCTTTCCTGCTTACAATGTACTCTGTCCTTGCCAAACTATAAGAAGTTCTAGCTTTGTTTGGAACGGAGGGAGTAGATATGGAGAGAGTATGTTGAATTTTTTGTTGCTGAAAAAACAGAAAATAATGGTGTGGAAGTCTTGCATGTGCTGGAAAATGGAACGTGGATGGCTTGCATGTGCTCGAAACTTGGATCACCTGCTTAGATATATAGGGTGTTGCGTTCTTTTTTTACTATGGTATACATATTGAATATCTATGCATAGTTGTCAAATGTGTCTGCTCTTTTCTTATATTTTTCCCCTTATGTAGGGGGAGATGGGATTCAAGACAGACGCACTATTGACCCCTTCTGTAGAGGCAAGAGTTCGAGCCTAAGTTCTGAATCTGAAATTAATGCTGGAAGTTCTAGCAGCTGTTCTCTACCTCGTACTCCTTTAATTGGGGAATCTTATTGTTCTCTTCCTACACAAAGGCAAGTGCCTCGTATGAATCGGCAACTTCAAAATTCTTCTACTTCTGTGAAGCAAGTGGTCAATGACACCGATAAATCAAGATTGGAGGTGAGGCTTCCTTAAATGAACTCGTTACCACACAAGTACTGTGCGTGATACCGTACCTAGCCATCAACAATATATGTTTATAAATTGTTGCCTATCTTCCATCAGGCCCTGGCTGTTAACAATCTTGATGATCAAGAATACGATCCTGTTCAGGGTAGTGCTACTAGTAATTTGGAAAGATCCACCGAGTCTTTTGTGCCAAAATGGCTGGTAAGTATCGTGTTATTCTCTCCATTTTCTTATTGTTTGCCCCCCACATATTTGGACTTGTGGTTTTGCCGAACTACCTCTTCTAAAGTTCAAGTGATTCTTAAAACATTTGTTTTCGGAGTTACGATAATACACTTGTCCTGTAGGTTTTTTTTATTATGAAACTATGATTGTGATTTGACCTACCTTGTACTCCCTCTGTCCCATAATTCTTGTCGTGGTTTTAGTTCAAATGGAACGGAGGGGGTAAATATATATGATTGTAATGCACCATCATGACAGTATCGGAATTTGGACTTATTGTAGCCTGGTTTGTAGGAGTTAGACTGGAGCTAGTTAGGCTTTGTACATGCACTGTAACAGTTTTTTTTGGGTTGAATATGGTGTATGTGCGGAATTGTGGTTGGTTTGAAGGCTAAATAACTGAATTAGTTTTGTGTGGACCCTGATATTTATCAATTTACAGATGGGCACATTGCACTTTGGTTTCCACCTTATCTTAGCTTCACCATGTGCACTCTTCTTTTATATTTTCCCATTGACTTGGCTCCAGCCGACCTTGCCACGTGATAGGCCAGATGCCAAATCCATCTTGCCAACTAAACAATGCACTCTAGCATTAAACATGTACGCAGGCTAAATCATGCTCAACCGGTAGATGATGGGTTGACAATGGCCATTGAGGAGAGAACTAGCAATGGAGAGGTGGAAGAAGCCCCAAATAGGGACAAAAATAAACATCTAATTTCAGTGCTAGCATAGGTAAGAGGAATAGGGAAGCTAACGGAAGGGATGGAGCCCAAGTGGAGAGATTGCTGTCCTCGAGCAGTCAAACATTGCAGAGTTTAGGAGAGTGGGGAAGTTTTGTTTTTCTTTGAATATCCTGAATCTTGTGGGTTTCAGCACTAGCCTGCCCAACTTGTTTGGTTCACATCATAGCTTATGTTTCACTTTGAGGGTTGGATACTGAAAGTAGCCATTGTAGCTTGCTATGCTGCTCTAGGGATTTACATTCCTGACTGTTCTAGTATCATCGATGGTGCAGGGTAAGTTTAAAGTAACGCCAGGCTATCAAGGAAAGGCCAAGCTACTTCTTTGGGAGCATAATCTCCTGTCTGAAGCGTTCATCAGTGTGACGGCCTGCCCTGGGTACATTGGCAATAACATCATTTTGGAATTCCATGTTGTTGTATTAAGTGCGCTAAGTTATAAAGTTCACTCACTACAGCTAATCATGATGCAAAACGTATTTTATGCCTTTTGTCTGTCAGGATTGAATGCAAGAAGCAGTTGCTTATGTCTCTGTTGAACCCTTTGAACAAAATTTGGACCCAGCCAGAGTGGGATGAAGAATACATGAGTTATGCATATCGTCTACCTGGTCTTCTTTGCAATGACCAGTTTATGAAGACAATATGTTTGTTGGTAGAGTCATTTGAGGACGAGATCAAAGGAAGCAAAATTGAACATTCTACGGGAACACAGGAAAAATGCCGTCCAACATCAACTACCAATTATCTGTACTCATCTACCTTTCCACAACTAATGCTTGCCCTGGTCTTACGGGTAAATAACTACCACCAACACTTCATTCCTTACAGATTGTGATAGTAGACCCCCCATATAATTTTTAGGATTTTTCAGGCAGTAACTAGGAAAATCACTTCTGTTTTTAAACCAGTATTGCAGAGATGTATCTACATGGGCGACACAACTAGTGGTATTTTTTGGGGTCTCCCTCTGTTCAAATGCTTGTGGAAACTACCATATTTTACATTGCTATTTTTCATGTTTTATTGTGATTATGTAGTTACAGTGTCTCTCACATTTACTTCAGATCCTTCATTTTATACACATGGCTTGGATGGATCACTCTGAGTATGATCTGCCAGAAATTATTAGAAGAGCTAAACTCATGAGTACCATGGAGACATCCACTTTTCTAGCGGAGAATAATACTTTACCTGACAATGATGGAGTCAATGCTATTAGGGTGGATGCTATCGGAACATGCTTGCGTAAAATTCGAGAGACTGGGTAAGTCTGCTGCTTCACACCTGTTTGTCAAACCGATTCTATTATTTCTAGAGATATATGTTTTGAAAGAATTGTATTCCGGTTGCATTAGTGATATTCACCCTTTCCATATTGTTAAGTCGTGCATTTTATGTTAAAACAACAACAGTAACAAAGCCTTTCAGTCCCAAACAAGTAGGGGCACGTGGATAGCTAACTTCCACGCACCCCTGTCCAGCTAATTCTTTGGTGATATTCCAGTCCTTCGTATCTCTCTTTACGGACTCCTCCCATATTAAGTTTGGTCTACCCCGACCTCTCTTGACATGCTGGCGCTTCTGGAGGCTTGCGCTCTATATGCCCAAACCATCTCAGAAAATGTTGCACAAGCTTCTCTATCGGTTCTATCTGTATGTTGACAAGTCATTGCCGCGCCTGATAAAATCTTGTGCGATGTTAGTTTTTTCTTTTCACGAATACGCATTATTGCGTATCATTCCATTGATAGGTAGGGGACAAGGGCCACTCTCCGTGGCGTACACAAGATGGCGACACCAAGAGCCCTGGTTGAGCAGGGAGGGAGGTTGCTCAGCCTCATAGTGCTAGCTTCAGGTTACAGGAATTAATCGATCTAAGCCTTTGGCTCTGGCTCGAGCTAAGAGCCGTGTGCGGCACATCGCCATTTAAAAGGGCCGTGGTTATGTCCTTCCTGAAATGTGACTAGGGGTTGCTTAGTTCCTTAATAATTTGGGGATAGCTTTCTTTGGGGATAGTTCTTTTGCTTAGATTTATGGTTGCTTAGTTCCTTAATAATTTGGACTAGGGGTTAAGTGGTATAGATCAATTATTAACTCTAGGAACAGTAAGCATCCGTTAACTCACTCGATGACAAGAAATGTGGCTTCTTCCAAATGTTCGTTAAATTTTATTCGATTGCACATGCTGGAAGTGTTGAAGCCTGATTGTGTATCATGAAATGTGGAATTTCATGTGAGTATTGATTTTGGTGGGATCAAGACGAGACTGCTTGGACGCGGTTATTAAATATCTTATGCAATTTAATCAATTGCTGTAGTTTTTTACTGCTTTCTTCAGAAAGATTTGAGACTTTATAGCAGTTTTGAAGATAATAATTAATACCCAAACAGAATTGCTAATGCTGTGAAGTTTCTTGTGCTACCACCACTCCACCTTGCTTCTTTTGAAGTGTGTCCAGTGCTGGTAATACTTTCCTTAAAATATGAAATCTTATCCGAAACTGCTCCACATACGACAAAGTGTGGACGATCTATGGACGTTTAAGAATCCAGCCCCCGGTGCAGGGGAAGAGGAAGAGATTCCCTGCTGGATTTAATCATCGTTCCCCAATCATCTGATTTTTGTTGTCCGCATAGCACTGTTCATCTTATCTGCATATTGCATTTTGTCCCACCGAAAGAAGTGCACACAAGTAGACCGCATATTCGTCAAATTCCTCACTGTTTGGAAATGTAGTAACCAAATCCAGTTTTCTAGTAAACCCTCTTGTCCACTAATGTAAGATGTTTTGGGAGTTCAATTTAAACTGTTAAACACTATCGTAATACGCTTTGGCAGTTCAAATTGAACGGCCAAAACGCCTTACATTAGCAGGACGTGGCTGGAAACTGAACTTAATGTTTCATGCATGGATTTTGATGTGTTAGTAGTGCCCTTGCTTCTTTTGAGTGCCGCTTGCTGCATGCAATCATGCATCGCTTTTCTTCCAATTAAACTAGATGATAACCTGTGCGTTACACGGAGATTGGTTGTAACATTTTTTGATGAAATTTAAATGAAAATTAAAATATATATAATATATTGTATTTGATTATAATATAGTTGTAAACCTATATAGAACATAAGTAGCATTTCTCATGCATGTTGAGAGATATAATTAGTGTTACTGATGAGATGGCATGTTGGGATGTGTGCATGTTGAGAGAGAATATAAATACCATTTCCCATGCATGTTAAGAGAAAATATTAGTGACGTGATGAGGTGACATGTGTGCATGTTGAGAGAATTAAGATACTGGGGATCAACTATTTAGTTATATAGGATATCTTCATTCTGGACCCGATCTTTTCTTAAGTGGCCTATCCATTCCAGCATGCGCATCTCTGCTACACCTAGCTGTTGGACATGTTGCCTTTTAGTTGGCCAACATGTTCATTTATGTTCAGATCACTATTTAATACCCTGCAGTGGAGGTTCTAATGTGCCAGATGACACTGAACTGCTTCCCTCTGATCTTTCAATTGTCTGTGTGTTTGAAAGATGTTGTTTTGTATAATGTTGCAGGTACAATGTCATAGGCTTGTGCGCGAATGTTGGAAGATCAATTTTCGAACTGGACAGTTCTCTTTTCAACCACGCTCTTGTAGCGGATATAAGCTTCATGGAATTTGATCATTTGGGGAAACTTATAGAGCTCACCTTCATTCCATTAGTCAGATATTGCCCTCGAGAACGTTGGGCTGAATGGGTGCTGTTGTTGTTGGAATATTTATTTTTCTACTGTGAAGATATCTTTCGTTATGCGTGGCTCAGTCTTATACACGAGGGCCGAGCTAAAGTACCAGCTTTCTTTGGTGATCTATATGGACCGGAAGAAAAACTCAAGAAATTAGAAGTGGAGCTGCTGATTAAATTCACTCGTTCTGTATCTTCTTTGCTCAAGGTCTTAGCATCAGAAGAACTTAATAGCGGCCTTCCGGATTTGAATTGTCCAAAGTCTGACTTGAAATCCATATCTTCCAGCTCTCTTATGGGGTATGAACGTCATTCAGTTGTGTTTTCTGTGTGTGATCACTTCACATTTACTTACTACTTAGCAATGCTTCTTGTAGGTATCTTTTACTTCACAATTGCTTTGGGAGGTTTAGTATGTACTTGTTTGGGTGTTTGGTGGATTATCAATCAGCTAAGGAAGCACTATCCTTTTTTCATGCATTGATCCGCCTTTGCCGCTGCTACTGATGATGAGAGACTAAAACAGTTTATTCTTAATGAAATGCTTCCAACTCTTGTCCGGTTTGATGATAGGAGTCCCCCAAGTGGAATCTCACGGTTAAAATCGGAGTCAAATTCAGGCATAGAAGTGAGTTCTATGAAGGATATTGTTTGCCTTTGTCAGGAAATATACAACGTTTACTTACACAATCAGGCAAGTTATGAATGTAGCTCCTCCTATTATATACTTGTAATTTGTTGTGATCTCAAGGGTTCAAGCCATATGTGCACTCAAATCAATACAAATGTGTGTTATGGAAATTTTCTGTCCTGTTTTCGTAAACAGCAGGTCCAAATTCTGTGTCTGTAACTGCTTTTGATAAGTTATGAATGTAAACTGCTTTCATACCTTGCCTGAGTCTGTAAAATTTGATGGTTACAAGGTCTACTTTTAACGGTGATATGCCATGACTGCTTTTGTATTCATTGTTATCTAGCTGAGTACTGTTTGCTGATGGACCAATTCTTTTAGATGGTTCGGAGTAAACTGCGTTAAATCAAATAGCATATTGACATTTCTCGGTGATTGTTGTACTTCTAGTCCAAAATGTATTACATTATTATTGGCATGAGATGCAACGTAATGATGTCTGAGTGATCATGTGGATAATAATCCATGAGAGCACTGTAGTAACAAAGCAATTTGGTTGCTAGTCCTGGATTTTACATTTAGCTCCCTATAGTATGATTGGCCTTAGCTGCGAGATACTTTTGTAAAGCTTAACTTAAATCACGAGCTTATAGGTATTTATGTTGATTTGGTATGCTGGCATTAGCCTTTTCTTTTTAGGCAAAGCTCGGTTCAGTCAAACACTGTAAGTGAATTCTGCTATGATGCATGTATTTTTTACCAGGTTACTATGACGAATGGTGAAATGGCAGACAGAAAAACCTGTGAGGATGGATTCATCGATTGGCTCAATAAGGAATTGAAGGATCTTCATTATCGTGCGTCTTTGCCTGCTCCAGATATTTTCCCAAAGCACGTTGTGTGGAATTGGGAGGTGAGTTATCTTGTTTTTCTTATATTTTATGTCTCACATTCAAAGAAGTTACTCGGCTAACTTCTAGTGCTTATTTTTCTTCCCAATATGTTCCCTTTTATGCTTTGCGCAGTTCAACGAAGAATTTGACAGATATTTTCCTACCTATATGGAAATGTTGCATGAGGTGGATACAATGAATGACTGTCTGGAGGTAAATTTTTGCTCCATCATGTGATATTTATTTATTAAGCACATACTATCCAATGTTGAATAAAATGCTTAGTTGTGTCTTACCATGTAGTCAACGAAACTTGTTTTCTGGTGTCCATACACATGTTTTGTTTGCCTTCTATGACTAACTAGATTCCATCGTGTTTCTTGTGGTTCCATGGCGTCCTATTGTGCCAATCGAAGTCAACCGTATGAACAAATGCAAATATTGTGATTTTTTAAACTTAAGGAGGCACGCAGCCTGTTGCATGTATGTGCTTGCAAGAATCAATTTTTTGGGAGGCAAAGATTCTTTTTAATGGGTATTTACTTTTAATTTTTAATTTATTTTATCGCCTTTTTTAGCTGTTGTTTGCTATTTTCAAAATTCCACAAATTCCTGTAGAGATAGAGCTGGAAAAAACTTGTTTGATTTCTGATACAGTCATTTCAAATTAAAACAAATTCCTCTAGAGATAGAGCTGGAAAAAGAAGGGCGGGCCTGGCGCAGTAGTAGTCTCTCCACTTGTGGCCTGGAGGTCCTGAGTTTGAACCAGCCTCCGTGCAGAATTATTATGCAAGGGTAAGGCTGTCTAGAGATTCCTTTTCCCAGACCCCACCTTGTTTGGGAGCTTTCAGCGCTGAGTACGCCCTTATAGAGCTGGAAAAAAACTTGTTAGATTACTGATACAACCAGAAAAGCCTTGGGTGTTACCTTTAGGAGTTGCCTTCGAAAGCCTTGTTTTGTACAACATAACTTTAGTGGGGATTTAAGAACTGACTTCATATTTTGTTAGTAAAACTGTAAGTTGCACTAATGAACTAATTTAGCAGCATAAATTTTTAAATGGTGATGCTCTTCTTGAGAGATTGAATCCAGAGTTTAAGGCAAAGTATGCCATTAACAGCTTGCAACATCCTCATTTGCGAATCATGTCCCGTATGCTACAGGTTAGTACTGTATTATAACCTTCAGCTTGCAATATGCGCATGCATTTTCTTCCTGTTTCATGTTAGTTTTTTTTTTTGTTTTTAAGAGAAAGGAGTATGATGTATGCTATCGGCGACGTACTGAAGAGATCTACGATTTTTTGGTCGAACTTATCAATTTGAAACCTTACGTTAAGGTATTTGGCCTGGTCCTTACTTTTCTGTAACAGGGGCATCCCTAACTTGATCTTAGATCATTTACAGCAAACTGATTGTTCGGATGATGTTATGGATCGCCTTGTGGAAAGCTGTCAACCACAATCTGATCTTTGGCGGTTATGCACTAAGGGCAGTTGATGTAAGTATTAGTTTACTCTGTGATCCATTTAACGGAAGGTTGGACTGACTATCTCTCTTGTAGATTTTCCTTGATTCGTTGTTGATTTTCTGGGAGCCTCAGTTTCATCCCTTGATACGTGAGGTTATTATGATGTCTTAAAGTTGTTTCATATGTTTCCTAGATTACTTTTTGTCGCCTATGTTGCAAGCTAAAAAACTGACATTTTCTAGCGCCACAAGGAGCAACTGCTAATAAGTGCCCGTGAGTTAGCTGAAGGGTGTGCAATTATTGAGGTTTGTGCATTAATTTTCTTTTTTGGGGGGCGTGGCCAGAACTTCATTAATCTAGTTCCTTCTCACAGCCACTGGAACCTGACCCTGATGATTTCTTGGCGCATTTGCGGCCATATGCATCGGTATACTTTGAGAGTAAGAAGGAACAGTTTGGGGTACGCCATCACTATTTTTAATTGTATTTCCCCATCCCCAAAGTTGTATCCATGCATATTTTAAATCCAAACTGTGTTATGTGCACTGATATTCTAATAGATTTAGCATTATTGTTGACGAGATGGTCAGATAGTACAATAAATGTGTCATGGATAACTAGAACTGTGTAACACAATTATGTACTCCCTCCGTGCTTGAAAAGAAGGCTTACACATTTTGATTGAAGTCCAACAGTGCCAAGTTTGACCAAGTTTATAGAAAAACCACAATACCAAATTAGTATAACTGAATACACAATAAAATATACTTTCATTTTTGAACTCTTAATGAAAGTATATTTTATTGTGTATTCAGTTATACTAATTTGGTATTGTATTTTTTGTATAAAATATACTTTCATATTATACCTATCTAGTATTGTTGTTGTTGATAGTTTTTCCTATAAATTTGGTCAAACTTTGCGCCTTTTGACCTTAGGCAAAACTTGTATGCCTTCTTCCTTCTTTTCAAGCATGGAGGGAGTATCTATTAAGCTAGTAACTGAGGAGCTGTTACATGCAAGCACAGGGCTATACACATAGCTATTGTATAACTTTTGGTGTGCACATGCTCATATGTGGAAGATTGTATCTAAAACTAGCATATGACGTGAATGCATGCAATTGTTGACTCATGTGAACAGAACTATGAGTTCTCTTTTGTTGTGTATATGTTGTAGTTCATCAGTAGACTTGTTGGTTCAACTTGTTATACACTTCTGCCAGCTGACAAGCTTTGATTGTTTAAATGGTTGAACATACTTATAAGATTTTATTTTTGGGGATCAACTGCATGAGACTTAGTGAAGTCCGCATAAGCCACTTCATTGTAATATAGTATATCACAAACAGAGATGGAGGAATGTCAGAGTTGTTAATTTGCCTGTTGGTGTCATCTAGCATCAGTGTTACAGTGGTACTTGTATGGTGTCTTGATAAAATATAAGTATTATTCAAGGCAAAGAAGCCAGAGAAAACAGCCTAGTCCAATTTTTCTGCCAAAAGTGAGATTCAGGATCCTTCAGAAAATTATACATTAGCTTTTAGTTAAGCTCTGAATTCTGTTTCACTAAACTCAGTTTATGTTCTGTTTGAGGTTTATAAGCTTGACTGCTGAAGGTGCAAGCTTACAAAAGTTACTGCCTTAAGCTTAGGGGTGTTTCGTTAGGGCTTAGTTTTGGCTTATAAGCCAGGAAAACACCTATTTATAAGCTTTTGCCCTTTTTCTTCTTCTCGAATGATGCAGGGAGCTGCGTGTTGTTTCATTAAGAAGAAAGGAATAGTATTCCTCCGTCCGAAAATACTTGTCATCAAAATGAATAAAAGGGGATGTATCTAGATGTATTTTAGTTCTAGATACATTTCTTTTTGTCCATTTTGATGACAAGTTTTTTTCGGAAGGAGGGAGTACAAAGGAGAGGCTGACAGGCCTGCTCCCAGAACATACGAAAAAGCAGTTGCGCCACACACAGAAGAACAGCGACCACTATCACACACTACCCCAAGGTGGACTAAGTGTCCAGGGTAAGCGACCACAGGAGCAATTTGTGGAGTGCTGCAGCTCCAGCAAAGCACCACAAACGACTTTCACTAGCCACCACTTGTAAAACCATAGGAATACAAGGGTTTGCTCCCTCAGCACACAAGCATTTTGGTGCTTTCATAATTCTCAGGCAACCAGAATGATGAGGGACTTAAGACCTTTCCTCATCTCTTTAGGAGAGCCCTCTTGATAACACTGCACCATCACCTGGAGAAAAAGTTGCACCAGGTTGGGGGGCAGTAGCTGATATACCAACTTTTGGAGAACCAGCATCCAGACTTGCCATGAGACACACAAGAAACCAGGATGTGCTGAATTTCTTCTTCTTGATCACACAAAGGTCAAGCAGCAGAGTGTGGCAGCCCACGCTTAGATAACCAATCAGCTGTCCAGCAGCATTTCTTGACAGCCCACCAGATGAAAAATCAAAGCAGCAGAGCCCAAGATTCCCAAATCCTTTTCCAGGGCGCAAACTCGATGGATCCCAGAGAGCAACCATCGTAGGTGGACTTACTGGTATAGGAGCCTGATTGAGTTAGGCGCCATTTGTGCTGATTCGGCACATCATGGTGTAAGACAAGGTTGTCAGTAACCTATCTTCGGTTGGTGCGAGCTTGAGCCAGTGTCACCAATTAATGTCTTGTTTGAGAATTAAGAGAACAAATTAGGACCAACGCCGCCACTGTTTTTAGCTTGCAACCAGCAGTCAGACCAGAACTTGATCGGTCTCAACATTGTCGATAATGCATTCAACAGCCACTCGCCCACTCCAAATAAGGCCCGGGCGTTGTGTGGATCTTGAACTGGCAAACTATCCCAGGGCTGAGCTGGTTTGCCCCTATGTCATACGGAGTATAATTCTCTTGAAATTCAGTTGTAAAAATGGCGTGTTCTTGCTTTTCGACCTACTCCTGTATTCTCTGGCCTATCATTTATCACTTTAAAATACAACTAAATGGGAACCTATAATTTCAAAAAATGGTAATCTATATTCACTTATTCAGCCTTATATTCCGTACCTTCATTGTTTGTTACCATCTCAGGACTACTAAATTTTGACTTGTTGGTGCTTTAGCTCTTTTAACTTGGTCACCTTCTAGTCTGTATTAACTTGGGAGGTCCTTTTTTCCAGTATTATACAGCGAAAAAACAAGTACGTCTGCATGAAGAGTTCGATAATTATTTGGCTACATGCACATGGGATGATGCTATTGACTTGTCTTCTTTCATGGTAGAACATCATTTTCTGTTGTTGGAAAAGTTTCACTATATGGCTCGACACATCTATCTATTAATTTCTTTATGCATTGTTTGTATGCTGACTTTTTTTCAGGAAAGTGCTCGTAGAGATGAGAAGTTTGCAGAACTGGATCCTGATCTTGCCAAAATGTCCTTTGAGGTACTTGTTACTTCACATGAATTCCTTGGTCGATTTTATACTCTTCTACTTCCGTTCCTAAATATAAGTCTTTTTAGAGATTTCAAGGACTACATACAGATGTATATAGACATATTTTAGAGTGTAGATTCACTCATTTTGCTCCGTATGTAGTACAGAGGGAGTACTTATGTTTTTGATGATTATGTTACAAATTATTCTCCTACACATTTTTACTCTTTTATAGCGAATGACCAATATTGCTGAGCGGAAACACAAGATGAACTCTTACACTCAGAGTTTGAGAGATCTTAATGATGAGGTATGGAAACCTGTTCTGTATTTTCAACTTAACTTTTCAGAGAGGTTAGGTGTAATCTTCTCTCCCTGGTGATGCTTGTCCTACTTCTCAATAATAATTTAATACAATTCTTCTAGCAAAAAAAAAAGACTACACCTAACTCTCTGAACAATTCATGGTTCAGACTTTGCATCACCATGGTTTAGAATTTTCAGAGTATAATCTAATGCTGAGTTGAACCATGTATTTACATTGAAAAATTCCAGGTGAAAGGTCAACTTGCAAGCTTGATGGATTTGCTGGATGAAGAAGGCTTTTTCAGTACTGATGATTCTTCTATTGATTGGGTACTTTGCTTATTTATAATTGTTATATTTAATTCCATATTTCGTATATTGACATGTTTTTTTTCCTTTTGAAGGATAAAGAATCATTTAAGAAATTATTGGATCAATTTAATGCTTTGACTGGGCATTGCTTTGATGGATGTTATGCAATCCAAGCAATAATGGTATACTTCTTTTGCTATCTCTGTTTTCTCATATTACATGGTTGATTAGGCCCATTCTTTTTCTCGAATATCAGGATCTTCAAAAATTCTTACCAAGAAACGATGATGATACATGTCATGACGCTGTTAAAATGGTAGGCTTCCTCCTAAAGGTCAATCATAACTCATTATATTCATGGAAATTATTCATCGTCAACTTTTGACAGGTTGATTATGCAAACGAGGTGTGGAAGGCAAATCTTGAGCATGTATGTTGAAGTATAATATCCTGCTATAACTTTGGGACTATTGTGTTGTTGTGTTCACTATTTTGTTTGCTTCTTCAGTTTTGGAGGGACACAAGGCATTATGAACATAAATACTACGACATGCTTAGACAACCTCTTGAGAAGGTGAGCATTTTTTAAATCCTCGTGCACTGTACCTGGAACATTTGTTGTATGAAGTATAACTGTAGCACGTAAAGCTGCCACATAATGAACCTGATCCCACGTTGCAGCCACTCCTATCTTTAGCTCTGTCGTCCCTTGATCTCTGCCCATTCCTTCCTATATCCAGAACTGCCTCGTTGTTGTTGGCCTACCACCTTTAGTGACCTGACTCCGCCTCATGCCACGCCACCAAACTTATTTTTGTAATTTGTTATCATAACTACTCCCTCTGTCCCATAATATAAGAGCGCTTTTGACACTATATTAGTGT
Source organism: Aegilops bicornis (assembly GCA_021605145.1). Taxonomy (NCBI): domain Eukaryota; kingdom Viridiplantae; phylum Streptophyta; class Magnoliopsida; order Poales; family Poaceae; genus Aegilops; species Aegilops bicornis. Next base: position 744,394,709 of record CM038671.1, read on the forward strand.
AAAAAAGTTCTTATATTATGGGACGGAGGGAGTACATATTAAGCAGCATGGGCAGATCCACAGTTGGGGCTATGGAGGCTTTGCACCCACAAACGTTTTTGCAATATATTCTTTTACTAGTGCACATGTATATCATAGTACTAATCTTGGTGCGTCTAAATATGCCAAAACTTTAAGCCCACAGAAATATAGAATTAGGGTTTACAAACATCATATAATCCAGAATGCAGTCCAAAGCCTCCCAACCAGTATCTAAATAATACAAACATCATATAACTGAGAATGCAGTCCAAAGCCTCCATGCAGTATCTAAATAAATCTGAGACACTTCCACTAGAAAACGGAGACACGAGCGGTAAACTGGATCACGAACAATCTAAAAAATAAGTCATGAACTCAGGAATGGCGTTGGTGGCGAGATGCCCAGAGCGACTGAGCGAGCACACGGAGTAATGAAGGGTTAGGTCAGTGAGGCTGTGATTGGAGTTCGAGAGCTGTGGGCTACATAAGGTCGCGCGTTGTTGCTTGGCTCGAGCGCGTGGCTACTGTGTATTTGCATTGTACTTTGGAGAAATCTTCAAATCACGCGGCGCGGCTGATATCTCGGGATGCATCAACTACCCACTCCATCGTCAGATCGCCTAATCAGGAATTAAAGATTTCTCTTGGGCACGTGCTGGTCCCTATTCATCGTTCCTTTCTCTGATTTTTTGGAAGTGTGGTCCCCCTATGTCATGTAGGTTGATTCTTTTGCATGCTTTTGACCTCCACCGCTCCGCATCCTACTCTCTCCATTCCAATGAATAAGGCGTGCACACATTTCAAAATTGAACTTTGACCATAAATTAGAACAACCAAATGGGGGTTATATGTGTTGTATACTGAATTCATATTCAAAAGAAGTTTCCAATGGTATACTTGGTAAGTCACAAAAAATATATATTACTTGTCTAGTTTATGGTCAAAGTTGGATTTTGGAATGCAGGAGCTAAACAATACAAAAACAAAAACAATACTGATAGGGTTACCTTATGTGAAAGCTAAAAATATAGGGAGTTCTTAGCAAAAAGGCCACAAGCGCATGGACTTGGGTCGTGGCAGGTCTGGTGCCCGTTGTATGTGATAGGCCGACATTTAGGGTCCCTTCGGGATCCAACTGATCCAACTGGCTCTGGTTGCTTCGTCGAGCCAAGTCTCAAGGTGTAGCGCCTCCTTGCGTGTTTCCTCAAGCTCTATCAGTGGTGGAGGGATGAAGCCCTCCTCGCGCAATGAGGTGTTGCTAGAGGCTGCGGTGCTTGTGCTCGTTTGCGAGCTTGATTGTCGGCGGCGGCAATGCGTTTGTAGAAGTGCAATGACCCTGAAGTGTAGGGAGATGACAGCGTGTCGGTAGAGACAAATATTCGCACCGGCTTGTAGGGGCCACTTGGTCCCATGTTCGTTGCGAGCTCGTTCCTTCGTCGGTTCATGGCGGTTCATGGTGATGGCTGTGATGCGCGCACGGCCTCCTCTGTTTGCACACTGGATATAGTTTGTACCCGTGCACTAGGTAGCAGGCCATCCACTATGCGGCAGGATCAAGGCTTGGTGGCGCTTTTTGCATCCAGCGATGGGGCGCTCAATCCAGCCGTTAACCATAGGTTGAGGTCTCTGGCCCTTGCACTCATTGGGGCGGCGTGGCGGTCATTGCGAGGATGTCCAGTGGTATAGTGGCGCTGTCCATAACACAACGTGGTGGCTGCAACCACTGTGACGCCTAATTGTTGAGGTGAAGCACCCCAACAATGGTGGACGAAGCAACGACAATGTCAAGCGATGGTGGCGATCCTCCATGAGAAGGCGGAGAAAGAGATGTGAGAAGCAACATCTCATCGGTGTAGTTTCTTCTACCTCGATGGAGTGTGATGATAACGTGTTTTGTATCCAGTGTAGTTAGGAAGAGTAATAACACAATGAAAGGAACAATAATTCTCTTTTGATGATGATAATATGTTACAAGTAGAAACGATTTATTTATGATGATAATGTGTTAGAAGTAGAAACGATGAGAGAACAAACTAATGATGTAATGTAAACAATGTGTAATCCTTAATGATGAATTGAGGTATTTATAGTGTTACAAGAGATGCAAGCAAATTATAAACCACTTGATTGTTCCATAAGCATGAGTTAACCATTGATTTCCAAACAACCCTCCTAATCAATGCTTATCTTTGCGAGCAACATCATCTTGATACAGGTTAAAAAACATGTGTGGAGAAGTATGAGGAGAAAAGTGTCTTCATACGTTGCTAAAACCACTTCAAACCTACGAAAACATGGATAAAATGATACAACATATAAGAGTTATTGTCTTCTTGATAATTCGTGTAAGAAAAGCTTAGAGCATCTCCAGCCGTTGCCCCCCCCCCCCTAGGAGGCATAAAAATCGCAGCCTGGGGGCGAGCCGGCGGTATAATCGGCTCTGGGGGCGGTTGGGCACCCAACCGTCGCCCCAGGCGCCGATGTCAGCCAGGTTTTCGGCCCACTGTCGGTGAAAAATGGCCCGATATCGGCGAGAATCGGCCCATATTCCGCGTGGTTCGGCGTGAATTCTCAACATAAATAAATTTTTTATCACATAGTTCATCACAGAAAATCAATAGAAATCAAATAGTGCAACAAATAGTGCAACAACAGATAGTTAAATACAAATTATATTGTTCAAAAATAAAAACTCATATTTCATCACACGTCGAGCTAGGCGTCGCCCTTGATCCTCCATAGATGCTCCACCAGATCCTGCTGCAGTTGTTGATGCACCTGTGGGTCTCGGATCTCCTAACGCATATTGAGGTAGGCAGTCCAGGTCGTCGGTAGCTGGTGATCAACTTCGGCAAGAGGACCCTGCCTGTAGTTTGGTTCAGTGTCGAACACTGGCTCTTCCTGCTCGCTCTCAATGATCATGTTGTGCAAGATGACACATCAAGTCATGAACTCCCACATTTGATCTTTCGACCAGGTCTGAGCAGGGTGTGGACAACAGCAAATCGAGATTAGAGCACACCAAATGCCCGCTTGACATCCTTCCTGCAAGCCTCCTGAACCTTGGCAAAGTGGGACTTCTTGCCTCTGGCACAACGCTTGAGATAGTCTTCACAAATGTCGCACCATCTCGGATAGATGCCATCAGCTAGGTAGTACCCCTTTGTTGTAGTGCCGCCCATTGACCTCGGTTCACCGGAGGAGAATGACCTTCAACAAGCTTGGCAAAGACAGGAGCACTGCAAGACGTTGATGTCATTGTGAGTTCTCGGCATACCAAAGGAGTGCCAAATCCAGAGGTCCTGTGTGTGGCCACCGCCTCAAGTACCACATCGCAACCGCCTTTGGCACCTTTGTACATCCACCGCCAAGCAAATGGGCAGTTCTTCCATTTCCAATGCATGCAATGATGCTTCCAAGCATTCCATGAAATCCTCTTGCTGCATTCTCGTGCTAGGATCCGAAAGCAGTTGTCTTCCGTGATTGGGTGTTCGCAAGTATTATGTCCAAACATTGCCACCACTGCCCTGCAGAACTTGTAGAAACACTCAATGGTGGTGGACTCGGCCATGCGCCCATAGTCATCGAGTGAATCACCGGGAGCTCCGTATGCAAGCATCCTCATCGCTGTCGTGCACTTCTGGATTGAGGTGTATCCAAGTTTGCTGGTGCAATCCTTCTTGCACTTGAAGTAGCTGTCGAACTTCCGGATGGAATTCACAATCCTGAGGAAAAGCTTTCGGCTCATTCGATAACAGCGCCGAAATACTTTGTCGCCGTGCAGTGGAGCATCGGCGAAGTAGTCGGAGTAGAGCATGCAGTAGCCTTCCAGACGATGCCGGTTCTTTGCTTTCATCCGCCCCGGCGCCAAGATACCTCGCCGCGGCTTTTCATTACTCGTGAGCAGGCCGGCGAGGGCGGTGAGGACCATGAGATGTTCCTCTTCCTGGACGTCGGCATCGGCTTCCTCCTCCAGCAGCTCGGCTGGCGAGGGGCGCGGCTGGAGATGCTCTTAGAAAGGAAAAAAAACCCATACGCTTGTTAGGAGATAAATTCATGAGGTCATTGGACTCGTCCCCAAATGTCACATCAGTCACATGATTCAAGATTAATACCCCAACTACAGTCAGGAAAGTCACATGAGTGAACATTGAGGGTCATCGCATACGCTTTTACCTCCGTGGCATACTGTTTGAGAATCCTCCTCTCCCAATTCCGCCGCGGCCCCAATAGCGCATGGCCCATTTGTATGCGGATTTGTTATTTGCGAAAACGCTCATCTGGTAAATGATGCCGTGAAAATCCTCCTCTCCCAATTCCGCCGCGGTCCCTATCATCCCCCGACCATCTTTGTCAATCATCCTCTCCCTTTGCCATGGCGTCCTCTCCCGGCTACGAGCATGTGAGCTACGGATTCATTGCGGTGAATTTTTTTTGCGAAACGCCTCGTAGTAGATGGTACCGTGAAAATCCTCCCCCAATTCCGCCGTGCTCCCCATCGTTTGCTGACCACCTCTGTCAGCCATCCTCTCCCTTTGCTGCGGAGTCCTTTCTCAGCTACGAGCGTGGAGCCATGGATTCGCTGGCCGGCAGCGAGGGGAAGGTGGAGGAGGGCAGCGCTGGTGCTGTTTCCTTCAGGTCGTTCTCTCTCGCTCGAGCGGCAAACATGCAGTGTAGTTCTTGGCGACGGCGAAAGAGGTCTGCTTGAGGAGGGCGCACACCGCTTCTTCAGGAACCGAAAGAATTACAATGGCGTCGCGATGAACCAAGCTGACAGTGCGCAAGATGAGGCTCTGAGGCTCTGCAACTCTGCCGTTCGCTAAGGCAGCCAAGGATGTTGAGTCATGGCCCTGATGCTCTTTGTCGGGCCCCGCTCCACCATGCCTCGATAGTAGCAGTTTGGTGTGTGCGCGCAGCGGTGGTGTGTTTCTGTCCGTGCATGCCTGGTGTGTGCTGCACGACGGCCTGCCTAACGGATGGATTGGTACTGATGATATGACAATCCTTTAGATGGTAATTTTAGCTGAAGATGTCACGGGAGGGCAGGAAATGCAAGATTTCCATGTAGCTTTAGTATGTTGCATCAAAACTGGAATTGTGCATGCCTACCTGCCAGCGCTTTGCCCTCGCTGGAGGTCCTCCATGTTGGCGCCTCGACAACCTTCTTCTTCATTGCTGTCGTCAGCAGCTGCCTTCCTTTTGACAACCTTGCCAAATTCACATCCACGAGGAGCTTCTTCCTGCCCTCCTAGTGCGCCGTGATGCGATTGGGGAGCTTTGGCATGCGTTTCCTCCTTAGAGGCCCCAACGATGGTCATGAGAGCTACCTCTTTGTTCTTTGATTCGCTGGACATGATCCCTGCTCCTCGTCGACAACCTCACGTTCCTGGGCTAAGATGCAGCGTGGCGCACCCTTGCCTCGATCTAGAACGGCACATCTGGCATGGCAGCAAGCAATCAAGCTACCACATACTAATTGGCCTCGGAGCTGATGAGCATCCCTCTACAACGGCTGCGACGGTGCACTCTCAAAGTAGTAGTTAGAGGCCCTGCGGCTTTGTCTTGTCCGCAGGCGCCAACGCCAAGCATGGAGTCCTTGATTGGCACGGCACCAGGACAACATCCAGCGCATCCGGCTGCTGCGACCAGCGAGTCCCGGGCACGGACATTAGCCTCATGGGTGCAAGCGAAGTGTTCGATTGAATGATCATCATGTACTACACATACGTGGACGTTCAATCGGTCAAGCAGTATGCCACATTGGCAGAATGCAGAGCCAAAGCGTGTGCAGTGACCATCGATGAATGTTTATTGACCGTATTTTGGGTATTCCTGAGTTTAGTGACCGAAGTGAAAGTTGAGGGCGAGTCCAATGACCTCTAGTGAATTTATCTCGCAAGGTAGCACTCAATAGATATGTCATATATACTTTGAAAAACCCCGGTGGGGAAAATAAAAAGTCGGGCATATGTATTGTAGAGATATTACCCCATTAAAAGCCTAGATGAGAACCGAGAGAGTAAACTCAAAAAGGAAAAAAGAGTGCAATATGGTGTATGAACAGGTTAATTAGAGAGTGAGTCCCCTGATCCCTGCAAATCATGAAGTTGTCGTATACCAATTTCATGAAATATTTATGGAATGTTGAATATGGAAGGGACTTGGTGAATAAATCTGCAAGGTTGTCACATGATCTAGTTTGCCCATTCTGTAACCTGGTTGAATGCGAGCAACACTAGGAACATTATCTTAGATATACTGGATGGTTGGCGATTCAGTACTCAGTAGTATCAACCCCACGTACAGAATTCAAGTGTTGTAGTTCAGAATGATTGGTGGATATAGCCAATAGGAACACTTTAGGAGACTTACATGAGATGCCTCTTACACCAAGTAGAAAACAAAGCGTGTCTGCGATTGAACATCCACGAGAGTTTTGGCTGGATATGACTTGTCCATATTGAATTTTTTGCTTGTGCTGTTACAGAATATACTTTGATCGCAGGAGTGAAATGCTATGGTGTAAAAGGAATGTACCAAAAGTTCATCTTATGAAAGATACCTACAAACTGTTCATTCATTTTAAAAATAACCAACCTAGAATCATTCACTAATTTCCAAAACAACCAGCTTGGAAACAGTGGAATCCGGCATTATTTAGCTAAACACAGCGTACGATATACTCGGTCAATGGACTGGAGGATCACACTAACCTGCAACGAAGGGTCGGTACCATGGATAGGCAGGAGTTACAACTAATGCCACACAACGCTATGTAGACAACTTGGTGTACCGTAATACATGTGTGAAGTTGCTTGAGTTTTGATCCCAAGCAAAATTGCTATTACCCAGATCCTTCTCAAAGTCCTGTCTTAGGATGATCACATGCTTTGTCAATAACTCGCGCGTTGTCAAATGATGTTAAATCATCAACACACTGAGATATTGCAAAATCCTGTCGAGGATTTCTTGATGAACATACATGGGCAATTATTATTACTACAGGGTGTGACCTTTTGTATAAGGAACTCAGTAAGTCGGTTGGACCAAATCCATTCCGACTAATTGAAGACGTAGAGTGACTTCAACAGTTTACACAACATATGTTGCGATTCATGCTTGGGTTCAGCGTTGCCAGGATTCTGTGAGGAATCTATATGACTTAATCAAGTGACATAAAGATATGTGGTCACTAACATTTGCTAATTAAATCCTAGCACAATCTACTTTTTGTGGGTAGTAAGCAGTGTGAGGCACTCAGTGCTGGTGCCACCAAAAACATCGAATTATAGGAGGGAGTGTACTGGTGAGGGGGTGGGTGATGAGGACAAGGCGGCCCAGTGGATTTGGTTAGGTCATAAAATAAGGGAGTGGGTGATGAGGACAAGGCCGCCCGGTGGATTTGGTTAGAACATAAAATTAGTACTTGCTTGTTGATCAAAGTTGAATCTCGTAGGTACCTTATATTTAAAACGAATGGGACATGGATGAAAGGGTGCAGATCCACAAGATTTAGGACTAGTGGCCAAAAAGTGGGGCCTTCTCTAAGCGGTCTATTTTCTTGTTGAATTCTGGCACTGCGAGTTATGCTCTGTCAGGTTATACAAATTATTGTTCTTCATCTGTTTGTTTATTTATTTGTACTGCACCTTTTTGTACAGGTGTTTAAATCAAGCGAGTCTGTATCAATGAGACCCACGTAATAGGATCACATCAACTGCAGATATCAGATTCTGGGGAAACCAGATCGAGCAACACAAGCTCAGGGCAGAAGATGCTATCAATTTTCATGGCACACCCTTTTTAGCTATGTGTTCTTTTAGAGCATCTTTTTCATGTGGCGTTTAACATGCTGCTCTGGGGATGGATTGAATTATGCGAAAAGTTGTGTTGCTGGATGATCACCTAATAGTTCGGAGTGTTCGCATGGATGCCTCTGGATCTTTTATTAGTAGTAATATACAGTAGTTTTTTCAGAAGTTAGTTTTTTAGCATCTTGTGAGAAGTTAGTGATAAGAGGAGTTTGTTGTATCTGTATTTCATCCACGGAAAAAGAGGCTTGGGCAACATGTCATGTGTACATGTGGGCTATGCATTTCCGTTGCAGTACCACACATTCCCTCGGTGGAACTTATGGCCATGGAGGAAGGACTAACCCTGGCCTTGCACTGGACTCATCTGCCGCTTGTGGTGGAAAGTGACTGCATGGAGGCACTGGAATTGTTATAGCCATCGAGTCCAAATACCTCTCATTCGTGAGCTTAGAACGGAAAGAAAGCTTCAGGCAGAGAAGGGTAGACCATGACACAAATGCCGTGAGTAGCATCTACAACCAAGACACTCACTGCAGTGTGATCACTGCCCAGACAGTAGGTAAGAAATAACCACTCAATCGGACCCTTCCCTACTTTGTCCCAGTAATCCTCATATCCACACCATATACAGGGAGGAATGGACCACATTTTTTCTTTTTTTATTCTTTCTTTTCTCTCTTTCCAATGACCACATGGCCGTGGCGAGCATCTGCTCGTTGCCCATTCACCCCCCATTGGGCAGTCGCCGAGCTCCTCCACAACATCATGGACAGTCGGTATGCATCCGATGCATGACCATATTTCCATGTTTGTTGCATTTTGTGTCCTCTATTACATTGTGGCCTTCACTTTCATTTCGCAGGCATTCAACTCTTTGGAAGCCTTCAAGGACCAACATGGCGGCAAACCATTCACCATCACCCATTGTTGGACGATCATCAAAGATTTCCTCAAGTTTAAAGATCAACAACCGCCTGAAAGAGGAGGGTCGTTGGCCGTTGTTCAGCACGAGGGAGGGAAGCAGCCAAGAGGCAAGACCGACTCCAAGGTGGACGAGAAGCTGCAGCAAGGCTGCTTCCTTTGCAAGAAACTTGGCATGACATGATGACCCAAAGGAAGCGGAGGATGAGAGGAAGGCCAAGAAAAAGAGGAGCAAGTGAAGGCCTACATCAATCTCAAAACAAAGAAGCTCAAGATGGAGGGGGCCGTCAAAAGGAGGAAGCTCGAGATTGAGGCGACCAACACGAACACCAAAGCAAAAGAGGTGGCGCTAGCCTTCATTGCCAAGCAGGTGGAGATCATCTCGATGGACAGCAAGACGTCCCCGAGAGATTGGTTCGAGAAGCAACAAAAGGTGATATTTGAGTTAGATGATTGAGCTACGGCTAAGAGCGATCTCATTTTGTATACCGGTTCTGTGTGCCGGCATGAACTAGGGCCGCGAGACATGAACTATGGCCCTTCTTTTGTGGGTTGACAGCCTGACAAGTGTGTCGGCCGCTGGCTAGCGTGTCACCGTGAACTAAGAAGGGCGATCATTTTGTAGGGTGGCATGTGTGCTGGTCGCTAGCTGTGTGACATGAACTATGGCCGCTGGCATGGCGACGGCCACGGGCTATTTTAGTTTTTATTTTTATGTTGCAAAAGGAGCATGACGGCTAGACTAAGAAATGTGTCCGTCGGTTGGGAGCTGCGGCCAGATTTGCTCCATGGCGGCCGGATAACATCCCTTTGCCGAACCCAATCGGACAAAATTCCCGGATAACATCGCTTTGCCGAACCCAATCGGACAAAATTCAAACAAAACGGATTTTCATTTGGGATCACACGTTGGAGTTAGCCTAAAGACTTGAAAAGGACATGCTGGGACGCGGCCGTGGTTATTTGAGGGCTCACTTTTGATATTTATTGTTGTAGATGCTCGATGAGAAGGACGTACGGCGGTGTGCTTAGGAATTCCCCAAGGAAATCTCCAAGCTATATATACGCTGATTGTATTTCTTCCCTAATTAGCACGCAAAAAAGTAAGATTTTTGTATGACCTCGGTTGCACAAAAACATTTTTTGGAGTTGTGCACTTGTGCTCACTGCCCATTTAAATATGTGTACAAACCAAGGATTAGATTATATGTGTACGGAATTTGCACTATTGCAACAAAAACAATTGCATCCGATAAGCACCCATACAACAGTTGCCAGCCATGATGTTGAGCTTAACATTAGTTCTAACTAGCATACCACGGCCGCGGCAGCCGCCGCGGTGTTTCATAGGTGGTGTCCTTGTTGCATGCAGTACATTTCAAATTAAAATAAGAGTATAAACTGTTAATACATTTCTGTTTAGAACAACACAAAAACACATGAACTTAAAATGCACTCGAAACAGATAGAAAAATACTAAAATGTTTCGGCCAAAAATATGCTGGGCTGCCCATAAGAGAGCCCAGTCCAGTAGTTGAAACCAGAAAAATACATAATTTCTACTGGGCTGAGACAAGTTGGACCAGAGCTTATGGCCAAAAATGGCCCACTAATGCAGGATGGCCTGCTCGGAGCTCCACGTCACTGTCAGCCGTATGATCGAATCAGATGGTTTGCGCTGCTCACCGTCAACCTTAGTGTTGGCGCGGAGGACATGTATCTTTTCAAATCTTGCAGCGCGGTCTCCGCTTCCGGAGTCCATTTCATCGGACTTGCCTTCTTCAATATTTTGAAAAATGGCAAGACGCGCTTGACAGACTTTGAAATGGACATACTCAAGGCAGGAACACAGTCAGCAAGATGCTGCACATCCTTGACGCTTTTTGGTGCTTGAATCTGCTCTATTTCTTTGATCTTGTGAGGATTTTCTTCGATCCCATGTTGAGATACAATGAACCTGAGAAGCTTGCCGGATGGAAGACCAAACACACACTTCTTGGGGTTGAGATTCAAATTAACCTTGCGCAAGTTTACAAATGTTTCTTCTAGATCTTGAATAAGGGTTGATTTGTCTTTGGTCTTGACCACTATATCGTCATATATGCTTCCATATTTCTGTGCAACTGGGGCTCAAAACCAATCTGGACTGCTCTTGCAAACGTTTGATATGTCTCTGTCCTATCTATAATTTTTGATTGTTTCATGTTAATATTCTACAATTTTCATACAATTTTAGTAACTTTTTATACTATTTTGGGACTAACATATTGATCCAAAGGCTCGGGTCGCTTCATTTTGTTGCATGTTTTTTGTTTTCCAGAACATCCATACTAAACGAAGTCCAAACATGATAAAAACTTACGAAGATATTTTTTTGGAATATATATGATTTTTGGGAATTGGAATCAACGCGAGACGATGTCCGAGGGCCCACAAGCCCTGGAGGCGCCCCCCCTACCATGGGCACGGCCAGGGGGCTTGTGGCCACCCCGTAAGGCGGTTGGTTTCCTTCTTTCGTCGCAAGAAAGATAATATCCGGATCAAAATCGTGTTAAAATTTTAGCATGATCGGAGTTACGGATCTCCAGGAATTTAAGAAACGGTGAAAGGCCAGAATCTGGGAACGTTGAAATAGAAGGAAACATATAGATAGATAGATCTCGGAGGGGCTCCCGTCCCCCCGCCTACATGGAGGCCAAGGACCATAGGGGAAACCCTCCTCCCATCTGGGGAGAAGGCCAAGGAAGAAGAAGAAGGAGGGGGGCTCTCTTTTCCTCTCTTCCAATGGCGCAGGAACACCGCCGGGCAATCATCGTATGACGACGATCTAAAACAGCACCTTCGCCATCTTCGCAACATCTTCATCACCTTCCCCATCTATATCCAGCGGTCCACTCTCCCAAGAACCCTAAGATACCCTCTACTTGAACATAGTGCTTTATAATTCATATGTTATCCAATGATGTGTTGCCATTCTATGATGTCTGAGTAGATTTTTGTTGTCCTATCGGTGATTGGTGAATTGCTATGATTGGTTTAATTTTCTTGTGGTTATGTTGCTGAACTTTGGTGCCCATCATATGAGCGCGCATGTGGATCACACCATATGGTTATTGTATGTTGATAGGACTATGTATTGGAGGGCAAGGGTGATGGCAGCTTCAGCCTAGCATAGAATTTGATGCATACGAGATTGAAGGGGGACCAATATATCTTAATGCTATGGTTGAGTTTTACCTTAATGAATGTTAGTAGTTGCGGATGCTTGCTAATAGTTCCAATCATAAGTTCATATAATTCCAAGTAAGGGATGACATACTAGAAGTGGCCTCTCCCACATAAAACTTGCTATCGGTTTAGTAATGTAGCCAATTGCTTAGGGACAATTTCGCAACTCCTACCACCACTTTTCCACACTCGCTATACTAACTTAATTGTTTATTTATCTAAACATCCCCTAGTTTTTATTTACATGCTCTTTATTATCTTGTAAACCTATCTTACCACACCTACAAAGTACTTCTAGTTTCATACTTGTTCTAGGTAAAGCGAACATTAAGCATGTGTAGAGTTGTATCGGTGGTCGATAGAACTTGAAGGAATATAAATTCTACCTTTAGCTCCTTGTTGGGTTTGACACTCTTATTTATCGAGAAAGGCTAAAACCGATCCCCTATACTTGTGGTTATCAAGACCTTTTTTCTGGCGCCGTTGCTGGGGAGTAATAGAGTGGGGTGAATATTCTCGTGTGTGCTTGTTTGCTTTATCACTTAGTAGTTTTTATTTGCTGTTCTAAGTTGTTCTCTATCTTTAGTTATGGATATGGAACACGAAAGACCAAAAAAATTAGGTGTACTTGCTACTCATGGAGATGGGGAACCTCCTAAAACCCTCGATGCTTGTTATGTCAAAAATATTGAACGCTACTGTGATAATCCTGAGAAAACCCCTTTCAACTTGATAATGGGAGACACATTGGATCAACGTGAATACTTTAGGGATTATCTCTTGACTCAAAAAGGGAAACTATTATGGGATCAAATTCATATGTTGCATTGGTATGCTCGGAATTTATGCTTGAGATATGATTATACTTGTTGCTCTAGGATGAAGGATCCACACCTTCCATTTTCATGTAAATTTAATGATAATGAAACCTTGGCTTCTTATGCTAATGGTATATATGATTACTATGATGTGGAACGAATAAAAGAATTCGTTGCTTTTAAGGGTGCTTATGAAATTGAATCTTTGTTTGATAAGTGTGAAAATCTTGATGATGCTGTTTGCAGACCTGAAAATTATGCTATACTTAAGTATTGCTATGAGAATTATGAATATAATGCCGATATTGATGAGTTTATTGAGAAAGTCTCCGCTTTCCAAGAAGAGATTAATATTTTGCAGGAATCTATGGAAGAAGAAATTGATGACACTTTGAGCTCATTAGATGAAAAATATGAGGAGGAGAGCGAAGAACAAAAGGAGGAAGAGCGGATTGATCACCCGTGCCCACCTTCTAATGAGATTAACTCTTTATCTCATACATTGTTTAATTTCCCTTCGTGCTTACCGAAGGATGAATACTATGATGATTGCTACGATCCCTTGGATTCGTTTGAAATATCCCTTTTTGATGAACTTGATGCTTGCTATGCTTGTGGGATGATGCCAATATGAATTATGTTTATGGAGATGAACTTGCTATAGTTCCTTATGTTAACAATGAAATTGCTGCTATTGCACCCACACATGTAGTCCTATTACCTTTCTCAATTCTCCCAACTACACTATATCAGAGAAGTTTGCGCTTATTAAGGATTATATTGATGGTTGACTTTTACCTACACATGATGATTTTGATAGATATAATATGCATGTGCTTGCTGTTCCTACCTGCAATTATTATGAGAGAGGAACTATATCTCCACCTCTCTATGTTTCCAATACGATAAAATTGCAAGAAACTGTTTATGCTATATATTGGCCTTTTACTTGATGTGCATGAATTGTTCTTTTATGACATGTCGATGCATAGGAAGATAGTTATACTTCATTATTGCATGATATATGTTGCTTTGTTCTCACTACTAAATTATAAATCATTGTTAATTAAAATTGGCTTTGATATACCTTGGGATCCGGTGGATCAATTACTTGAACATTATATGCCTAGCTTAATGGCTTTAAAGAAAGTGCTGCCAGGGAGACAACCCGGGAGTTTTAGAGAGTCATTTTATTCTGTTGAATGCTCTTAAAAAGTTTAAAAATAAAAAGTATAGTGGGGAACCTAAAACTTTTCAAAAAGAAAAGTGAAAGTAAGAAAGACGAGCACCGTTGAAGTGGGAGAGCTCCTTGAACTTTGTTCATGCCCATGGAAACTTTGCAAATCTTGAATTACAGAAACTTTTCAACAAAAATAATTATCCCCTTGTACAAATACATTGTATTATAAAAATAATGTGTCAAGATTTGCCTTTAGGATGGTTAGATTGCTTGTTTGGCATGTGCAGTGCAAAAACAAAACCTTTGGTCAGAAAAGCGTGAATTTACATTTTTACTGGGACATCAAAAGCTTCTGAAACTTTTTGCACAATATTGCTATACAAATTGTTTATTTTGTCCTTTTTTCAGAATTTTCAGAGTTACAGAAGTATGCGAAATGTTCAGATTGCTACAGACTGTCCTATTTAAGATAAATTCTGTTTTTGATGCATTGTTTTGCTTGTTTTGATGATACTACCGATTGTATCATTGGTATAAGCCATTGAGAAGTTATAATACAGGAGCTAAAATGCAAAAATAAAATGTGAATGGGTTTGCAACAATACTAAAGTGGTAATTTGATTTATTATACTAACGGATCTCACGAGGGTTTTGTTAAGTTTTGTGTGATTGAAGTTTTCAAGTTTTGGATGAGACCACGATGGATGAAGGAATAAGGAGTGGCAAGAGCCTAAGCTTGGGGATGCCTGAGGCACCCTGTAACGCCCAATATGCGACTATACTCCACACTTGTCGAGGCACGACTTGGGGCATAAGCGCATATTGGTATGGTCGCAAGAGTGGTTGTATCTTTGCGCATCTCATGTACTGAATAGATAGAATATGAGCTTTGGCTTACAATCGCCACAATGTCACACAAATATCATCAAGTAATACAATCATTCAAGATGAAAACAGAGTCCGGCTACGGACGAAAGCAAATGAATAAAAGACAACCACCCAAACTAAGTCCCGATCAACCCTATTAGGCACCACTACTGATCGTCCAGAAAGGAAACATAGTAACAGCCACGGTCTTCATCGAACTCCCACTTGAGCTCAGTGGCATCACCTGCATCAGTCTCATCAATACCTGCAACTGTGTTTGTAGTATTCTGTGAGCCAAAGGGACTCAACAATCATATCACTCACGATATCAAGAATATCAAGGCTTAAATAGGTAAGGCATGGTTAAGTGGTGGAGTTGCAGCAAGCACTAAGCATTTGTATGGTGGATAACTTAGGAATATAAGAATAAGATGAGAAGCTACGCAAACGGTCACGATCTAGTAATGATCAAGAAGTGATCCTGGACTACTTACGTTCAAACATAACCCCACCGTGTTCTCTTCCTGAACCTCATCGAAATGAGACCATCACGGTTACGCACACGGTTGGTGTGTTTTAATGAGATTAGTTTCAAGTTCATTACAACCAGATATTAAAAACTCCTATCTGCCACATAACCGCGGGCACGACTCTCGAAAGTTTAAACCCTGCAGGGGTGTCCCAACTTAGCCCATGACAGCTCATGATCCGCGGAGACAAACCTCCATCTCGGGACCCTCCGATCAGACTCGGAATCCCGGTGCACAAGACATTTTGAAAATGGTAAAACAAAATCATCAAGACCTCCCGACGTGCCGACGCCTGGATAGGAACTGCTACAGATCTTGTCTCATGCCACGACAGATGAGCTACATGTACAAGTGCCAAAATAACCTGTGTTGCCCTGGGCAGCCTCAAGACAAGGTTTCTAGTTTGGACCAACACTCATGAGGAGCATTGTACCTGGGGTTGATTAAGAATCCTCGGGTTAATTACTCCCTATGAAAATTTTAGTTGTTATTAGGCAAATGGTAAAATCAAAGTTGGGCCTTGCTGGAAGAGTTTTATTCAAAACAAACTATCAAGGGGGGCCCATAAACCCCCACCGTGTTAGGGACGCAAAATTCAAGGAACATAACACCAGTATGACGGAAACTAAGGCGGCAAGAGTGGAACAAAACATCAAGCAAAAGGCCAAGCCTTCCACCCTTTACCAAGTATATAGATGCATTAATTAAATAAGAGATATTGTGATATCCCAAGATATCCATGTCCCAACATGGAACAACCTGCACTACACCTCCAACTAGCAACGCTATAAGAGGGACTGAGCAAAAGCGGTAACATAGCCAAACAACGGTTTGCTAGGAAGGTGGGTTAGAGGATTGACATGGCAATTTGAGAGGCTATATAACAAGTGGTAGGTAGCGACATAGCGATAGAACGAAGAACTAGCAAGCAAAGATAGAAGTGATATCGGGGGTAATGGTCATCTTACCTGCAATGTTCTCAGTGGTATCGAATCCTTGCTCCTCGTGAATGTGCTCAAAAGTGTCCTCGATCACGGATTCGTCTCCCGGCTCTACCCAAAGCAAGAACACAACAATGGAACAACAATCAATCATGGTGCAATGCGCAAGCAACATGATGCAAGACATGGCATGGAGTGTAAGATATGATGTACAATGCATATGGTGCTCCGGAAGGGGAAAAGATGAACATGGCACTATCTTGGCAAACCAAGCATGCTACTGGATAGATTGGGAGATTTCAGTTGAAATCGATATAAAGATCACGAGGAACGAATGCACACAACTCAACCGGTGAGCAAAACAATAACAACGCAAAACTGAGATTAATAGCAACATAGCACTTAAGATGCATCATCTAAATATGCTACAACACTCTAACATGAAAACAAAAGGCATGGAAGTGAATTACATGTCACGAACTACAAAACATGATTACTGAGCTACTGCTAGAAACCACTAGAACATGACTAAAACAACATGGCAAAATTGCAAATGATAACAATTTTACAGACTTGATGAAAATACTGGACATGGCAGAAACAAATTCAGATAGCAAAGTTTAGAGCTAGTGAACTACATGTCACAGGACCCTATCATGGAAAACTTGAGCTTGGAATGCTAGTACTAAATGCACTTAATAAAACACCCTTACTGAACTTGCTCCAAAGATCTACAGAAATGATGATAGCATCAATGCAAACATGGCAAGTGATATGAACTAACCCAGACTTGGTAGAATTTCATGGCATGCAGAAACATGTTCATGATAGCATGTTTACAAGCTTGTTTAACTCCACACAAGGCATATCATGGCATGCAATTAGTAAACCCCAGAAAAAATTAAGGAAGATTAAGGAAGGAAATATAAAATAAAATGGGGCGTCTAGGGATCGAACATGACCTCTTGAATGCGCATAAGTGCGCCACAATTGCGCTAGAATAACTTTAGTGTCTGAATGGGCGCCTGATTCCTTTTGAACCAGCCCAAGAAGGCCGAGCTTTTGCTCATGGACGTGCGGGGATCTCGCCGGCGATGCAGCGAGCAAGCACGACGAGGTTAGCAGCAACAGAGGTTCGGGCGTGCGGAAAAGTGGTGTGGGTGCGCGTGTGCAAAGCGGTTGCCACGAGTGCGAAAAGGCTGTGCGCGTGCAGCAGCTTGCTGCGAAAATATATATTAGAGCACATGCACCCAGACCATTTCTATCTAGCCATCCATTAACTGCTTTTATGATTCGTGCAAATACATTTCTCTTTTTATTTCTCCCACATAGAATATATCTTGAAGTTCAAACTTATGCAGCGTGACAAAGCTTCGAGTAGAATCTAGGATAAATTGTTTAGATTTTTTTGTCAAACATAAATATACAAAATACGTTTTGATTAAAAAAATCGTATTTTTAATATTTATGCCGGACAAAAAAATCTGAAAGATTTATCCTAAATTCTAGTTAGAAAGCTTTGCCATCCTTTTTTTGAGGGAAGGCCATCATGGCTAGCTTTATTGATTAATGCATAAAGATACATCGTCTACGAGCTTGCTCACCGCATAACTGGAGGCTCGCCATTCAACTAGAAGAAAGTTTATTACAATAACTAAAGTTAGCTAGCACATGCGCCGCTTGATTTGCTGATCGAAAACAATGCTTAAAGTTGACCTTCCCAATCAAGGTAGAGATGTCCACACATTCCGCTGAATATCGCTGCCGCTGGCCCCACCAAGTACTCTCGACCGGAGCAGCAGTTGATCATCATAGAGAGTCGGATTCCGCTTCAACTCGCTGGAACCCTAGGCTATTTGCCAAGTTCAGTCCGTCTCTCATCGCCATTGCCTCTGATGTCATTGCGTCCGCTGCATATGGGATAAACTTACATTGAGCTGCAAGGAAAATACCTCGTTCATCTCTAATAATTGCTGCCGTAGCTCCAACTCCTTGCTCGCAAAAAGGCCGCCCACATTAAGTTTGATGAACTTTGGGTCCGCTTCAACCATCTTTCCTCTTCACACAACTATCTTCGCCATGGCTCGTTGATAGTTGCTTGTAATTGCCAAGACCGACAAAGGCCATCTTACCATCAGCGGGCAACTCTCATTATGTGTTATAAGGTGGCGTGTCCACCAGAGGTACCAACATCCCACCACTACGACCTGTTTAATCTCCAATGTCGGCATTAGAGGTAGTGGCGTTTGATCAATAGACAAGATATACTCCATAATAACCGACCCGCATCTATCAACATGTGTTGCGGTGTTGATGAAATCTGTCAATCCAAGTCGGCTCCACATACCTCTTGAATGAATACACGTGAAGAATAGATGACGAATATCTTCGTAGCTCTTGTGGCAAATTGGGTACCTCCAATTGCCCCAACGTGTCTATTAGCGAGTATACCTTTTAGGGCAGAATTCGTAGTAAACGCCAGCAAAATATTGAAACTTTACGGAATTTGTAGCCCATAATGTACTCCATACCACCGAGTAGCAGAACCTCCTGGTCGACTGATGTCATTTGCATGCGCCCCAAATTTATGTAACCATTGGATTCTATAAGCTGTTCGAACGGAGAACATCCCTTTTTTATCGGGGTGCCATGCGATGAAATCGTCAAATGCATGAAGACTTAAGGGGATTTGCAGAATCCTTCGAGCATCGACAGGATTAAAAATAATATTAATGAGTTGCTCGTCCCAAAATCCTGTGTGAGGATCAATCAAGTCACTCACCACCGATAAGACTGTTTGACCTCTGGGCGTGATGATCATTCTGTTGGGACTAGAAGGAATCCATGGATCTGACCATATGTTGATACCAACTTGTAACGCCCTCGATGCGGCTATATCTCCCACGTGTCGAAGCACGACTTAGAGGCATAACCGCATTGAAAGCAATGTCGCAAGTGAGGTAATCTTCACACAACCCATGTAATACATAAGGAAAGAGATACATAGTTGGCTTACAAATGCCACTTCACACAATACATAAATAAACATCCATCATTCAGATTACACTCAAGGTCCCCACGGAACCAAAATAAAAGAAGACTACCCCAAATGCTACATGTATCCTCGATCGTCCCAATTGGGCTCCACTACCGATCATCCGGAAAAGACACATAGTAACCACCACGCCTCGTCGAACTCCCACTTGAGCTCGGTTGCGCTATCTGACCGCATCGCTTGCACCTGCAATCTGCTTTTGGTAGAATCTATGAGTCACGGGACTCAGCAATCTCACACCCGCGAGATCAAGACTATTTAAGCTTATAGGAAGGACAGAGTTTTGAGGTGGAGCCGCAGCAGTTTACTAGCATATATGGTGGCTACATTCGCAAAAAGAGAGCGAGAAGAGAAGCAAGGCACGGTCGTGAAACTAGTAGCGATCAAGAAGTGATCCTGAACTACTTACGCCAAACATAACTCCAACACTGTGTTCACTTCCTGACCACGAGAAGAGACCATCACGGTTACACACGCGGTTGATGTGTATTTTAATTAAGGTCAACTTCGGGTTTTCTACAACCGGACATTAACAAATTCCCAACTTAGCCCATTATAAGCTCTCACGGTCAACGAAGGATATTCCTTCTACCAGGAAGACCCGATCAGTCTCGGAATCCCGGACTACAAGACATTTCGGCAGCAATAAAACAAGACCAGCAAAGCCGCCCGATTGTGCCGACAAATCCCGATAGGAGCTGCACATATCTCGCTCTCGTGGCACATCCGGATGAGCAGTCCGCATAACTAAAACCAGACCTCAAGTTTCCTTGAGGGGGCACCGACAGGGTTTAGTTCGGGCCAAGCACTCAAGGAGCACCGTCCGGGGGGTTAAAATAAAGATGACCTCGGCTCGCGAAACCCGGGGAAAAAGGCTTAGGTGGCAAATGGTAAAACCAAAGTTGGGCCTTTGCTGGAGGAGTCTTATTCAAAGCGAACTGTCAAGGGGGTCCCATAAATCACCCAACCGTGTAAGGAATGCGAAATCAAGGAACATAACACCGTATGACGGAAACTAGGGCGGCAAGAGGAACAAAACACTGTGCATAAGGCCGAGCCTTCCACCCTTTACCAAGTATATATATGCATTAATTATAGCAGATATATTGTGATATCCCCAACAAGTAAACATGTTCCAAAAAGGAACAACATCTCCATGTTTCAACAAGGAACAAACTTCATCTTCACCTGCAACTAGCAACGCTATAAGAGGGGCTGAGCAAAGCGGTAACATAGCCAAACAACGGTTTGCTAGGAAAGGAGGGTTAGGGGCTGACATGGCAATATTGGAGGCATGATAAGCAAGTGATAGGCATCGTGGCATAGGCATAGCAAAAGAGCGAGCATCTAGCAAGCAAAGATAGAATTGATTTCGAGGGTATGGTCATCTTCGCTCAAAAGTTCTCGTGAGTTGTCGAAGCTTGATCCTCGTGAGCGCTTCTCAACAGGTTTCTCGTTCATGTACTCGTCTCCCGGCTCTACCCAAAGCAATAACACAAACAAAGGAACCACAATAAATCACGGTGCAATGCACAAGCAACATGATGCAATACATGGCATGATATGCGAGATGTGATATGCAATGCGATGCGTTCCAGAAGGAAAATGATGAACCAGGCATCAACTTGGCAAACCAAGTATGCCGCTGAAAGGTGAGATGATTTCGCTGAAATCGATATAAAGATCACCGGAATCGGATGCACGGTTTGCAAATAACAAGCAAAATAAGAATGGCACAAATCTGCCATTAACAGCATGATGCCACATAGCAAGCAACAAGAAATTAAGCTACTGCACCCAAACGTATCAACAAAGCATATGGAAGCGATCTAATCAAGATGCTTGATAAAAGATGAACACTGAGCTTCGGCTAAATCACACCATAAGAGGTCCAAACAAGCATGGCAAAAGTGCAAAGTATATCAGCTTCACAGACTTGGTGAAATTACTGAACATGGCAGAATCAGCATCAGGAAGCAATGTTCAGAGTAAGCAAACAGCATGCTACAGGAACTTATAAAAGCAAAACAAGGCATGACATGAATCTCCTAAAAGCATAGAACAAAAGTCCCTTACTGACCATAAGCCAAAAAGGATAAGAAAATATAATAACACCCATGTCAATGTAGCAAGTTTCATTAACAGATTCAGCAAACAGAGCATGATATTGACAGAATTATGTAGGCATCTTCGCGAGCTTGATGCACTCACTACAGAGCATTTCATGATAAACTAAGCATACATACATCAATAAGACATGGTATAGAAGCTATACATGGCAAGAACAACATCATAGCATACACGGATCAACTACAACAACCTTGACAAAATTGAATAACATGTAAACAATCTGCCAGGAAACATTTTATAGCAAACTTAGAGATCGAAACACTCAAGCTATGGCACTCCATAATTGCAAAAAAGGGTATGGATGGATAGAGCATAACCATATGTTCAAAACATCCTTACTGAAGTATCTCAAAATATGCATGGATCTCTCGGTAGCGCCAAGTTAACATGGCATAAAAATATCAAGAAAACAGGGCTGAAATCAGCAACATATGAAGCCTAGTTTGCATGCTTGTGCTAGTCACCACAGAGATCAAAAATACATGGCATACACCCCTGTAAAGATGGCATGGCATATTACAAAACACATGTAGGACTCAAGATCATAGGATGCACACATCAATCATGGCAAAAATGACAAAAGTGCATGTTCTGTTAAGAAACAGAAACTAACATCATGTAGCCCTCTTCTAACAGAATTTCGGGCACCACGATGTGCTCAAATGAAAATGATGCAATGAGATGAAGTGATCTACTCATCGAGGCGAACATTTCGGTATGCTACACGCCCCAAACAGAGCCACGAGTGCAAAGTTATCATGCGTTGAAGGTGCAAAGTCAACCGATCGGTTTTGGATCTCAGATCCGGCGCGGCGGCTCGCCGGAAGGAGGAAGGAGAGGCCGGGGGAGGCGACGGCCGAGGCGGCGAGGTGGTGGCCGGCGACGGTGGAGGTGGCCGGCGACGGGGCGGCGCGGCGGCGGTGGCCGGACGGCGTCGGGCGCGGCGCGGCGGCGGCCACCGGCTGGGGGCGGCGCGTCCGGCAAGGGCGCTGGGCGGGCGCTGCTGGCCGGAGGCGCGCAAGATGGGCCCGGACGGCGGCGGGAGGGCTGCCACGGGCCAGCGGGCCCGCGTGGAGGCGCTGGCGATGTGGGCGCTGCCCACGTGGCGGCCGCGGATTGGTTTGGGCGCGGCGGACGCGTCTGCCCGTCTCGACGTGTCCGGGCGCGCGAGGGGGAATTTCGCTAGGGTTTGCCCGGATTTGGAGGGGGAGATGCATATTTATAGGTAGAGGGAGCTAGGAGTGTCCAAATGGGGCGCGGTTTTCGCCCACACGATCGTGATCGAACGGCGATGGACATGGAAATGACTAAGATGGGTTATTGGGCTATTTTGGAGGGGTGTTGGGCTGCAACTTAAAAGAGGCCTTTGCGAGAGTGCGGTTAACCGTTGGAGTACCAAACGAGCTCCAAATGACCCGAAACTTGACAGTGGTTCACCGGTGGTGTACCAAGGCCACTTGACAAACCTCGGTCCATTCCGAAAAAGTTTAGTACCCGCACACGGAAAAACGTAAAAGGGGACGCCGGGGGACATAGGAGTGCCGGATTGCAAAACGGACAACGGGGAAAGTGCTCGGAATCATGAGACGAACACGTATGCGAATGAGATGCACATGATGACATGATATGAAATGCATGACATGGACAAAATGCAAAATGAAGAAAAACCCAACCACGGAGGGAATATCATATCACAATGCCGAAAATGGCAAGAGTTGGAGTTACAAATATGGAAAGTTACATCCGGGGTGTTACAACACTCCACCACTACAAGAGGATCTCGTCCCGAGATCTAGGATGGCACCGGAGGAAAAAGGAAGAGGAAGATAAGCGGTAAACTAAGTTGCTTCCTTGACGAACGAGTGAAACCACGAACCTTGAGAGGTTGAGCAATTTAAAAGAAAGAGTACAACAGAGATGAACGAGATTGCAAACAATCCGCTAGAAAAGAGGAACAAGGAACATTACGAGAACTAAGAGGTTAATTGACAAAATATATAATGACACCATCATGTTAAAACAAGATAGAGAAGGAATAAGAATGATATAATTTGGGCAGCACTGACTAAAAATGGAAGGAATTAGAATCATGAACTTGGCAAAATGAAAGCACCTGGATGAGACTCCGGTTAAAAGAGGAACGATAGACACAACACTCCGGTTAAATCGATAAGCAAGGAGAAGAACATGATCTTGACAAAACAAGATGATGGGTCAAAGAGAGCAACATCACAATGCCTCCGGAAGGAATGAAAGAATGGAATGGAATGGACGAAGGGAAACAAGATCTTGAAAGAGCACGCTTACAAGAAATGCTAGAATGGAGTTGTTGGATTATCAACAACGAAAGGAACAAGCTTGTTGTGTGCTTATGGAACACATCTCAAAATTATGAGGTGACAACCCGCCACTAACGGAAACAATTGATTGGATTAAGATCAACAAGAAGATGAAAACTTATTTCACCAGGAGGATAAATGAAGAACTTGTGTCATTTATAAGCACCATAATTAGCAACAATCCTTAGGGAAAGCTTTAGGTGAAATATAGCCCAAGATAACTCCAATGAAGAGATTGATGGATTTAAAATACCTCATTCTTGACAACATGTGAATCATGAAGCATGAAGGAAAATTGTCAAGAATGATATAACACCATCTCAAGAGATAAGGTAGAAAGAATTGCACTTCGGAATGCAAGATGAAGAATATTTGAGCTCTCAAAACAAAACATGTGTTGAGCACCATGTTTATTTTTAGTATAGCTTGGGATCTTAACTTCGAGAGAAATCTTGAAGAACAATTGAAGAATGAAAGGAATCCTTGACGAACCACCGTATAGAGCCTTCATGAAGAACTCCGTAAATAAAAGGATGATAGAAAGAAAGAGAAGTTGACAACACAAGGTGAAGCCTTGCAAAGGACAAGATGAAGCTTTGAAATGATATAACCGAGAAAACTTTGAACTCCCGAAGAAAAGATTCAGCATCTCGGAACGAGAACGTGATAAGATGAACAAACTCCGGAAAGAAAAGATGAACAACTTAGAACTGAGAAATTGATACCATTAAAAACTCCGGAAAGAATGAATCAATCACTTGGATGAAACAAGAGCAAGAATTATGTTATGTGTATCCTTCACCAATTTAGATTGATGACAAGCAACGGATTAGGCATACTACTTATTCTCGTTGAAAAAAAAGGATTGAAGAGAGATATTGCTCAACTTGGGAAGGTCTTCAACGAACCACCGGTAGGATTGAAACAACGAATGAATCTATATGATAACGAAGGAAGAGAACTCTTGAACGAACCACCGTAAGAATTGAAAATGAACGAAGAAAAAGAACGAATCGCCGTAAGGAATTAGAAATGAACGAAGATACTTGAGAGAATTTAGATACATGAGAACGGAGAGATCATGAACTGATTAGAGGATATTTGAACGATTCACCGGTAAGATTTGGAGAACGAGAGCTGAAAGCTGGAATGAATAATTCTGAGATGATGGGCTCCGAAGAATCAAACTGAAAAGACTCCTGAATTGCTCCGGATGGGTGAAAAGAATTATCACAATCTAAAACCATTATGAGAGGATGGCATCAAACTAGGACCATGAATCTTGAAGAGAATGGAGCAAGATTTAAGAGAAACTCTTCTTTGGTCTTCAAATGTTGAGAATGACGATGAGAAACACCAGCATGAATTGTTGAGGCACTCCGGAATGAAAAATAGAAAGATTGAACGACCGATGAAAATAATTTGAAAGATCTTGGAGAAAGACATTTGACTGATGATAATTCATCCTTACATCAAACTTTGCAAAGAATTTTAGAAGCTCCGGAAAATTTAGAAGAGTCAGGTAAGATACTGGAGAAAGACCTGTGGGTTAGGGCCCACTCAAAAGAACCATTGTTGAACGATTTAAAGAGAGATTGCGCCGGTTGAATTAAATGGCTTGAATGAGATAGCATCCTCAAAAGAACTTGAGTGAATTGAGAATGGAAACTTGAATCTTCTGAGATATCTTCATCACTCCCAACCAAATGAATAGCGAGAAGTGAATGATTAGGAGATACACCGCATGAGAAAGCATTGTGAAAAGAGGAAAAGGGATAAGATCAACACCGAAATCTTGAACTAAATCCACCGGAGAAGAAAATTAGAATGGAACAATGATAAGGTTGAAGCTTCCTTAGCTGCCTTCATGAGAAATCACCGGATAAAACATTTAAAGGAAAAGAAAGAAGAAACTTCCTCAATAAAATGGATACTTGATTAAGAAATCTGAGTCCTTGAAGAAAAAAGGTGGGAGGGCGGGAAAAACAAAGGCAACTTGGGTCGGATGAAGCAAGCACCGTTGCAAAGAACTGAGAATTGATCTCGCGAGTGGGGAGAATGATGGGATCATCTTGAAGAGAAGCGCACCGGTGAGAAGAAATTGAGATCCTGCATACGTTTGAACTTCAAGATATGTTCTATGTGAAAGAAGCAAAAAAGAAAAATTTTTATATAGAAATTTAGTTGTGTCGCACGAATCTTAAAGCGATATTAAAGAGCTAGGATAGCAGGGCCTGGGTGCAAGTGCTCTAAAAATCCACTTCCCAGCTTGTTGCCATGGCGGCGAGGCACACTGAGGTGAAGCGAGGCGAACTACAGGACGAGCGGGGGCCGCGGGACGCTGCTCCTCTGCGAGGGTGCGAGCAGGGCGTGGTGCACGAGCAGGGGCGTGTGTGTGCATGGACAGATCACGGGACAAGATATAAACAACAACACACGCACAAAAAAAACTGAAGGTTCGGACGGAGCACGGAGAGCGCGGCGACGGCGAGATGCGATGCGAGTGACACGCACAGGAAGAATTCGTTGATGGGGAGGAGGAAGGAAAAGCGCCTGCTCACCTAGTGCCCATGTGGAGATGAAGACGAGGCGTATATGCGGCAGGCGCGCGGTGTTGGATTAATTATGCATCTATGAGATGCCATTAGCAGAATCAAATTGCATCTAGATCACCTCACAACATGAACAAAGAAGGGTTTAGGATTTCTTTACATGTCACGGGAGTGGACATGGTCGCCTGCTCGGTGCAGACGTGATGCATGGGTGATGTAGTCGAAGCAGAGGTTCTTCTCGACGTTCTGATTCCTTCAGGACGCCACCAGGACTGGCCGGGGACGGCGGCGGCGGCTGGCTTAGGTCTTCCCGTCGCTGCAGCGCTCCCCTAATCGGATGGGATGAGAATATCGGGAGGAGAGTAAACCTTACGTGAATTGTGATCGCGCAGGTGGCCAGCTCTCTCCTGTATCCTTTTAATATGGCGCTGGCGACAGGGGACCCAAAACCCGAGTTGGTTTTTGGGCGCTTCCGATCAGGGTGCGTTAGTTCTGATCGAGGCTCACGTACGTTGGTACGTGGACCCCTTCACTTATCATTATCCCTTCATGTTTTTTTCTGTTAGACTAATAGATCTAATCTGGCCTGTTTAAGCCGTCATATCAAAACCAACATTCTCCCCCTTGATCGTTAGGCTTAACTTCATTTGCCCATTCTACATAGGAATGATGTACCAAAGTGAGGTGTTACAACAGCTCGAAACGCCATAGAACCTCAACACTTATAGCACACCCGCCTATTTCGAAATGGAAAACATTTTGCTATTTGGGGAGTAGTTTATTTTAATGGTCCTCTTATTCCAGAATCATAAGGCTTCCAGTAGTCCCATGCCGGCAACATGCTCACGAAAAATACTGGGTGGTAAGCCTTTTGTTAGCGGATCCGCAAGCATATGCTTCGTTCTTACATGTTTAACATCAATTGTTTGATCCTGGATTCTATCTTTCACAATGTATACTTTATGTCAATGTGTCTCACAAGACTACTTGACCTGTTGTTACTCGTGATAGAAAATCAAGGGTTCATTATCACAAGACAATAAAATTGGTTTAGATATGTTGTCAACCACTTTAAGTCCGGGAATAAAATTCTTTAGCCATACAAATTTGCCCGTGGCCTCATAACATGTTACAAATTCTGCTTGCATCGGAGATCCAAGAAGCTTAACGCTTGTTTGGAGCTTTTCCATGATATAGCTCCTCCCGCGAGTGTGAATATATAACCTGATGTGGATCTCATACTATCCACACACCCGTAAAATCAGAGTCCTAATAACCAACAATTTCTAGGTTATCAGCTTTTGTATGTAAGCATGAAATCCTTAGTTCCTTGCATATAACGCAAGACTTTCTTTTGCGGCCTTCCAAAGGGTCCGTCCTCGATTTGATTGGTATCTGCCAAGCATCCCGTTACAAAACATAAATCTGAGCGTGTACACACTTGAGCATACATGATGCTTCCGATACCGAAGCATAAGGAACCGACTTCATCTAATCAGTTTCATATTGGTTCCTGACATTGAAATGTCCCAAACTTATCGCCCTTAACTATAGGAGCAGGTGAGGGTGAGCACTTATGCATATTGAATTTTTTCAAGACTCTCTCAAAGTATGCTTTTTGAGATAGTCCTAACGCTCCTTGACTCTATCCTCGATGAATCTCGGCGTCGAGGACATACGAGGCTTCACCAAGATCTTTCATATCAAAACCGGATGATGTAAAATTCTTGGTCTCATGCAGCCTATCCTTATCGCTACATGCCAACAATATGTCATCAACGTATAGGACTAAAAATGTGAACCTACTGCCTTTAAACTTAACGTATATGCAGTTGTCCACAACATTTTCGGTGAAACCAAAAGTTTTGATAATTTTATCAAACTTGAGGTACCACTCTCTTGAAGCTTGCTTCAAGCCATAAATTGATTTCTTTAGACAACATGCTAAATGTTCCTTCCCTTCCACAACAAAACCTTCGGGCTGAGCCATGTAAACGTTTTCTTTCAGGTCACCATTTAGAAATGCCGTTTTAACATCCATTTGGTGTAGTTCTAGGTCATAATGAGCTACTAATGCCATAATGATTCTTAAAGAATCCTTGGTTGACACAGGAGAAAAGGGTTGCTTATAGTCAATTCCTTCTCTCTCACAGATACCCTTTTGCCACTAGCCTTGCCTTGAACTGTTCGACATTCCCTTTGGAATCATACTTGGTTTTGTAGACCCACTTGCAGCCTACTTTCTTAGCTCCATCGGGAACTTCTACTAAGTCCCAAATGTCGTTTGAGCCCATAGACTTCAACTCGTCTTCCATGGCAACCAACCACTTGGACGAATTTTCGCTTTTAATGGCTTCCTTAAAAGAGGTTGGATCCTCCACCTTTCCCAGATCATTCATATCCTCAATCATGTATGTGATATAATCATCTGATATGACTTTCTTTCTCTCACGACGTGGCCTGCCCACAGGAGGAGGTGGTGGAGGAGCATCATTGTTCTGAGGGTCATCTTCATTACCCGACTGGTGATCCTCTTCACCTTCTGGATTGACATTAGTTTCAGGATCACCATCAGCTTCAGGACCTGAAGTACTAGATTGAGGATTAGCATGAAACGTTACTAGTCTTTGTAGTGGCAAAACAATCTCTTGGATAGTCGGGGATGGAACACACACCCGTTTCTCCTCAATATTGATCTCCCTTATTTCGGTTGCTTCGTTATCCTCCAAAATACCGCTTGTCGAAGTCTCCACATACTTGGTGGTGTGACCCGACAATAGAAATGATATCCCTTTCCCTATGAGGGTATCCAATGAAGAAACAACTAACTGCCTTTTGGATCTAATTTCTTAAGTTGTGGATTGAAATTCTAGCCTCAGCGGGACAACCCCATACACGTAAGTAATTCAAGCTCGGTTTCTTTCCCGTCCACATCTCATAAGGTGTGTTCAGTGCTGCTTTAGTAGGAGCGAGATTTAGCACATGTGCGGCCGTCTTTAATGCCTCCATCCATAGGCTGACTGGTAAACTTGCATGACTGGGCATGCTTCGCACCATGTCCATAAGTGTGCGGTTTCGCTGCTCAACCACGCCCATTTTGTTGAGGTTCACCAGCATTGAATAATGGGCAACAATTCCATTCTCAGAGAGGAACTTAGCAAAAGGTCCTCGAAGTTTTCCCATAAGGCATGCCTACCATAATACTCTCCCCGCCGACCGATCGCATAACTTTTATTTTAGCTTTTAACTTCGCTTTGAACACTTTGAATTTGTCCAAAGCTTCCGATCGATCACGATAGGATAAATATATCCAGATCGAGAAAAGTCGCTCGTGAAGGTAATGAATGAATCAAAACCATCCATAGACTTAACATTAAGGGGTCCACATATGTTAGTGTGTATGAGTTCAAGGACACCCGTGGCTCTTACCGCTCCTTTCTTAATCGTTTTTGCGTATTTACCTTTTATACAGTCAATGCATTTGTATGCATCAGAGAAGTCTAATGGAAGGAGTACGTAATTTTTAATAAGTCTTTCAATTCTCCCCCTAGAAATGTGGCCTAAATGACGGTGCCACAATTTCGAAGAGGTACTCGTACCCTTCCATTTCTTCTCAATATTACATACGCCACTCACATGCGTGATATAATCATTCAATGATAACATATATAATTGGCCTCGCCCGACGCCGAGGCCTACGCTCTATTACAATAATTCAAAACAAATTGTTTGTTCCCAAACTTGCTCTCAAACATGTTATCATCTAGGCAAGAGACAGAAATCAAATTCCTACTTAAGGTAGGAACATAAAGAACATTATTTAAATGAAGACGAAAGCCCGTGTGGAGTTCTAAGGTGATTGACCCTATGGCTTCAACATCAACTTCGACTCCATTTGCCACCTTAAATCTTCTTGCCCCCTTTGCCATGGTTTGGATTATGTTTGAGTCCTGCATAGAATTGGCAACATGAGAAGTTGCACCTGAATCAATCCACCAAGAGGTACTAGAGTAATCAGCATATAACATTTCATCAACGAAAGTAATTTCATCACTACCTTTCTTCATCAACCATTTGAGAAATTCTGGACAGTCTTTCTGATAATGACCCTCATGCTTGCAAAAGTTGCACTTGGTGTCTTTAGGCTTATCTTCCACCTTCTCCTTTGCTTTATATGAGTTTGATGAATGTTTCTTAAAGAACTTCTTTTGTGGCTGTTGCTTAGAAGAGCTTGCTCCATCGTGTTTTGTCTTGGAGGAGCCAACCAAAAAGGCTTGGTCCTTTCCTTGCCTCTTAATCCTCTCTTATTCCTCAACAATTCTTGGAGATATCTCTGCGATTGTCCATTTCTCTTTAAGAGAGTTATATTTAATCTTAAATTGATCAAACTCTTCAGGGAGGGAGTCCAAGATCATGATGACAAGGAGATTGTCACTGAGCTCACATTGTAATGGCTTCAATTTGTTACAAGCATTCACCATCTTTAAAATGTGAGCCCTGACATCACCATCATTATTATACTTCCCAAGGAGCTTGTGAAAAAGTTCGTGCACATAAATCTTGTTGGAGCCTTTGAATTGCTCCTCGTGGCTGCCATGAATTCCTTAGGAGTATCTTTCTTGGGTAGTGCCCCAATTATGTCAGGTGATATGGATGATCTCATCACAAGCATAGCAATGTGATTTGACTTTTCCCATATCTCCATCTTGGAATCATAAGTTTTCTTTAGTTCAACATACCCCGTGACACCAGCAGCGGGAGCCACGGGTTTATCCTCCCGTAAAGCATAATTAAACTGATGGACGGCTAGGCATAATTCCATCGAGTTCTTCCAACGAGGGAAGTTACTACCTGTCAATGGTTCGACAGTAAATGCAGCAGAAGCTGTAATGGACATGAAAGAGTTTATGAGTAATTGACATGAATATGAAATTTTACGTTGGCAAAATAAAATAGACATGCCATGTATTTAATTTCAACTCCATGTCAAAACACCGTTGGGCAGAAAAAACATGGAATTAAAATATCATAAGTGATGACTCATAATAATAAAACAACGTTGGTCCGAATAAAATCAGAGTCATTTCATTCTCAATTTAGACATCAACATAAGAAAAATATCATTATTTTTGATGTCTAAAAAAATCATCATGCAAACACATAATAAATCCTGAATAAAATATCTCGTTGATTCAATTTTACCCAGAATAATGTTTTAATTCATTATTATCTCAGATATTTTCTGGCTAAAAATAGTGCAGAAACATAATGTGTATTAACTTAAAGTGCACTGGAAAAGACAGAAAACGGCCAAAAGATATGTGCCCGAAATCCCCACAGCTACACGTAAAACGGCCCAGCCCAGAAGAAGTTTTTTTTCCGCTAGACTGACATAACCTGGGCTGCAGCCCACAGCGGGTATGGCCCAGGCCCGCAGCGGAGCTGAGCGTTGCTGCCAGCCGTTCGATGGAAATCGACGGTCCGCGTCGATCACGGCTGGAACAAAACAGCCGCCCGGCCAGAACCCTAGCCATTTCCCCCGCGACCCCCCGCATTTCATGCTCGTACCGTGAGCGGCAACGGCGTTCGACGACAGCTCGAGGCGCGCCGGCCATGGCGGCGCGGCGGCTGCGCCACGGAGGAGCGCGGCAGCAGATGAATCCCGCCCTCGCCGAGCGTGGCCCCGCTGCCGTCTGGCCCACATGGCGATCAAGGAGGGTGGAGGGACGCCGCCACCGCGCATGAGGAGCGATGGCGACTTGCTCAAGGCCGCCAAACAAGGGCGCTGGCCCATTAGAGCGGGCAAGAAGCGCCACTTCGCCTGCAAGGCCGTCCCAAGGACGGTGGCGTCAAGGTGTCTTCGCCTCGTGTAATGGTGGGCGCCATGTGGGCCCCGAAGGGAAGAGGCGAGGATGCAGCGCGTTAGGTGAGGATTCTCCTCATTCTTCTCCAATTCATGTGCATTAGTACTTGATTTGGGAAAAAAACAGTCCTAATTGCAGAATTAGGGTTGTTACGAATTGGGGATGAATTCTAGGGTTCTTAAACATGAGGGGTTGCTAATGTAGACTTGCAAGTATCCCTCTGCCTAATATTTTGCTAATGCATAAGGATACAGTACTTAAGCATGATCAATTTTAAACAACTTAACATGAAAGTGAGCATTAGATCTTAACTTAGATATTAACTAAAATTGATTGACCGAAAGATAACAGTACTTAATCCGTAGCAATTAGAAAACAACATGATGATGTACAGAGGGCATAGAAAGGTAGCATGCATATTGGGATAACCAGGGGCTAAAGCTTTCAATTTTGATCCTAAAACCCTAAACATGTCATTGATTTTAACATGATGTTGATCTACTGATCAAAAAGGTAGGGATCTAGTGCAATCAAAATTAGCGACTGATACCAATGTTGGATTAATTATGCATCTATGAGATGCCATTAGCAGAATCAAATTGCATCTAGATCACCTCACAACATGAACAAAGAAGGGTTTAGGGTTTCTTTACATGTCACGGAGTGGATATGATCGCCGCTCGGTGCAAGCGTGATGCAGTGGGTGATGTAGTCGGCAGGTTCTCCTCGACGCTCGATTCTTCAGACGCCACCCGGACTGGCCGGGACGGCGGGCGGCTGGCTTAGGTCTTCCTGCCGCTGCAGCGCCCCCGATCGGATGGGGTGAGAATATCGAGGAAAGTAAACCTTACGTGAATTGTGATCGCACAGTGGCCAGCTCTCTCCCGTATCCTTTTAATATGGCGTCATGCAGGGGACCCATAACCTGAGTTGGTTTTTTGGCGCCCCCGATCAGGGCGCGTTAGTTTTGATCGAGGCTCACATACGTTGGTACGTGGACCCCTTCACTTATCGTTATCCCTTCATTTTTTCTGTTAGACTAATAAATCTAATCTGTCCTGTTTAAGCCGTCAGACCAAAACCAACATGCGGAACTTGGAGGTCTTCGGGTCCGTGAAGGAGAGGAAGAAGATAGGTCGAGGGAGTCGATCCAGAGGCCGTAGGGGTGCGTGCGTGGAGGCAGGGGACGGAGAGGTACTCGACGGTCCTCTCCACGGCATCCAAGGGGGTCGGAGGCACGGCGAAGAGCTACCCCGAGCTCGAGCTCTTTCTTGTTGGAACCAGAAACACCTGCAAGCTCTAGCTCACCACAACAATGGCGAGAGGAGGACGATGAGTCAGGTGTTTTGTGCTGCATCCTTAGTTGCAACCTTTCCCCTTTACTTTCCTCTTATTTTTACTGAACTTACAAAGGGAGAGATCAACCACGTACGCGAGCTTATCGGTCGTGCCATCCCATGACGCTCGCCTCGCGGGTGATGCACACGTGCCGCGAGCTATGCTGCATGCCACCGCCGCGCCAAGCTAGCTACCTACTAACTGAAACTACCAGGCCACATCCGGTGTACATGCACATGTTGACATGGCCGTTTATTTTGCTAACTAAAAAGAGAAGCTAAACTAGCTACTGAACCGGGCTAGGAAATACAAGTTCAACATCTCACCCCCTAATTCCGACGCCTGGTGCTCACCATGCCGACGCCAACCTTCTGCCTCATTTCAACAAACTTGATCCGGCTGAGCGCCTTGGTGAGGAAATCAACAAGCTGTCCGTTAGTGCCGACGTGGTCGACGTCCACCTTGCCGTTGTTGATGCACTCACGAATGAAATGATATCGCATGTCAATGTGCTTACTTCTATCGTGGTGCACCGGGTTCTTTCTCAGAGCAATCGCCGACTTGTTGTCGACGCGCAGCTTCGCCTCGTCAGAGTGTTGCCAGTGAGCCCGCCGAGGAGCTTGCACAACCACATGCCTTGGCAGGCTGCGGTTGCCGCCATCATGTACTCAGCCTCGCAAGACGAGACGGCGACGACCTTATGCTTGTGGTAAGTCCGAGTGATCGGGTTGGAGTTGAGAAAGAAGATCAGCCCCGTCGTGCTCCGCCGATCGTCAACGTTGCCGGCGTGATCACTGTCGCTGTAGCCGATCACTTCCGGTGCTGCTGCACCTCCTTGCTTGTAGCAGCAGCCATGGTTCAGTGTGCCACTAACGTAGCGCAGGATCTGCTTGACAGCAGCCCAGTGCGCTTCTGCTGGTGCCTCCAGGTACCTGCTCACCATGCCAACAGAGAACGAAATGTTTGGCCTCGTGTTGCAGTGGTACCGCAGGCTCCCGATGATGCTCCTGTACCGTGTGGCGGCCACGGCCTCGCCGGCGCCAGTCTTGCAAAGCTTCAGCCGACTCTGCATCGGCGTGTCTGCAGGGTTGCACCCCTCATCCCTGCTGCATCCAGAATCTTGGCCGCCAGATGCGCTCGGGCAGAGGGTGATCGCGCTTAGCCTTCGCTGAACCTCTATGCCAAGGTAGTAGCATAGAAGCCCAAGGTCGCCATGTCAAGAGATTCTTCATCCGCTCCTTGAATGCTGCAATTTCTTCGTTGCCGGGCAGCGGTGACGATCAAGTCGCCGATGTAGACGCCGACAAGCGTAGTCGACGCGTTCAAGACTCTCCCGCATACACCGCGGCTCAGGGGGCCGCGCCGGGCCGAAAGCGACATGAGCGACGCTCGAGCTTGGCATTCCAAGCCCGTGGCACCGCTTCAGCCGCATAACGCTTTTCTCGCCGCCGCCGCCTATGACGAAACCCGGCGGCTGGTGCACGTACACTTCTTCACAAAGATCACCTTTCAGGAATGCCAACTTCATGTCCATGTGATGGACTTGCCAGCCTTGATGCTCCGCGACTGCTAGCAACAACCACACAGTCTTCATGCGCGCCACCAGAGCGAACACCTCGTCGTAGTCCACGCCTTGCCGCTGCGTGTACCCCTTCTCCACCAGCCTCGCCTTGTGCTTCACCGTGTTGCCGGCGGCGTCCCTCTTGATCTTGTAGACCCACTTGAGCCCTATCGCCTGGATCGGGCGGAGCGCGGCGAGCTCCCACATGCCATTGTCGCGATCACCGCGAGCTCGGCGCCCATGGCGCGCTTCCCGCACACCTCGTCAAGTGCCTCATCAACGTTGTCCGGCTCCTCCGCAGCCATAAGACACAGCCCGACGTGCTTCTCCCTCGCCGCCGCTTCCAGCTCCGCGAGTATGTGCT
This sequence comes from Aegilops bicornis, assembly GCA_021605145.1. Lineage (NCBI taxonomy): Eukaryota > Viridiplantae > Streptophyta > Magnoliopsida > Poales > Poaceae > Aegilops > Aegilops bicornis. The sequence goes on from CM038671.1 coordinate 744,430,232, forward strand.
TCATCTTGCGGTAGTGGGTTGGAGTGTGGTCGAGGTTGTGGCGCTCGCTGTTGTCGTCCGTCGGCGTGGCCCAGCCGTCCTCCACGGATATGGGTGTGCTACCTGCTGACGCCACGGGAGGCGACCCTGCCGCCCCGGAGGACGAGGAGCAGGCGCTGATTGGTGTAGCGGAGGCCGCTAGAGAGGCTGCCGTAGAGGCAGTACGCGCCGGCGATGGCAGCTCCTCGTGGTCTTCGTCACTGTAGGTGACCACAAGGTGTTCGACCGGGAGCACGCCATCTCCGTTGGCCGCGGTCGTCCAGTCCCACGTCCTCTGCTCCTCGAACGTGACGTCACGGGTTATGATCACCCACTTGCTGGATGGATCATAGGCCCTGTAGGCCTTGGCACCCTTCTTGTACCCGACGAAGATCGCCGGCGTGGAGCGGTCGACCAACTTGTCGATGCCGGGGCCGAGCTGCTTCACGTGCCCACGCACCCAAAGAAACGAAGATGGTGCGCCGCCGGCTTCCGCTTGTGCCAGGCCTCGTACGACGTCAACGCATAGAGGCTGCGCATCGGCGCATGGTTGAGGAGGTAGTCCGCAGTCATCACCGCTTCTCCCCGGAACATCGCCGGCACCGCCATGGCCATCAACAAAGAGCGGGCCATCTCGACCACTGTCTAGTTGCGCCGCTTAACCATGCTGTTCTGCTAGGCGTACGGTACGCTGGTGCAAGGTTTGATGCCGCCACCGTCAGAAGATTTCTGTGGAGGGCAATCGAGTTGAACTCGCCGCCCCGATCCGAGCGGAATGCCAAGAGGTTGCAGTTAGACTCGGCTTCGGCCTATGCCTTGACTTTCTTGAAGCGATCAAACGCCTCGTCCTTCGATTGGAGCAGCTCAAGCCACATGAATCGTGAGTAATCATCGATGATCAGGAGAAAATACCTGTTACCTCCCGCTATGGCAGGCTTAATCGAGCCACAAAGGTCACTGTGGACGAGCTCCGGTGCGCACTCCGCGCGGTACGTGGTGGCCTGGGGAAATGACAGCCGATGCTGCTTGCCCAGGGAGCATTCGTCGCAGACTTGGTCAACGCGGTCGATGACGGGGACGCCGTCCCCCATGCCCAGGCGGCCCAGGTCGCGTAGCGTGCGGAAGTTCAGGTGGCCGTAGCGGCCGTGCCACAGCCACGCCTCGTCCGCGCCAAGGTGATAGCAGTGCGCACAGGCGCCCGCCGCCGTGCAACACGATAGCCGCCCGCCATTCCTCCGAACGCCGCTGGCGAGGTGGCCTTCTTGATCGCTGAAGCCGCAGCAGCCCGTGGCGTATGTTGGTCTCACACTTGAGCTCGCCCATATGACCCAGGCTGATGATGTTGCTGCTGCGTAAACGAGGTATGAAGTACACCTCCGATAGGCTCAGGTGCTCACCGTTTCGGCACTCGAAGAGGATGGTGCCCCTCCCCTCGATCTGCACATCTTTGCCGTCGTCGAGCCTCACGGAGCCGCGCACGCCGACGTCAAGCTCGGAGAAGATCTCCTGGCACCCGGACATGTGGTTGCTCGCCCCGGTGTCCAGGTACCAGGACATGTCGCATCGGCCGTCGTCAGGAGCGGCGCGTGCCTGGGAGCGCTCCTCATTGAGCAGAACACGCTCGACCGGACGCTCTGTGGTCGTCGAGAGCGCGCTCACTGTGGCTAGCAGGAGAGACGTCTCCGTGTCCTCCCCTTCGCCACGCGCCAAGTTCGCCTGCTCCTTGCATTCGCGCCGTGGCTCGGTGCAGTGCTTGGAGAAGTGCCTAGGCTTGTTACAATTGTAACACTTGACCTGGGACATGTCACACTCTCCGTTCGCGCCGTCGCGCCCACCACCGCCCTGGCCGTTGCCACGACGGTTCTGCTGCTTGCTGCGGCGGCGGTTTGAGCCGCCGCCTCTATCTCGCCAGACCGCTGGTCCGCCGAACTCCGCTTTGACCGCCGCCACGTCATTGTTCGCCTTTGGGCGACTGCTCTTCCGTGCGTACATCAAGGCCTCGGCTATCAACAGCTGTGCCTTGCCGCCCACCTTGATCATTGGTGAGGTAGCGCCTTCTTCATGAGCGCAAAGCGATCGACGCAGCTCCTCAACTGAGAGCATGTTGAGGTCGAGCATCGTCTCGATGGCAAGGGCGATCTGCATGTAGCGAGGCGGGATGACGTGGAGGAATTTCTGAACTACTCTCACCTCATCCACGGTGTCGCCGAGCGAGCGCAGGTTGTTGACGAGCGAGGTGATCCGCAGGGCGAACGCGTCGAGCGTCTCGCCGTCGCGGAACACGATCGCCTCAAACTCGGAGCGCAGCCGTTGCGTCGTGGCCTCGCGGACGCGCACCACGCCCATTCGCATGGTCTTGATCGTATCCCACGCCTCCTTCACCGTCTTCTTCACCATGATCGCACCCACCATCTCCGGCAGTACAAATCGCAGGATAGTCGCCAGCGCCGCCTTGTCGTTTGGGACGCTCGACGGATTTCCCTCAACCGCGTCCCACATCAAGTTGGCCTCCATGTTGATTTGCATCAGCATGGACCACTCGAAGTAGTTTGTCGGCATGAGCATTGGCCACACCGTGGTGCCACCCGGGATGAGGCGCTCTTGGATCGTGCGCCGGCACGCATTTATCTTCCTTGTCATGCCTGCGGCTACGACTTCGACCACGGCTGCGACCGCGGTCTGGGGTTGGCGAGCGTGCACCATTGTCGCCGCTCTTGCCAGCCGCTGCGCGGGCCACCGCCGCGGCGCCAACGGTCACCGGAGTGCCTCCCGGAGAGGTCGAGCCGCCAAGGAACGACACGGCTCTGATGCCACTTGTTGGAACCAGGAACACCTGCAAGCTCTAGCTCACGACAACAATGGCGAGAGGAGGACGATGACTCAGGTGTTTTGTGCTGCTTACTGCGTTGCAGATTTTCCCGTTTACTTTCCGCTTATTTGTACTGAACTTACAAAGGGAGAGATCAACCATGCACGCGAGCTTACCGGTCGTGCCATCCCACGACGCTCGCCTTGCGGGTGATGCGCGCGTGCCGCGAGCTATGCTGCATGCCATCCTATGCAACTCCAATGGCCGCGCCAAGCTAGCTACCTACTAACTGAAACTACCAAGCCACATCCATTGTACATGCACACGTTGACATGGCCGTTTATTTTGCTGACTGAAAAGAGAAGCTAAACTAGCTACTGAACCGGGCTAGGAAATACAAGTTCAACATTTTCGACGACGGCGAGGGCGTGGCTAGCCTTACCTGGCGGCGGCGAGGGAAGGAGAGGGTCTGAATCGGTCGAGAGGAGACCGGGGTATGGTTTGGACATGCTTTATAGGCTTCTAGGGCGCCGGACGGCCATCAAATCACCCGGCGCACCGACGTGGCTATTGTGGATGAGCTGCCATACAGGGGAGATGACGCTCCTGTCGCTAGCGGGCTGGGTGGCTGCGCTGGCTGGGCCGGCCGGTTGGAGGGAAAAGGCCCAGGTGGCTGCGCTGGGAAGGCCCTTTCCTTTTATTTTACTTTCTGTTTAATTAATTAAACGGCTGCAAGAAAGTAAAAAGGCCAGGGGTCTAGGAGAGGAGTTTTGCAGATACAAAAATACCCTCAAGCTCCTGGAATTATGCTCTATTTGATAAAATTGGTTTGGACTATTTTAGAGGCAGAAAAATAAAACAAGTTTGAATAAAATTCAAACTTGGGCCATTTTTGAACCTGACCAAAACAACTTCAAAAGAGCTGAAATTTGACAGGGAGGTTAATGATGAGGTGGATGATTTGTGAGGCAAAGATGAACATTAATGGAGTGAGGATACATGATCTTGATAAATGAAAGAAAGGAAGGGATAGAAGGTGGTGGTGATGCTTGATCCACATAGAGCATGCAACAACATATTATGCATGAATGAGTAAATTGCATGTATACCACAATTGGGGCATTGAAGCAGATTGGTACCAAGTTTGGTAATTTTTACGTGTCAGTACTCAAGTCCGGGGCTAGACGCTTAAAAGGTCTAAATCGCAGATAAACGCCAGATTGACGGTGTATCCGATCAAGGGGCCCGCATGTCAGCTGCCGATGTGGCATTCTTTTTGCAGAAACCCCCCGCACAGCGACGCTCGGTCTAGATCGAGGGGAGAATCCATCGAGCCCGAGCTCCCACTCGCATCGCCACGGCCGCCGGAGCTGCCCCTGCTCGCACCGCCGCGGCCTCTGCTCGTGGCCTCCACCGTCTCCTTCGGGGCCTCTGCACAACGGAAGCGCCTCCCTCCCCCCTCTCCCCGTCCGAGCTCGACGCCATCTCCGCGCTCATCCCACGGCTCATCTCTGAGGGCCAGGTCCCCGCCACCGGCCGCTTCCTCTCCGCGGCGCTCCTCCTGCCCGGCTCCCCGGAGCGCCCTGCCTCCTCTCGCGAGCACCTCGCTCCTCCCCACGCCACCCCGCTTCGCCTCGCCACCGCGCCCGCCACCACCTGCCCGCCTCGCCGCTCCTCGCCACCCCGCCTCGGCCACCTCCTTATGGCGCCGCGCCCACGAGGCCGCCTCCAGGTTCACTGGCTCGCCGCCTGACTCCCCACGCTGCCCGACGCCTGCAGGCTCGGGACCCCAGAGCGCTTGCCGCCTCGGGCGAGATGGCCTCCGACGGGTTCCGCCGCTGGAGCTGCAGGAGGCGGTGCGATGCTGCAGGACGCGAGGATCGAGGAGGCGTGGGCGTTGGAGGAGGCTATGCGGCCGCCGGAGTCCAAGAAGACGGGAACCAAGGCGGCGCGTCAAGAGAGAGAGCTTCGGGTGAGAGAGAAAGAAGAAAAAAATGGAAGGAGGAAGAGAAGGAGAGAGGCAGGGTGCGGGGACGGCCTGGTCCTGGTCGCCGGTGGTGGTGCTCCGGTGGTCGGCCGGCGGCATGGCGAGGAGGAGGCCAGGGCGGGGCGGGGGTTACGGGAGGCGAAGGAGCTCGGGCTCGAGGGGCTCCTCCCCTCGATCCAGATCGGGCCCCGCCGTGTGTGAGGACGAAGGAGGTGCGGGGGGTTTCTGCAAAAAGAATGCCACATCGGCAGCTGACATGCAGGCCCCGTCGGTCAGATACAACGTCAATACGCGTTTATACGTGATTTAGATCTTTTTGTAACGTCTGACCCCAGACTTGGTACTGATACGTAAAAATTATCAAACTTGGTACCAATCTGCTTCCAATGCCCCAATTGTGATACTTCTGTGCAATTTACTCTGCATGAATACAATGGAAATGCAAGTTGGCATAAGCACAACACAACATGGAACATATAAAACACGCTAGACTATCCGCCTCCCTGAGCCATCTGCGTCGGGCGTGCATATCGTTCGACGATTTTACTGCGACAGGAGTTTTTGCTACGCTGTTAAAGTCTTGATCGTTGGTTCTTCATGACTCCTTTGCTTCTTTTCTTTGCATGACTGGTGGGCCTCAGATATCTTCGGACCCAGTATTCTGGTGTGTCCTGGGTGTGTCGTGGGTGAGAGAAGGGGGAGACGTGGGGTGGATCGTGTTGCGTGGGGAAAACCTAGCGACCAATCCCTCGCGTCTCCCAGTATCCAATCGCTCCCCTCCTTCCCTGCGCTCCAGTCTCCACTGCGCCGCCCCCCCCCCCCCCCCCCCCCCCCCTTCACTTTTCTCTTCGGCGGCGACGACATGCAGGCAAAGGGCGATGGCGGCAGCACTCGATTCGATCTGCTGGAGAGAGAGAAGATGAGAGGGAGAGAGAAGGAAGGAGATGAGAGAGAAAGAGAGAGGAAAGATGAGAGGGAGATGCGGCGGCAGACGGGACAGGGTCACCAGGAGGGAGCGCCGCCGGCTCGTCCTCGTTCACAAGGTGCTGGAGTTGAGATGCCTCTGTGCAACCTGCAGGCCCGCAGGTTCCTCCTTCCTTCCTTCTGCTTCCCTTTTTTGATTATTGAACCTGTAACAGCAATGTCCCTCTACCTTTCTCCCCTGCCCTCACTCATGTTTCCTCCCCTTGTCTTGTGGATGAAGCTGTTGGTTACAGGGCCATTGCGAGGAGCGGAAGGTAAAGGCCGCGAGCTGGCCGGAGCAGCAGGAGAAAGGATCGGGCGGCTTCTGCCTCCCTGTTGCACACTGTTCATGTTTCATTTTCAGTTTTTACATTTTTTTATCACTTGTGTCAGGGAGGTGCGAGTTTGGGCATTTTAGCAATGGCAACCATGGTTTCAGTGAAGGATGCCCATGCCTTATGGCAATGACAGCAACATCGTCATCTCAGCTCCTTTTTGCTAAGTATCATATCATCTCTGAGTTCTTGATGCCTTTGTTTATGTTATTTAATCTTGAGAATTTTTGTGCCTTAGTGCGTGTTCTGCTCTAGGTTGTGAAGGCCAAGTGGTTGATGCATTGCTTCTTTTGTACAACTTGTGTAAATGTTTTGTTTCACATATATCCTATTAAGAAAATAAAAGTTACTTTACATGTAGTGAAACAAGAAGTTTAGTTGCCGCCTCAGCAACTTATTGGTGACTGCTGAGCATTGTCTCAGTTTATCCTAATGAAGTGAAACAAGAAGTTATCCTAATGCTCTTAGTGAACCTAATTTATGTTGTTCCTATGCTCCGAGAGACTGCAACCGACATCCTCAACAGAAATAACCCAATTTTATTATACGCTTGATGTCACATTTCCAGGAATAAACAAAAGGTCACTTCCACTTCTTAAAACAATCTTCAGGAATACACTATACAATTAGTAGCATCAGCATCAGCGGCAGTGGCACTTCCATCTGACAAAATGCCCAAAGACGCCACCACTGGAGGTAATATGTACCTCAATTTCCTTTAGTTCCACACGTGCATGGTGATTGATCTGTTCATTTTGTGTTCTTAGGATGGTCATCAGGAAGCTGTTGAAGGCTTGAAGGGCAGAGGCAAGCAGACCCCAAAAACATTGCCAAGTACAAAGCCTTATAGATATATGTACAACCAAATATTAAACGTTTGCTTCCATATCTTTCTTGCTTCTTAGTATAACTGGAAGAACACCATGTATAGGGTCTCTGTACATACATCTACAAGGAGAGCATTGTTTGGTGTGCCATGCAGCAGCAATCCACCAGTTTCCAGTGAAGCTGCATATCAAGGACTGCATCTGTGGAAAGGGTCTCGCAAAACCATTAAAGAAGATTGGCCCCTTTTTTTTTTTTTGCTGAAGAAATCTTTTGTTGAGCCCATGATTTTATTTTAATCCCATGTTATCCTGTGATACCTTAATCGACACTAATCATCCAAGATTGTTCTTATATAGCAATTTGAATAAAGAGAATTCATCCCTTCTATTGAAAGCTATGGTATATATTTTGGAAGAAACGTTCTCCTTATTTTTATGCATTATTAGGAAAGATACTCTGAAAAAAACTTTGGGTTTGAATTAGACCTTGCGCCATTTGGCTTAAACCGTTAAAAAGTTTGAGAGGACTATGAAACCACGAGAAATGATGTGTTCCTGAAATTTTGCCATGATCTTGTGGTCCAGTTCCAAGACTATGAACTAATGTTAGCTATTTGCTTCTTTAGAACCAATTCTCTGCGTGGTTTATCCTCTTAAAGTAAAATGTTACTATTCACTTAGGGGGGGGGGGGGGGGGTGGTCTACGCTGTTATTCTTGGTTCAGATCCTTACCTTTGGCTCAATTTGTTGCTACCCATTATTTTGTTAAATCTTCATCAACTCCTTACATTTTCTTGGTAGAAATTTAAATTGAATACTAACTTCATTTATGTTATACTTGGGTGATGGATTTCTTCAGATCTACAAAATCCTCGAGCAAAGTTTACAATGCTTTTGTCCCCTTATGATATGCTTTACATTTTTTTGTCTTTCCTTGTGGATCGTCCATCTGAACTATATGTATCAATGTAAATAACCTTACCTTTCCTTCTCTTACAATCAATTTAATATACTCATATATAATGGTAACCAATGCCATACAATATGCACATAAGTCACGATTCTAATTGGCTTCTTAAGTAGTTTTAGTTTATATTCAAGGCTACTTTTATATCTTCTAGGTTCTCTCATTACTTTAGAACATAAAAGTAATTTAAAAAAAATCCACACAATATGTCTTTGATGAAATCATGAACAACAATCCACCCAGATATTGGCCCCTCTTGTGCCCAACTGCAACCATCACCTAATCTAACATTGCTCTGTCTTTGCTCAAGGCGCAATTGTATACATTTATTGGCACGTCGACGTTAGTTCTCAGGTTGATCCTCACCAGATCAAGCCGCTTTACCACCTTCCAAGCAAACCTTGACCAGTAGCACGGTATTATTTCAGTTTCGAGTTCATGCTTTTTCCTAGAGGCATAGCCAAAGATAGAAAAGTTCTACTTCTGAAACACAGGTGATATTTGTTTCGTTGTTAACAAGAGATCGGTCGTCTTGTGCAGATGCCTACCTTGTTGATCTGTTAATGGCATTTGCAGATGTATTTGACTCATTCTAGCTAATTCAAGTTAGTTTGAGTGCACATAGACAACAATCATAGTGGATAGGCACTGTAAAATGCAATTGTGTTAGTTTAGTGAGGATTAGACATCAGCTTGACGACACTTCATTTTTGCTTCTATAGCCTGATCTGGCAAATGAAGTTTCTTCTTTGGTCAAGCTATCAGTTCTTATTACGTGTATGTTTCTTAATCAACACCTGAATAATACGTTGGCACATGGCCATACATGTTGATCTGCTATTTTCTTGGTGCTTGAGAGATAGTACATGCATGTACATGTATAGTTTGAGCAAGTTAAGAGCCCTGTTAATCTTAAAATTTATATCATCTGTTGGTGTATGCACATGTTTCTTGATGTTTACTAGGTCAACATTAAGATAGCTAATTAGCATACATACCTTGGCTAAAACATAAGAGTTCGAATTTGTGTGAACTACACATTCAGTTACTATCACGATTGTTTATCAGCAAAAAGCTTTTCACAAAAAATGTAAGATCACACACTAAAGCTTTCAACACTTACTTACAATGTCTTTCTCCCTGTTAGTAGTCTGTTGTGATGAAAAGTTGTTAAGATTCCAACAAAAGTGCTTTTGGATGCTGCGATGCAACAACTTGGCCTTCCAAATGTAGTTTACTCAACACACAAGGCAAGGACCATTGGTCTCGAGGCAACCGCTGAGTTCTATCCATCTGAGTACCAACTAAAGAAGTTGCAAAGAAATCAATAACCATCTATGTCTAATAGCATATGCAGTGATGACTCTGCCTAAGTTTTATGACTGCATATCTTAGTCACCATAAGCTGATTGACAAGAGCTGTCTATATGATGCATCCCTGCCTATGTAGCTTTCTTTTTAAAATGCAATGTAAACAAGGTATCATGAACTGACATTATGCCTTTGTTCTGGCCTATAAACTTACCATGCAATGTAATATATACCTCTATGTATGAACTTCATACCTAAATATCTATTTCCTTATGCTTCAAGGTTTATGATGGTCTCTAAATATTCTTACTTGCATGGTTCCCTCTCGCCCCTTGCGCCATTGGTGCAACGGGTCATCTAGTTGATATGAACATGATGCAAACATATGATGTCAAAAAGGAATATGACAAGAATATCAAGTCAAAGCAATACATAAAACAAAGCAAAACCCAAAATGAAACCAACAAGGAGGAAACCACTTGGAATAGGTCATGACAAGGTTGGATACGTTGCCAAAATATGGAAGTTTTACATATGGGGTGTTACACACCCAAGGTAATATTCAAGGACTCACAAGCAATTAAGCTTGGGGATGCCCTTAAGGCATCCCCTTTCTTCTAACGATCATCGGTAATTTTACTTGAGCTATATTTTTATTAGTCACATGATATGCGTAAATCTTGAAGTGTCGTGTGCTTTTTATTTTCTTTTAATAATGCACCATGCTGGTATGAGATAGCCCTTGGTTGATTTATAGAATGCTTCATGCACTTCACTTATATCTTTTGAGTATGGCTTTATAGAATGCTTCATGTGCTTCGCTTATATCATTTGAAGTTTGGATTGCTTGTTTCTCTACACATAGAAAACCGCCATTTGTAGAATGATCTTTTGCTTCACTTATATTTGTTAGAGCGTGGGCATATCTTTTGTAGAAAGAATTAAACTCTCATGCTTCGCTTCTATCTATTTAGAGAGTTGACAGGAATTGGCCATTCACATGGTTAGTCATAAAATCCTACATAAAACTTGTAGATCACTGAATATGATATGTTTGAGTTCTTGCAATAGTTTTATATATAAAGATGGTGATATTAGAGTCATGGTAGTGAGTAATTGTGGATTGGTAGAAATACTTGTGTTAAGGTTTGTGATTCCCGAAGCATGCACGTATGGTGAACCGTTATGTGATGAAGTTGGAGCATGATTTATTTTTTGATTGTCTTCCTTATGAGCGGCGGTCGGGGACGAGCGATTGTCTTTTCCTACCAATCTATCCCCCTAGGGGCATACGTATTTGAAAGCACAAGTGCTCCCTGGGTGGTTTGTGGTAATTAATGTCAACATATCTCGTGTTGGACTAATCCTTTTATCTAGTATGTTTCAGATAAGCTCAACAATGAAGTGGCATGGACTAGAGGATGTGGAACCCCTTCAAGATGCTAAGGACAAAGGATTGGCTCAAGCTCAAAGCACAGGACTCTACATTTTACTTTTAGTGATCCAAGATCACATTGAGTCTATAGGAAAAGCCAATACTATCAAGAGGGGATGAGGTGTTGCTTGATGGCTTGCTTGTTCAAAGTGCTTAGTGATATTCTCCAAAGCCCTCAACTACTTTCTCACATCCACATATGTCCCAAACCAAAAGTCAAACTCGGCTCTACCGAATCTTTCCATCCGGAGCCACCGAGTTCCCATGACATAGCCACTGCCACAAAACCCTAGTCTTTTCGGTCTCACCGATAGGGATCTCGGTCTCACCGTGATGGGATTGTAATCTCTCTGTGTATGTCCAGTACCAAAATCGGTCTCACCGAAGTTTATGAATCTGTCCTACCGAGATTACAATGCAAATTCTCTGTTCCTCTTCATAACATTTCGGTCCATCCGAGATGAGCGAATCGGTCCCACCGAGTTTGCCTGACCAACCCTCTGTGTGTCTATTACCAAAATCGGTCTTACCGAGTTTGTGTAATTGGTCTCACCGAGATTACGCTATGCCCTAACCCTAACCATATCGGTCCCACCGAGATGACATGTTGGTCCCACCGAAAATCCTAACGGTCTCATTATTTCCTAAATCGGTCCGACCGAGTTTCATGATTCGGTCCCACCGAGTTTGATAAGTTGTGTGTAACGGTTAGATTTTATGTGGAGGCTATATATACCCCTCCACCCACTCTTCATTCGTGGGGAGAGCCATTAGAACGTGCGTACACTTCCAACATACATTTTCTGAGAGAGAACCACCTACTCATGTGTTGAGACCAAGATATTTCATTCCTACCACATAAATCTTGATCTCTAGCCTTCCCCAAGTTGCTTTCCACTCAAATCTTCTTTCCACTAAATCCAAATCCTGTGAGAGAGAGTTGAGTGTAGGGGAGACTATCATTTGAAGCACAAGAGCAAGGAGTTCATCATCAACACACCATTTGTTACTTCTTGGAGAGTGGTGTCTCCTAGATTGGCTAGGTGTCACTTGGGAGCCTCCACAAGATTGTGGAGTTGAACCAAGGAGTTTGTAAGGGCAAGGAGATAGCCTACTTCGTGAAGATCTACCCCTAGTGAGGCAAGTCCTTCATGGGCGACGGCCATGGTGGGATAGACAAGGTTGCTTCTTCGTGGACCCTTCGTGGGTGGAGCCCTTCGTGGACTCACAAGAATCGTTACCCTTCGTGGGTTGAAGTCTCCATCAATGTGGATGTACGATAGCACCACCTATCGGAACCACGGCTCAAAAATCTCCGTGTCTCCAAATTGCGTTTGCACACTCCAATCCCATCCCTTTACATTCTTGCAATTTGCATGCTTTACTTTCCGCTGCTCATATACTCTTTGCATGCTTGCTTGATATGTATTGTGAATGTTAAACTTGTGCCAAAATTCCACTTCAACCTAAAGAAATTAAAAACTACAACTTTTCTTGCTTAGTGTCTATTCACCCCTCTATACACCTCTTCTCGATACTTTCAATTGGTATCGTAGCTTTGGTCTCCATTGCTTTGGTTTAAACACCATTGGAGGAAGATGGATGAGTCCATTTTGGGGAGTCTTAGACATAGAGTGCCTATATTTGATGGAGAGTATTTTCATGAGTGGAAAAATGAGATGCTTGTGATTTTCAATGAATACCATTTGAACAAGTACATTACTAGCCCTTGTGCACCTCATATTGATCCTATGCATCCCACCCTTGATGAGTCAATTGACATGATTCGCAATCTTAGAACTGTTAATCTTATCACTAGAGGCTTGCCTAGAAACTTGATTGGGTGTTTGCCTACTCTTGAGTGTGCCTACACTATATGAAAATTTCTTGAGGAACGGTTTCCAAATTATTCCTTGAAAAATCTAGATGAAATTCTCCATAAGTCTATTGCCTTGAGTAAGATGAATTCCAATGATCCTAAGTTTGGTGATTGTCTATTTGAGCTTACAAATCTTATGCGTGCCAAAGGAGATGTTGGAATTATTAGTGATATTATTTCCAAAGCTATTAAAATTCATAAAGAAGATCATTGTCAAACTCACTCTAACGAATTACCCTCTCTAGGAATTGATCCATCACATGATGATGTTGAACATGGATACTATGATGAGGATGATGATAGTGACTTTGATCTTGATGATGCAATGAGACACTTTGGTCTTATGGCAAATCTTTGGGGATACATGGCACGAGGAAAGGAATCGGTTCTTGACAGTGGATGTACCGATCACATGACCAGAGACAAAGATATGTTTCGCGAGCTTGCTGAAAACGACGGACCTCAAAAGTATGTCACTTTTGGTGATAACTCAAAGGGTAAGGTGAAGGAAATATGCCCTAGAGGCAATAATAAAGTTATTATTTATTTCCTTATATCATGATAAATGTTTATTATTCATGCTAGAATTGTATTAACCGGAAACATAATACATGTGTGAATACATAGACAAACATAGTGTCACTAGTATGCCTCTACTTGACTAGCTCGCTTATCAAAGATGGTTATGTTTCCTAGCCATGGACAAAAGAGTTGTCATTTGATTAACGGATCACATCATTAGGAGAATGAAGTGATTGACTTGACCCATTCCGTTAGCTTAGCACTTGATCGCTTAGTATATTGCTATTGCTTTCTTCATGACTTATACATGTTCCTCGTAACTATGAGATTATGCAACTCCGTTTACGGAGGAACACTTTGGTGCTACCAAACGTCACAACGTGATCGGGTGATTATAAAGGAGTACTACAGGTGTCTCCAAAGGTACATGTTGGGTTGGCGATTTCAAGATTAGGTTTTGTCATCTCCGATTGTCGAGAGGTATCTCTGGCCCTCTCGGTAATGCACATCACTATATGCCTTGCAAGCAATGTAGCTAATGAGTTATTTACGGAATGATGACTTACGTAACAAGTAAAGAGACTTGCCAATAACGATATTGAACTAGGTAATGTATAACGACTATCGAATCTCTGGCAAGTAACATACCGATGACAAAGTGACCAACGTATGTTGTTATGCGGTTTGACCGATAAAGATCTTCGTAGAATATGTAGGAGCCAATATGAGCATCCAGGTTCCGCTTATTGGTTATTGACCGAGAATAGTTCTAGGTCATGTCTACATAGTTCTCGAACCCGTAGGGTCCGCACGCCAAGGTTTCATGCGACAGTTATATTATGAGTTTATGAGTGAGTTTTGATGTACCGAAGGAGTTCGGAGTCCCGGATGAGATCGGAGACATGACTAGGAGTCTCGAAATGGTCGAGACGTAAAGATCGATATATTGTACGACTATATTCGGACTTCGTAAAGGTTCCGAGTGATTCGGGTATTTTTTGGAGTACCAGAGAGTTACGGGAATTCGCCGGGGAGTATATGGGCCTTAATGGGCCATACGGGAATAGAGGAGAGAGGCCAAAAGGAAGGAGGCCTGCGCCCACCCTCTGGTCCGAATTGGACAAGGGGCAGCCCACTTTTCCTTCTCCCTCTCCTCCTCTTTCCTTCTCCAACAAGGAAAGGAGGAGTCCTACCTCCTCTTTCCTTCTCCTACAAGGAAAGGAGGAGTCCTACTCCCGGTGGGAGTAGGACTCCCCCCTTGGCGCGCCTCCTCCTTAGGCCGGCCGCCTCCCCCCTTGCTCCTATATATATGGGGGCAGGGGGCACCCCAGACAACAACAATTGATCCTTGAGATCTATTAGCCGTGTGCGGTGCCCCCCTCCACCATAGTCCTCCTCGATAATATTGTAGCGGTGCTTAGGCGAAGCCCTGCGACGGTAGAACATCAAGATCGTCACCACGCCGTCATGCTGACGGAACTCTCCCTCGACACTCGGCTGGATCGGAGTTTGAGGGACCAAGCTGAACGTGTGCTAGAACTCGGAGGTGCCGTAGTTTCGGTGCTTGATCGGTCAGGCCGTGAAGACGTACGACTACATCAACCGCGTTGTTCTAACGCTTCCGCTTTCGGTCTACGAGGGTACGTGGACATTACTCTCCCCTCTTGTTGCTATGCATCACCATGATCCTTGCATGTGCGTAGGAAATTTTTGAAATTACTACGTTCCCCAACATAAGGTGGTTGGCCTAGGTAAGGTGGCCATCTCACATGATAGCTCCATACAAAATGTCATGCTCGTTGAATCTCTTGGGTACTATTTACTTTCAGTATCTAGACTTGCTGATTTCGGTTTCAATGTCCTATTTACCGAAGTAGGTTGCCAAGTTTTTCGTAGAGATAATCATAAAATGGTCTTTACCGGTATACGTAGAGGTGATCTTTACATTGTTGATTTCACTAAAAAGGCCCAACCTAGAACTTGCTTAATTGCTAAATCCTCAAAAGGCTGGTTGTGGCATAGACGGTTAGGTCATGTGGGCATGCGAAACCTTGACAAGCTTATTAAAGGAAATCATATCCTTGGCATTGATGATGTCATATTTGATAAGGATAGACTTTGCAGCGCTTGTCAAGCAGGTAAACAGGTTGGAGGAAGGCATCCAGTGAAGAACATCATGACCACAAGGAGGCCACTCGAGCTACTTCACATGGACCTTTTCGGTCCCAACGCTTACTAGAGTCTCGGTGGAAATTCTTTTGGTATAGTTATAGTTGATGATTTTTCAAGATTTACGTGAGTGTTCTTTGTCAATGATAAATCCAGGTTCAAAAGATCTTCAAAAACTTCGCTAGGAAGTCCCAAAATCAATTTTAAGTGAAGATCAAGAAGGTTCGCAGTGACAAGGGAACGGAGTTCAAGAACACAAATGTGGACACCTTTCTTGACAAAGAAGGGATTTCACATGAGTTCTCGGCTACGTACACACCTCAACAAAATGGAGTTGTTGAGAGGAAGAACGGACACTCATCGAAATGGCGTGAATGATGCTTGATGAGTACAAGACGCCGAAGCACTTTTGGGTGGAAGCGGTTGAGACAGCTTGTTATGCAACAAATCGCTTGTATCTTCACAAGCTACTCGGCAAGACGGCGTACGAGCTCCTCATCGGTAACAAACCCCAAGTTGGATACTTTCGAGTATTCGGCTCGAAGTGCTACATTCTTGATAACCATCGTCGCTCTAAATTTGCTCTTAAGTCTCATGAAGGTTTCCTACTTGGTTATGGCTCAAACTCTCATACTTACCGTGTCTACAATAATTTCACCCAAAAGGTTGAAGAGACGGTAGATGTGAAGTTTGATGAATCTAACGGCTCGCAAGTAGAGCAATTGCCAATTGATGTAGGTGACAAAGACCCTTCGGAAGCAATCCAAGACTTGTCTATTGGCAAGATTCGTGCAACAGAGGTGAAGGAGAGTACCGCGTCCGTCCAAATGGAAGCTTCCACCTCACGACAAGGTGAACAAAGAGTTGATACGGAAGCATCCACAAGTGGGACACACCAAGATGAAGAAAACGAGGAAGTACACCAAGTGGAACATCAACAACCTCCTTCTCCACCACGACAAGAGAACGACAACGTCAACAATGAAGAAGGCCAAGAAGAAGAACAAGATGAAGAAGATGTTCCACCAAGATCCAAGCAAACGCTTTCATGAGTTCGTGCAAGAGTTGCTAAAGACCATCCCGTCGAGCAAATCTACAATGATATCCAAACCGGTAGAATCACTCGCTCTAAAACTCGTTTAGCTAACTTTTGTGAACATTATTCATTCATCTCTAGCATTGAACCCATGAAGGTTGAAGAAGCATTGGAAGATCCAGATTGGATAAACGCCATGCATGAAGAGCTACACAACTTTGAGAGAAATCAAGTTTGGACATTGGTTGAGAAGCCCGACAACAACCACAACATCATCGGTACCAAATGGGTGTTTCACAACAAGCAAGATGAAGATGGACAAGTAGTTCGCAACAAAGCACGTCTCGTCGCCCAAGGCTACACTCAAGTCAAAGGTATGGACTATGGTGAGACATATGCCCCCGTTGCTAGACTTGAGTCCATTCACATCTTACTTGCCTATGCTAATCACCATGATATCACCTTGTACCAAATGGACATTAAAAGTGCTTTTCTAAATGGTGAAATAGAGGAGGAAGTTTATGTTAAGCAACCCACCGCTTTGTCAATCCTAAGAAACCTAATCATGTTTACAAACTTCACAAAGCTCTTTATGGTCTTAAACAAGCTCCTAGAGCGTGGTATAAATGCTTGACCAAGTTCCTTATTGAAAAAGGCTTTGAAATTGGAAAAATTGATTCTACTCTTTTTACTGAAGGGTTAATGGAGAACTATTTGTGTGCCAAATCTATGTTGATGATATTATATTTGGCTCGACTAACCCTCACTTTAGTGAGAAGTGGAAAGCTAATGTTGGAGAAGTTTGAGATGTCGATGATGAGTGAGCTCAAATTCTTTCTTGGTCTGCAAATCAAGCAAACTAAGGAAGGTACCTTTGTCTCTCAAACAAAGTACACCAAAGACTTATTCAAGAAGTTCAATATGCAAGAATTCAAAGGTATGACTACACCCATGCCTACTAGTGGACATCTTGATTTGACCAAATATGGTGAACCGGTTGATCAAAAGGTTTACCGCTCCATGATTGGTTCATTGTTATATCTATGTGCTTCACGTCCGATATTATGCTAAGTGTGTGCATGTGTGCACGATATCAAGCCGCCCCTAAAGAATGTCATCTTAAGGCCGTGAAAAGGATAGTGAGATACTTAATCCACACACCAAATTTTGGCATTTGGTATCCAAAGAGGGCCTCTTTTAATCTTGTTGGCTACTCCGACTCGGACTATGCCGGAGACAAGGTTGATAGAAAGTACACTTTGGGTACTTGTCAATTTCTTGGTAGATATCTTGTGTCTTGGTCCTCCAAGAACAAAACTCAGTATCCTTATCCACCGCCGAAGTGGAATACATTGTCACCGGTTCATGTTGTGCTCAATTACTTTGGATGACCCAAACTCTTAAAGATTATGGGATATATGTGAAACATGTTCCATTGCTTTGTGACAATGAAAGTGCTATCAAGATTGCTCACAATCCCGTGCAACACTCTCGAATTAAGCATATTGAAGTTTGTCACTATTTCATTCGAGATCACGTTGACAAAGGTGACCTTAATCTTAAGCATGTTCGTACCGACAAGAAATTGGCGGATATATTCACTAAACCACTTGATGAGAAAGTGTTTTGCAGGTTGAGAGGTGAATTGAACATCATTGACGCTTCAAACCTGGAGTAGGAACTCCATTTGGATACATGCAAGACATGAGCCTATGACTAATCCTTGATATTTCTCTTATGAAGATAATCTTATGTGTTGGATGTATTTGCACCTTGCATGTTATCTAACCCTTGTAGGTACTTGGATGAATCTAAATCTATGAGATTGCAACTCACTCACATCTTGAGCAATCTCTACATCTTCAAGTCTCTACACAATGGTGGTTGAAGACAAGGAGCACAAAACCATTCAAACATATCCTTTGACAAATTCTATATTAAGTTTCATGATTGTCATCTTGGATACACAAGTGCTCTTCCTTTCAAAACTAACTCATGTAGGTAGATGAACTCAAACTCCAAGTGGTGCTCCCAACTCTTGATGAGCTACATCAACCTTGATCTATCCACACAAGTTCAACTACATGATCACGATCAACACCACCACCCAAGGTATGTTATTCCATCTTAGAGGAGCTTTACTCCAAGTCATGAGTCAAAGCAACTTGACAAGATGAGAATACATCAAGATGCTTAAACGAAAAATGGTAACCCCATTTGGAGCTTAAACGATGAGTATGACCTATGATCAAGTGATCTCACTTGACTCCTAAGTCAATATACTCTAACATAGGTGACTTTGTTGCCGACCAATTCTAGATGAAGTTTTCTTGTGTTCTTTTCTGTGCTCTTGCATTTGTCTCATGCATAAAAAAAACTTCATCTAGATTTCTTTTCTGTTCTGCATTCCCTGCATCAAATTCATTGCAAATCTTTCAGTAATTCCTTGCAAATCCTTGTGAGATCTTACTTGTCTAGTGAGCTGAGGTAACAAGTGTTCTCTCTGCGATGAACTCGGTCTCACCGGTCTAATGCCTTCGGTCCGACCGAGTTCTTTCGGTGCAACCAAAGCATACAACTCGGTGCCACAGATTTCACTACAGGAACAACAGCTTGCCACTTGTTCCTGCTTTCTTTTTGATCCATCTCCACTCTATGACTCTTGTCCTCTACCAGCATCAACATTTGACTTTCTGCTTTGCTCTGTGACTCAAGGACCAAACCCATTTGTAACAAATATCCAGAAGAACCCTTCTTGGAAATTTATGTCAAAGGGGGAGAGAGATCACATCATATCTTAATCATCTCTATAGGGGGACAAATACTGTGGGGACCCCGACTCATAAGTCGTGATCACCGAATGCACGTGTACAGTGATCCCAGAGATCAATGCTCACTGAACACACAGAAGCCGAATAACAAGAGTCTTACATCCATACATACCGTCTTACACAAATTATGACCATTATGGTCAAGTCTTACATAGATAAAGCCACAAGGGCTGAATACCAAATAAACTTAAGCAGCGGAAATCTTCGTCGATAAGTAGAACCCATGCCATCTGCCTTAACCCTACATGCATTCTGACTGGGAAACGTCCTAGTTCGCATGATCGCCTCCAAAGAACTCTTCTTCGAACTCCTGTTCTTCCATGCCTGGTCAATTAAATAACAAGTGGCAAGCCAATGAGTACTTTGAATGTACTCGCAAGCAACCCATGATTGGAACAAGGCACAACAATGCATGATATAGGTAAATTTTTGCAGAAAGCCAGTTTTGAGTGCAATGACATGTTGAACAACTTGTAAGACATGCATCAGGAGAATTCAAGTAACCATGAGGACAGGTTACAGATATCAACATAAATAGAGTGGGCACCAACCCAACTCAATCATGTCAAGTCCTTTGACTTGACCCAAGTAGTTTTATCAACTCACACACACGGTTGTAAAACTCTGGACATAGTTTAAGTAGCACCGCCCAACTGTCCTTGACCGTGGACACAGCTATTCGAATAGTTTTACACTCTGCAGAGGTTGCACACTTTACCCACAAGATCC
The DNA here is from genome assembly GCA_021605145.1 of Aegilops bicornis. Lineage (NCBI taxonomy): Eukaryota > Viridiplantae > Streptophyta > Magnoliopsida > Poales > Poaceae > Aegilops > Aegilops bicornis. The sequence continues at coordinate 744,450,050 of CM038671.1, forward strand.
GGGGAACTTCCGTGCCATCCACGACCTGCGATACCTCAAGTACCTGGGGTAAGCACCCGATCACTACCTTTCCCTAGACGACACTAACATGGAGTCCACTCGATTGGTAGTAACCCCTGTGCCCAAAATTTCACATCTTAAAATTGTGGAGCATCGCTCCCATATTCATCACATACTGGCACGGGGTACCAACGGTGTGTCCGGTGCCCCATAAAAATGTTCTTGGCCGCCCTACAGCACGGCCCGCCCCGAGAGAGCGCACCAACAACTCCCGTCACTAGTAATGCGGGCTCCAAGCTAGTATCGGTCTAGGTAATCAATAATGCCCTTTCCCATATAAGGGTAGAGTGGTTGCGCATGTAAGGTTGGGACAGTCGACAAATCTTAAATCTAATCCGTTTTCGAAAACAACACACACACACTTGCCTCGGTACACCACTTCGTCATCAAGTGGTTACCCATCTCATCATCTCCCTCGGGCATAAGTGGCACCCGACGGGGTTTTTGAGAAGTCTTTTGAAAATACTTTGTCTCCATCACCATGCATATTCCCGTCCCTTTTTGCGTAGCACTACTTTAGCATCCTATCTACTCCCACCGGCATAACCCTCATAAGAAGGTAGAGTCATGCACAATGCAAGTATCAACGAGGAAGTACGGTGACAAACCATCAAAGTGGTTACTACCTCATCATGATTCCGTTGCAACAACAATATGGTGCTATATGACATGCATAAAAAGGGTTTCATAGACATGGTCAAAGGGCTGCTTGCCTGGTTCCTCAGAGTCTTCAAGTCTTCTGGTCCTTCTCCAAGTACTCCGTCTACTTCGTCAACTAACATCGGAAACAATCATAATAAGCAACACAACAAGGCAAAAATAAAAGTGCTCTAAAAATGTGAGTTGGACTTTTCTAGGATACCTCTGGTCATATGAGGGATGACCAAAGTGGTTTCATTGGAAGTGGATCAATGGATATTTCTAAACATTTCAATATGATGGAATCAATGGATTTGATGGATCCACAAGTTGTACACAGAATGCCATTTTATAAAAAATGAGTAAAAGTACCCATTAATTCAGGCATGATTTTAGAAACATTTAGAAATTGGTTTCACTAGATTTGGAGATGAAATGAATATAATATGGATTTTTGAAGTGGACTTATGTGAATAAATGACCTTTTTAAAAGGTTCAGTGAAAACCAAGGACAAAAAAAATGTCCACTGTGGCCTATTAAATAGGACTTGATTTATGGAGTCTCTGGAAATTTGAATCATCAAATTTGGAGTTCATTTGATTTATTTGTGGATTTTACAAATTTACAGAAAAAGAAAAGGAAATGGAAAGGGTTTTACCCTTATCCAGCGCACTGGGCGCAGTTTAGCAGCAGGGCGCCACTGGGCCGGCCCAGCGGCTCGGCCGCACGCGCGCAAGGGCCACTTCGGAGGCGGATTTCTCCCGGCCCGCCTCCACTTGCCAGCGTGGCCTGGAGGCTGGGCCACTGACGAGTGGGGCCTGCCTGCAGGTTCGTCCTCCACCTCCCGCGCGGCGCGAAGGGAGACAGAGGAGGCGTTCGACACCGGCCGCCGGTGCCACAGGGCGTCTCCGGCGATGCTCGCCCCACCGGCGTGCTCAGGGGAGAGTGGCGCATCCGTCGAGGTACTCCACGGAGGCAGGGGTGGTCGGCTGCGGGTGGTGCATCACCCACGGCGGACGGAGGCGACAGTGAGGTTGGGGCATGGCGCTGCAGCCGCGAAGGGGACGAAACAAAGATGGGGTGAGCTCTGCCGTTCATCTGCGGTTCTACTGGTGGCCAAAGGAGGGGCGGGGAGGCTTCGGGTTGCGTGAATTTGAGCGGAGGCCGCCGGCGGCACTCCGGCTATGGAAGGAGCAGGAGGGTACGAGAGGAGGTGCAGGTTGGTCCAGGGGGTTCACGGGGGAGAGAGAGATCAAAGGAGCTCCAGAGGGAGGTCAAGGGTGGCCTTATATGGCGAAGCCACGGCTCACCGTGGACGTGGCCTACGGGCACCCGCGGGAATGGCCGCAGTGGCCACGGGAGGAGGCCCGGGGCTGTCTACAACATTCGTGGGAGTCGAGTAGGGTGCCAGGAAGAGAGAGAGAGAGAGGGAGCGGGGAGAGGCTCAGCTCACAAGGCGAGGCCGGGCATTGGCCGAGCCGGGCGGCTCTGGGCACGCACCGCAGGAGGTGAGAGAGAGGGAGAGACGAGGGGGCCTGCAAGGTGGTGTGTTGCGGATGTCGAGGCACCTCGACTGGCGCGAGGGGGAGGCTCGAGGTGCTCGGGTGACGCGGCGTCAACGGTCGGGAGCACGCTGACATGCTCCAGAGCGCGCAAATTGCCGGCATCCGCGGTTTTCCGCGAGCACTCGCGGGTTCACTTGTGTCTGGGGTCTGAATGGGGAATAAACAAGAGGGTTGGAGGCTCTGGATGCTCTGGAACTTGCCAGGAGTGAGAGAGAGATGAGAAAGGGAGGAAAAAGTGGCTGTCCAGAGAAGAAAAATGGATCCCTGCTCCCCTTCATCATTGCCTCTCGGGCAGGGAAGCACACCAGAGGTAGAGGGGGACTAGGAGGGGCTGTGGTAAAAAGGAGAACTCATGGAGATTAGTGGAAGTGGACAAAACATACATTTTTAATTTCTGCCAGAAGGTGTTTGATGGTGGTTTAGGAAAGAAGATGAATTCCTCTTGTCATGAGGCTTGACAGGGTCAAATGGCATGAGAAAATAAGAGGTTCCACCAAGATTGAGTTCATTTGGGCAAAGTTGCCAACGCAACTTTTGTAAACCCTAGAAATCAACAGAAATGGACTTTTCAAGATTAAGTCATGCAAATCTATTCTCCTTGATGCACCACTTGGCGTAGTGTCATCATTTGAGGTTCTGAACATGTCCACAAAAGTTGAGATCAAAAGGAGAAAGTTTCCAATGTAGAGTTGTTCAAATTTGGTTCTAGACAGGAAGGGTTTTGGGCACTTTGATCAAGTTAATTGTTCTCCAACTTGTGCCATTTGGTCTAGATGAGTCATTAGACCATTTGAGAATGTTCACAAGGTTTGAGAGCATTTGGACATGTTTGGCAATGTAAAGTTGCTCAAGCTTCAAAATGGACAGAAATGGTTTTGAGGGGATTTCATGGGGTTATGCTATTCTCCATGACATGGTACTTGTCAAGATCATCCAGCATGTCACATGTGACATGCTAGAATTTTCTTGGAATTCTTGGAGAATGTTTCCTTTGTAAATATTTCAAAAGCTTGAAATATCCAGAAAGGGTTTTTGAGGGATTTTACCAATATTTTGAACATGACCATGTGTTGAAACTCTTATATATGGACAATATATGTCCACTGAGTTTCCCTGATTTTTGTAAACTATTTTTAAAACAATAAAATAATTTTTCCCTATTAAAGACCATTTCTGGTCTTAAGAAAAAACTTTTAAATAAAATAGGAAAGTAACTTTTAAAATTATATTTTTGTGCTTTATGGGAGTCCTACATCTAATAGGATTCAAATATACCTTTTGAATGATTTTTCACACCCCAAGTCAAGTACTTGTAGTGCAAACCTCAACTCAGGGGTTTTTGAAAAACTAATTTTTGAAAATACTATTTGGCCAAATTATTTTTGTAAGAAAATACTATGTTTCTCTATACACATGGCATGATCATTGGGAAGAAGCTTGGGGCAAGGAGATGTAGTATAAGAGTTGGAGGATTTATTTGATTTTTAGAGCACTTGCAAACAACAGTCAAACATTCAATCAAAGCAAAGACAAAACACCCAAAAGTTTTTGTCAAACCACATTTTATCATGATATATTAGCTTAAGTGTTGTGGCCTGAAAATCAGGGTGTGACAAATACTCAGGAAGGGAGAGAGACCCCAGATGCTTGGTGTTCAAGAGGAGAGAAGTCACATGTCTTTAAGAGGGGAAAGACATGTTCATATTTGATTGATTGCATTAGCTCTGTTTCTTTTCTTTGCTCTGATTTTCTATTCCCTATCTTCTCCCAATATCCCATGCTAGATTCAGGGGGATCAAGACATCTAAGGGAAGGAAATCCTTGAATTCATTGCACATCTTTACCTTTGGGGACATGTCTATATCCAATGGAGTACTCAGTACTCACTCTACATGTCATCCCAATCTTGGTACTCTTGTGGTTTATTTTGTTAGCTTTGGCTAGTAGGTGTATCTGTGTTATCTAACCTTGTTTACGCAGGTTCATTCCTTCCTAAGCCAACTCAAGACCACAAGCTAAGTATATGCATCGCAGTCATGTGTATGAGGATTTCTTGCTGATGTACATACTGTTTGCAAGAAGGACTCATGAGCATGAAGGTACATTTTCTATATTCACATCATTTGCTCTGATGCATATAGCCAAGATACATGTAACACATTGCTTACTCCATCATGCTTATGCATTCACATGCTCCTATATTTCATATTTACATGATTGCATACATGTAGGGGGAGCCTATGCATGTTACATGTCTTTCCAAAGCTTTGCTTGTTATTCTCTATATCTTTATCTAAAGCTTTGATGTATGTTGTCATCAATTACCAAAAAGGGGGAGATTGAAAGCACAAGTGCTCCTTGGGTGGTTTTGGTAATTAATGTCAACATATCTCGTGTTGTACTAATACTTTTATCTAGTATGTTTCAGATAAGCTCAACAATGAACTGGCATGGACTAGAGGATGTGGAACCCCTTCAAGATGCTAAGGACAAAGGATTTGATCAAGCTCAAAGCACAAGACTCTACATTTTACTTTTAGTGATCCAAGATCACATTGAGTCTATAGGAAAAGCCAATACTATCAAGAGGGGATGAGGTGTTGCTTGATGGCTTGCTTGCTCCAAGTGCTTAGTGATATGCTCCAAAGCCCTCAACTACTTTCTCACATCCACATATGTCCCAAACCAAAAGTCAAACTCGGCCCTACCGAATCTTTCCATCCGGCGCCACCGAGTTCCCATGACATAGCCACTGCCACAAAACCCTAGTCTTTTCGATCTCACCGATAGGGATCTCGGTCTCACTGAGATGGGATTGTAATCTCTCTGTGTATGTCTAGTACCAAAATCGGCCTCACCGAGTTTGCGTAATCGGTCCTACCGAGATTACAATGCAAACTCTCTATTCCTCTTCTTAACATTTCGGTCCATCCGAGATGAGCGAATCGGTCCCACCGAGTTTGCCTGACCAACCCTCTGTGTGTATATTAGCAAAATTGGTCTTACCGAGTTTGTGTAATCGGTCTCACCGAGATTACGTTATGCCCTAACCCTAACCTTATTGGTCCCACCGAGATGACATGTCGGTCCCACTGAAAATCCTAACGGTCACATTATTTCCTAAATCGGTTTGACCGAGTTTCACGATTCGGTCCCACCGAGTTTGGTAAGTTGTGTGTAACGGTTAGATTTTGTGTGGAGGCTATATATACCCTCCACCCACTCTTCATTCGTGGAGAGAGCCATCAGAACGTGCCTACACTTCCAGCATACATTTTCTGAGAGAGAACCACCTACTCATGTGTTGAGACCAAGATATTCCATTCCTACCACATAAATCTTGATCTCTAGCCTTCCCCAAGTTGCTTTCCACTCAAATCTTCTTTCCACGAAATCCAAATCCCGTGAGAGAGAGCTGAGTGTTGGGGAGACTATCAGTTGAAGCACAAGAGCAAGGAGTTCATAATCAACACACAATTTGTTACTTCTTGGAGAGTGGTGTCTCCTAGATTGGCTAGGTGTCACTTGGGAGCCTCCGTCAAGATTGTGGAGTTGAACCAAGGAGTTTGTAAGGGCAAGGAGATCGCCTACTTCGTGAAGATCTACCCCTAGTGAGGCAAGTCCTTCGTGGGCGATGGCCATGGTGGGATAGACAAGGTTGCTTCTTCATGGACCCTACGTGGGTGGAGCCCTCCATGGACTCACAAGCTGAATCATACCCTTCGTGGGTTGAAGTCTCCATCAACGTGGATGTACGATAGCACCACCTATCAGTACCACGGCTCAAAAATCTCCGTGTCTCCAAATTGCGTTTGCACACTCCAATTCCACCCCTTTACATTCTTGTCATTTGCATGCTTTACTTTCCGCTGCTCATATACTCTTTGCATGCTTGCTTAATATGTATTGTGAATGTTAAACTTGTGCCAAAATTCCACTTAAACCTAAAGAAATTAAAAATTGCAACTTTTCTTGCTTAGTGTCTATTCACCCCCCTCTAAACACCTCTTCTCGATCCTTTCAGTATTAGTACTTTTCTTTGATGAAGTCGGAGCATGATTTATTTTTTGATTGTCTTCCTTATGAGTGGCGGCCGGGGATGAGCGATTTTCTTTTCCTACCAATCTATCCCCCTAGGGGCATGCATATTAGTACTTTTCTTTGATGGCTAATAAAGTTTTGCAATAAGTATGTGAATTCTTTATGACTAATGTTGAGTCCATGGATTATACGCACTCTCACCCTTCCATCATTGCTAGCCTCTTCGGTACCGTGCATTCCCTTTTTCACCTCGAGAGTTGGTGAAAACTTCACCGGTGCATCCAAACCCCGTGATACGATACACTCTATCACACATAAGCCTCATTATATCTTCCTGAAAACAGCCACCATACCTACCTATCATGGCATTTCCATAGCCATTCCGAGATATATTGTCATGCAACTTCCGTCATCATCATATACATGACTTGAACATTCATTGTCATATTGCTTTGCATGATCGTAATATCACTAGCATGATATTTTAATGGCTTTTTTGAAACTATAAACAGTAGGGTAAACACCCCACTGCAACTTTTATTAAAATAAAGAAACATTTTAATGGCTTGTCCGTTTTTGATATCTTTGCTATGCTAGATCATTGCACATCCTGGTACACTGCCATATGCATTCATATAGAGTCATACTTTGTTCTAGATATCGAGTTGTAATATCGAGTTGTAAGTAAAAGTGTGATGATCATCATTATTAGAGCATTGTCCCAGTGAGGAAAGGATGATGGAGACTATGATTTCCCCAAAAGTCGGGATGAGACTCCGGACGAGAAAAAAATAAAAAATATTAAAAAAAGAGGCCAAAAAAAGAGAGAGCAAAAAAATGAGAGAAAAAGAGAGAAGGGGCAATGCTACTATCCTTTTACCACACTTGTGCTTCAGAGTAGCACCATGTTCTTCATATAGAGAGTCTCTTGAGTTATAACTTTCATATACTAGTGAGAATTTTCATTGTATAACTTGGCTTGTATATTCCGATGATTGGCTTCCTCAAATGCCTGAGGACTTCATGAGCAAGCAAGTTGGATGCACACCCACTTAGTTTTCAGTTTGAGCTTTCATACACTTATAGCTCTTAGTGCATCCGTTGCATGGCAATCCCTACTCCTTGCATTTACATCAATTGATGGGTGTCGGAGTAATGGGCCACGGGTAGGCTCACCCGAGTCCCAAGATTTACCAAGACTTTGGGCCAGCTCCGGCTAGCTGGGCCCCAAGCCGAAGCTCTGCCCTCTGGGGCCGGCTGGCTCAGTGGCCGGCTGCCAGAGGGCGGATGACCCCAGACTACGACGCTCCGGGCGGCCGGTTCCTGACAGCCGCCCTCCAGAGAGGGCGGCAACAGGCAGTCGGCCGTCCTACAACTGCAGCATGGCCGAGCCCCCCTTCGAGAGTACAAGACGGAGCGTGGCTACAGTGAGGCGCGTCGCCTCCGATGCTCAGGATGAGCATGGCTACAGCGCTCCGTACAGACGGAGATCTACGCACGGCAGGGCACTGTGCCATGTCTCCTCTGACGTCATGGCTACAGTGAGCAGCCACCAACCAGTCGGCTGGGCCCCACCAGACGGCGGGCCCCAGCGGTCGGTGGAGAAGCCGGAGGCTGGAGACACTGACAGCCGGGCCCGGCGGCCAGCCGGATTACCATTGTACCCCGGCCTATATAAACCCCCCAGGCCACCCATGCAAAGGGTTCGACCCCATTAGCACTAGCCACCCCATAGAGCAGGAAGAGAGCTGAGCCTTGCTTCCTCCTGCCTCTAGCATACAGCTCGAGGAGCACCATTGTATCACTTGAGCATTAGTGATTGAGGGAGTCCTGGACTAGGGGGTGTCCGGATAGCCGAACTATCATCTTTGGCCAGACTCCAAGACTATGAAGATACAAGATTGAAGACATCGTCCCGTGTCCGGATGGGACTTTCCTTGGCGTGGAAGGCAAGCTTGGCGATACAGATATGTAGATCTCCTACCATTGTAACCGACTCTGTGTAACCCTAGCCCTCTCTGATGTCTATATAAACCGGAGGGTTTTATTCCGTAGGACGAACAACAATCATACCATAGGCTAGCTCCTAGGGTTTAGCCTCCTTGATCTCGTGGTAGATCTACTCTTGTACTACCCATATCATCAATATTAATCAAGCAGGAGTAGGGTTTTACCTCCACCGAGAGGGCCCGAACACAGGTAAAAACATCGTGTCCCTTGTCTCCTGTTACCATCCGCCTAGACGCACAGTTCGGGACCCCCTACCCGAGATCCGCCGGTTTTGACACCGACATTGGTGCTTTCATTGAGAGTTCCTCTGTGTCGTCACCTATAGGCCCGATGGCTATTTCGATCATCAACAACAACACGGTCCAGGGTGAGACTTTTCCCCCCAGACAGATCTTCGTATTCGGCGGCTTTGCACTGTGGGCCAATTCGCTTGGCCATCTGGAGCAGATCGAAAGCTACGCCCCTGGCCATCAGGTCAGATTTGGAAGTTTGAACTATACGGCTGATATCCGCGGAGACTTGATCTTCGACGGATTCAAGCCACAGCCGAACGCGCCGCACTGTCACGATGGGCATGATTTAGCTCTGCTGCCGGACAGTGCCCTGGAGGCCGCACAAGAGTCCGCTCCGACCCTTAGCTCGGAGCCGACTGCGCCGATCGAGGATGGGTGGCTGGACACCGCCTCGGGGGCTGCTACCTCTACGGCGATAGAGCCGAATACCAAGCCTGTCCCTTGTGAAGCTCGTGACTCCAAGGTGCCGGACTCCTCTCCGGACCCCGAACCTTCCGCGCCCCTGGCAATCGAACCCGATTGGGCGCCGATCATGGACTTCACCGCTGCGGACATCTTTCAGCACTCGCCTTTTGGCGACATCCTGAATTCACTGAAGTCTCTCTCTCTATCAGGAGAGCCCTGGCCGGATTGTGGTCAGGACGGTTGGGATGCAGACGACGAAGAAATTCAAAGCCCACCCACCACCCACTTCGTAGCCACTGTCGATGATTTAACCGACATACTAGACTTCGACTCCGAAGACATCGACGGTATGGATGACGATGCCGGAGACGACCAAGAACCAGCGCCTACAGGGCACTGAAAGGCCACCTCGTCATACGACATATACATGGTGGACATCCCAAAGGATGGGAATGGCGATGGAACAACGGAGGATGACCCCTCCAAGAAACAGCCTAAGCGTCGGCATCAGCGGCGCCGCTCTAAATCCCGCCAAAGCAAAAATGGAGATTCCGGCACCGGAGACAATGACACCCCGGACAGTGCCGAAGACAACCCCCTCCAGCAAGATTCAGCACAGGAGGATGGAGAAACCGGCTCGCATGAGAGAGCGGCAGACAGAGAGGTAGAGGGCGACAATAATATGCCTCCCTCCGGAGACGAGGCAAGCCTCGACGACGATGAATTTGTCGTGCCTGAGGATCCCGTCGAACAAGAGCGTTTCAAACGCAGGCTTATGGCCACGACAAGCAGCCTCAAGAAAAAGCAGCAACAACTTCGAGCTGACCAAGACTTGCTAGCCGACAGATGGACTGAAATCCTTGCGGCCGAAGAGTATGAACTCGAACGCCCCTCCAAAAGCTACCCCAAACGCAAGCTGTTACCCCGATTAGAGGAGGAAGCACATAAACCTACATCACCAGCGCACAATACGGCCGACCGGCCACCTCGTGGCCGCGACAGAGAGTCCTCTAGGCCCTCCACTAAAGCCGCACCCCGGCATCGCTCGAAAAGTACAAAGCCATGGGGGAATGCGCCGGACTTACGAGACATATTGGAGGATAAGGCAAGACAAACAAGATCGATCTACGGATCGCGTGGGCGCCCCACGATACGTGACGACAACCGTCACGCCGGATACAGCAATTCCGGCCGGGCCGAACACAGTAGACAAAGCTTGTTTGAGCTGCGTCGTGATATAGCCCAATACAGAGGCGCCGCACACCCACTATGCTTCACAGACGAAGTAATGGATCATCAAATCCCCGAGGGTTTCAAACCCGTAAACATTGAATCATACGACGGCACAACAGATCCTGCGGTTTGGATTGAGGACTATCTCCTTCACATCCACATGGCCCGCGGTGATGATATACATGCCATCAAATACCTCCCACTCAAGCTTAAAGGACCAGCTCGGCATTGGCTCAACAGCTTGCCAGCAGAATCAATTGGGTGTTGGGAAGACCTGGAAGCCGCATTCCTTGATAACTTCCAGGGCACATATGTGCGACCACCAGACGCCGATGACCTAAGCCACATAATTCAGCAGCCAGACGAATCGGCCAGACAATTCTGGACACGGTTCTTAACCAAGAAAAATCAAATCGTCGACTGTCCGGATGCAGAGGCCCTTGCAGCCTTCAAACATAACATCCGCGACGAGTGGCTTGCCCGACACCTAGGACAGGAAAAGCCAAAATCCATGGCAGCCCTCACATCACTCATGACCCACTTCTGCGCGGGGGAGGACAGCTGGCTAGCTCGCAGTAACAACCTAACCAAAAACTCTGGTAGTTCGGATACCAAGGACAGCAATGGCAGGTCGCGTCGCAATAAGCACAAGCGCCGCATTAACGGAGATAATACTGAAGATACGACAGTCAATGCCGGATTTAGGGGCTCTAAACCCGATCAGCGGAAAAAGCCATTCAAAAGAAATACTCCGGGCCCGTCCAATTTGGACCGAATACTCGATCGCTTGTGCCAGATACACGGCACCCCCGAAAAGCCATCCAATCACACTAACAAGGATTGTTGGGTGTTCAAGCAGGCAGGCAAGTTAATTGCCGAAAATAATGACAAGGGGCTGCATAGCGATGACGAGGAGGAGACCCGACCGCCGAACAATAGAGGACAAAAGGGTTTCCCCCCACAAGTGCGGACGGTGAACATGATATACGCAACCCACATACCCAAAAGGGAGCGGAAGCGTGCACTTAGCGACGTATATGCGATGGAGCCAGTCGCCCCAAAGTTCAATCCGTGGTCCTCATGCCCGATCACTTTTGATCGAAGGGACCACCCCACTAGCATCCGCCATGGCGGATTCGCTGCATTGGTTCTAGACCCAATCATCGACGGATTTCACCTCACTAGAGTCCCGATGGACGGCGCCAGCAGCCTGAACCTGCTTTATCAGGATACTGTGCGCAAGATGGGCATAGACCCGTCAAGTATTAAACCCACAAAAACGACCTTTAAAGGCGTCATACCAGGTGTAGAGGCCAATTGTACAGGCTCAGTTACACTTGAAGTGGTCTTCGGATCCCCGGATAACTTCCGAAGCGAGGAGTTAATCTTCGACATAGTCCCGTTCCGTAGCGGCTATCATGCACTGCTCGGACGAACCGCATTTGCAAAATTCAATGCAGTGCCGCACTACGCATACCTCAAGCTCAAGATACCAGGCCCTCGAGGAGTCATTACGGTCAACGGAAACACCGAACGCTCTCTCCGAACGGAGGAGCATACAGCGGCTCTCGCGGCGGAAATACAAAGCAGCCTCTTAAGGCAATTCTCAAGTCCGGCCGTTAAGCGGCCGGACACCATCAAGCGCGCCCAGGGTAACCTACAAGAAGACCACCTGGCACGTTCCGAGCACGCGTAGCAATGCGGCCCCAACCCCAGCCCTCGCGAAATCGCGAGACCAGTACCACGCGTACATAACTACGCTCTGGAGATACCATGGGCACAGGGGGAGGGGCACGACCACGGCATGCCCAGAGTGCGGCTCAACCACAGCAGGGGCTCCCAATTGTGTCATTCTTCTTTTTCTTTCTTCTTATTCACAGGACTCCGTTTTCCAGAAGCCCTGTCCGGCAGTAGACTTGCCGAACTCACGATGCAACAACCAGGAAGCAGAAAAGCTACGTCGAGTATCCAGGTGGTCTCCATTACGAGCATTATACCTGTTTTACATACCATTCCGCAGCCTACCCCTGGAGAGGGACATGTTAGGTAGTCCCATCCCTTGCTTATCGCACTATTTGTATCGTTCTGCTTTCATTGCAGTATTTTTTGAATAAACAATGCATCGCTTTTTGCCTATCATTGCATTCCTTTTTTATCTATATATGTTCAATTATGACATGTTGCACCTGTACGCTTTGGTACGGCCAAATACACCAGGGACTTAAGTTCCCCAAAGTGTGTGATAAGTCCGAACACTTTCACAAGTGCGGCACCCCGAACTTATAGCATTATATGCATCGGCTCCGAATCATGTCTTGGGTCAATAGTTGGGTTTGCCCGGCTCCCATGTTTTGGTACCTTACGTTTCGTTATATCGGCTAAGGTAGCGTTGGGAGAACCACTGCGATTGTGCCCCAGTTGAGCTGGGTTGAGCACCTCAGTGGAGAAAGCTAAAACTGACCGTCATGATGGGGCGAGAGCCGGTCGCTGTTCGAGAGGTTTTTTCGAGTCCCTAAAGACTTATGCCGCTTAGAGCGAGGAGCCGGCTTTGTCCGGTCCAGGCATGGATAGCGCCCCGAATTCGGCCTTCCGAACACTAGGGGCTTCGCCGAAATTTCAAATTATAGAATTCTATGGCTAAGTGAGAGTGTTCAAGCATTGTAAGTCCGGTTGCCTCGTTCGTTGTGTTGAGCGCCTCCCTCGAAGGACCCAAATATGGGAAAAAGAGCGCTCAAATTTATCCCGAACACCCAGCACTCGCGGCATGGGGGCTGAAGCCAACGACTTTCCATCTCTCAAATTTGATAAACGGCCGCACAGAAGGTAATATTTTAAATTAACAAGCGTTGCTTAGCGCATATGAACAAGTTTTCAGTGCACAGGATAACAAAATGCGAGTCTACTCAAAAATTACATCTTTGGAGCATTCACCTGCTATAAGGCGGGCGCCCTTCAGGACACCCTTATAGTACATCTCGGGCGTGCGATACTCCTTGCCCGGCGGTGGCGCGTCCGTCACAAGCTTCTCGGCGTCCATCTTGCCCCAGTGCACTTTAGCACGGGCAAGGGCCCGACGGGCACCTTCAATGCAGACGGAGTGCTTGATGACTTCAATCCATGGACAGGCGTCCACCAACCGCCGCACCAAACCGAAGTAGCTCCCAGGCATGGCTTCTTTGGGCCAAAGCCGAACTATGAGGCCCTTCATGGCCTGTTCGGCCACCCTGTGGAGCTCGACCAGCTGCTTCAGCTGGTCGCTCAGGGGCACCGGATGTCCGGCCTCAAAGATACTGAGACCAGAATACCTTCTCCGTCGAGCTCCCTTCCTCGGCCCGGTAGAATGCGGCAGCATCGGACACACTACGGGGCAGATCTGCGAACGCTCCCGGAGAGCTCCGAATCCGGGTAAGTAACAGATAATTCACTTTTACATGCTTGCTTTGCATAAAGAATGCCTTACCCGCCGCTATATTTTTTATCTCCTCAATCTCCTGGAGGGCCTTCTGGGCTTCGGCCTTAGCGGCTTTGGCACTCTCAAGAGCCGAGGCGAGCTCGGACTCTCGAGTCTTCGAGTCATGCTCCAAAATCTCGTGTTTTTCCATGAGAGCCTGGAGCTCCTGCCGCACCTCCGCCACCTACGCCTCCTGCTTCTCCCGCTCGGTGCGTTCCGCGGCCGCATTGCGTTCGGCCTTGGACACTGCTTCCTTCAGAGTCACCATCTCGTTTGTGGCCCCTGCAATACTCACGCTATCCCTGTCATTTTCTGCAACCAAATCCTTTTCTATAAGGTATTACTTTAATAAGGTATTACTTAACTTCCTTGTCCTCGAGCTGCTTCTTGGCACGGCCGAGCTCGTTCTCGGACCGGTCGAGGCTCTGCTTCAAGGCATTGACCTTCGCAGTCAGTGCGGCAGAGGTCAGCAACGCAGCCTGCATTCCCATATTGACATATTTGTGTTAGACTCCTGCGTATATCTTTTTAGATCCTCAGTTCGGCTTTTCTTTCCGAACACCAAACTGAGCATCAGGGGCTACTGTCTATGCGGTACTATTTTTACATATCTTAAATTACTTACCTCAAAGCCTGTTAGAAGGCTGGTGCAGGCTTCAGTCAGCCCGCTCTTGGCGGACTGAACCTTCTGAATCACCACACTCATGACAGTGCGGTGCTCCTCGTCGATGGAAGCGCCGTTGAGCGCCTCCAGCAAATTATCCGGTGCCTCCGGTTGGACGGAGGTCACCGGCGTTGCAGTCTCGCCCTTCCTATGAAGGGGCCGCCCGCCGGACTCCAGAACCACTAAAGGTTCCGGTGCGGAGTCCGGTCCAAAGTCCGGGAGGTTGCCCTGCGGCACCTCCGGGGCCTCCTCCTCTTGGCTGGGCCCCTTCTGGGGCCCCACCTCAGCGTCGTCTGCGTCACGGGGGGAGGAGGCAGTCGGAAGTGAAGTGCTATTCACATCCGACGAATCCAAGGAGCCGCTCGACGAAGCGGGGAGATCGTCCTTGGGCGGGCTACATGGTTGTATTCGGTGTTAGAAGACACTATGCGACAAAAGAGAAATCATGAGTTATTCTGGAATCCGGACACTTACGATCTCGCCAGGGGCTTGACCCTCGAAGGCCACTCCTCTTCACCGTCGTCGGTGTTGGTGGAACAGTCCGGAGGAAGGGTCCTTCCCTTCTTGGACCCTTTGGCCTCCTCCGTTGGGGAAGCCTTCCTTTTCTTCTCTCCCCCCGCTGGGGGAGAGGCCTCTTTCTTCTTCTCCTCGTCTTCGCGGGAGGAGTCCGCCTCAGAGTCATCGGACGATGAGTCCGATAACACCTGGCGCCGGGAACTCCTCTGAGTTCCCGTGGCCTTCTTCTTGGCCTTCTTCTCCGGCACCACGTAAGGCGCCGGAGCCAGCAGTCCCGTTAATCGGGCATCCGCTGGGTCTTCTGGCAAGGGAGCCGGACAGTTAACCTGTCCGGACGTCTTCTGCCAGGCCTGTTAAAGGTAATGGGAGTTTAGATCCCGCATGGAGTCAAACTATGAAAAACAAGTGTCCCGTAAAGGGTAGAATAGCTTACCTCGCCGGCTGGACGCTGCGAGCTGAATCCGCGATCTTCGGTAGCGAATGCGGGAGCCTCGGCGCCCTTGAACAGCACCTTCCAGGCATCTTCGTACGTAGTGTCGAAGAGCCTGCTTAAGGTTTGGTGCTGTGCCGGATCAAACTCCCACGAATTAAAAGCCCGCTCCTGGCACGGGAGGATCCAGTGGATGAGCATGACCTGGACTACGTTGACAAGCTTGAGCTTCTTGTTCACCAAAGTTTGGACGCAGGATTGGAGTCCGGTCAGCTCCTTCGAATCACCCCATGATAGGCCCTTCTCTTTCCAGGAGGTGAGCCGTGTGGGGATACCAGATCTGAATTCGGGGGCCGCTGCCCATTCAGGGTCACGCGGCTCGGTGATATAGAACCACCCCGATTGCCACCCCTTTATGGTCTCCACAAAGGAGCCCTCGAGCCATAGGACGTTGGGCATCTTGCCCACCATGGCACCTCCGCACTCCGCTTGGAGGCCGCCCACTACCTTCGGCTTGACATTGAAGGTCTTCAGCCATAAGCCGAAGTGGGGCTGGATGCAGAGGAAGGCCTCGCACACGACGATGAACGCCGAGATGTTGAGGATGAAATTCGGGGCCAGATCGTGGAAATCCAGGCCATAGTAGAACATGAGCCCCCGGACAAATGGATGAAGTGGAAAACCTAGTCCGCGGAGGAAGTGGGTGAGGAACACCACCCTCTCATGGGGCCCGGGGGTGGGGATGAGCTGCCCCTTGTCGGGGAGCCGATGTGCGATGTCGCTGGATAAGTATCCGGCCTTCCGCAGCTTTTTGATATGCCCCTCCGTAACGGAGGAGGCCATCCACTTGCCTCCCGCTCCGGACATGACTGGGGAAGGTTGAGGCGAGATGTGCGGGCTTGGGCGTTGGAGCTTGAGTGCACGGAAATGGATAAGCAAAGAAGGAAGAAGGCGTAGGTAAAAAGGTGGATCCTTATCCCCTTATATATGGGCGGACGAAACTATGCGTCCCCACCATCCTGGTAAAACTCTCTTATCTCCCAAGCACCGCAATCAATGGCGCGGTTGGGTTACCCACGCCCGTATTGATGAGAATCCCGGAATAAGGGGACACGATCTCTGCTTTGACAAGACGTGCCAAGGAAACCGCTTCGCTAAACGCGCTGAGGTGGAATAGTAAAAATGATTCGAATAAAGGCTTGGCCGCGGTGTGATGTCACGCCATGGAATACGTCAGCAGATTGAAATTGTGTAAATATTATTCTCTCTACGATGGTATGTGGAACTTATTTTGCAGAGCCGGACACTTTCCTGGTGTTCAAAATCTTCTATGAATTATTCGGAGGAGGAACCCGCCTTGCAATGCCGAAGACAATATGCGTGCCGGACTCGTCGTCATTGAAGCCTGGTTCGAGGCTCTTGAGGAGTCCTGGACTAGGGGGTGTCCGGATAGCGAACTATCATCTTTGGCGGACTCCAAGACTATGAAGATACAAGATTGAAGACTTCGTCCGTGTCCGGATGGGACTTTCCTTGGTGTGGAAGGCAAGCTTGGCGTCTGGATATGTAGATCTCCTACCATTGTAACCGACTCTGTGTAACCCTAGCCCTCTCCGATGTCTATATAAACCGGAGGGTTTTAGTCCCAGAGGACGAACAACAATCATACCATAGGCTAGCTTCTAGGGTTTAGCCTCCTTGATCTCGTGGTAGATCTACTCTTGTACTACCCATATCATCAATATTAATCAAGCAGGAGTAGGGTTTTACCTCCACCGAGAGGGCCCGAACCTAGGTAAAAACATCGTGTCCCTTGTCTCCTGTTACCATCCGCCAAGACGCACAGTTCGGGACCCCCTACCCAAGATCCGCCGGTTTTGACACCGACAGTGATCATGCAGAGACCCCGCAGAGCAGGACTAGGGGTGTTATCTCCTAGGAGAGCCCCAAACCTGGGTAAAGTTCGCCGGCGTTCGTGTGTACTCTTTATCCCGCTTCCAGGCACTGGCGACGTTCTACTCGCTCCCACCATGACAAGCCATCCGTTGGCATATGTCGCACCCAACCCCCGACATTTGGCGCCCACCGTGGGGCAGGTGCACCGTCTCCCGGAGATCTGCTCTGGACGGGAACCCTGTTCCTTCCTGGCGAGCGAAGCCAGCCCAGCACGCCCGACGGCGTCAGCCTCGACGCGCTGCATGGCGCGGAGATCGCCTGCGCGGCGAGTTGCCTTGCTAACCTCGTCGGCGAGATCGACCTCTCCGACGAGCCAACTTCCGATGCGGGCACAAGCTGCCCCGAGAGCCGCCTCGTCAGCCTCCTCGACCAGCTCCATGTCGCCAGCGAGCCCGCTGTGGACCTGGAGTCCGTCGGCTCGACCGATCCGATGATCATCGACTCCGACACGGCGTCGCTCGACGCGTTTCCCACCAACGTGGTGGTCTACGATGAGCCGCCTCCTCGCGAGTACAGCGGCGGGAGCACCGTCACGGAGGTGCTCGTCATTAACAGCGAGGAGCACTCGGACGGGCGTGCTCAAGATTCCCTTGAGGCCACCCTGCACGACCTCTCGGAGCCTATTACCGAGGGCGCGGATGCTGAGGTGCTGGAGGCACGCCGCCTCCAGCTTGTCGAGAGTGCTGGCCGCCTGGCCAGCATGCGCCGGCTATTGGACGCCTATCGGCGCGAGATGGATCGGGCTGTAGGTGGCACCCCGGCTCCTGGGGGGCCTAGCCACCTCGGCACGGTTCGGCAGCATGGCACGGCCGTTGCCACCATGTTCGGGGTAGAGCGCCCCGTCTACGCCACGCCTGCAGAGAACATCCGGGCCGCCCAGGCGGTGACGGATGAGTTGAACAAGTACGATGGTGACGAGCTCCTCCACATGACAGAGCGAGTCCAACAGCTCCTGGACGCGGCAGCCGCGCAGCACGAGGCCGCCTGCCGCGCCGAAGACCCAGCCGGACGAGACAACGAGCCGCCCCCATGCCGAGATCATGGGGCGACCTCCCGGACGCCGACTGGTGGCGCCCGCGGAGGAAAGGGCAACGAGCCGGCTGCCAGCCGCAGTCGGACACGCATCTCCATCGAGCGGGACGAGGAAGGCCGCCCTCATGCAGTAGAGCGGCGAGGCGACCTGCCGCCTCCCCCGCCTCCCCCGCCTCGTGGAGCAAAATACCCCACTCCACCTCCTGTCACGCACCCGACACTACTAGAAAAAGGGCTATAGATGGGATTGACACTAATGGCGCACCAGAAAGATGGTGCGCCATTAGTATATACTAATGGCGCACCACCATCTGATGCGCCAGTAGAGTTTAATCTACTAATGGCACACACAGCAACGGGTGCGCCATTAGTATCAAATTTTTAACTAGTGCTTTGTCCAAACATACTAATGGCGCATCCTGCCCAAGTGCGCCATTAGTAGTTGTAACTACTAATGGCGCACCAGCGAGGTGCGCCATTAGTATAGATTTTTTTGAACTAGTGCCCTATCCAAACATACTAATGGCGCATCCTGCCCAAGTGCGCCATTAGTAGTTGTAACTACTAATGGCGCACTGTGCAAGGTGCGCCATTAGTATAGAATTTTTTGAACTAGTGCGCCTTTCCAAACATACTAATGGCGCATCCTGCCCAAGTGCGCCATTAGTAGTTGTAACTACTAATGGCGCACCAGCAAAGGTGCGCCATTAGTATAGAATTTTTTTTGAACTAGTGCGCCTATTCAAACATACTAATGGCGCATCACTGCTTAAGTGCGCCATTAGTAGTTGTAACTTCTAATGGCGCACCATGCAAGAGGTGCGCCATTAGTAAGTGGGAAGCAACAAGATATTTGGGACAGCCTCTCCTACCCACACACTCACTTTCTCCCCACTTCATTCTCTCCACCTCCTCCTTGTCTCGGGTGCCTCCTCTTTTTCACCTCATTTCCACCATAGATTCATTCAAATTAAGTGGTTAAATTACCTTGTTTTAATAGGTAAGTAAGGGGGGAAGCTATATTTAGGTTGTTCTCCCTACAACAATGTGCACATGCACTTTTTACTGACCTAGCTAGATCTATGTATGTTCGTGGTGTTGCATATGTTTGTGGTGTTGCATATGTGTTTGTGTTTGGAGGTGTACCGTATTTGAAATGCGATAGTTGCCAATATTTTGCGGAATGTTGATTCATTTCCGTTTAGTAGAATTTTGGCATTAAGCATTCTTTTGGTCCTATTTTTAGGGAAAGTCATGCCAAATTTTTGTTTGGTTCTAAAATATCGTTTTGCTCTACCTCACAGCGACCATAGTCCGCACGATGACCGAAGGCGTCGTGAATAGGAATTTGAGGTCCGCGAAGGCCGATATGCTTCAAAAGAACGAGACGGAGATACGATGTCAGTGTCGAAGATGCAAGCTGAAGAGCCTTATTGCTGACCCGGATTCCGGGCCGGTGCGGGACCACCTGCTGTTGCGTGGTTTCATGGATGGCTATCGGTGGCAAGGTGATGAAGATGACTACGAAGTCGTCCATGCGGGCGGGCAAGAAATGAGGAAGGGCAGCAAGACAACCACCGCGGCTCGGCGGCGAGAAGACGAAGAATCCCGAGGAGATGATCACGGCTGTGATCTTTGTACAGATCATCATGTAGAAGATGCAGGACATGATGATGAGGAAGATGCCGAGCGGCGACGGGCATGATCATGAAGATGATGATGCCAATGAGCAGACGACGCTGGACCATCGATGGGCTGGGTGCAGGACCCTCATATTCAAGAGCTGCTTCTCAAGCGGGCCGGATAACGCAAGAGCTGCCGCCCGAGAAAGCCAAGATGGATCAACTTGAGTTAGACGCGGTTACTCCATTGTATGAAGGATGCAGGCCCGAGGATACCCGCTGAAAGTAACGCTCATGGCTCACGGAGATGAAGGTAAAACACAAAATGACCGGCGCGTGCCGACAAGAACATGTCATTACAGCACGAACGTCTTCCCAAGGGGAACAAGTGCCCGACCAGTTTGGAGGAGGCGAAGAAAATCGTGTGTCCTCTCGATTTACCGCCGTGAAATACCATGTGTGCATGAACAATTGCATCATTTATCGGGACGAGCACGCTGGAGTCTACCATATGTCCGGTGTGCGGCGTCACTCGATACAAGAAGAGGAAGAAAGCTCCTCGAAAAGTGGTGTGGTACTTTCCGATCACTCCTCGTCTGCAGCGCTATTTCGCGGACCCTAAGGTAGCAAAGCTCCTGCGTTGGCACGCGGATAGGGAGGAGAAGAAGCGGGAAGATGACGCAAATGATCCGGAGATAGATAAAAAGGACCAGATGCTGAGTCACCCTAAGGATGCGAGCTGCTGGCAAGCGTTGAACTTCAAGACTCGGAATTTGGGAACGATCCAAGGAACATCGTGGTGGCGCGAGCACCGATGGAGTCAATCCATTTGGCAGCCGTGAGAAGCACACATAGCACCTGGCCTGTGTTTGTGTGGATGTACAACCTTCCCCCACGGTTGTGCATGAAGAGGAAGTACATTCACATGAGTATGCTAATTGAAGGGCGAAACAACCAGGAACGACATCAATGCAGATCTGGGGCTGCTGAAAGAGGAGCTTGACACGCTGTGGAAAACGCCCGGCCAATATGTGGGGACGCCAGAGAGAAAGAATATTTCCCTATGAGAGCCGTGACCGCTCACGACGGTGCACGACTATCTCGATTCTACGGATATCTCGGCAGGTAGTCCACGGATTTTACGGATGCGTAAGGTGCATGGATGACACAACGTATCGTCACCTGGTCGTGGTGGCCGACAAAGGCTTGTCGACAAAATGGGGTCATACTATACCGCTGGTGTGCGGAAGGAGAAAAGACCAGCTCGGAAAGCGGTAGCGCGAGAGGTTCAAGAACTCAAGGCACGGTGGCGCGGATTCCGGAGATTGTCCAAGAGCAAGTGGAACAACGACTCGGAGCGGCGATCACCGCCCTTGTGCCTACCTTGATCTCGGGTTGAGTCTCGTGGATTGCGGCGGCGAGGCCACCCCGATTCCTAGCTTCACGGCCAGCAACTTCGCATAATGCGATGGCGGGGCCATTGGTGCCTCGGTGGAGGCGGCATTGAGTCTCCGGACGCCGCACGGAGCTTAATGCACCGGTGTCGCCCGACGGCACCTCTGCAAAGCAAGCGGCCCCTCCCGTCAAGCTGCACGCCGCCGCTGGCGGTGCCTCTACATTAGCCGAAGCTCGACGCCATCATCACGGTAACTAATTAAGCCTCTCTCGGCCGAGGACTTCATCTCCTTGCCTTTGATCGGGCATCCTCGACGCCCTACATGTTTTCGCAGGCGCGCCGACGTTCCGTGCACTCTCCTCCACTTCGTGAACAACGAAGTTGGTCGATGTCGCCAAGGGCAAAATCGTTCAACCGGGCAACCCCTTGTTCCACGGTACCCGGATGCCACCCAACTTGTTTAGGGTTCAACTGGTTCGGTGCTACCAGGCTGCGACGACTTGTTACCTCCGAATCGACCCGTCGGGCCGGCGATGATGACGTGATGACCCTCGGCGCCTGCTGAGCTGGCCCCTGCTTTGGCGAAGAGCGATTCGTTTGGGGCGGGGACACCACCCCAAAGACAACACCGCCCGGTCGTGCGGCGCCAAGTCGGCCCATGGCAAGACCGCCCGTAACGGTGCGGACATCCCTATGCCATCGATCCAAACATGCATATGGCACAGGATCGTAACAACGGCGACGGCGACTATGATACATTTGGCAACGTCGATCGATTACTTTGCCGAGCATGGGTACGATGGCGACTTCATGGGGCCTCCTTCTCAAGAACCAAACCCAACAAAAGGCGTGTGCGATCTAGCTCGTACCGCAGAGAAGCCAAGTTACAGCAGCGCCGTCATGCGTTCAGCTCTCAGAGACGCCTCCGGTGCCGACTTCACCGAGCCTCGAGATAGGCGAGGTGCGAAATATTATCAGCCCCAACACACTCAAGAAGGCGGTCTGTGAGCAAAACTCGGTCCCATTACAGGAGAAGAAGAAGGCACGCAAAAGAAAGACTAAGAAGGGTGCGAGCCAGCCGGCACGAAATGCGATCCGTGCTCGGGGCGGGCCACCTTCACCGCAGGATATCTCGAGGAGGGTGCATGTGGCGGGTAGGGCGATGCTACCGGCAAATATGCTCAATGCTGCAACCGTGCTATGCGGAGTCTGCATGATGATGTTCTTTCTTTGGAGAAGCGGCGTCTCGGGGAGAAGGATGTGGCAATCCCGGTTTTCGCGGCCAAGGTGCCAGAGGGCAAGGGCTTTGTGGATAACTCCATCGGGCGTACGATCGTCCTGCGGTTTGATGACATCCACGCTATGTTGAACCTTCATCTGCTGCACTACACCTTCGTTCGGCTATTTTCGCTGAGTATGGAGATGCGGATCATTCGCGACAAGACCCCGGACATCGTGATAGTCTACCCCTTCTATATGCATGCCAAGATCTTGGGCAGCGCTGGGGACCGGCAAGTCGCGAGTTCTTACCTCGAAGGCATCATTCTGGCAAACCAAGATAAGGATAACTTCCTCGTGCCTTACTTTCCGAGTAAGTCCTCCCCTCAACCGCCCGTAACATATGAATTCTTACATTTCGATCGTTTTTCTTTTAACATTCCGTGTTTTCTGCGGTGACACACGTTGCACGCTCATCCTCCTAAGCCCCAAATATTCCATGGCCACGTATTTCACCCGGACCGTTAGTCGAGCGTAGACTACACAAATGTCAAGAAGGTTCTTGATGATGTTCTCCCGGCTACGCCAAATCTGGAGGCACCTTCACCGGGCCTATTCGTAAATACGGCAAGCACGTGTTCTCCCACAATCTGACGTTACGCTGCGTCAAGCAGCCGCTGGCGGTCGAAGGGTGCCTACTACGCCATCCATCACATGCGAGGATCGTGCGGGACCATCATCAACTTCGCTACCGACTAAACTCAAAGAATGGGCCGCGAGCGTGTCGGCAATCCAGGACGCGGACCTCCGACAAGAATTCTTTCGCATCCAGTCGGAGTTTTCGGAAATCATCCATCAAGATGTCCTACGTACCTCGGGGCAGTTCTACCTCAGAAATCAACCGTCCAACAGTGACATCGACACAATGCTACAAATGCAGGCTGACAACGCCCGTTCTTTCATGACTCCCACGATAGACGGCGGCTTCATCCATGCTCCGGTCCCTTGAGTCGAGTTGTCTAGTTCTGAAACATCGATTGGCTCATGTTGTAATTAAACTTTAATGAACTTGTAGTATGTCTCTTTGGTTTTCGAGAGTCGTTCAACTTAGATGTAATCGATGCTATTAATGTCTTGCTTTTCTCTTCCGATCGTTACATTGCATACTTATATATTGCTTATGTATTGTCTGTGAATTGGTACTAACGTTTCGTTTGGCTAGTGCATAGCGATGCCGACGTATGTCGTGTACAAGGGTAAGGTTCCCGGAGTCTACGATGACTGGGAGGAGTGTCGGAGACAGGTTCACCGATTCAGCGGTAATAGTTACAAAGGGTACACCACTAGGGCCGAGGCCGAATCTAGATACGCCCGCTATCTAGCGGGAGAGGGAGAGGCGTTGGAGGAACCGGATGAAGACGAAGTTTCATCGTGATGATGCTCATCGTGATGACCGCAGCTCTCTTCTATGTGATGGTAGTTTAGATGATCGATATCGACTTGTAATGTGAAGACAAACTCGCTACTCGCGGTCTCGAGACTTGTAATATAATGTTCTATCTTTGTTCGGTCTTTTCAATTCGAGAATAATATGATGAATTGTATTAGGAGACTAATATGATGAATTGTATTCAAAGACTAAACTTCTATTGTATCTCGATGAATCTATTGTTGATGTGTGCTGTCTATATTTTGTCAAATTATACATTTTGTAACCTGTGCAAAAAACAGAAAATAAAAAATAAAAAAACCTAATATTCATACTAATGGCGCATCACATGACGATGCGCCATTACCCATTAGTATGACAAAGTGCATACTAATGGCGCATCAGGTAGTGCGCCATTAGTATGCCGCGTTACTAATGGCGCATCCAGAGGTGGTGCGCCATTAGTATGCCAAAGCACACTGGTATACATGCCTCGGGAGGCATACTAATGGCGCACCCAAGATATACTAATGGCGCACAGGTGGTGCGCCATTAGTAAAAATTACTAATGGCGTGCTATTAATGGCGCACCACAGATGCGCCATTAATAGCCAAATTAGGTGCGCCATTAGTAGTGGTTTTTCTAGTAGTGCGACACTCGGTGACCGCCTTGGCCGCGGAGAGGGAGTCGGAGAGAATGATGCTCGCCACCAGATCGATCGCCTCAACCGATCCCTGGCGCTTGAAGAGGAAGATGCGCTGGGCCCGCCCTACTTCGGCCCCTGAATCCGTGATGAGCCCTTCCCCAAAGGGTTCACCCTCCCGCGAGACACGCCCAAATACACCGGCTCTGTGAAGACGGAGGACTGGCTGGTCGACTACTCCACAGCCGTCAGTATAGCAAACGACAACAAGCACGTTGTCGTGAAGTACGTCCCGCTCATGCTTCAAGGCACTGCTCGGACGTGGCTCAACAGCCTGAAGCCCCGCAGCATCAACAGCTGGGTTGATTTCACCGAGGCCTTCATCCGCAACTTCACCAGCACTTACAAGCGGGCCCCCAAGCCCCGGCAGCTCTCTCTATGCGTCCAAGGGCCCACCGAGTCCACTCGTGATTACCTCACGCGCTGGACCGAGCTGCGCAACTCCTGCGAAGGCGTGCACGAGGTGCAGGCAATCGAGTATTTTACTGCCGGGTGCCGAGAGGGCACCCTCCTCAAGCACCGCCTCCTCTGCGACGAGCCCGAGACCCTTGATGAGCTGCTGGTCATCGCCGACAAGCACGCCACGGCCGACTCCTCCATGAAGGCGGAAATCCTGGTTGACGCGTCTGGAAAGGTGGCACCCCAGGCACCTCGGACTCCGGCTGGCGACACCAGTCGGCGACAGCAGCCAGGAGATAACAAGCGAAAGGCCACTCAGCCGGCTTCCACTAGCCGGCAGGTGGCGACGGTCGAGGATCAGCAGCCAGAAGGGCAGCCAGCCCCCAAGCGGCAGAAGGGCGGCAAGTCCAACTGGTTGCCCGCCTTCTCTTACGAGCAAACTCTAGATGCACCCTGCAAATTCCATAGCGGAGCAAAGCCCTCCAACCACACCACTCGGAAGTGTCACTGGCTCACCAGGATTGCCAAGGGAGATGGACTCCTGCCTCCTCACTTTCTTTGGACGCCGCCTCCTCAGCCCGGCGGCCCGGCCCGACCGATTAAGCGCCATCCAAGACGAGTACCCGGAGGAACACGGAGCTTATGTTGTGTTCACCAGCGTGGCCGGTGACAGATGCAGCAGACGACAACAACAACAAGAAGTACAAGCGGTGGCCTCCAACACCCCAGAGTTCATGCATTGGTCCGAGAAGCCCATCAGTTGGAGCAGGGCCGACCACCCGGAAGTGATGCCTTCCCCTGGTTCGTACGCCCTGGTCCTAGAAGCGACCCTTGCAACGGAGAGACGAGCAACCCGTTTCTCCAGAGTCTTGATAGATGGCGGCAGCAGCATCAACATCCTGTATCGTGATACGATGGAGAAGTTAGGACTCAAGCAGAAGCAGCTCGTCCACAGTCGGACTGTATTTCATGGCATAGTCCCTGGCCTTTCCTGCTCACCAATCGGCAAGACACAGATTGATGTCCTCTTCAGAGACAAGAATCACTTTCGCCGAGAGCCAGTCTAGTTTGAAGTGGTGGACCTTCAGAGCCCCTACCATGCATTGCTAGGCCGACCTGCTCTAGCCAAATTCATGGCAGTCCCCCACTATGCCTTCCTCAAGATGAAGATGCTGAGTACCAAGGGGATCCTGACAGTAGTCGGAGACTACAAGAAGTCGGTCGCCTGCGCCGTAGATAGCAGCCGGCTGGCCGAGTCCCTCGTAATTCCAGCCGAGAAGCAGCTCCTTGACCGGGTGGTGGCATTGGCAGGCAAGAAGCCAGAAATGCCACCCATGCCCCAGGAGTCGGAAGCTGAGGGCTCGTTCAAGCCGGCCAAGGAAACGAAGAAGATACCCTTGGACCCAGAGCACCCGGAGAGGCACGCTGTCATAGGCACAGGCCTTGACAGCAAATAGGAAGGCGAGCTCGTCGATTTCCTCCGTGAGAATCGGGACATCTTCGCATGGTCCCCCAAAGACATGCCGGGTGTTCCGACGGATTTAGCCGAGCACAAGCTACATGTCCGACCAGACGCCAAGCCGGTCAGGCAGCCCTTGCGCCGCCTGTCAGAAGAGAAGAGGAGAATTGTCGGAGAAGAGATAGCCCGGCTCCTAGCAGCCAGATTCATCACGGAAGTGTTTTTCCCAGAATGGCTGGCCAACCCAGTCCTAGTGTTGAAAAAGAACAAGCAGTGGCGCATGTGCATTGACTACACCAGCCTCAACAAAGCCCGCCCCAAAGATCCCTTTGCTCTGCCAAGGATTCATCAAGTGATCGACTCCACAGCCGGATGCGAGCTGTTGAGTTTCTTGGATGCGTACTCAGGATATCACCAGATAAAGCTGAACCCGGCCGACAGGCTGAAGACCGCCTTCATCACGCCATTTGGAGCCTTCTGCTACCTGACCATGACGTTCGTCTTGAGAAATGCCGGCGCCACGTTTCAGCGTTGCATGCAGAAGTGCCTCCTCAAGCAACTCGGCAGAAATGCCCATGTTTATGTGGATGATGTGGAGGTGAAGACGGAGAAGCGTGGCACTCTGCTGGAAGACCTCAAGGAGACCTTTGAGAACCTGCGCCGATTCTAGATTAAGCTCAACCTGGAGAAATGTGTCTTTGGAGTGCCAGCCGGCCAGCTTCTTGGTTTCCTGGTCTCAGAACGCGACATAGAGTGCAATCCCGTGAAGATCAAGGCAATTGAGATGATGAAGGTGCCCACCCGACTGCTGGACGTGCAGAAATTCACCGGCTGCCTGGCGTCAGTCAGCCGTTTCATCAGCCGGCTGGGCGAGAAGGCCCTTCCCCTGTACCAACTCATGAAGAAGACCACTTTTTTCGAGTGGAACGACAAGGCAGACGAAGCATTTCTCCAACTCAAGAAGATGTTGGCAACCCCGCCTGTCCCGGCAGCTCCAACTGAGAAGGAGCCCATGCTCCTCTACATTGCAGCCACGAGTCGGGTTGTCAGCATAGTCATGGTGGTGGAGCGCAAGGAGAAGGACAAAGCATTGCCGGTCCAGAGACGGGTGTATTACTTGAGCGAAGTATTGTCCGCCTCCAAGAAAAACTACCCCCACTACCACAAGATTTGTTACAGCGTGCACTTTGCCGCCAAGAAGCTGAAGCCTTACTTCCAAGAGCACCCCATAACTGTTGTCTGCACAGCCCCGCTTGTTGAGATCATTGGAAGCCGGGATGCCTCAGGCCGAGTGGCCAAATGGGCTATTGATCTGGCCCCTTACACCATCTATTACCAGCCTCGCACCGCCATCAAGTCACAAGTGTTGGCCGACTTCCTCGTCGATTGGGCCGAAACCCAATATTTGCCGCCTGCGCCAGACTCCACTCACTGGCGGATGCATTTCGATGGTTCAAAAATGCACACTGGTATGGGAGCCGGCGTCGTCCTCACCTCTCCCAAAGGCGACAAGCTTAAATACGTGCTGCAAGCCCACTTCGCCACCTCCAACAACGTAGCAGAATATGAGGCACTCATACACGGGCTTCGGCTTGCCAAGGAACTCGGCATTCACCGGATCCTGTGTTATGGTGACTCCGACTTGGTGGTCCAGCAGTCTTGAGGCGACTGGGACGCCAAGGATGCCAACATGGCGAGCTACCGCTTCCTGGTGCAGCAACTCAGCGGATACTTCGATGGGTGCGAGTTCCTTCACGTGCCAAGGAATGACAATGAGCAAGCGGATGCCTTGGCATAGATTGGCTCCACCCGACAAGCAATACCAGCTGGCGTTGCCCTACGCCGCCTTCCGAAGCCGTCTGTCAAGCCGTCTCCTGATTCCAACTCCATCTTTGTGCCGCCCCCCCAGAAGCAGTCAGATCCGACTTGGTGATTCCAGAGGCCGACACGAGGGTTTTGACAGGCGGCCCGGGGACTGCTGCGGCCGTGACCAACCCAGGGACTTCAGAACCCGGCCCGGGGACTGCACCAGTCGGCTCGGGGACTTCATCAGCGCAACAGGCGGAAGCTGCCGCCCACCCACCGCTTTCCGGCCCAATCACCCTCGTGCAAGTCGTAGAGGTTGCGGTCGAAGAAATTGCGGCGCCATCATGGGCCCAGCCGATCCTCAAGTTCCTGGTGAATAAAGAGCTGCCAACTGATGAAATTTTAGCCCGACAAGTACAGAGGCGAGCTGCAGCTTACACCATAGTCAATAAAGAGCTGGTGCGAAGAAGCGTCACAGGAGTCTACCAGCGATGCGTAGAGTCGGACCAAGGCCAAGCAATACTCAGAGATATCCATCAGGGCGAGTGCGCCCACCACGCGGCTTCAAGAGCACTGGTGGCCAAAGCCTTCCACCACGGTTTCTTCTGGCCGACCGCCCTGGAAGAAGCCAAAGAGCTGGTCAAGAAGTGTCAAGGGTGCCAGTGATTCCGTTCCAAGCCACACCAGCCGACTCTGCACTCAATACCATTCCTATAGCCTGGCCCTTTGCCGTAGGGGGATTGGATATGGTGGGACCGTTCAAGATGGCCCGTCGTGGCATGACTCACCTGCTGGTTGCGGTGGACAAGTTCACCAAGTGGATAGAGGCAAAACCAATCAAGAAGCTGAATGGGCCGACTGCCGTGACCTTCATCGCTGACATCACCACGCGGTACGACATCCCACACAGCATCATCACCGACAACGGCACCAACTTTGCCAAGGGAGCCTTGGCTCGTTTCTGTGCAACACAGGGCATCCGCCTGGACCTAGCATCCATTGCTCACCCACAGTCAAACGGCCAGGTGGAGCGCGCAAACGGCCTCATTTTGTCCGGCCTCAAGCCCCAACTGGTCGAGCCTCTGGAGTGCTCGGCCGGCTGCTGGCTCGACGATCTGCCGGCCATCCTCTGGAGCCTGCGCACGACTCCAAACAAATCAACGGGCTTCACGCCTTTCTTCCTCGTCTATGGTGCCGAAGCCGTCATCCTGACGGATATCGAGTTCGACTCCCCAAGAGTCACTATGTACACCGAGGCGGATGCCAAGGAAGCACGAGAAGATGACGTCGACTTGCTGGAGGAAGGCCGGCTGTTGGCACTCAGCCGGTCGGCCATCTACCAGCAGAGTCTACGTCGATACTACAACCGCAAGGTGAAGCCAAGGTCCTTTCTGGAGGGAGACCTTGTGCTTCGGCTGATCCAGCGAACAGCCGGACAGCACAAGCTCTCGGCACCTTGGGAAGGCCCTTTCATCATTGTTAAGGTGTTAGGCAATGATGCCTACTATCTGATCGATGTGCAGAAGCCCAGGGCGCGCAAGAGAGATGATTCAGGCAAAGAAACGAAGATGCCGTGGAACACAAACCTCCTCCGAAGGTTTTACAGTTGAAAGCAGTATGTATCACGCTATCTTTTGTACTATGTATAAAGACTCCGAGTCCCCTGAGAAGAGCTCGGGGACTGCCCTCTTTTTATCTATATGATAAGTGTCATGCCTATGCGAATGTATACTCTATTTTTCTTCCGCCTGGTACCGGGTTCGACCAGTCGGCCCGGAGCCTTGCCGCCTTCTACAATATGCCGCCTCTTGCAGCCGGACAAGTAGTGTGCCGGCACCAAAGCTTCCTTTGTTAGAAGCCGCAGCTTGCAGAGCGGCTGCATGGCAGGCAAAGGTTGCGAAGAGGTGCCCCGCACGAAAAAACGATTAAGGAGGAAAACACATATGGTAGCAGGCGGCCTCGCACCTTGCCGTCTGGCTGCTTGGCAGCCAGATGGCCGGCCTCCACCTCACTACCCAAAACTCCGAATGGCTAAGTCCTAGCCCCCTTCACAAATGGCTAGAATGCTCAAACCAGCCACGGTTCGCAGAACGGCCGTCTGGCTGGTGAAAGCAAAGCCAAAGGGTCGGCGGCAAAGGAAAAAACTCCAAGGAGAAAAAGGAAAAAAAAAGGTCGGAGGTCAGCACAGCAAGCATGAGCAATGATAAAATATTTTACATAGATAAAGGCCTCTGGCCAGCATTCAAACAAAGTTTGATATACAGCCCGCGGGTGGAATTGCGCGAATTTAACAAAGTGTTCAGAGCACAAACAGAAAGTAGGTAAAAGGCCTAAGGAGCAGCAGAAGGCTCCGGCTAGGCGGTGCCGGTTGGCGCAGCAGAAGGCTCCGGCTGGGCGGTGCCGGTTGGCGCAGTAGAGGACTCCGGCTGGGCGGTGCTGGCTGGCGCAGCAGAGGATTCCAGCTGGGCGGTGCCGGATGGCGCGGCAGGCGGCTCCGTCTGGGCAGAGGGGTTGCCGGCGGCAGGCGGGGCGTCGGAATGCTGGAGGACGGAGTCGGTGGCATCCGTCGGAGGAACGTGCGGCGGGTCCGCCCCCACCTCAGCGCCTCCAGTAGCAGGCGGCGCCTCGGCGCGCGGCTCGTTGCTTGAGGCTCGGTCAGGTTGGGGCTGACCGTCTGCCCGACCTCCGGCATGTCGACGTCGCTCTCGTCTTCCTCCTCCTCCTCCTCCTCCTCTTCCTCCTCCCCGTCCTCCCCTTTGTCGCTGGAGTCGATGACTTCAGTAGAATCCTCGCTGTCTGCCGGGTTCAGCCCGAGAAACTCGTGCGGAGCCTCGCCGCCTTCCTCGACCACCTCCGGCACGAAGACAGTGGTGTCGGTGAAGTCGGCGATCGCCGCCGCCCTGTTGACGAGCTCGGCTTCCACCGCCGCCAGCTCCTCCTGTGCCTCCAGCCGGAACGTGGCTAACTGGGCTAGATCTAGCCCAGGGTACCATGCCTTGACGAATTCTAAGGCCCGGCGCGCTCCTGCCCGGGCTGCTGAGCCTTTCCAGGCCTCCAAGCGGCCGGCCGCCACCCCCAGCCAGTCGGTAGTCCGACTTGGGGTACGCGGAGCCGGCAGGCCCGGCCAGAGGGCGGAGACCGCCTGGGCTCCGACGCGTTGGAGGCGGCGCAGCAGGCGGTGGGCAGGCCGAAGCCGTGCTTGAATGCCGAGGACCTGTTCGCCAAGAGTCCGCGGGGCATCTGCGGCGATCTGCGCGCCTCCCGCTCTTTTCTCCTCACGCTGGGCCTCGATCATCTGGATCGCGGCTACGGTATGGCCCGGGAAGAAGTCTGTACGAGAAGAAGAAGAAAAAAGGACAAGATCATAAGCAGGGGCCGGCTGCTCAAAGCAAGAAATCAGGGGAGCAGAGCTTACCGTCAACCAAGTCCTCAATGCTGCCGAAGCAGGCCGTCACCTGGGCCTCCCTGTCAGCCCAGGCGGAGCGTTCAAGCTCGAACTCAGCGAGGAGGATGGTTTCCGCCGTCTCCGCCTTCTGCTGGGCCGCCTTGAGGGCTTCTGCCTGTTCGGCAAGTTGGGTGACCAGGCGATCCCGCTCCTCTGCCAGCTTGCCGCACTCCGCCTCCTTGCCACTAAGGGCGGTCTGGGCCTTGCCCAGCTGCTGCTACAGGGCGGCATTAGCCTATGAAGAAATAAAGAAGAGAAGGAGGCATCAGTCAAGCATAAAAAACAAAGGAAATGACCGATCAAGGTGTTTCGGCCCGACTGCTCAAGCCCAAACCTCGAGGACTCTGACCTTGGAAGGCCAATGCCTTGTGAAGAAAGAAGAAAGAGACTCACTCCGGCTTTCGGCGAGATGGGCCGTCTGCGCCTCCAGCTCCCGAACCTTGGAGTTGTAGGTAGTCGCCGGAAGGTTGTGGTAGTCCTGCAAGAAGAAACATCGAAATAAACTCAGCGATCGGCAATCACAAGTTAAAGTTCCGACCCGCCTGCTCACCAGCCGGCCCGGAACTTAGGGACTACACCCAGTGGGTGCGCTTGCGCGCCCCCACGAAAGAGGAAAAGAAGAGCACTCGGAGAAGAAACTAAAGGGCGGCTTACACGGATGGCGGTGCACGACTCCAAGTAGGCCTCATTGCAGCACTTGAGTGCCACTGCCTCTACCCGGAGCTTGGCCTGGACGTCAAGTGACACCTCATTCAGGGCGCCAGTTCCGCCTCCGTGTACCCAGCCTACGGGCGCGGCACTGGTCGCCTCGGTGTCAAGGGAGGACGAGCTTGAGGCGCCGATCTCCTGCGGCCGCGGCGCCGAGGCCGCCTTCTCCAGATAGCGGCGCGTGGGAATGCGGACCGCAGGAACCAGGATCGTTGCCACCGGAGTCCCGACCGGTGGCACCGGCGATGGCACTCGCTGTTCGCCCTGTGGCTCGCTGGCTGGCGGAGGCGGCGGCACAAAGACGTCCGGCATGGCTACGTCACCGCCCCCCCCCCGCTCTTGGATTGGGTAGTCGCCACCGGCTCCCCGGGCCGTTGCCTCGAAATCAGGCGGAGGCGGCGCGGTATCCAGAGGGGTCACAAGTATAGGCTCCTGGCGGCGGGCGGCCTCCGCAATCCGTTCCTTCTCCACGGCCAGGGCCTCCGCCTGCGCCAGCGCCCTCTCGGCGGACGCAGCAGACAAGTCCGCCTGCTCCTTAGCCAGGCGGTCGGCCTCCGCCTCCTCACGCGCCTCCCGCGCGTTCCGCTCTGTCGCCTCCCGGAGGTCGGCGGCCAGGTCGATGCGCCGGCTGGTCGAGGAGGTCGCAGCCGACCTGAGGACCGAGCCGGCGCCCGACTTATCAATGGTCAGCGGGGCCCTGAAATCAAAAGACAAGTCAGAGTATTTTCACGACAGATTGATGAATAACAAGGAGTAAGGAGATGGTGCTTACGCCGACACCATGACAGGCACTTTTGGCTGCCTCTGGTACTGGGCCACCTTGGCCGCGGTTTCTTTCCGCCTGGTCGCTGCAGCCGGATTCTTGGGCTTCTTGGGAGCGCTGCCGAACAGGGTCGAGCCCTGTTTTCATTTGCGCTTGCCGCCTGGGGCGGGCGGCCCAGAAGAGGGGCCGGCGACGGTGGTGGCAGAGCTCCGGGCGGGGCGCGGCTCGTCGTCGTCTTCATCATCATCAGGCCAAGCCTCCACGCTGCCGCCTCCCTCGGAGCCGCCTGCTGCGCTACCACCGTCCGCTCTACCTCCGCCGCCTGTCGCGTCGTCGACCAGGACGGCCGCCCCCAAGTCGGGGTCGTCCACATCGCTCTCCGCCCTGTCCGCCTGGAGGTTATCACCCGGCCCCAGGAGGGCGGCCGTTGCCTCGGACATATAGATCTGCAACCAAGAAGAAGTCAAGCCTCGAAGGGCGGTGCCACGGAGAGAGACGAAGCAGAAGAGAGTGGCGCAAAAGGCAAAGACAATAAACTTACCACAGGGGGCGGGTTGTGGCGCGAGTACGACCGCTTCCCGTACCGTCATTCCTTCTCCGACATCTTGAGGTCGGAGATCTCGTTCACCATCCGCGAGACTTCAGTAGGCGGCATTCCCTTCGTGCACAGCGGGCACGGATCGCGGTGTCCGCCCATCCGGAAGATCGGATGAGGGCGGCTCTGGAGCGGGAGGACCCAGCGCTCGACGAAGGCGACGAGGAGGTCGGAGGCCACGAGGCCCTCCGACTCCTGGAGCACCCGGAGTCGGCCAATGGCGGCGGCCACATCCGCCGACACCGGCTTTGGCTGGTACCCCCAGGTGGGCTGAGCCCCGGTAGGAGGGCCGGCCTCGTAGGCTGACAGGTTGAGGAAGTCGGCAGCCGGGTCCACGTTCTCGACGTAGAAGTAGGACTGCTGCCACATCTTCATCGACTGCGCCAACTTGATGGTGGGGAAGGCGTTCCGCTTCGCCGGTCTGCGCACGGCGACGTAGCCCCCGCACTCGGCCGCCGTCTCCCTGGCGGAGGTGCCGAGCTTCCCATAAAAGAACACTGCCCACAACTCGACGGTGGGGAGGATGCCGAGGTAGCCCACGCACGCCGTGACGAAGGCGGAGAGCAGGGTCACGACGTTGGGCGTGAGATGGTGGGGTTGGAGGTTGTATAAGTCGAGGAAGGTGCGGAAGAAGTTGCTCGCCGGGAGGCCGAAGCCCCGTAGGAAATGCGAGCGGAAGACGACCCGCTCGCCTTCCTGCGGCGCCAGCCTAATCTCCGTCTCCGGCGGTACCCGCGCCTTGACAAAGGCCGCGTTGGGCATCCGGCGCGTGTCGCGGAGGAAGGTGATGTGGTCGTCGATCACCGTCGACCCATCCCAATCGCCCATGGCCTCGGCTGGCGGCACGCGTCGGCGACGAGAAACAATGAGCAGCTATGGCAGCGCCACGGTAGCAGCGGCGGAAGCAGAGAGAGAAGAAGAAGAGTGGGAGGGGGCGCAGGAACTTTGCCGCACCTCCCTCCCCTCCCTACTTATAGCGCCGGGGCTATGAAGCCGAGGGGGCAGGACGTGGGGTCGTGGGATTTACTGCGCCCACGTCCCCATGATCCCCCCGTCTCCCGCGCGCATTTACCCCGTCGTGAACCGTCGTGGGATGGCAACCGCCCCTTCTGGCACAGTAAATCCGCCCGGTTGCCGAGGCGTGGTAGTGGCGGGCCCGGGCCGGTGTCATGTCCCATCCAGAGCGTGGGATGGCAGGCTTGCCAGGCTGACGTGCGCCGCATGGCGCGTTCGTGGCGGGCGGCTGCCTGGGAAGCTTAACAGGCACGCCACCTGTTTCCCACCTGGAAGTTCAAAATCAACAGTATGGCTCTGCCTGGTGGAGGACGGCTGGAGCGGTCGGCTAGCCACCAGGTGGACCGACATTTTTTCCAGAGCTCAGGGAGGGGAGAAGCCGCTGAGACCTCGCGGCCCCTCGACCACGACGCATCACCGGCTTCGGGGACTACTGTCGGAGTAATGGGCCACGGGTAGGCTCACCCGAGTCCCAAGATTTACCAAGACTTTGGGCCAGCTCCGCCTAGCTGGGCCCCAAGCCGAAACTCCGCCGTCTGGGGCTGGATGGCTTAGTGGCCGGCTGCCAGAGGGCGGATGACCCCAGACTACGGCGCTCCGGGCGGCCGGTTCTTGACAGCCGCCCTCCAGAGAGGGTGGCAACAGGCAGGCGGCCGTCCTACAACTGCAGCATAGCCGAGCCCCCCTTCGAGAGTACAAGACGGAGCATGGCTATAGTGAGGCGCGTTGCCTCTGATGCTCAGGACGAGCATGGCTACAGTGCTCCGTACAGACGGAGATCTCCGCATGGCGGGGCACTGTGCCATGTCTCCTCTGACGTCGCTCCGGGCAGGCGGAGTCCTGTTCCCCACGACGGCCTGTCGGTACGGCCTGCCAGAGGCAGGCCCTAAAGGCAGTGACCTCCAGGAAGGTGGCAGAAGCTCGACCAAGCGGATTCAAGAGGAGCCGGCCTCCAGCAGGCGGCCGTCCCTTGTCCCGAGGCATGCATGCCATTAAGCTGATGAGACCAGGTGTGGCTACAGTAGCCTCCCGCCAGGCGGCGGGACTGTAGCCACACAAAGGTGACCAAGCCCTCGTCACCAACGTCATGGCTACAGTGAGCAGCCACCAACCAGTCGGCGGGGCCCCACCAGGCGGCGGGCCCCAGCGGCTGGCGGAGAAGCCGGAGGCTGGAGACATTGACAGCCGGGCCCGACGGCCAGCTGGATTACCATTGTACCCCTGGGGGTAGGCCTATATAAACCCCCCATGCCACCCATGCAAAGGGTTCGACCCCATTAGCACTAGCCACCCCATAGAGCAGGAAGAGAGCTGAGCCTTGCTTCCTCCTGCCTCTAGCATATAGCTCAAGGAGCACCATTGTATCACTTGAGCATTAGTGATCATGCGGAGACCCCGCAGAGCAGGACTAGGGGTGTTATCTCCTAGGAGAGCCCCGAAACTGGGTAAAGTCCGCCGGCGTTCATGTCTACGCTTTATCCCGCTTCCAGGCACCGGCGACGTTCTACTCGCTCCCACCATGATAAGCCATCCGTTGGCATATGTCGCACCCAACCCCCGACAATGGGCATCTCCATAGTCCTTTGATTAGCCGCGTCGATGTGAGACTTTCTTCCTTTTTGTCTTCTCCACACAACCTCAACCATCTGTCGGAAATATGCCCTAGAGGCAATAATAAATTAGTTATTATTATATTTCCTTGTTCATGATAATCGTTTATTATCCATGCTATAATTGTATTGATAGGAAACTCAGATACATGTGTGGGTACATAGACAACACCATGTCCCTAGTAAGCCTCTAGTTGACTAGCTCGTTGATCAATAGATGCTTACGGTTTCCCGACCATGGACATTGGATGTCGTTGATAACGGGATCACATCATTAGGAGAATGATGTGATGGACAAGACCCAATCCTAAGCCTAGCACAAAGATCGTAGTTCGTATGCTAAAGCTTTTCTAATGTCAAGTATCATTTCCTTAGACCATGAGATTGTGCAACTCCTGGATACCGTAGGAATGCTTTGGGTGTACCAAACGTCACAACGTGAATCGGGTGGCTATAAAGGTGCACTACAGGTATCTCCGAAAGTGTCTGTTGGGTTGGCACGAATCGAGACTGGGATTTGTCACTCCGTGTAAACAGAGAGGTATCTCTGGGCCCACTCGGTAGGACATCATCATAATGTGCACAATGTGACCAAGGGGTTGATCACGGGATGATGTGTTACGGAACGAGTAAAGAGACTTGCCGGTAACGAGATTGAACAAGGTATCGGCATACCGACGATCGAATCTCGGGCAAGTACAATACCGCTAGACAAAGGGAATTGTATACGGGATTGATTGAGTCCTTGACATCATGGTTCATCCAATGAGATCATCGTGGAACATGTGGGAGCCAACGTGGGTATCCAGATCCCGCTGTTTGTTATTGATCGGAGAACGTCTCGGTCATATCTGCATGGTTCCCGAACCTGTAGGGTCTACACACTTAAGGTTCGATGACGCTAGGGTTATAAAGGAAGTTTGTATGTGGTTACCGAATGTTTTCCGGAGTCCCGGATGAGATCCCGGACGTCATGATAAGTTCCGGAATGGTCCGGAGGTAAAGATTAATATATGGGAAAAAAGTGGGGCCACCATCCCCGGAGGGCAGCATGGGCCAAGTGTGGGAGGGGACCAGCCCCAGGTGGGCTGGTGCGCCCCCCACAAGGGCCCAAGGTGCCTAGGGTTTGGGGAGGGGGCGCCCCACCTTGCTTGGGGGGCAAGTTTCCCCCTCTCCCCCCCTTGGCCGCCCCCCTACATGGGATCTAGGGCTGGCCGCCGCCCCTAAGGGGTGGAAACCTTGGTGGGGGCGCAGCCCCCTCTCCCTCTATATATAGTGGAGGCATGGGAGCAGCCCAACACATGAAGTTCTTCTCCGGTTGGTGCAGCCCTACCTCTCTTTCTCCTCATATCTCGCGGTGCTTGGCGAAGCCCTGCTGGATCACCACGCTCCTCCACCACCACCACGCCGTTGTGCTGTTGCTCGATGGAGTCTTCCTCAACCTCCCCCTCTCTCCTTGCTGGATCAAGGCATGGGAGACGTCATCGGGCTGTACGTGTGTTGAACGCGGAGGTGCCGTCCGTTCGGCACTAGGAGCTCCGGTGATTTGGATCACGACGAGTACGACTCCTTCAACCCCGTTCTCTTGAACGCTTCCGCTTAGCGATCTACAAGGGTATGTAGATGCACTCTCCTTCCGCTCGTTGCTGGTTTCTCCATAGATAGATCTTGGTGACACTAGGAAAATTTTGAATTTCTGCTACGTTCCCCAACAGTGGCATCATGAGCTGGGTCTATTGCGTAGATTCTTTGCACGAGTAGAACACAAAGTAGTTGTGGGCGTTGATTTTGTTCAATATGCTTACCGTTACTAGTCCAATCTTGTTTCGATGGTATTGTGGGATGATGCGGCCCGGACCGACCTTACACGTACACTTACGTGAGACAGGTTCCACCGACTGACATGCACCTGTTGCATAAGGTGGCTAGCGGGTGCCAGTCTCTCCCACTTTGTCGGAACGGATTCGATGAAAAGGTTCCTTATGAAGGGTAAATAGCAATTGGCATATCACGTTGTGGTTTTGCGTAGGTAAGAAACGTTCTTGCTAGAAACCCATAGCAGCCACGTAAAACATGCAAACAACAATTAGAGGACGTCTAACTTGTTTTTGCAGGGTATGCTATGTGATGTGATATGGCCAAGAAGAATGTGATGAATGATATGTGATGTATGAGATTGATCATGTTCTTGTAATAGGAATCACGACTTGCATGTCGATGAGTATGACAACCGGCAGGAGCCATAGGAATTGTCTTAATTTATTGTATGACCTCGTGTCATTGAACAACGCCATGTAATTACTTTACTTTATTGCTAACCGGTAGCCATAGAAGTAGAAGTAATAAGTTGGCGAGAAAACTTCATGGAGACACGATGATGGAGATCATGATGATGGAGATCATGGTGTCATGCCGGTGACGATGATGATCATGGAGCCCCGAAGATGGAGATCAAAAGGAGCAAAATGACATTGGCCATATCATGTCACTTTTTGATTGCATGTGATGTTCATCATGTTTATGCATCTTATTTGCTTAAATAAGATGATCCCTCATTAAAATTTCAAGAAAGTGTTCCCCTAATCGTGCACCGCTATGTAAAGTTCGCTGCTTCAAAGCACCACGTGATGATCGGGTGTGATAGATTCTTACGTTCACATACAACGGGTGTAAGCCAGATTTAAACACGCGAAACACTTAGGTTAACTTGACGAGCCTAGCATGTACAGACATGGCCTCGTAACACAAGAGACCGAAAGGTCGAGCATGAGTCGTATGGAGGATACGATCAACATGAAGATGTTCACCGATGATGACTAGTCCGTCTCACGTGATGATCGGACACGGCCTAGTTGACTCGGATCATGTAATCACTTAGATGACTAGAGGGATGTCTATTCGAGTGGGAGTTCATAAGATGAACTTAATTATCCTGAACATAGTCAAAAGATCTTTGCAAATTATGTCGTAAGCTCGCGCTTTAGTTCCACTGTTTAGATATGTTCCTAGAGAAAATATAGTTGAAAGTTGACAGTAGCGATTATGCAGACAGTAGAAAGCTTTTGTCCTTAATGCACCGCTCAGTGTGCTGAACCCCAAACGTCGTCTGTGGATATTGCGAACATCAGACATAAACGTTTTGATAACTACGTGATAGTTCAGTTAAATTGTTTAGAGTAGAGGCACCAAAGACGTTTCTCGAAACATATAAGATGTTTCGAGGGCTGAAATTGGGATTTCAGGCTTGTGCCCACGTCAAGAGGTATAAGACCTCCGACGATTTTCTGAGCCTGCAAACTAAGGGAGAAAAGCTCAATCGTTGAGCTTGTGCTCAGATTGTCTGAGTACAACAATCACTTGAATCGTGTGGGAGTTAATCTTCCAGATGAGATAGTGATGTTTCTCCAAAGTCATTGCCACCAAGCTGCTAGAGCTTCGTGATGAACTATAACATATCAGGGATAGATATGATGATCCTTGAGGTATTCACGATGTTTGACACCATGAAAGTAGAAATCAAGAAGGAGCATCAATTGTTGATGGTTGGTGAAACCACTAGTTTCAAGAAAGGCAAGGCAAGAAGGGATACTTCATGAAACGGCAAATCAGCTGCTGCTCTAGTGAAGAAACCCAAGGTTGAACCCAAACCCGAAACTAAGTGCTTCGTAATAATAAGGGGAACAGCCAACTGGAGCAGAATTACCCTAGATACTTGGTAGATGAGAAGGCTGGCAAGGTCGATAGAAGTATATTGGATATACATTATGTTAATGTGTACTTTACTAGTACTCCTAGTAGCACCAGGGTATTAAGATACCGGTTCGGTTGCTAAGTGTTAGTAACTCGAAATAAAAGAGCTACGGAATAAACGGAGACTAGCTAAAGGTGAGCTGACGATATGTGTTGGAAGTGTTTCCAAGTTTGATTTGATCAAACATCGCACGCTCCCTCTACCATCAAGATTAGTATTAAACCTGAATAATTGTCATTTGGTGTTTGCATTGAGCATAGACATAATTGGATTATCTCTATCGCAATACGGTTATTCATTTAAGGAGAATAATGGTTACTCTATTTATTTGAATAATACCTTCAATGGTCTTGCACCTAAAGGAATGGTTTATTGAATCTCGATCGTAGTGATATACATTTTCATGTCAAAAGATATAAGATAGTAATGATAGTACCACTTACTTGTGGCACTGCCATGTAAGTCATAATGGTATGAAACGCATGAAGAAGCTCCATGTTGATGGATCTTTGGACTCACTCGTTTTTGAAAAGTTTGAGACATGCGAACCATGTCTATTGGTGTATACGCGTGAAGAAACTCCATGCAGATGGATCGTTTGGACTCACTTGATTTTGAATCACTTGAGATATGCAAATCATACCACATGGGCAAGATGATTGAAAAGCCTCGTTTTCAGTAAGATGGAACAAGATAGCAACTTGTTGGAAGTAACACATTTTGATGTGTGCAGTCGAATGAGTGTTGAGGCATGCAGTGAATATCGTTATGTTCTTAGTTCACAGATGATTTGAGTAGATGTTGAGTATATTTACTTGGTGAAACACAAATCTGAATTATTGAAAGGTTCAAGTAATTTCAGAGTGAAATTGAAGATCTTCGTGACAAGAGGATAAAATGTCTATGATATGATCACAGAGATGAGTATCTGAGTTACGAGCTTTGGCACGCAATTAAGACATTGTGGAAATTGTTTCACAATTAATACCTACCGAACACCATAATGTGATGGTGTGTCCGAACATCATAGTTGCACCCTATTGGATATGGTGCGTACCATGATGTCTCTTATCGAATTACCACTATCGTTCATGGGATAGGCATTAGAGACAACCGCACTCACTTTAATAGGGCACCACGTAATTCCGTTGAGACGACACCGTTTGAACTATGGTTTGGAGAAACCTAAGTTGGCATTTCGTAAAGGTTTGGGGCTGCGACGCTTATGTGAAAAAGTTTCAGGTTGATAAGCTCGAACCCAAAGCGGATAAAATGCATCTTCATAGGACACCCAAAAACAGTTGGGTATACCTCCTATCTCAGACCCGGAAGCAAAAGTAATTGTTTCTAGAAACGGGTCCTTTCTCGAGGAAAACTTTCTCTCAAAAGAATTGAGTGGGAGGATGGTGGAGACTTGATGAGGTTATTGAACCACCACTTCAACAAGTGTAGCAGGGCACAGGAAGTTGTTCCTGTGGCGCCTACACCAATTGAAGTAGAAGCTTATGATAGTGATCATGAAGTTTTGGATCAAGTCACTACCATACCTCGTAGGGTGACAAGGATGCGTACTACTTCAGAGTGGTACAGTAATCCTGTCTTGAAGGTCATGTTGCTAGACAACGATGAACCTATGAGCTATGGAGAAGCGATGGTGGGCCCAAATTCCGACAAATGGTTAAAAGCCATGAAATCCGAGATAGGATCCATGTATCAGAACAAAGCATGGACTTTGGTGGGCTTGCCCGATGATCGGCAAGCCATTGAGATAAATGGATCTTTAAGAAGAAGACGGACGTGGACGGTAATGTCACCGTCTATGAAGCTCGACTTGTGGCGAAGAGTTTTTCACAAGTTCAAGAGTTGACTATGATAAGATCTTCTCATCCATAGCAATGCTTAAGTCCGTCGGAATCATGTTAGCATTAGCTGCATTTATGAAATCTGGCAGATGGATGTCAAAACGAGTTTCCTTACCAGTTTCCGTAAGGAAAGGTTGTATGAGATACAATCAGAAAGGTTTTGTCGATCCTAAGGATGCTAAAAGCTATGCTGGCTCCAGCGATCCTTCTAAGGACTGGAGTAAGCATCTCGGAGTTGGAATGTGCGCTTTGATGAGATGATCAAAGATTTTGGGTTTATAGAAAGTTTATGAGAAACTTGTATTTCCAAAGAAGTGAGTGGGAGCACTATAGAATTTCTGATAAGTATATGTTGTTGACATATTGTTGATCAGAAATGATGTAGAATTTCTGGAAAGCATATAGGGTTATTTGAAAAGTGTTTTTCAATAGAAAACCTGGATTAAGCTGCTTGAACATTGAGCATCAAGATCTATAAGGATAGATCAAAACGCTTAATGGTACTTTCAAATGAGCATATACCTTGACATGATCTTGAAGGTGTTCAAGATGGATCAGTCAAAGAAGGAGTTCTTTCCTGAGATGTAAGGTACGGAGTTAAGACTTAAAGCTCGACCACGGCAGAAAAGAGAGAAAGGACGAAGGTCGTCCCCTATGCTTTGGACGTAGGCTCTACAATATGCTATGTTGTGTACCTCACCTGATGTGTGCCTTGCTACATATCTGGCAGGAGGGTACAAAGGTGATCAAGGAGTGGATCACCAGATAGCGGTCAAAATTATCCTTAGAGGAATAAGGATCTGTTTCTCGATTATGGAGGTGATAAAGAGTTCGGCGTAAAGGGTTACGTCGATGCAAAGCTTTAACACCTATCCGAATGACTCTGAGTAGCAAAACGGATACGTATAGTGGAGCAACCATTTGGAATAGCTCCAAGAGGAGCGTGGAAGCAGCATTTACAATATGACCTAGAGATTTGCGAAGTACATACGGATCTGAATGTTGCAGACCCATTGACTAAAACCTCTCTCACAAGCAAAACATGATCAAACCCCAGAACTCATTGAGTCTTAATCACATGATGATGTGAACTAGTAAAATCTTTGGATGTTGGTCACATGGCGATGTGACATGTGAGTGTTGATCACATGGCGATGTGAACTAGATTATTGACTCTAGTGCAAGTGGGAGACTGTTGGAAATATGCCCTAGAGGCAATAATAAATTAGTTTTTACTATATATCCTTGTTCATGATAATCGTTTATTATCCGTGCTATAATTGTATTGATAGGAAACTCAGATACATGTGTGGGTACATAGACAACACCATGTCCCTAGTAAGCCTCTAGTTGACTAGCTCGTTGATCAATAGATGCTTACGGTTTCCCGACCATGGACATTGGATGTCGTTGATAACGGGATCACATCATTAGGAGAATGATGTGATGGACAAGACCCAATCCTAAGCCTAGCACAAAGATCGTAATTCGTATGTAAAGCATTTCTAATGTCAAGTATCATTTCCTTAGACCATGAGATTGTGCAACTCCTGGATACTGTAGGAATGCTTTGGGTGTACCAAACGTCACAACGTAACTGGGTGGCTATAAAGGTGCACTACAGGTATCTCCGAAAGTGTCTGTTGGGTTGGCACGAATCGAGACTGGGATTTGTCACTCCGTGTAAACGGAGAGGTATCTCTGAGCCCACTCGGTAGGACATCATCATAATGTGCACAATGTGACCAAGGGGTTGATCACGGGATGATGTGTTATGGAACGAGTAAAGAGACTTGCCGGTAACGAGATTGAACAAGGTATCGACATACCGACGATCGAATCTTGGGCCAGTACAATACCGCTAGACAAAGGGAATTGTATACGGGATTGATTGAGTCCTTGACATCGTGGTTCATCCGATGAGATCATCGTGGAACATGTGGGAGCCAACATGGGTATCCAGATCCCGCTGTTGGTTATTGACCGGAGAACGTCTCGGTCATGTCTGCATGGTTCCCGAACCCGTAGGGTCTACACACTTAAGGTTCGATGACGCTAGGGTTATAAAGGAAGTTTGTATGTGGTTACCGAATGTTGTTCAGAGTCCCGGATGAGATCCCGGACGTCACGAGGAGTTCCGAAATGGTCCGGAGGTAAAGATTTATATATGGGAAGTCCTGTTTTGGTCACAGGAAAAGTTTCCGGTTTTATCGGTAACGTACCGGGACCACCGGGAGGGTCCCGGGGGTCCACCAAGTGGGGCCACCATCCCGGAGGGCAGCATGGGCCAAGTGTGGGAGGGGACCAGCCCCAGGTGGGCTGGTGCGCCCCCCGTCAAGGGCCCAAGGCGC
Organism: Aegilops bicornis; assembly: GCA_021605145.1. Taxonomy (NCBI): domain Eukaryota; kingdom Viridiplantae; phylum Streptophyta; class Magnoliopsida; order Poales; family Poaceae; genus Aegilops; species Aegilops bicornis. The sequence continues at coordinate 744,494,478 of CM038671.1, forward strand.
CTAGGGTTTGGGGAGGGGGCGCCCCACCTTGCTTGGGGGGCAAGTTTCCCCCTCTCCCCCCCTTGGCTGCCCCCCCTAGATGGGATCTAGGGCTGGCCGCCGCCCCTAAGGGGTGGAAACCTAGGTGGGGGTGCAGCCCCCTCTCCCCCTATATATAGTGGAGGCATGGGAGCAGCCCAACACATGAAGTTCTTCTCCGGTTGGCGCAGCCCTACCTCTCTTTCTCCTCATATCTCGCGGTGCTTGGCGAAGCCCTGCTGGATCACCACGCTCCTCCACCACCACCATGCCATTGTGCTGCTGCTGGATGGAGTCTTCCTCAACCTCTCCGTCTCTCCTTGCTGGATCAAGGCATGGGAGACGTCATCGGGCTGTACGTGTGTTGAACACGGAGGTGCCGTCCGTTCAGCACTAGGATCTCCGGTGATTTGGATCACGACGAGTACGACTCCTTCAACCACGTTCTCTTGAACGCTTCCGCTTAGCGATCTACAAGGGTATGTAGATGCACTCTCCTTCCCCTCGTTGCTGGTTTCTCCATAGATAGATCTTGGTGACACGTAGGAAAATTTTGAATTTCTGCTACGTTTCCCAACACCATCATATTCTATTCCACCTATAGTGCTATATCCATGGATCACGCTCATGTATTGCGCAAAACTTGAAAAAGGCTTGAGAACATTAAAAGTATGAAACAATTATTTGGCTTGTCATCGGAGTTGTGCATGATGAAATACTTTGTGTGATGAAGATGGAGCATAGCTAGACTATATGATTTTGTAGGGATAACTTTCTTTAGCCATTATATTTTGAGAAGACATGATTGCTTTACTAGTATGCTTGAAGTATTATTGTCTTAATGTCAAATGGTAGAATATTGCTTTGAATCACTCATGTCATAATATTCATGCCATGATTAGATTATATGATCAAGATTATGCTAGGTAGCATTCCACATCAAAAAGTATCTTTTTATCATTTACCTACTCAAGGACGAGTGGGAATTAAGCTTGGGGATGCTGATATGTCTCCATCGTATCTATATTTTTTGATTGTTTCATGCCAATATTCTACAACTTTCATATACTTTTGGCAACATTTTATACTATTTTTTGGGACTAACATATTGATCCAGTGCCCAGTGCCAGTTCCTGTTTGTTGCATGTTTTTTGTTCCACAGAATATCCATACCAAGCGAAGTCCAAACGTGATAAAAACTTACGAAGGTTTTTTTGGAATATACATGATTTTGGGAATTGGAATCAACGCGAGACGATGCTTAAGGGGCCCACAAGCCCTAGAGGCACACCCCCTACCCTGGGCGCGTGCAGGGGGCTTGTGGTCATCCCGTAAGGCGGTTAGTGCGCTTCTTTCTCCACAAGAAAGATAATATCTGGATAAAAACCGTATTAAAGTTTCAGCCCAATCGGAGTTACAGATCTCCGGAAATTTAAGAAACGGTGAAAGGCCAGAATCTGGGAATGCAGAAACAGAAGGAGAGAGAGAGAGAGAGAGAGAGAGAGAGAGAGAGAGAGAGAGAGAGAGAGAGAGAGAGAGAGATCCAATCTTGGAGGGGCTTCCGCCCCTCTGCCGCCATGGAGGCCAAGGACCAGAGGGGAAACCCCCTCCCATCTAGGGGGAGGCCAAGGAAGAAGAAGAAGAAGAAGGAGAGGGATCTCTCCCCCTCTCTCCCGGTGGCGCCGGAACACCGCCAGGGCAATCATCGTGTGACGACGCTCTACACCAACACCTCCATCATCTTCCCCAACATCTTCATCACCTTCCCCCATCTATATTCAGCGGTCCACTCTGTCACATCCCTAGCTCCTGGCAATGCACTAGGCTAGCTTCATGAGTGGCATCATGTTTAAATTTTGCCTAAACTTGAAATGGGGATGTTCAAACCCTAGCACCAAATGAAATCCAACTAGGATCACAATAAAATATTTTCAATAAACCCAAAATGCCTTTGGAAATGTTCATCATTTCTGATAAAGGTAAAAACCTCTGCCAAAAATGAAGAACATATTTCTAGGTCATTTCTGGATTTTTGAATTAACTCATATTATATTTGAATTGGGGAATCTAAATCCTATAAATATTTTAAATGCTCTAATAATTCTGAAACTAGTTAAGGGTTGTTGGGAATATTCCAAACAGAGCCCACATTTATTTTCAGGATTTTTGGAAACGTTTTAGTATTTTTAATAAAGCCCAGCAATTACAGAAAACTAGAAAACATAATTTAAATAGAAAAGAGAGAGAGAAAGGCCAGAGGCCACCTACCTGGCTGGGCCGGCCCATCTGGCCCGTGCCAGTCATCACCTACCTCTGCCAGTAGGCAGAGGAGGGAGACAACGCATGCGCGCGCGAGGCGCCACGCCTCTTCCCTGCTCGCCTGCCTCACCCAGCGCCTCAAAGCCGCTCCTCGGCGTCGCCCCGACCCCCTGGACGTCTCACTTTCCCCCTGGTTCTCTCCCTCGCCCTCTCCCCGCCATGGCCGACGCAGCAGCGCCCGCGCTGCCGTAGTAGCCCGCAGCCACCGTCGCCTCCTCGCCTCTCCGACGTGTCCCCGAGCTTCGCCACCGTCCGCTTCGTCGAGCAGCCGAGCCCCGAGTGCTCGCATGCCCCGGAGACGCGTCCTCGACCTCGTCTTCACCGCCCATCGCTGGAGATCCCTCTCGCCACCCCGTCGCCGTTCGGTCATCCCTGAGTCCGCTTCGACGCCTGCTGCAACCGCTGTGAGCCTGTGCGTCGAACCCCCCTCTCCTCCGCTTCATTTGCTCGCCGTAGAAGCCGCCCCCTTGCTGACCGTAGCACGCCACCGCACAAGCTCATCGCCGACGAGGCTCCGGTGACCAAATGGTCCCGTGCATATGTCCGTTGTCTTCGTGAGCACATGTAGCACCCGTAGGAACTAACCGTTGCTCCTCCCGTGCACCATATCATCGTTTTCATCGGCGCCCGAACTCCGGCGACCGCAAAAGAGCTCGCCGCCGTTGCCTCCGTCCACCCCCGCTTGAACCACGGCCACCCACAGATGCGCCTCGCTTCCCTCTTTCAAACGCGCCCTTCCGCGCGTCAAACGGTGGCCTGTAGGCGAAACCCGAGCAACTCCAGTGTGCCTCCGCCGCGTTTTGGTCGCTGCCGGCGTTACTCCGGCGAGGGTGACGTGGCAGATTAGTTAGGGCTAATGACGCACTTAGTCAACCCCTAGTGACACTGACAGCAGGGCCCCACTGACTAATTAAACTTAGATTAGTTTTCGCTTAGTATTAACTAATCATAGTGGCCCTGATACGTCTCCAATGTATCTACTTTTCCAAACACTTTTGCCCTTGTTTTGGACTCTAACTTGCATGATTTGAATGAAACTAACACGAACTGACGCTGTTTTCAGCAGAACTGCCATGATGTTGTTTTATGTGTAGAAAACAAAAGTTCTCGGAATGACCTGAAAATCCACGGAGGCAAGTTTTGGAAAATATAAAAAATACTGGCGAAAGAATCAAGACCAGAGGGCCCACACCCTGTCCACGAGGGTGGGGGGCGCGCCCACCCCCTGGGCGCGCCCCCTTGTCTCGTGGGTCCCCTGAGGCTCCACCGACCTCAACTCCAACTCCATATATTCCGTTTCACGGAGAAAAAAATCAGAGAGAAAGTTTCATCGCGTTTACGATCTGAAGCCGCCAAGCCCTAATCTCTCTCGGGAGGGCTGATCTGGAGTCCGTTCGGGGCTCCGGAGTGGGGATTCGTCGCCGTCGTCATCATCAACCATCCTCCATCACCAAATTCATGATGCTCACCGCCGTGCGTGAGTAATTCCATCGTAGGCTTGCTGGACGGTGATGGGTTGGATGAGATTTACCATGTAATCAAGTTAGTTTTGTTAGGGTTTGATCCCTAGTATCCACTATGTTCTGTGATTGATGTTGCTATGACTTTGCTATGCTTAATGCTTGTCACTAGGGCCCGAGCGCCATGATTTCAGATCTGAACCTATTATGTTTTCATGAATATATGTGTGTTCTTGATCCTATCTTGCTAGTCTATAGTCACCTATTATGTGTTATGATCCGACAGCCCCGAAGTGACAATAATCAGGATACTTCTCGATGATGACCGTAGTTTGAGGAGTTCATGTTTTCACTATGTGTTAATGCTTTGGTCCGGTTCTCTATTAAAAGGAGGCCTTAATATCCCTTAGTTTCCTCTAGGACCTCGCTGCCACGGGAGGGTAGGACAAAAGATGTCATGCAAGTTCTTTTCCATAAGCACGTATGACTATATACGGAATACATGCCTATATTACATTGATGAACTAGAGCTAGTTCTGTGTCACCCTATGTTATAGCTATTACATGAGGAATTGCATCCGACATAATTATCCATCACTGATCCAATGCCTACGAGCTTTTCACATCTTGTACTTCGCTTATTTACTTTTCCGTTGCTACTGTTACAATCACTACAAAACTATTATCTTTACTTTTGCCACTGTTACCTTTATTATCATACTACTTTGCTACTAAATACTTTGCTGCAGATACTAAGTTATCCAGGTGTGGTTGAATTAACAACTCAACTGCTAATACGCAATAATATTCTTTGGCTCCCCTTGTGTCGAATCAATAAATTTGGGTTGAATACTTTACCCTCGAAAGCTGTTGCGATCCCCTACACTTGTGGGTTATCAAGACTAATTTCTGGCGCCATTGCCGGGGAGCATAGCTCTATTCTTTTAGTCACTTGGGATTTATATCTGTTGATCACTATGAGGAACTTGAAAGACGAAAGAACCAAGATTTTTCCCTCAACTACGAGGGGAGGTAAGGAACTGCCATCTAGCTCTGCACTAGATTCTCCTTCTGTTTTGAGTAAGCTTGCGACACCTAAACCTACTACTTCTATGAATTCTGATATGTTGCATGTTATTGATGATGCCACTTCTGCTATGCATGATACTTATGATGAAACTATTTCTGTGCGTGATACTACTTTGCCATTAGGTGAATTTCGTGATGAACAACTTGCTAAGGTTAGAGAGAATGAAATTATTGAAGATGCTATTATTGATGATATTGATGATGAAAGTTCTCCCCTTGATTATGAATTACCGGTTGTTCCCGAGGGTTATGTTATGGAAGAGGAAGCTGTTAGAGCTATCTTTGCTTGTAAAGATAGATATGATCTTAAAAAGTTATTAGCTAAATGGAAGCAGCAATCTCTTAATGCTAGAATGAAACCTGACCCTGCTTTTGCTACTTCACCTATCTGTGTTACTGATAAGGATTATGAAGTCTCTGTTGATCCTGAGATTATTACTTTGGTTGAATCTGATCCTTTTTATGGCCTTGAATCTGAATCTGTTGTGGCACATCTTACCAACTTAAATGATATAGCCACCCTGTTTACAAATGATGAGAAGTCTCGCTATTATTATATCCTTAAGATATTTCCGTTCTCATTAAAGGGTGATGCTAAGACTTGGTTTAATTCTCTTGATCCTGGTTGTGTGCGTAGTCCCCAGGATATGATTTATTACTTCTCTGCTAAATATTTCCCTGCTCATAAGAAACAAGCTGCCTTGCAGGAAATTTATAATTTTGTGGAAATCAAAGAAGAGAGTCTCCCACAAGCTTGGGGGAGGCTTCTCCGATTACTTAATGCTTTGCCGAATCATCCTCTTAAGAAAAATGAAATACTTGATATCTTTTATAATGTACTAACCGATGCTTCCAAGGACTACTTGGATAGTTGTGTTGGTTGTGTTTTCAGGGAAAGAACAGTCGATGAAGCTGAATTACTATTGAATAATATGTTGACTAATGAAAATAATTGGACTCTTCCTGAGCCAATTCCCGAGGCAATTCCTGAACCAATTGAGCCAACTCCTGAGCCAATTCCTGAGGCAATTCCTGAACCAATTGAGCCAACTCCTAAGCCTATTCCTAAACCCACTCCAAAGAAGAGAGGTGTTCTATTTCTCAGTCCTGAAGATATGCAAGAGGCAAATAAATCAATGAAAGAAAAAGGTATAAAAGCTGAAGATGTTAAGAATTTACCACCTATTGAAGAAATACATGGTCTTAATATAGCGCCTGTTGAAGAACCACATTGTCTTGATAACCCGACACAGGTAGTAAAGGTAAATTCTCTCTATAGATATGCTAAAGTTGAAATTACGTCTACTAAATTTCATAGCCCATGCTTAGATGAATTTGATGACTTTATGGCTAGACAAGAAAGTTTTAATGCTTATGTTGTTAAAGAATTAAGGGATAATGCTTTCGAGATAGGACGCTTGAGTGATTATATGGCTAGAGTTAAAGGTGAACTTAAACTCATTAGCAAATATGCTTCTATGGTTGCTACTCAAGCTGAGCAAGTACTTAAAGCTCAAAATGATTTGCTTGATGAATTAAAAAAGAAACCTGACTTTGCTGTTAGAGTGGCTACTAGAACTGGTAGAATGACTCAGGAACCTTTGTATCCTGAAGGCCACCCTAAGAGAATCGAGCAAGATTCTCAGAGAAATAATTTAGAGGCACCCATTTCTTCCAAAAAGAAGAAAAAGAAAAACGATAGGACTTTGCATGCTTCTAGTGAACCTGTCGTAGACACACCTGAAGAATCCCAATGATATTTCTATTTCTGATGCTAAAACTCAATCAGGTGATGAACATGAACCTAATGATAATGTTCATGTTGATGCTCAACCTAGCAAAATTAATGATGTAGAGATTGAACCTGCTGTTGATCTTGATAACCCGCAATCAAAGAATCAACGTTATGATAAGAGAGATTTTATTGCTAGGAAGCACGGTAGAGAAAGAGAACCATGGGTTCAGAAACCCATGCCCTTTCCTCCTAGACCATCCAAGACAAAGGATGATGAGGATTTTGAGCGCTTCGCTGAAATGATTAGACCTATCTTCTTACGTATGCGCTTAACTGATATGCTTAAAGTAAACCCTTATGCTAAGTATATGAAGGATATCATTACAAATAAAAGATAGATACCGGAAGCTGAAATTTCCACCATGCTTCCTAATTACACTTTAAGGGTGGAATACCAAAGAAACTTGGAGATCCGGGGGTACCAACTATACCATGCTCCATTAAAAGAAATTATGTTAAAACTGCTTTATGTGATCTTGGAGCCGGTGTTAGTGTTATGCCTCTCTCTTTATATCGTAGACTTGAATTGAGTAAGTTGACACCTACTGAAATATCTTTGCAAATGGATGATAAATCAACTGCTATACCTGTCAGTATTTGTGAGGATGTGCCTGTTGTGGTTGCAAATGTCACTATCTTAACGGACTTTGTTATTCTTGATATTCCCGAGGACGATAGTATGTCGATTATCCTTGGTAGACCCTTTTTGAATACTGCAGGGGCTGTTATTGATTGCAACAATGGCAATGTCACTTTTCATGTTAATGGTAATGAGCATACGGTACACTTTCCGAGGAAACAATCTCAAGTTCATAGCATCAATTCTATTGGAAAAGTTCCAACTATCATTATTGGAGGTTTTGAATTTCCTCTTCCTACAATCAAGAAAAAGTATGATATTCTTATTGTTGGGGATATTCATATCCCCTTTGAGGTAACCTAGTGTTATTCGAAATTTCTCCGGTTCCGTGTTACTCGGAATGAGTTTGTTAACAAGACTTGATCAACCTTGTTAGTGGATTCATTTTGATGATCATGAGATGGATGAAACTAGAAGACACAACCTTCTGTACCCTCCTTTTACTTTCTGATATTTAGAATAAATAAAGAAAAAATAGTATTATCTGTCTGTTTTCTGAATAATCCGTACAATAAAAAATATCCCGAAAATAAAAGTGCTCCAAATGCCCTGCAAATTTAGTATTATTTTTATGGAATATTTGAGGATTTTAGGCACTGAAAACACTGCAGGAGGGGCAAGCACCAGGCCACGAGAGTGGAGGGCGCGCCCACACCCCCTAGGCGCGCCCCCCTGTCTCGTGGGCCCTTGGTGGCCCCCCTCCACTTATGCCAGCACCCACACCCTCCATCTTCTTCCCAAAAAAAATCCCCATCCAGCTCAAGCACGAGTTCTAGCTCATTTTGCTGCGATCTTCGATCGCCTTGCTCAAAGCTCCATTCACAAAACTGCTTTGGGAGATTGTTGCTTGGTATGTGACTCCTCCATTGGTCCAATTAGTTTTTGTTCTAGTGCTTTATTCATTGCAATTTTTTTCTGCATAGGTGACCCTGTTCTTGAGCTTGCATGTTAAATTTATGAGGTCCCAAGTAATTCTAATGCATGATATAGGCTCTAGGCACTTGTAGGAGTAGTTGCTATCAATCTTGTTTAGTTTTCTTCACTTTTATTTTGAGAAGTTACTAAAATTTCAGAAATTTTCAGAAAATGTTAAGGAGACTTTTGAGGGGCTCCTCTAGCCAAGGCTCTCAGGAAAAACAAGCTAAAGAGAAGGAAAAGGCAAATATAATCCTCCTCGTATAGCGGAAGTACGACCGTGTGAATGGCCTTGTGACAATTTCTTGAGAGAAGCTGGAATTTATGAAGACTTTTATTCCTTGATTGGAAATGCAGGCCTCACCGATTTCCTCCATGACCGGATCGATCAGTATCTCTTACTCACCAATACTTTCGTGCAGAACTTTTATATTATCCTAAGAAGTCACCGCCTTCAGTATCATTTCATTTATATGATGAATTCAGGGAAATGTCTTTACGTAATTTTTGCGCGGTATGTAGGATACCCTTTGAGGGAAAATTAGAGGAACCACATCATAGAGATGTGGATGGATTTGTTAACACTATCACTGTAGGGGATCCAAAGAAGGGTTCCGATGCGAGAATCTCTAGCATACACTTCCTGTTTACGCTACTTTGCCATATTTGCTAGTAGATGCTTGATTGGTCCTGGAAAAAGTGGAAACTTCAATGTTCCTGATATTATTATTCTTCACCATGCCTTGTTTGGAGATAATAGTTTTAGTATGGGTGCCGTTATTGCTAAACGGCTAAGCCTGAATCATACAAAAGGCCCCATCTTTGGAGGTATCTATGCTGCATGTCTTGCTAGACATTTTGAGATACCTATTAGGCACCATGAGAAAGAGGAGACAAAATTGCCTCCTTACATTTTAGATTACAAGAGCATGGTAGCGCATGAGTTTATTGTTGACAACGAAGATAAGATGTTTCTGTATAACCTGAGATTTAATAAGAAACACAATGAGACTATTATTTTTCCTGCGCCTCTGTTGTTTGATTTGATTGCAGATAATTTTCTTGTCACGCCGAAGCAGCAGTATGCATTATCGAGGCCAAGCGTCCACTCCAGAACCTGAGCCTGAGCCGGAACCTGCACTGGACCCTTATCGTGCATCATCCTACCAGTGGGACCCGGAGATGGCCAGCCAGTGGTATCCTGGTTACACCTCTCAGTACACGGGGAGAGTAGCCGCGGTCCTTGGCAATAAACCAACTTAGGCCAAAAGCCTAAGCTTGGGGGAGTACGTATTTCTCACCGACTTTACATACATGTTCACACACTATTCTAGTCGTCGATGCTCATACTCTTTCATTGTATTATCCATGCTAGTTTAATTTTCTTTTTCTAGCCTTTTTCTTGTGTGTTTGCTAAACCTTGAGAAAAACCAAAAAAATTAGTTAGTTTAATTTCCATGCTTGTAGTAGAAATTAAAATGAAAACCCAAAAAGATTTCTTGTTCTTCTTCTTACTTGTTGGGAGCTTTCCCGTGTAAATAGTTTTATTTCTTTTCTTTCCTTTGGGGGTCGAGAGTAGAAGACCATATTGAAAATGTTTAGTGGCTCTCCTATGCATGATTGTTTATTTAATTAGAGCCCATATTACTTTGTCTTCTCTCTTGAGTTGAATGCTTGTAGATTCCAGCTTAGTCCAATGCACGTGCACTATTATTATTATACACATCGTTCGGTCATGCAAGTGAAAGGCAATAATGACGATATATGATGGACTGATTGAGGTGAGAAAAGCTGGTATGAACTTGACCTCTCTTGTTTTTGTAAATATGATGAGTTCATCGTTCCTGATTTAGCTTATTATGAAGTAAATATATTTGCAATGACATTTAGAGATTATAGTTGCTTGTGCCATGCTTGATTAGCTATGAGTTATAATGGTTTACCTTATGCGCCAACATGCTATTAAAATGATTATGATGTGGTATGATGGGATGGTATCCTCCTTTGAATGAATTGAGTGACTCGACTTGGCACATGTTCACGCATGTAGTTGAAACAAATCAACATAGCCTTCATGATATTTATGTTCATGGTGGATTATATCCTACTCATGCTTGTACTTGGTGTGAATTAATTTTAATGCATGTTCATGACTGTTGTCGCTCTCTCAGTTGGTCGCTTCCCAGTCTTCTAGTAGCCTTCACCTATACTAAGCGGGAATACTGCTTGTGCATCCAAACTCCTTAAACCCCAAAGCTATTCCATATGAGTCCACCATACCTTCCTATATGCGGTATTTACCTGCCGTTCCAAGTAAATTTGTATGTGCCAAAGTCCAAACCTTCAAATGAAATTCTGTTTTGTATGCTCGAGCAGCTCATGTTTCAACTAGGGCTGCCTATATCTTCCATGATAGGTGGGTTATTCTCAAGAGGAGTGGACTCTGCTCCTCGTTCATGAGAAAGGGCCAGTAACCGGGATGCCCAGTCCCATGATCCAAAAAGATCAAAGCAAATCAATTTAATTAAACAAAACTCCCCCAGGGCTGTTGTTAGTTGGAGGCACTCGTTGTTTCGAGCAAGCCATGGATTGATGCTTGTTGGTGGTGGGGGAGTATAAACTTTTACCATTCTGTTTGGGAACCGCCTATAATGCATGTAGTATGGAAGATAAATCCATCTCGTAGTTGTTGCGTTGACAGTGAAAGTATGCCGCTCAAAATGTTATTCAATCTCTATTTTAAAATCGAGCTCTGGCACCTCTACAAATACCTGCTTCCCTCTACGAAGGGCCTATCTATTTACTTTAATGTTGAGTCATCATCCCTCTTATTAAAAAGCACCCGCTGGAGAGCACACTGTCATTTGCATTCATTACTATTTTTTTATATTGGGTATGACTTGACTGGATCTCTTTTACCATGAATTACAATGTTTAGTCAGTCCATGATCTTTAAAGGTGCTCTGCATTTATGTTTTATGGTCTCGTAAAGGGCTAGCGAGATACCATTTTGTTATATCATGTTATGATTGTTTTGAGAAAGTGTTATCATCCGAGTTTTATTATTATGGCTCGCTAGCTGATTATGTCATTGATATGAGTAATTGTGAGACCGAGGTGTTATTGTGAGTATGGTTAGTTCATAATATTTGCTGAAACCTGAATGCTGGCTTTGCATGTTTACAACAACAAGAGCAAACAGAGTTTGTAAAATTTTTCTTTATCACTTTTAGTTTATCAACTGAATTGCTTGTTGACAAGCAAAGGTTTAAGCTTGGGAGAGTTGATACGTCTCCAACATATCTACTTTTCCAAACACTTTTGCCCTTGTTTTGGACTCTAACTTGCATGATTTGAATGAAACTAACCCAGACTGATGCTGTTTTCAGCAGAACTGCCATGATGTTGTTTTATGTGTAGAAAACAAAAGTTCTCGGAATGACCTGAAAATCCACGCAGGCAAGTTTTGGAAAATATAAAAAATACTAGCGAAAGAATCAAGACCAGGGGGGCCCACACCCTGTCCACGAGGGTGGGGGCGCACCCACCCCTGGTCGCGCCCCCTGTCTCATGGGCCCCCTGAGGCTCCACCGACCTTAACTCCAACTCCATATATTCCGTTTCGTAGAGAAAAAAATCAGAGAGAAAGTTTCATTGCGTTTTACGATACGGAGCCGCTGCCAAGCCCTAATCTCTCTCGGGAGGGCTGAGCTGGAGTCCGTTCAGGGCTCTGGAGAGGGGGATTCGTCGTCGTCGTCATCATCAACCATCCTCCATCACCAATTTCATGATGCTCACCGCCGCGCGTGAGTAATTCCATCGTAGGCTTGCTGGACGGTGATGGGGTTGGATGAGATTTACCATGTAATCAAGTTAGTTTTGTTAGGGATTGATCCCTAGTATCCACTATGTTCTGAGATTGATGTTGCTATGACTTTGCTATGCTTAATGCTTGTCACTAGGGCACGAGTGCCATGATTTCAGATCTGAACCTATTATGTTTTCATGAATATATGTGTGTTCTTGATCCTATCTTGCAAGTCTATAGTCACCTATTATGTGTTATGACCCGACAACCCAAGTGACAATAATCGGGATACTTCTCGGTGATGACCGTAGTTTGAGGAGTTCATGTATTCACTATGTGTTAATGGTTTGGTCCGGTTCTCTATTAAAAGGAGGCCTTAATATCCCTTAGTTTCCGCTAGGACCCCGCTGCCACGGGAGGGTAGGACAAAAGATGTCATGCAAGTACTTTTCCATAAGCACGTATGACTATATACGGAATACATGCCTACATTACATTGATGAAATGGAGCTAGTTCTGTGTCACCCTATGTTATAGCTATTACATGAGGAATCGCATCCGACATAATTATCCATCACTGATCCACTGCCTACGAGCTTTTCACATCTTGTGCTTCGCTTATTTACTTTTCCGTTGCTACTGTTACAATCACTAAAAAACTATTATCTTTACTTTTGCCACTGTTACCTTTATTATCATACTACTTTGCTACTAAATACTTTGCTGCAGATACTAAGTTATCTAGGTGTGGTTCAATTGACAACTCAACTGCTAATACTCAATAATATTATTTGGCTCCCCTTGTGTCGAATCAATAAATTTGTGTTGAATACTTTACCCTCGAAAGCTGTTGCGACCCCCTACACTTGTGGGTTATCAGGCCCCACGCATCAGCATTGACAATGCTGACGTGGCCATTGACTAGGTCCACATGTCAGTGACCCTAACTAGCACCGTGACACTGACCAGTGGGACCCACTGGTCAGGTTTGACCTGGACCCGCTCTGTTGACCAGCTGACGTCACAGTGGCGCAGTGCTGACGCAATAACTGATTTTCGGGATTTAATTTAACTCAGGAAATTCCAGAAAATTCCCAAAACTTCTAAAAATCATAGAAATTCAACAATAACTCAGAATGAAATAAGTTATATATGAAAAATGATCAGAAAAATACAATCTATCCATCTGCACTAGCTTCATGCATGTTAAAGCAACTTAAACCTGTTGTTTATATCAAAACATGATAATGCACTTTATAAATTCATAGTTTGAGTTTGAACTTGAACCTTGGGTTCAAAATAACTCAAACCCATCTTGTTGTAGTTGCATTAGGCCAACACAATTATATTGCCATGTCATGATCATGCATCATATTGTGCATTGCATTGATTGTGTTTCCTTCTCTATTGCCGGACTTGCCCCCTCTCGATAGACGTGGTTCCGACGATGTGATCAATGACACCGATGACGAACTATACTATCTTCAGAAGTGCCAGGCAAGCAAAACCCCCTTGTTCATTCCGATAAAATCCCATTCTCTCGCTCATGCTCTCTTTTACTGCATTAGGACAACAACGATTCATTTGTTACATGCTGTGGTAGCTGAACCCCTTTCCTCTGCATGAACTGTCATTGTCACAGTAAATAGATGAAACCCACTAGCATGAGTAGGAGTTGTTTGAGCCCTGATGTGCCTACTCATTCATGCTTGTTTGTCATGCCTGCTACTTCTTAGAGTTGAGTCAGGTCTGATTCATCGTGATGAATTGGAACGTTGTGAACATGTCCTACTGTGGGTGAGCTAAGTGTGTGAACACGATTTGGTAAAGGTAGCGGTGAGAGGCCATGTAGGAGTATATGGTGGGTTGTCTCATTGAAGCCGTCCTCAGGAACTGAGTTTTGTGTTTGTGATCCATGAAACAGTTACTACCACGCATTGGGCCCGAAACCAATGGACCCTCTCGGATTCTTAATCACCCTTGTCCTCTGTCCAGGAGTTGCAAGTAGTTTCTGGTGTTTGCAGTATGCTGGAGGCCGTGGGCAGCGCTGACCCGAGGGGTGGGCTGTGATGCGGTAGGCACGTAGCACGGTGTATCGGGCGCCCGTTTGGTGTCTGGGGAACCCTGCACACATCGTTCGGGGCCGTATGTGGAAACTTCGGCCGGACTCCCTGTGGATGGAACCTGAATACGCGATAAGCCTGGACTAGAGACTTGAGTGTTTAGGTAGGCTATGGCCGACACCCTCATTGGGCTTCCGCTCGAAGGTTGCCGAGTACATGTCGTGTAAACGGCGGTAAGTAGTGAGAGCTTGTGTGAAGAAGTACACCCCTGCAGGGTTAACATAATCTATTCGAATAGCCGCGTCCGCGGTAAAGGACCTCTGGGTTGCCTGTACAGTTCATAGACAAGTGAAAGTGGATACTCTAAAATGTGCAAGATAAGCATGAGTGCTATGGATGGCGTTCTCGTAGGGAGACGGGAGCGGATCCATAGTGGTGTATTGATATGGTGAATATGTGGACTCGTGTGCGCCACCTCAAAAGAGTTGCTTGCAGTTGTAGTTTCAGAATAGCCACCAAGTCAAAGCTGGCTTGCTGTAGTTAAACTCTACCACCCCCCTTTGTTGATAATGATGCATATGTAGTTAGTTCTGATGTAAGTCTTGCTGGGTACATTTGTACTCACGTTTTCTTAATTTGTATTTTTGCACAGAGACTTCAGTCTCGCTAGTAGTTCCGCTTGGACTTCGACGTTTAGCTTGCTACCTCAGCTACGATCTTGTGCCCTCGGCAGGATCTGGTAGATAGTCAGGCTTCTCAGCCTTTTTCATTTGTAGATGTCTGTACTCAGACGTGTTAAGCTTCCGCTTGTGCTTTGACTTGTATTCTCTGAATGTGGGTCATGAGACCCATGTTTGTAATATCTCGCTCCTCGGAGCCTATTGAATAAAATACTTGAGTTGTAGAGTCATGTTGTGATGCCATGTTGTATTTAAACATATCGAGCATATTGTGTGTATGTTATTGAAATGCTTGGTATGTGTGGGATCTGACTATCTAGTTGTTTATCCTTGGTAGCCTCTCTTATCGGGAAATGTCTCCTAGTGCTTCCACTGAGCCTTCGTAGCTTGTTACTGCTCCGGAACACTTAGGCTGGCCGGCATGTGTCCTTCTTCGTTCTTGTGTCTGTCCCTTCGGGGAAATGTCACGCGGTGTCTACCAAAGTCCTGTTAGCCTGCTACAGCCCGGTTTATCGGAGTCCTGCTAGCCCAGTTGCTACAGCCCGGATTCACTTTCGATGATGGCCAAACGCGTTCGTTGCTGGGTCATGTATGTCTGTCCCTGTAAGTTTGTGCCACTTTGGGTTCACGACTAGCCATGTCAGCCCGGGCTCCTTGTCATATGGATGCTAGCGACACTATCATATACGTGTGCAAAAAGGCGCAAATGGTCCCGGGCAAGGTAAGGCGACACCCATGGGAATACTGTGCGTGAGGCCGCAAAGTGATATGAGGTATTACATGCTAGATCGGTGTGGCTTTGAGTCGGGGTCTTGACAGCTTTGGTATCAGAGCCTGACTGCCTATAGGATTACCAAGCCAAACTGGTCGAAGTTGAGTCTAGAAATTCCTTAGTTATATAAGGGAATTGATTGTGGGATGGAACGTAAGGCTCTTTTTACTCCCTATACCTTATGCCCTTCTGATCCGAGTCATCTTATCCTTCCTACGGGGTTAAGGAACTAGGCTTTTTCTTCTTTCTATCAGGATCACGTGTTACTAATCTGTAGACCTGTAGGATTGATGGTTCTAAGCTTCAGTTCAGTTCCTACTATCTTCTGTATGCTCGTAGTTGGTCTCGGAACTTTGATATTGTGATGATGAGTGGCTATGCCACCATTTTGCAGGATGTCTTAAATCCTTTTGAGCATTTACAGCCGTTATGCTGTCCGAGTCATCCCAGGCACTAGTGCAGAACCGGGCAATAGCACCGGTTCGTAACGCCCTTTAGTGCCGGGTCCACAACCGGCACTAAAGTGTGGTCACTAAAGGCCCACCCCTTTAGTAACGGTTCAGCACGAACCGGTGCTAAAGGCCAACCACGTGGCACGAGGCAGCTCCGGGGGCAGGGACCCTTTAGTACAGGTTGGTAACACCAACCGGTACTATAAGGTTTGGGGGGTTTTTAGTTTTATGATTTCTTTTTCATTTAATTTTGTGTTTCCATTTTAATTCTTTTTCGCTTTCTTTGGTATTTTTACGATACTACACATTGTACATGTTATGCATATATATATATATATATATATATATATATATATATATATAGAATTTCTAGCGTAACCAATCATGCATATATATATCATCAATGTCTCACAAACCACCATATTAATTAATTCACACATACACACATGTATAGCTATATACAATTTCTCCCACATATGCATGTTGCCTTGAGCCAAGTGGCATTAGCCTAATTGGTGCCTTGAGCACGATGACAATTGGAAGTGGTTTTCATGGGGGCGATAGCGGTAATAGTATTCTCCCTTGGATTTATGACCTGGTCGAGCAAAAATCCCGCTATTTCCTCTTGAAGTGCTTCTACGCGCTCCGCTTCTAGGAGCTTGTCCCGCACCTCTCGTGAACTGTTAAGAAGGAGATCAATATGCATGTGTATTAGTTGTGTGACTAGATATCGATAATGGTGTAAAAATTGTGAATAGTGTTCGACAAGCGTACCCATTCTCATCTTTGAGATCTGCTCCTTTCGGACGCCATCATGCGAATGTTCTCGCAAACGCAGAATGCACACAGATCAGTCCCTGCGCTACCGCTGCAGGCCTTTACGAGAATGGAATTTGATCAGATAATAATTAATCAAGCATGATAATTAAAGAGACGGCAGCTAGCTAGCTAGCTAGTACTACTTAATTACTTACCTTGGGTCGAAATCATTTAAGCTTTTTTTCCATTCGCCTTCCATGACGCTGATGAACCTTGCCCAAGCCCTGCCCGCCGACAAACAAAATAAATAAAGGGGTTATTAAATAGTTCATATCATGAAATGATGAACTAAATAGGCCGAGATATATAGTTAATAATGATTGAAATTACCTGTTGACTATCCCAAACAAGATGTTATAGTCAGTATTTGCTTTGAGTAGTGAGTCCAAGATTTCAACTGTTCCAAGGCCAACTTTAATGATACACAAGATCCGATTGAAATCTGCATGCACACACGTTTGCATGTCTTAATTAAGCAGGCATATGTAAGCAAAAACATGTAGCTAGCTAGTAGGCAAAAACAGAGAATTTGTAGTACAAGACAGTGTGACTCACTAGAAGTTGTAAGGAGGTAGTATATCTTCATTGTATTTGAGGCGCTTCAAGAACTCTAGCATGTTGTCCTCTACGGCCTTTTGATGATGTGCATTTATTTTCCATGTGTATTCATTAACGGTGTTTGGGTCAATGAACCCAATGCCAAAGCGTCCACCTTTTCTCATTTCATACATCTTCATCCTGCATAATACCACAGAAAAGAATATAATGAGGATAATTACAGGTAATGATTGATCAAAAGGATCACTACAACTAGCTTGAGACTTAAATTACAGAAAGAAATCACTTACGCATAACAATAGCAACCGATAGATTTGTCGAAAGCGTCTTGATTGTATAATCAAACAGTTCGTAATACTCAGCGGACAGAGCTTTCTCATGGAAGTAATGCTCCTCCTTGACATTCACCATGAGGGACAATCGATTGAAATCTTGGTAATGTTCATGTACCATTAATGCAATTCATACATTCTCATTGGGAGGTTCTTGACCTTGTCTGGCTTGACCAAAGGTTGGCCCCGGACATATTTCCGTTTTATTTCATCCTCTGTAAGCACAGGCATGGGCTCGATCTCGAGGAGTTGTCCAACAATGATGTTGAGAACTTCATCCTGCATTATATGGTCCTTGGTTATTACCACATTTCCCACCTCGGGAACGTAAACTGTTTGCCCACAATAATATTGGGCTACAGATCGTCCACGTGTTGTTGGCACAACAAGCGAGGGGATCGATTGCGCTGTCTGTTCTCCCAGCTGGGGAATGGTTTTCCCGCATTTTTCGACAACTGCTTGTTGTTTGCTCGATCCCGAGCTTGCCTCCTTACATAGACGTGCTCGATTTAACTTCCTGATGTGGCGCTCATAGTCTGTGTCAGCAGGCTTGGGAGCTGGTGGTTGAGCCATACGAATGAAGTGGTCAATCGTTTCCTTAGGCACTTTCTCCCTTGGCGGCGGTTGCGGTTTCGGTGCAAAATGGGCTTCCACCGGCCTTCGATATGGCTGCGTTTTCCTCCTCGGACCTGTCATAAGGCCTCTGCGGAAGAGGCGTGAGGCTTGGACCATATTTATATCGCTTGCCTCCGCCTGTACTTCATGTACTACCTCGACTCGTACCGCTACGCACCAAAGCTGCGGGGTGTCCATTCTGCGGTTGATGAGGCGGCGGAGACGGCTGACGGGGCTGAGTTGGACGAGGAGGAGTGGCCTGAAGCTGTGCCGGACTTGGAGGAGGAGTGGCCTGAGGTTGTGCCGGACTTGGAGGAGGAGTGGACGTTTGACACTGTGGCGGACTTGGAGGAGGAGGAGTGGCCTGACACTTTGCCGGACTTGGAGGAGGAGTGGCCTGAGGTTGTGCCGGACTTGGAGGAGGAGTGGACGTCTGACGCTGTGGCGGACTTTGAGGAGGAGGAGTGGCCTGACACTTTACCGGACTTGGAGGAGGAGTGGCCTAACACTTTGCCGAACTTGGTGGACTTGCAGGAGCGGGAGTCTGCTGACTCGGTGGGGACTTCGACGAGGAGTCGGCTGATGCGGTGTCGGTGGCCTTCGAAAGATGATGCAATCATTTTTCCATAGGATGATACGATGTTTGGCCTCTCCGAGAAAGTGCTCGTCGTCACCTCCAGGAATGTCAAGCTGTAGCTCCGAATATGGGTCCACCACCTCATCAACCAAGACACGAGCATAGCCCCCTGGAATCGGGTTGCAATGGAAGGTTGCCTTGGGGGGATTTGTAAAAGCAACGGCGTCCGCCACCTTCATGGATATGTTCTTCATTTTGACGTGTAGCTCGCAGTTAGTGTTATCCGTGATGTCATCCACGGGGTATCTATCCAACATTGCGTCGTCCGGGGCGGAACCCACGCTGCTTCTCGGCATGGATGGGGCGGTGCTATCCAATGCTGGATCATCCACTAGCTGCTGCAGCCGCCGAGACCCCTTTGCTGGCTAAGCGAGTCGATCTGCTCCTGCAGCCCGCTGTAATTTGACCGCCAATTCCGCTTGACTTGCTTCTAGTCCTTGAAGGCGTTCATAGTCCCGCTTCCTCTGCTCCTCCTCCATCTTCCTCTTCTTCTCCTCCGCAATCTTCTTTCTCGCACGGGTTCTGTAGTCGTTGTTCCAGCTTGAAAACCCCTCATACCACGGAATAGCGCCCATGCCTCGTGTTCTTCCCGGTGTTCAAGATTTCCCGAGCACGCGTAAGCTCGTCGTTTCTCTCTGGGCTGGAACACCCCGATCGTGCCTCTTCTATTGCAACAAGTATCGCATCGTCGGCTCCCCTCAGACTTGCCCTCGTCGAAACATTGCCTGTCTTCGGTCCAACTCCCCCATGCGCATAGAACCAAGTCCCGCACTGGGGCCAGCTCTTAGTAACCGGAGTGACACCTGCATCCTCCATCTCTTACTCGGACTTATCCCACTTAGGCATTGCCACCGCATAGCCACCGCCCCAGCTTATGGAACTTATCCTTTTTCGGCATTCTTCTTGTTTATTCTCGACCGTTCCTTAGCTAATTCCCAATCCATGAATATCACGAAAATGTCCCAATGAGCACGTTGGTTCTCTAGTGTTCCCTCGAAAAAAGGAGTCTTCCTTCCTCCCTTGACGTACTTGTCCCATTCACGATTCTTGTGGTTCTTGAATGCAACCGCCATCTTCCTAAGAGAAGCGTCCTTGACTTTCTGCACATCTGCTTCTGTGAAATGATCTGGTAGGGTGAAATGTTCCATGAGAGTATCCCAAAGCAGTTCTTTTTGTCTTTTGTCGACAAAAGTAACATCTGGACGTGGAGCAGCGTCCTTTTTGTCTTTTTGTCTTTTGTCTTTTGCTGGCTCTCTCCATTCTTGAAGGGAGATCGGGAGTTGGTCCTTCACAACAACTCCGCACTGACGAAAGAACTTGTCCGCAATCTTCTTAGGCGCTAATGGTTAGCCATTAGGCCTGATTGCCTCGATATTGTACTTTACGCCCTCCTTCAACTTTTTGTTCAGGCCTTGTTTCGTCCTTTTGCCTGAAGATTTGCTCGATCCGGATGGCTGAAAGAACAAAGATCGATTCATTAATATATCTTCAAGTCATTTAAAACATGTGATGATCACCAGATGCCTGCTTATATAAATATATATACCTCGCCGGTCTTTATGTTTCAAGATCAACATTTTCTTCGTCATCATCATAATCATAGTTCATGACTTCATCAATTCGGTCGTCGCGATCGAATATCATATCACCCTCGCCGGTGTTGTTTAGAAATTCGGAGCCGTCATAATCTTCTCCATTCTGATCATCGTCTGGCCCGTTAGGATGGTGTATCATATCGAACATGGCCTGTTCTCCCTCTCTGCCGGTATTGTCCGCCATAGCTTTTATATAACTAATCCAAAAGAAATATAAAACAATTTAGTATTCAAATTACATCGTCTCGAATAATAGATATAATCTCGAATACATCGCCTCGAATAATAGATATAATCTCGAAAACATCGTCTCGAATAATAGATATAATCTCGAATACATCGTCTCAATAATAGATATAATCTCGAATACATCACTGGCTAGGTAGCTAATAAAGATCGAATACTACAGAAGAATCTAGGACACTCATGTTCTGCGGCGCGGGCTGTGGACACCCAAAGAGAAGGAACCCTCATAGGATCATAGCTGAAGTGAGATTCCTGAAGAAACTGCCAGGTATTGGAGAACCTGCCGCCCTCTAACGCAACCATGTAACGATGGACGTGCTCGTCCTCCTCC